>OU342665.1:11345000-11970000 GCA_910589605.1 Chrysoteuchia culmella | reverse complement strand
AACAAAAATAAATTTTAATAAATATTTCTTACACTCACACCAATTAACCTAGCCCCAAAGTATGCTGTAGACTTGTGTTATGGGATACTATATAAATATACATATATATTTTTTTTAGTTCACGATGGGGAGACTCTTAGCCTTCATCATACCTGATGTTAAGTATTGATAAGGCTGAAGATGGAAGCGAGCCTCTGCCGGAATCCCCAACCACTGAGAAACTGGCTATCTTATCTCTAACTGCTGGAAGTCAAAGTCAAAGTCAAAGTCAAAGATTTTTATTCAAATAGACTTATAGATAAGTACTTTCGAATAGTCCAACATTTTTTTTCCCTACCAGCCATTCAGGACATCTTTTAACTGATAAGAAGAACGGCCGCAAGAAACTTATCAGCCTTAGCAGAAACAACAACATTTACAATGGAACATGTTGTTGCCAATGTTGGAACACAACAAAGCTGAAAACATTGTACATATATATGTATTTATATTTAGAAAATATGTATAAACGTCCATGACTCAGGTACAAATACTCGTATTCATCATACAAATATTTGCCTATACCGGAATTCGAACCTGGGACCTCAGAGTAAGCAACACCTTGAAACCGGTGTACGTACCACTCTACCACAGAGGCCGTACGTAGAGTGCTCCATACCTTTTTTGTGCAGTATATCTATCACGAACTTGCGTTTCATATCGAGCACGTACTGTCAAAAAATTTAAAGGATATCCTACAAAAAAAACAAGTTGTCTCATATCACCCTCACGGGTTTTCTAGTATATTTTCTTGTTAAATATTCATACACTAGACTTAAGCGCGTGCTACGCACGTGTACTCACTGGGGTCACTTGAGAAAAAAGTTTTTCTGACCTTTGACCTCGATAAGGTCACTTTATAAAAAAAATTTTTTTTTTCGGCCGTCTACATTTTTTTTGTGATTTTTGAAGCTATTAGTGAAGGCTGTAGGTGTTATACTCATGGCGCTGGAGGGAACATTAGAATGGATAACACGGGCCATAGATATAGAAAGATTTTGTCACATATCTGAATGTACAAAGGCTTGATTTCAACTTTACCAACGTCGAGTTTTATTACTCCAATAGTTATTTGAAGTAAGTTCACCAGTAATTCCGTTAACTAGTAGTTCATTTACCAGAACGAACCGTTAATTAAACTCGACTCAAAGACGGTCAAAGTTGACACCGACAAGATAAGTGAAGTCTGATGAAGTTCTGAATTTGATAACAAGTTTTTGGCTCCATGGTTTTAGAACAATACCTTCTTGGGATTGAAAGAATCCAGCTGAATTGTAGGCTGAACAACTTTTACAATTTTAAGTTAATCGTTAGAAACCATATTATTACACCATTTCAACCGCCTCTGTGCTTAGTGGTACAACCACCGGTATCAGACCCAGGGGTCCTGGGTTCGATTCCCAGCTGGGGTACATATTGTATTCGGTTTGGTTGGTGGTAGGACTCGTTGTAAGTCCGCCTGGCTAGCTACCACCATCTTATCTAAGTCTGACGCCATAACAACAATGTATTCAGCATTGTTGTGTTCCGGCAGAGAGATAAGATAGCCAGTTCCTCAGCGATTGAGGATTCCGGGAGAGGCTCGCTTCCATCTTCAGCCTTATCAATACTTAACATCAGGTATGATGAAGGCTAAGAGTCTCCCCGTTGTCCATAAAAAAAAAAAATTGATTAAATTTTGCATAGGCGTAGGATGACCATCATGACCCCGTATAAGACATAGGAAACTCTATATCCTGATAGTCCCACGTGAAAGGAAAACGAAAGGTATAAAAACAGCTAGTCAATTAATATGTATTACAAAATAATGTTTTTCTCAAAAACATGCTTGGAAATTTGGGCATTATTTTGACAACCTTCTTCGAGATAAATCGCTATACTGTCCAAATACATGCGAGCAGCGGCCGGCAAAAGTTGTATAAAAATCCATATCTGTCGTGTTTAGCGGCCAAATAAATTACATATGAAACTCATATCTGTCGCGTAATTTAAAAATGGAACGATCTTTTACTCCGAAACATGGCAACTGAGGCAAAGAATATATACATGGAGGTAACTTATCAAAGGTTGTTAACACAGCGCCATATAGCTTAACGAAATAATTTGCAACCAATTAGAAACGTTGCTATTAGTGATCTCTTTGTAAGTTTCTCCGATATGTCGCCAGGTGGCGTTGAGCCATGCTTATATAAGGACATTCTCGTGTGGCACTCGCGGTTATTCACATTGTATCTGGCTTCTTAAAATTGAGTAAATAATTGTTAACCTCATTTTCTTCTTTCATTTTGGGCACCTCTTTTACAAAGGTTTTATTTAAATTTCGAACTGGCTTGCAATAAAAAGCTGTTTATTAAGAAAAACAAATGAACATTTTGGAATGTACTATTTAAATAAAAGTTCTGGCTAGGTACTACTGTTTTAATTTCCGCGCATTATTAGAGAAAAGTACTTTAAAAGCCTTGGCCACAACTAGGCATTGATGGACTTACGTATGTGTATATTACACGTTCGTCCATCAATGCCTCTTTTGCTGGCTGCTGCAGTAATGTACTATATATTTCTAGCTTTTATAAATTTAAAGTAAAAATATCATTAAAAGTATGTATGTAGGTTGTATGTATAATTTATTAGTAATATGTAAGTAATTACAATATTATAAGAGTATGTATTTTGTTAAGTTGTATTCATCTATCTATCTAGTTGATCAAGATTTCTTTAAACTCTTTATTTTTACCGCATTCGCTGTTATCTGTTTCCTAAAGGTTGACTGGCTGAGAATAGTTTTAGTATTCAGTCCACCTGTTGTACTTTACTAAGTTCAATAAATAAATAAATTAAAATTCGATAAAAATATATTATAATCGTATTGAGATCCTTCTCCATTTTTGGAGCCAATTAAAAATTAAAATATCTGTCTTATAAAACATAACTAACAACGAAACAAATCAGCAATCGCTATGATCTATAATAGCGCTATAAACGTTCTCTCCAACTCCACAATACAGCCTAATGAACGCGCAGCCGTAACTAGCCCTATTCAGCTCTGAAACGACGAGAATATTGTATCTGTCCCGCCGCTATAAATGTCAGTAGTAAGCAATTCAGTGGGAAATCTTTCAGAATACTAGATATAAAGCTGTATAAAGGCAACCGTTATATTTCATTAAGAGGGTTACGAGAAAATACGTTGGTGGTAGTGAAATAATTTTGTGTACAAAACATTTATGATAATGTTTGTTCACAGTGTTGGGTTTGCTTTTCTAGTAATTTTGGTAGACTGGGTATGAATACATAAAATGCCTAATCACATAATAATTTAAATAAACTATAATATATAAAAACTATTATTAATTATAACTTCTTTCTTGGGTATGTGTAAAGATAAAACAATTTTGACGGATTATGCATGGAACTTTAAAAAACCTTGTTTAGCTGCAACGAAAATCAACTTACATTATTGAAAATCTCGAAATCTATCAATATTCTAGTCAAGGTCCAAGGACACGCATTTATTAGGTACAGTCACGACGTCACGAGCTGTGGCATGTATATGTCGCAGCCATCTGGTTAAATCAGCCATTTGATTCAAATTCAAATTCAATATTATTTATTCAGACTAGGCTAGACTATTACAAGCACTTATGAACGTCAAATAAGCTACGCCATTCACAAACCCTACGGCGGGAGACTTAGTAACGAGAAGAACCGGCAAGAAAAAATGTGTGATAAAAAATGTGCCTGATATTACTCAGCCGGCTACAAGTTTTCAAGAATAGTCCGAGTCTATAATGACATATCATTCAATGAGAGAGCTAAATATGACGTTCAGCCGAGTCGTTAAGCGTTTCATTCAACTACTAGGCTTATTGTCCCTTAGTCGTTTCATTGAATGCTGGCTTTTAATTAACGAGCTAGTCCTCCGATAGAACGGCTGATTTAACCAGCTGGCTGCGACATGTATACTTTACAACGTTATCGCATTGACATACACGGAAACAAAGCTCTCTCTGTCCACAAATGTCATTCAATATTGTAATGTGACAAGATTACAATATTGAATGACATGACAATGACAATTAGTGTTTCTATGTCATTGCACGTGACGTGACTGTACAAAAAACATTTCGTGTGATTAAGTCGTCACTTTTTTTTTAAATTATTTTGAATAATAAATAAATAAATAATTGCATACAATTACACCAATTATCTAGCCCACGTTAAGTTTCATGAAGAACTTGTGGTATGGATACTAGATAACGGATAAACATACTTATATACTTTTTTTTTGTAAATACATACATAAGATACAAATACATACATAAGATACAAATACATACATAAGATACAAATATTTGTCTTGTCCGGAGATCGAACGCGGGACCTCTGGCGCAGTTGGTGGGTTTAGTACCCCTGCGCCGAACAGGTCGTCATAATAACTCCTTGTTGCTCATACGCGACAAATTGAGGACTAATTGTTTTTTTGTTAATTTATCTTGTCTTTATCATAAATATATATAATTGTGAGCAAAATGACCTATAACTTCTGCATTTTTAATAATCTGCATCATTTCCACCTAATATTTAAATCTACTTATAAAGGTTTGAATTTATCAACAAAGATTTTAAAAACCCTATCATCCATCTATTGTCTTATTTGGACACGAAATGGTGAGTTTTTATCTGAGATAATTTTCCAAGTTGAAATATCAAAATGATATGGCAGAAATCTGACATGTTATAAATTTAACCGCCTTTGTGGTCTAGTGGTAACAAACTCCGGTATCAGATCCAGGGGTCCCGGGTTCGATTCCCAGCGGGGGTACATATTGTATTCGGTTTGGTTGGTGGTAGGACTTGTTGTAAGTCCGTCTGGCTAGCTACCACCATTTATACCACCATAGCTTATGTAAGCCTGACGCCATAACAACATTGTATTCAGCATTGTTTTGTTCCGAAAGTAAGAGTTAAGATAGCCAGTTCCTCAGTGATGAGGATTCCGGGAGAGGCTCGCTTCCATCTTCGGCCTTATCAATACTTATCATCAGGTATGATGAAGGCTAAGAGTGTCCCCGTTGTGCACAAAAAAAATACATTGGGACTAAAACGCCATATTTGTTTTGTAAAACAACGTTTTAGCCGCGTTGTTTAATTAATAATTATTAATTAAATATTTGTGGATAACGGTGTTGACTGTACAAATACTTAAAAGAATCAATTAACATTGTGTATGTAGTCTCTTTGTTCAGATGTTAGTTGTTCTGAATAAAAAAAAATGTATCGCGAAAGATTAAAATCTTAAAAGGCTTAAATGTTATTCTAAAGCAGTGCCAGTTAAATTTACAATCCGTCTAGGTATACCTCCGAACAATACTGGAGTCTAGACTGAAAAGCATGGAATATGAGGTGTATTCCAAAGGGTCCAACCATGAATCTATTGGGGTACTAACCTGCCTCCGGCTATTTGCTTCATTCCACCGAAATGACGCATTTGTGTGGTACAAACGTGTACTACCTGGAAAATCAATGATTGGAGTTTGTTATATTTTCACCAGAAGCCCGAACATGAACGGGCTTCCTTCCACAGAGGTGACGCATTTCTGTGTACAGCTAGAGTTGTGAATTAATTATTCATTAAAATTAACAGATAAATAAAAATAGCGTTAACAGTCAATAATTGAAAACAATATCAACATTATTCGATTCAGACATGCGATCGAGTTTGATTTCAATTGCCTTTCTGGAAACTGGAAAATCAAATCAACTTTTACGGATATCAAACGCGCTATATTTCACGAACTAAGATGTAATTGTCCGTATTTCTTGGGTTTTAGGGGTTTTTTGATGTTCCCGACGTTTCGGCACCTTTTCAGCTGCCGTGTTCACGGGATGTCATCCCGATTACAAATTAGTTCGTGAAATAAAGCGCGTTTGATATCCGTAAAAGTTGTTTTATTTCAATGAACAACGCGCCAAAACATGAGATTGTACGTATGGAAAATCAAAGTTTGGAATTTGTAATGATTTGACCAGTAGGCCAGTAAGCGGCTTAAAAAGGGGTAAAAAGGTTAAAGTCGATATGGGTGTCGTTATTGAAGTTTTATAGGATGTTGATTGCAAAAATGTCATCAATTTTTAAATCCGATGCGGTGGACATGAATCAACCTTTAATGGATTAAGAAAAGGGTTCAAATTTTGTATAGAAAAGTAATGTAAAATAGACATAGCGACTTCTATCGCGATAGCTTTGGAGCATTTTCTACTACTTTTCCATTCACACTTATCCATTCGCTTATATTATAAATGCTAAAGAAAGACTGCATTTGTCTGGCTGTTCCTATTTACGCGTAAACATGGCAGTGGGCGAGACACATAGCGAGAAGAATAGATGGCCGTTCCTAATTCCTCGCGGACGAAGTCGCGGGCGAAAGGCTAGTTTCGTATTTGGTGCTTGATATATTTTTGTTATTTCTGTTATTTTTATGATAAGTATGTGTTTGTGTATTTTTTGTTTTTGCTATTAGTACCTATTGTGTAATTTTGTATGTGTGTAGTGTCTGTAAACATGTGCCTGATGTCACCACTGTGCTCAGCAGAATATCAGTGCAGCAAGCGAGCGCGCTTTCTGCTTATACTGAGCTGGGCACAGTTTTTGCATCACATCACTTTCTCATGAATTAATTTGTTTCGTGTAGTTAGTGTTATGTTCTATTTTGTCTGTGTTTAAGTCGTGTGATTGAAAAATAAATGTTTCTTTCTTTCTTTCTAAGAGATGGTAGTAGGCCCCTGGAAAGCTAGTCGCTGGCGCATTCTGTGTTTCAATTTCGCTCCCAGTCGAGCATGGCTCTGTAAGTTTATATCTTTTCGTTCTTTACACCCGACTGTATAATTCCCGATGCATGGAGCTCGATCGTTAATATTTATGAGACACCACCACCAGAGGGCGTCTCGAGTGTTTCGCAAACTGTTTGACATTAGCATAGTTTAAAAAAATCCTGAGCTAGGCGAAATTATGGTGACGTATTTTGCTTCGAGTAGCAATTTTCGTTGCATAAATCTTTGGGGGAGATTATAATAATGCATATTGTTTTCTGTTTTTTTTAAATTGGAATGAAAAGGCTGTAAGTTCAAAGTTTGGCATTGATTATTCTAATGGTGCTCTTAAACGGGCAAGTTTTTTGTTGAAATGGGTGGCTGGCAACTTTAATATGCATCTTGCTCTGGCGTATAAAATCAGCACGAGACAGCAATAGTTGCCGGCCAGAAATTGCAGAAAAATATTGCCCGTTTAATCCTACTAATATTATACATGCGAAAGTATTTCTGTTTGTTTGTTTTTTTTATGTACGACGGGGAGACTCTTAAGGCCTTCATCATACCTGATGTTAAGTATTGATAAGGCTGAAGATGGAAGCGAGCCTCTCCCGGAATCCACAATCACTGAGGAGCTGTTAGTTTGTTTGTTACTCTTTCACGCTAAATCTACTGAACGGATTTGGATGAAATTTGGCTCAGAGATAGTAGATAGCCTGGATTAAAACAGAGGATATTTTTATCTCGATACTCCTACAAGAGTGGGAACCACGCGGGTGAATCCGCGGGCACCCGCTAGTAGCACCATATTTCGTCATTTAATAACTGAAAAATACTTAATATAGACTTGATATAGAGGTAGGTCAAGTTTTGTAGAAATATAGCATTATATAGTCTGTGGTAGAACTTTGTTAAAAAAATTTAGCAACTTGGGCTAAACTAATTAGAATATTTCTGGACCTGAGAAGCATTACACTGTAAAAGCCATAGGCATAATTTTACAGTAAAGACGATTTAGTGATAAAATTGATGGTGTATGGATGGACTGTATCCCTGGATAATAATTAAAACCAAAGCTTTTTTAACATATTTTTTTATTTACTTAATACAATAACTATTCTAGATGAAGAATTGGCTTATTAAGAGATCAACTTTTTTGTTTTCCTTACTTAAATTTGAAGTATCTAAAAAAAACTCCGTTACATACAGTGTTATGCTTCGGCAAGTTATTACTACCAATTATAGCAAGCTCCATAAGCATATTATGAAGAAATATTATATAATCTTAAAAAGTTTTAAAACAGTAGGAATACTCGTTTTTTTGAATAATAAATATAATGAAAAAAAATCAATTATAAATCAAAAGTTATTTTTTTTAAACACAATATTCTACCAATTTACTTACTGCTGCGGTTCTCAATGTATACACTATAAAGAGGTAAAACGAGCATTGATATTAAATAAGAAAATATACTAGAAAAAAAGCAACTAGTCTCATGTCGCCCTGACGGGATCCGCATCCTTGGGAGTCCGGCCCAATGCACTAACCAATTATGCTACAACTGTACAAATCACCGACAATCTTGACCTTCTTGGAATAAAGTTGTCATCAGATCTCAACTTCGACGACAAAATCGAGTTGAAATCCATCCTTGTATGGAATACTGCTACAACCATTGAGATGGTTCAGCAAAATACCAGCGAGCCACACTCGATTCGGTGAAACGCAGAACCAGGAAACTCGTTGGGGATGATAAACCGGTGAATAACTCCTAGTCTCTATCATAGTCGAAAAGTTGCTTCATTGTCGGTGTTCATTAAATTAGCAATCAGTACTTTATTATAGAAGGTATTCGCGCCAGAATAAGGTAACTCCACACATAAAATAAACAGGCTGCGTAAAGTTGTGTTGAATATTGTAACTCCGCACTGACATTACGATGCCCCGTTGTAATCCTAGATATAATTGGTGACGTAATAATGTTAATCCACACATACAATAAAATACATCATAAATTTCAAAGAATTTCACTGTAAAATCATTTGCAATAATATGCATCAAAGCCGTGACTGTTTGTTACATTGTTATACAATAATAAAATCAGTGTTTTGGCTGATTTTTTGAACTTATAGTTTTATGGCGGGATAGAAGACGAAAATAAAAAACAGAAAACGCAAAAAAACGGACTTACAGTGTTATGCTTCTAAGGTCCATATTTTTTATAACATAGTTTTTTTTTGCATAAAAACTCTAAGTCTCAATCTTCTATTGAGAAAGGTGTTTTTTCCATACTTTTAAGCACCAAAACTTACGCTAGTAGACAACTAACGATGGCCGATCAAACCAAAACCGAAAATGGACTTTACCAACTTCGGAATTACATCCAAAGTTGCTCAAACTGCACTTGTTACAAGTAAGTGCTAATTGGTTATCAACTCTTCTTAACAAAACTAGTTTGTTACTAACTAGAAATAGAGGAATATGTTGAAGTTTGGTTGTTGGTATTGTTTAGAATCAGAAAAATATACTCGTATGTATATTCGTAAGTTCCCGTTCCCGTAGGAATAACGGGATAAAAAGTCGCACTTTCAACTTACTCTATGCTAAAAAACAAGTCGTTTGGTTGCTTAGACAGAGGGTGAAGAAAGGACAAACAAGTTAACAAACACACTTTCGCATTTATAATATTAGTTAGTGTTTGCCTTTTTACACCAAAAATTTCTAATTAGCAGAAAAACTTCAGGGGTAGATATAACCTACCGATATGAACATACTTTATTATATAGCAAATTATAACGACAACATAAGATTTTAAAAGTAACATTGGTCAAAATGTTACTCTTTACCTACCTTTTTTTTGTTACCTACTGTTTTATTGTAATTTGCAAATATTTAAGAAAATTTCTGAAATACATTTTTCTCAGAATTTCGTTAACATAAAACATATTATATTCAAAAATTTGCTACTTAATTACTTTTTTATATATAATAACTGGGCAGGCATTTAACCACTATAGTGCTTTATAAACATCATGTGGTCTAAGGTGTTGCATGCATGCCCAGGAAATGCCTATTCACTCTCGCCTAATCGGGAACATATAAATAGGCAGCGTATTCCATTCTTTAGCGGTTCGCATAAGATATGTATCAGCAAAGCGTTGGACCGTTGGAATGTCAAGACGTACGATTGAGGCTCTGAAGTTCTGCCGTTGCCAATGCTGGGTTTCTAAAGTGAGTTTCCTGGCACGGTTCTCGATCGATTCCAGAAGCTCTAGCTGATACTTAGCAGATCCATCCCACAGGTGACAGCAGTATTCCATATAAGCCGAATCTGCGCTTTGTATAAAAGGAGCAGCTGATTCGGTAAGAAGTATCGCCTAGCCTTAGAGAGGACGGCCAGTTTCTTTGCAGCATACTTCGCAATAGAGTCGATGTACTCGCCAAAGTTCAGGTTGGCAGACATGTTTAGGCCAAAAAGCGGCAACTTTTTTTATCGGCAAGGAGAGAACCCTGGAAAGTCGGAGTCAGTTGGAAGGGAACATTTAAGAAAAGTGAGAGGAGAGGGAGTGAATAGGCAGGAGAAGGGCAGATGGGCGAGGCATCATTCTGCCTACTTGGGGACTATTTCATGACTGACACACTGAGAAGGAGACTGGCCTGGAGACTTTTTGGATGCCCGAATCCTTCCAGAGATGGCCACCTGCACCCCGACCGCCTAACGGTATAGCTTGTACTATCGCTATAGCTATCGATTTTTCAAACACCCTACAAGGGCTCTCGCTGACGCTATCACTTTCATACTAAAAATGCAATTGTGTATCCAGTAGATGAATAGAAATATGTAGGAATTAGACAAAAACCACATCGTTGAAGAGTTTTATGAGAGTTTGAAGTTTGATAGCCATAGCAATAGCAGAAGCTATACCGTTAGGCGGTCGGGGTGCACGGGGAGCATCCTGGGATTTTTCACTAGGTGGCGGGGCAGCTTTTCGTGGGTTACTAACCTGTTACTTGGACCCCTAACTTTCTGCTGTCAGCCAGCGGCGGCACTGTGCTTCGGATCCCGCTACCCTCCAAAGACAGGCACCCGGTGTGTCAGTAGTGAGCTGTCACAAACAGTCAAGATGCGACTACCCAGACCATACTCCCCTATATTGGCTCGCCCGGATTGCACATCGGAACACGACCTTAGTCGTTTTGCGATGCGACTGGTGGGTGTGACCAGAGGGTGGTGACCAGCCACGGCCGAAGCCTACCACCGGAAGCAACTACTCATTTGGCACCACCCAGGGTTCACTTGTGGGGTCTCGCGGGTAAACCCACAGAAGCGAGTAGCATTAACCCCCAAACTCTACTGGTCAACCGTTGTTTATTAATATCTAATGAGGTCCTTTCTTTTATATTTAAATAAATTATTTACAAAATTCATATCACCTAAAACAAATAATTAGACTCATAAGATATCTCATGAAACAGAGAGTACCTAATTAAGATTAAACGACGATAGAATAATAATGTCTTTGAATTCAATTATACCGAAACTGAAATAATAATTATAATAATTAACGAAGTCCTCAAAGGAATAATATTCATTTGAAAAAACGTGACTCGAAATGGAATATTCAATTAATTTTTATGTAGGTACCATTCGTTGTCTTAAGTGAGCTTTTTGTTATGCAATTTTCTTCCGTAAATTAATAAAAAATTGGGCCAACTTAATGTAAAGATTTTTTTAGATTCGGTTCCTTAATTAATGTTTGGAATTTATAAGAAATAAAAGCGAGACCAATAAGATTATATAATACGATACGATATACTGAACTTACAAGATAAATCCTAACAAATAAGAAATTGAAAATAAATATATCGGAATTCTAACGCTAAGAATCGCTAAGAAATATTGGAAAAAAATTACTCGGCCACAAGTGAATTCTCAGATGGGACTCGAACCCACTACCTTTGGAAATCCGGTTCAATGCTCTAACCAACCACTAATTACACTTTTTTCTATTTAAAATTTATCATACATACTATTACTCGTTATTCATATCAATTTTAATTCGTGATTGTCATTTATTTAAGTAGGTTGTATTAAATTGACTGAAAATATTTGAAACATCCAAGAAAATTCTGTTCTCAAACGTTTAGGTACAGGTCAGGTACAGGTCGGGGAACTTCTCGGTTGACCAGTAAAGTTTTTTCAGGAAGCTTCATTTAAAAAGAATCATGGAAATCGGTTCAGAAATCTCGGCGTAATCGGTGTACATACATAAAAAAAAAATTTACCAACCGAATTGAGAACCTCCTCCTTTTTTGAAGTCGGTTAAATAAGTAATAGATATAGAGAAAATGTTTATATCACAAATAATAGAACACTAACAGGTATTTCATTCGTATAATAAATTAATTCTTGAACCTTAGTACTTTCCAAGAAAACATTTCCCAAAAAAACTCTGTTCCCCGATTGTTCCTATAATACCGAAACGTTTACAGCTCTCAAGTAAAGGAAGGGTGCGTATTCCTGTATCCCTATATTTATGTACCACGTATCAACCACAAAGAGGCATGACTTATCTTTCCTGCATGCGGGCACAAAAGGACTAATGACGGGAAGCATCATTGTATTCCCGCAGAGATACGTTCTGATGCGTCTACAGACAGCAGCAGTTCTGATGCGTATACATTTCTTATACACGGCTATTTTTAAACAATATAAAAGAAAAAATAAGTTTGACTCAGAATCGGTAAGTGGAACAACTTTCTCCTGGAAACATGGGTCGAAATACGAGAACAATTTTTGGACTTCCCATACTTAATCGATCACGTGATCGGTCTGATTTCTACGAAGAGTCGAAAAAAACGTTCTAGCTGGCTACTCTCCGAGTATATTTTGAAGGCGGTTTCTGTTGTATGTAACTATGAAGTTTTATTATTTGGTATTTTGTGGTTTTAATTTTTGAATTTTTCTTTTTGAAGTCGGTTTTAATTTTTTTCAAGCAAACGCTAAAGTCCTTTTGTTTAAAGCAAGTTCAAAGCAAGTTTTCCATCTTATTTCATAATATTATGATAAATGCAACCATTTCTTGCGATAACTTAGCATTTAAAATGTTATGTACTTCGTACTTTACAATTTACTTGCCTTACTAGAGAAGAGCAACTCTGTATATTATTAACAAGACACTTGGTATAAGTCTAGTGATGGGAAACGTATCGAATTACTCATCCAGTATAACTTTAACTTAGTAATTTAAATAAGTACGCCTGAACGCAGAAATAGAAAATTAAATTACTGAAATACGGCAATGTGTAGGATTGATGTAACATGTAACCTAATAAATTTAAATTATGATATGAAAATATTTGTTAGTAAGTATTTTTATTAATAATATGTGTATAACATACATATGTGTATAACGACATACTGCACAGTAAAGGCCGGTTTCACCGCTTGCCGGTGAAATCCTTGATAGCCTATTAGTGACTTGTCTGCCAAATAAACTACTTTTGGTTTCACCCGTGAGGGATAGGAATAGTTGGCAGATAACGCCGCTGGTAAATCATCAGCCGGTGTAAGTGCTAACCTAATGCTTTATCAGTAAGTGGTAAAACTGGCCCTAAATGTCGTTTTCTTTGTTGAATACGGCAAGTTTCTACCGCCCATTCTTTTTGTCGGTTAAAAAAGTCGGAAATTAATAACATTGACGCCTGAAACCGCCTTTTTTTAGTAAATATTAAAAAATAAAATATACTTTTTATTTCACTTATTTATTTAATGTTTTAGATTGAATAGTGTCAATATTACATTTATTTCTTATCGCGCATTACAAACGTATACGTTAGTCAATTTCTCTTTCGATATATTTCAAAAACATCAGCATTTCAAAATGAAGGTATATTATTATTTAAGGTACATACCAACATTATTATAGTAAACGATCATTAAAACCTATTGTTATTACGCCTAATATCCCAAAAAAACACATATATACTTAACCAGTACTAAAAGTCACAGTTACCTACATACACCCTATTGCTTAGCCACACCATCCCTAGTACAAGAAGTCACTGGGACGTACAATTCCATTTATACTGGAACAGTCGCTTATTGCTGTTGCATATTTTAGCCGCGCCGATCGACTCTGCACTGAATGGTACATATTCAATTATGTGTACATCTCTAGTTTGGCTGAATGGAAATTGTGCCTTTGCGTTTTAAAAAGTTGTGTCTATAGGAACTTTTTTTCAGATACTATTCTTTTGTTTGTGTTGTTCTATTTCGATCATCGATAGACTATAGAACTTTGATTAGATGAGACTATGACTGAGCGCATAGATCGAATGAAAAGGCTTGTCAAGAAGGCATTAAATAATATTAATGCCTCCACCATTTATAGCGAGGGCGTGCTTTAATTCGATACTGTTTTTATATTCAGTAATTATACTAGTATTTTATAATAATTTATTTGACAAGGCGACCATCCATGTCTACGCACGACGGGCCTCGCTTTCTTAATTTTGTTTTAAACAAAACCAGCCAGTAACGCCGGTGTAGCGGTCTCCTTGTAGTGCGGAGACATATTATGATCTCCACAGTACTTATTCAATTATATGTACAGTCGACAGCAGCTGCGGCTTTACATATCTGTCCAATTTCTCTAATTGACTTTGGACTTTTAAGACAATTGATGCCACTGGGTTCAGATTTGTCTAAAAAAATTACATTTTATATGAGCCGTATTAGCTGTTGAATGTAGGTTTCCCTCTAGTTTGGATGAATGGAAATTGATCCATTGCATTATAAACATTGTTTAAACATCGTCACAATGTGTCTAACACATTCAGATGCACTGTTAAATCTACTTTTGATGAAATACAAACATTAATCATAATTAAACTAGGTTTTATAACTAAAACCTAAGCCCTTGATGGCAGACGAAAACTTAACACTAAACAATGTAGAATTTAAAGATGCACGTTGCCTCTGGTGGCCCCGACTCCAAAAGGGTTATTTTTTTATTAAAAAAAAACACTTTTTTTTTAAAGTCTCGCATTTTGGTTTGACTCAAATTAGTAGTGTAGGCAACTACTAGTTTGAGTCAAACAGTTTGTGTCAAACCGCTTGACCGAAGAAACGAAAATTTTTTCAAGATTTCTTGAAAACTACTGGACCGATTTCAAAAATAAAAAAAGGGACCCACTTATGAACGTACCCAATGTTATAATGTTTTAATTATTTCGATCGGTTCAGGCGTTCTCGAGTAATCGGTGAACATACATAAAAAAAATATATACGCGACGAATTGACAGCCTCCTACTTATTTTGCAGTCGGTTAAAAAGAGGGTGCTTCTGTGTTTCGCGCAAAATGGTAATTAACTACTTACTATTCTGCTATTTCTTATGGTTAAGATCTTTATCCCCGTGGATGAAGTTACAGGTGTTTAACACCTGTTTTGTCGTAATGTTTTCAAAAACAGTATGAATTTAAATAATTAAATATGTTACTAAAGGCTGAATTACGCCAGTCGCTTTTTAAACAATTTCCGCGAAAAAGAAATAACGCAGACTCCCATTTTAATGTATTATTACAGCAATCCACCAACAAGAGAGCGAAATAAATTTAAGTAAGCGTCACTCGAAAATTAATGTATTTAATTTATGAGTGGAGTGCAAATGAAAAAAAAGAATAATTACACTTTTCAACTTTTGATTTATTACAGCGGCACTATAAACACAAAGGAGGTAATTGCCTCGTGGAAAATTGAAGCAAGGATCCACAAAAGCTAAGCTAGGCGAAAAATCTGTTTATTACGGTCTGAATGACAGGTATAATACTAGCGGCCCGCCCGCGATTACCGTTCTCGTAGGAATCCTACTAATATTATAAAAGTGAAAGTATGTCAGTTTGTTCGTTCATTTGTTTGTTTGTTTGTTACTCTTACACGCTAAAACTACTGAACCGATTTGCATAAAATTTGGCACACAGTTAGAAGACAGCCTGGATTAAAATATAGATTACTATTTATTCCAATATTTACACGTGAACGGAAAACATGCGAGTGAGACCGCGGGCAGCCGCTAGTATCGTTATTTAAAGAACTATTTTTTATGTATGACAATTTTACATTTTTTTTTGTAGAACAAGTCCTACCACCAACCAAACCGAAATCAATATGTACCCCCGCTGGGAATCAAACCCGGGTCTGATACCGGTGGTTGTACCACTAGACCACAGAGGCGGTTAAAATTTCCTATGTTTAATCCAGGCCCTACCTAGGTACTATCTGGGTGCCTCTTCCAAATCTGATGATAATTTTTTGGGTAAAAACAACTATTCTTCCATCCAAACATCCTCACAAACTATTGCATATAAAAAAACTGCGTTAAAAAAAACCGACTTCAAAAACTAAAAAGCAAAAAATAAGCCTTTTGGAGTCGGTGCCAGACAAGGCAAGAAAAATAAAAGAATAGGAGCTTAAAGTAGAATGTCTTGGCTGCCACCGACTCCAAAAGGCTTATTTTTTGCTTTTTAGTTTTTGAAGTCGGTTTTTTTTAACGCAGTTTTTTTTTTTAACTTTTTAGTGTCTGTAATAGGCTGTTTTGTAAACTACAGCAGGGTTTTACTAGATTAGATAAGGTTTCATGTACATTGTAAACAAAATTATCGTAAATACTACATCGTCCAAGTCAACAATGAAATGAAATATATAAAAATGCTCATAACATAAAAAGTACTGGGTCAAACGAAACCAAATTTTTATGGAACCAATTGGCAACTATTCTGCATCGAACAAAAAAAGAATCATGGAAATCGGTTCAGAAATCTCGGCGTAATCGGTGTACATACATAAAAAAAAATAAAAAAAAAAAAATATACCAACCGAATTGAGAACCTCCTCCTTTTTTGAAGTCGGTTAAAAATAATAGTAGGATGGGATTTATACCTGTCTTAAAAATGGTTAACATAAAATAAATTAATATCACCTATGAATTTAAGGTCACATAAACATATTTATAAAAATATTATTCTAAATTCTACCTCTTCAAACAAACGTTTAAAGAGAAATACAACGATTCATAAAACTCATACAGTGACATTGTTTTATTATTAACTTACAGATTACGGAACCCTAAAAACGCCCATCAATTTTCTTTTCTCATTGAAACATTTAATCATCCAAGAAACCTTACAATATCCTATATTTAACCGAAATACTCATTTTCTTCAAAGATAGCTCCGCGTTTCATCAACGCGTCTTGTAAAAGGCCTCATGTGAAAAAAATACAATATTCGAGCAATATGGCAACACCTGTGTAACGTAACTTTGTGCTTAGGTAAATTGTTTCGCCGTAATGTTGCCAGCCTTGAAGGATTAGGGGGGCTAAGATATATTGTCTAAAATGCTTTTTTTAGTAAAAAGTTTCTTACTAAAATTTGAGAAAGCCGTGAAGTAACATGTAATAATAATAATAATTTTGTTTCTTAAATTAATACATGTATACAAAAATACTGATGAGTAAATCGCAATGATAAAGTTTATATTTGCAAGTGTCGTCATTATAGTAAAATGTGATAACTTTCTTGCTAGTTGAATAGTAAAATATTAGAGAAATCAAAATATAATCGGATTTCTTCCGTTTAATTTTCATTTGAAACAATAATTTATGCATGCAAATATTTCAAATAAATGAGTTTGCAATTGTTGCGTGTATTTAAAAATAATTCGACTGCTAGTCATTCCCAATAATAAAAAAAGGTTTCTGTCCAATTCATAAACGATCAAAGAAGTATCATCTGTTTACGATAATAAAGTATTTGAAGAAACGATATTCCGTTAACAAACGAATTGCAAGTGACATACTTTTTGTATTAAAAGAAGTGACAACTTGTAATAAACAGCCGTTCGCAATATCTCGTTCCAAGTCAATTTATTTCGTGAGCAATAGAGAATATTGATTAATCTTATCTGAGAATTTGAATGAAAATAAGAACGAAGAAATATTGAGGACGATTACAATAAACAAGATAAAAAAAACTGACAGAGATGATGTAAGGCTTCTTCTTTCTTTTTTACTACGATCCTCAGTGTATTATATAGTATAAAACAAAGTCGCTTCCCGCTGTCTCACCCTATGTCCCTATGTATGCTTAGATCTTTAAAACTACGCAATGGATTTTGATGCGGTTTTTTTTAATAGATAGAGTGATGCAAGAGGGAGGTTTATATGTATATTACATGGTATCGAATACCACATTACACAGAAACGAAGCGAGGGCGGGTCGCTAGTACTAATATATAACAACATTTTACATAATCACATAAATTACCTAAATCTAAGCACTCGTAAAGAATTGCATTATACATAAGTATCTAAAAGAAGTAGAGGTCATTTTCGTAAAAAAATGTGTGAGGTGTGAAATTAGATATATTTGCTTTTTTAGATTATGGGCAATTAATAAAAAAGTAAGTAGTATTTAATCTTGTACTGAAACCGAACACGAAATTGTAAATTTACTAAACAATTTCGTGATTGTAATTCGAAATTGTAATTGATACTAATCAATTTCGTGTTCCATTTATTTTAACTAATATAGTTGAAGTCATTTTTATCTTGCGTCTTCTTTTATATAAATTGTCGCTCTGCCATTACATAATATTCAGATTCATTATAAATAAAGTAACAAAGACAAGTAAAAAACATTAAGTAACCATTAGATATTTACTTCATTTTATTTCAATTGGTATACTTACAATTCCAACACTAGGTACTAGTTTAAATCTCCAATTTGATTTCAAGACTCCGATCACAACAACCATTAAATGTCTAAACCCAATGAATATTAATATTTCATACGAAACAACATATTACTGACCAACAAACCTACAAGTTTATCTTACCAAGAAACTATTCCATAACTTTCCTCCAGTATGTAAGATAAGAAAAAAAATATGAATTCCCGTAACACTCTCCATCATTCGAAGGGACTCATGGCTCGTTTACAAAGTGCGAGCTGCTGTCTAGACAGTAGACAGCTACTCGTATTGTCTACTCGTATACCAGTAGCTCAACTCGCCTTAGCTGTCTCCACAATGATAGTGTTCGTGCGAGTTGTCGCTTATGTGCAGCACACAAAAAATCGAGTGTTCTGCTCACAGTTGTCTTGCTGACACTAGCAAGCTACTGCCGAAAGCGTCTAAACCATGCGTGTAATATCCGAGCTGCTGATATGCGCAAGTAACAGTCAGGCAGGCGAGTGAAAAAAAAAAAAAAAACGGCCAAGTGCGAGTCGGACTCGCGCACCGAGGGTTCCATTTAAAATTTATTTATTTATTTATTTTATAAAATTATCAAAAATATTTTTTATTATATTTATGATGTAACAAAATAATTACGGTTTTCGCATTTTTTTCTTTATCTGTACTATAAGACGTTACTTCGTACCAAATATCAAGATTCTAAGTTCACGGAAAGTACCCTGTAGGTTTTGTTTCCCGTGCGAGTATCGAAAATTTGCGGCATAGACGGCTGTATCTTTTTATTGCTTTGGCTTAGAAGTTTGATATTTTCACAGCTCCAAGGGACAGTAGACCTGAGTATTAGATATAAATTTCAGTTTGATACCTCCACGCGTTCTTGAGAAAAACGGTCTTTACAGACGGACGGACGGACAACGAAGTGATCCTATAAGGGTTCCGTTTCTTCCTTTTGAGGTACGGAACCAAAAATGTTGAAATAACTCGCTCCCAATCTACTGTCCCATTCGCAGTAAGGCCCCCGTATGATGCGAGTAACTGCATTGCAACTGCTCGGCAGGTTAACTCGCAATGTGTAAACTAGCCATTATGTTCTCCATCATTCGGAGGGACTCAGAAATATTAACATTACGAACTGACACGATAAGAGCAGAGTTATAACCTTTTTTGGTACACAAATAGGAGGTAATGGTATGTACTTTTAGATACCTGCTGGATTTATGGATGCTAAGTTTGAGGTTTTATGGGGGAGTGTATATTTGATGATATTTTGCGGTCCTAGCAGCTAATATTCTAGTAGTAGCGCAAGCGGTTTCTCCCGCGTGGTTCTGTTTTCGTGAGAATATCAGGGGAAAAATGTATACTGCTGTTTCGTTCAAGCGGTTTTCACTTCTGCCGGCACTCCCGGAGTGCAACTCGTTGTTTTTTAAATAGTGAAATACAGCAATTGACGTAAGTATTTCAATCAATTGGTGAGTTTTTACCAGGCGGGATGTATGATTTGGGGTTTTTATTTTAGAAAACGTGTTGTACAGTCAACAGCATTTACGGCTTTACATTAGCACTACGAAAACCGGCGCTATTACGAGCGACGTAAGGGCGCTCTCAAGGTCACAGTGCCGTTAGCCGTAGCTACTGTTGACTGCACATCTGCAGGTCTAATTATTATTGTTACTATCTACGAGATAATAAACAATATGTTGATCTTCGAAGGTGCTACCCTGTGACCTGCATTACACATTTATACTTTTTTAAGGTACCAGCCTATCACAAAGTATGTTGAACATGTATGTTCAGTCGGGGAAATTCCTGGTGGAAGTAGGAGTAGTAGGACTTTTGAGGAAGCGTTATTTTAAAAAGTATTAGATTTGTTGAAATTTTTTTTATCACATGTAATAGAACATTAACATGTATTTTATTCACGAGGAGCCCGTGTCGCAGTGGTTCGCGCTCGGCCTGCGATTGTTGAGGTTAAGCAACTTTCGAAATTGTCGGTCACGAGATGGGTGAACAAAAATTTACTATCTCGAGCTCCTTCGTGCTTTGGAAGGCACGTTAAGCTGTTTGCAGTCGTTAAAACCCACCAATCCGTATTTGGCCCGCGTGGTGGGTCATGGCCCGTTCTCCTTATACATCCATAAGGGAGGCCAGTGCCCCAGCAGTGGGGACATTAAAAATGGCTGATCATGACGTCGTCGTCTCAGCCACATAACACCCACTGCTGGGTAAAGGCCTACCCCAAAAGGGGGGGGGGGGGGGGGTTGCCATAATCGCCACGCTTGGCAGGCGGGTTGGCGATCGCAGTATGGCCAAGTTTGTAGGAGACGCTGCTGCCCGTCTCTTGAAGGCTGAGTCCCTTAGTCGCCTTTTACGACACCCTCAAGATGAGAGGGGGTAGTGCTATTCTAAGCCGACACTACACAGCTGATGATGACGATGACGATGTATTTTATTTGGATAATAAATAATTTTTATTACCTTATTACTTTTCGAAAAAACGGTTCGCAAAAATACTCTACTGGTCGACCGGGAAGTTCCCGGATTGTACAAATTAATAGTTCATAAATTGTATTGTGACAAATAAACTGGTTTGAGACAGGAATAAACGTTAAATCAGGCTACACAACTACATTACATCAGTTAATGAATTATAAAAAAAAATCAAACCGACTTCAAAAAGTAAAAAATAAAACTTTTGGAGTCGGTGCCATCCAAGGCATTCTACATTGCACTTTGATTAACTATATATTTTTTTGGCCTTAGCTAGCTAGCACCGACTCCAAAAGTTTTATTTTTTACTTTTTGGAGTCAGTTTGATTTTTTTTTATAAAATGTTTTTATTTCAGATTTTTTAGTTACATCATGTGCCGTTACTTACACTAAATATCAGTCCATACACAACAATGATGTCATCTAGGTAAACGACTACTTGCCAAAAGGTGATTGATATTTTTCAGGATTATGAAAAAACTACTAGCCAGATCTTCGTAAAAATATGGGACCACACGTAAACCATTTTCTTTCAGATAAAAAAATAATTATAAAAATCAGTTAACATCTGGCGAAGTTATGGTAAAATATACATAAAAAAAAAACCGTCGACTTGAGAACCGGTTAAAAAAAATAGAACAAAATATCTAGTCTGTGTTAAAACCTAACCCCACAAACAATGGACTAAAATAAAACTATACAACCGGGCAGTTGGGAATCTCCTCCGTAATGTGGGTTAAATCTCAGCAGCTAATGACGGTAACATTAACGGGAAGGAACAAACCTTTTTGTGGTACTCTTGGAGGAAGCCTTTGTTCTTTAAGTACAAGAAGGCTTAAATGGATGACACAAGTTTTCGGTCGAGTAATTTTTCTCTGGTACGGTCAGTATTACTTGAATAGTAACAAACATAAGTAAATATTTAAGTAACATAGTTACAGCAGCAGTAAAGTAAGGTTCAGTAAGGTAAGCAGTTGGGTTAAGTATGTGGGTAATTTTAAAAATATTTAAAATGTCTCTTCTTTAATATACACATTTAAAAAGATACATACTTACTGCTTCTTTTTTTGTTTTTTTTTTATGAACAACGGAGAGACTCCTAGCATTCATCATATCTGATGTTAAGTATTGATAAGGCTGAAGATGGAAGCGAGCCTCTCCCGGAATTCTCATCATAGAGAAACTGGCTATCTTATCTTTAACTGCCGGAACACAACAATCCTGAAAACATTGTTGTTATGGCGTCAGGCTTAGATAAGATGGTGGTAGCTAGCCTGACGGACTTACAACAAGTCCTACCACCAACCAAATCGAATACAATATGTACCTCCGCTGGAAATCGAACCCGGGACCCCTGGGTCTGATACCGGTGGTTGTTACCACTAAACCACAGAGGCGGTTAAAAAGCACCTAAGCATCACTCTCCTAGTGACACGTCCACGACGCCAAATTTGGCTTTGATGAACTAAGATGTTTTTTATAAACAATAGTGTCAGGTTGCCAGCCAATTCCATATATTAATTGTCTTTTACTATGGTTTTCAGGTAAAAAAAATCCTTGGTACAGTTCGACGTCACTTTAAATTTTTAAGTGAAAACTTCTGTAGCGGCGTTGTGCACATCAGAGTTTTAATTTTTTTTGTTGGGTAAAAAATGTTAAAGTCGCGTCAGGGCACGTGACCCTGATCGAAAATTCGTAAGAACATTTACCTATTTCAAATTACATTATATCTCCCACTTGAAAGATCTACGTATATTAGTTCATCCAAACCAGTATGTAACAAGTATTTTCTCAAACTGTTTAAAATTTCCTAAATGTCCCAATAGGTGATTTTATTGATATCATAATTGTGTAACTGTGAAGTTCACAAGTATGTTGATATTAAGTTTAACTCAATTTTTATATGTTTATACTTATATAACTTTAATATTATGTTTATTTAATATTTAATTTAACTATAATAATCTTTATACCATGCATGTGCTGCAAAATTGACACTGGCACACGTTGGCCCTGAACTTGTGTAAGGTCATAGCATACCTGAGTAGCGACCAATTTGGTTATTTTCTATTGTAATTATGTAATGTTCCTACTCTGTGTCTCTACGCAAAATAACAAACAATAAATGTTTCTTTCTGTCTCTCCTTCTAACAAATATTCGAACTTTTATTTGTTATATTCATAGGATAAGAACAATAGGTCTAGTAATAATTCTACTAAAGTAAGCAACCTAAAATGTTTAGATACAATTTAAGCATTTTCTATGTAAATTCTTATTAGCGGTTACTCTTCTTTGTTGCTTTCAGTACCAACAGAGTAGTATCGGCGAGGCCCGCTTGCTAATGGCAAAACATTAGCACGAGGAAGGAAGAAGCCATTTTGCTCTGCGGACGCGAACTTAGGTTGTGTTTAGAAGGAAAAGTAACAAATTGTGGGTAAATTAAAGTCGTTTAAATTGCAAAGACTGCTGTTATTTAGAAAGCAGTTTTTTTTAAATAATTTATTGTTAACCGCATATTTTGAGTCTTTTTTAATTGAGAAGATTAATATACGCTCACGAAACTATTATTGTTCCTTTAATCTAAATTCGGGATACGCTTAGACTTCGTGATGTGGAAGGTCGTGTGATGAAGAATCGCGCTGAACCACTGAGAAACTGGCTATCTCTTAACTGCCATATCACATCAATGCTGAAAACATTGTAATAATGGTGACAGATTTTGATATGCCAACATGTAGCTAAAAAGGCGGCTTAGATCGGGTCCTAACTAAATACACTTTAAAATTATGATTTTGCAATATCTATGATATTTCTGTAAAATTATTTTCATCATCATCACTATTAGCCGCAACTCCCACTGCTGGGTGTGGGCCTCCCCAGAAGATTTTTCTTCGTTACATCCCTGTCTCAGTAAGCATAATCATTACCAATATATGTATCATTAACTAGCCTTTTTCCAAAATACATTTCAACCATCAGTCCGTCATTTTAACCGCCTCTTTGGTCTAGTGTTACGACCACCGGTAAAAGACGCAGGGGTCCCGGGTTCGATTCCTAGCGGGGGTACATATTGTATTCGGTTTGGTTGGTGGTAGGACTTGTAGTAAGTCCGCTTGGCTAGCTACCACCATCTTATCTAAGTCTGACGCCATAACAACAATGTTTTCAGCATTGTTGTGTTCCGGCAGTTAGAGATAAGATAGCCAGTTCCTCAGTGATTGAGGATTCCGGGAAAGGCTCGTTTCCATCTTCAATACCTATCAATACTTAACATCAGATATGATAAAGGCTAAGAGTCTCCCCGTCGTTCATAAAAAAAAGTCTTTTAGCATTTCATCGTAACAACTCTCATATTATCGTAAGCAGTTTCAAAGACACGATACCTCTTTGACATTGCTCGTTTTAATCGCGACATTCATTGCTTCCGAAGAATCGACGCGCGCCTTTAAACGATTGCAATATGGATATAGTTCCGTCTGAACGAGTCTTTAGATAACGCTTAGACGATGACTTTTTGATAAGTTCTTTGGAAAAGGAAGTAGACATTTTAAGACTTACCTAAAAAAATTAATGGTGTGATACTGTTTAGTTTACGTTCTCATTTATGTTTTATATTTGAAATTAATTAAGAATCAATTTAAAGGTTGTAGGTTCGAGTCCCATCTGAGAATTCACTTGTGGCCGAGATGATTTTTTCCAATATCTTTCTATTTCAAATTTATCATAAGTATAAAAATAGCATTGAAAACGGCAAAAATTCAAATATCTTAAAACATTTTTTACTTTAATCTAAATACTATCATGCTATAAGAATACTTGTATCATAATTAAAATAAATAATATACCTACTTATACTACATAAAATAACTTTCAAAAAAATAAACTCTCATCATTTACAACAGAACTAGCATTGTCAATGCGAATTTCTAAAACTTAAAAGTTATATAAGTTTTGGCGTAATCATACTTCTGTCATTAAAAGGAAATCTCAAGGGCGAGAGAATTAATAAAATTATATGATAAAAAACTTTTTATAAAAAAATTAAAACCGACTTCAAAAAACTAAAAAGCAAAAAGTAAACCTTTTGAAGTCAATGCCAGCCAAAGCAAGAAAAAAAATAGAAGGACCGCAAAGTAGAATGCCTTGGCTTGGACCGACTACAAAAGGTTTACTTTTGCTTTTTAGTTTTTGAAGTCGGTTTTCATTTTTTATTTCACAATTTTTTTAGAAGAGGTCCCTGCCTACGCTTATAACCTTATATCAACTCCTCATCACCTATTACAAAATGCTGCTTTTCCCAGTGCAGGGACGTTACTTATTGAGGAGTTCTCCCGATACTTCATCATCAGCTCCACTTCATCACATGCATTGAGTCTAGCATAAATGAACCACATTAAAGTAATCGTATCGCTTCCGTGAAATGCTAAGCATTTAATAGTTCCGATGACCATTTGTGGTCTTCATCATTACTTCACCAAATGGTGCTTTCCGGAAGCATATGCATAAGTTACTATAGAAAACACCGATACCGATATGCCTATAATATTTGAAGAGTTCCCTGGATTTCTCCAGGATCCCATCATCAGATCCTGACATGATGACAATGGGACCACATGGGAAGATACTCTTTCGAACAAAAAAAAGAGTTACTCAAATCGGTCCCGCCGTCTTCGAGTAATCGAGTAACATACATAAAAAAAAAGATTCCATCGAATTGAGAACCTCCTCCTTTTTTAAAGTGGGTTCAAAAGTAGACAAAATAAACAATTCGTAGTCCCCAAAACTCTAACGTAGTTCTCCAAAACTTAACGGATTTAAGTACTTTTTTTATTGAAAATTGAAAAAAGGCCTAGTTGTGTTCCTATTTTTTCATCAAAAATTTCATCAAATTTGTTTTCTGGATGTTTGAACATAGCGGAAAATCTGGCCATTTTTTTTTTCTTGAACGTTTATATCTCTTTTATTTGATAATTAATTTATGAAAAATATAAATCATAGGGGATATGCTAATAACGGCCATAGATGTTCAGGGAAAAAATTCTCTACCGGCATTATCCGGAAGAAACAGGGGATTACGTTTGTATGGAAACGCGCCCTTGTGTTTCCTCTTAAAACTCAAAATAATGTTGTCTGAACGTAGCTTTATAAAGAGCTTCAGACGCTTGAAAGATTCACTCCGTTCCATTTGTTCTATCGCTTTTTCTCTCCATTGTTTACCAAATTATTTGTTTCTTTAGGGTTATGTATTTAATGTGATTTATGTACAATGGTAATTTATTACCGTGTTATTTATATTAACTAGCTTTCTCCATATTATTAATAATAATAATAATAATAAAAACACTTCATTGCACAAAAACACAGAGAATACAAATAATACAGACAGTATAAGGTGACATACAAAAGGCGGCCTTGTTGCTAAGTAGCAACTTCTTCCAGTCAATAATATAATATTTAGTAAATTATTAAGTTAATATTTGACGTTGTTACTAAATATTAATACGTTAATATTTAGTAACACGTTTTCACGGGCAAACCGCTGAACCAATTTGGATAAAATTTGGTATGGAGATAACTTGAACCCTGGAGAAGGAAATAGAATACTTTCAATCCAGCTATTATTATAAATGCGAAAGTATGCCAGTTTGTTGGTTTGTTACTCTTTCACGATAAAACTACTGGACGGTTTTGGCACATAGATTTTATTTTTATTTTTATTTTCACCATTTATCATACGTACATCTTAAGTCATCCCGTGACGACGGCATCTGAAAAGGTGCCGAAACGTCGGAAAAATAAAAAAACCCCTAAAAAACCAAAAAATACGGACAATTACAACTTAGTTCGTGAAATATAGCGCGTTTGATAACCGTAAAAGTTGTTTTATATCAATTAACCATTTATTTCAGGCATCAAGGCCCATACAATAAATACCTTATAGACATATAATATATCACAATTAAAAATCATTTTCACAGCTTCTGTCATATGTATATATATATGTATGTATATATATGTGTAATTTAGATAGCCTGGATTAAAACATACGGAACTTTTCTCTAGACATTTCCCACGGGAACAGAAGCTGCTACTACTACCTAAACAACGAAGTTATAGTATATAGATAAGACCGTGCTGAAAGACATAGACTACGAGTTGCTGTGAAAATTTGAAGTAATCCCCAAGGATTACTTTAAAATTTCGCATAACAAGGAACCCGATAGGTATTTTAAACCGCGCTCTCAGCTGTTATATCGCTCCAGTATGCATAACATGAGCACCTCGACAAAGCTTTCTCGACACTTTTCTCGCGCGAGCGTATTGTTTGTCCTGCTACACCGTACCTACTGATATGAGCGGGACAGACATCGCAAGATAAGCGTCGACAGCGAGTCGCGGTGCGCATGCTACGCTGGCTGGGCCCGTATTCACTATGACCACTTAGCGATTCCTTGCTCAAACCACGTCGATGTCGTAATTGGTTTTGACATTTTCAAAATTCGTTTTCTCCATGATACTCACAAATGATAGAGTTATTGTACAAGTTAGTACATGACAGTCACAAATTGTATAGTTATTGAACAAGTAAAATAACTTTAAAATTTGTAAGTTTCTTATAGGAGTGGTCATAGTGAATAAGGGCCCTGAGCGTCTTTCACTCTATTTTATCTTTTTATTTTCATCTTACTTATTTCTATTATAACTTTTTAATTTTGCATTTTACAACGCTATTTTTATGTGATAAATATTAAACAAGAAAATATACCAGAAAAAAGCAACTAGTCTCATGTCGCCCTGACGGGATTCGAACCCGCATCCTTGGAAGTCCGGCCCAATGCACTAACCAATTATTCTACAGAGACCTATGAGGACTCCCAAGGATGCGGGTTCGAATCCCGTCAGGGCGTCATGAGACTAGTTGCTTTTTTCTGGTATATTTTCTTGTTTATTTATTTCTATTTCGCCAGTTTTTTTATTATTTTTATTTTATTATTGCTTTAATTTGTGTTCGTCTAGTTGTTATCTGTAACTATTGTGTTTAATTGTATGCATAATATGTATTTACTCAAATCGCACACCAAGAGGCCCTGCCAAAATACCAGCGTTGCCGTGACACATTTAGTGTCATGGCAACACAGGGCAAAAGGCAGGCACCTTATTGACCCTAAGGCCACATCTAAAATTATTTATTTGTTCCTATTGTTTGTTTATTATTATCATTTAAGTTATGTTTTCGTTTCCTTATTATCTGTGTTTATATGTTTTGTGTGGTTTTTTTTCGAAATAAAAGCATTCTCATTCTCTCTCTCTCTGTTCCTGTAGGATACAATTATACTGATCTTGTACTTGTATTATTTTCCGTGATAAAAATATCCTTTTAGTAAGTAAGTACTGAGTCATTCCTTGACTCCGTCATATTATCCGTTCAGCAGTTTTGGAGTGATTTTGTAACAAACATCCCAAACTCTTGCATTTTTTATTTATGTACGATAATAAGATAAGATTTATTTTTCATTGAAAATATCGTCTTCTCCAATATAAACTGGAACATTTATACAATTTTATTACAATCGAAAGGAAAGAAAAATGATCTCCCTTTATAAAGCTACTCTTTTTAGAGGGTAAATTGTACTCTCGAGACCTATTGGTAGCAAAAACAAATCGAATTTGGAAGCGATACGAAGTGCCTTCATCAATTATACATCTATATGACTTTGGATTGTATTTCCTTGGCAATAAAAATAAAAATTTAACAGCTCATTGTTGGAATTAAGAATGATGTGATAGGGGAAATAATTTTACCCGTTACCTACCTTTTACCCGTTACCTTTAAATTATGAAAGGAAAAGAAAGAGCTTTAAATAATTCCTTTAATTTTATTAGGATAAGCTTATTATGGCCTTATAGCCTTGTCAGCCGCGTGTGCGTTGCGGATCGGTGCAGACGAATGCTAAAATATTTTTGCTTTTTGCTAGAGCCGTGAGTGATAAACTTGTGGCAAACGAGCTCCTGGCGTTTCTGCAAGAAAAGCTCCACGTCAGCACGGTCAGCCCTTGCGCAAATCTGCAAGTCCGACTTCAGCGAGTACGATGTGGCCGCGGCAAAGAAACTGCTTTACGAATCTCTCGGCAAGAGTGACCAGATGGTGTCCCAGAGGTGTGACGGGACGCAGAAGAGCCTGTAGGAGATCACCACCATGTTTAAAGAAACCAACCCTGATGACGTGCCGACGTTCCTGGCGAGAGACCTGAACAAGCTACCGCCCGTCATATTCGATCACATCGATGTTGCGTCCTGAAGGACATCGTAATCTTTAAGGCGAGTTTGGCTGAAGTGATACTGAAATTCCAAGCATCCGAAAATACGGTATAAGTTGACGATTTACGCGAATCACTCGCCGTAAGTAGGTCACCGACGGCAGGCTCGAACGGCAACATGTGACGTGGTGCCTGCATCGAAACATCGTCGTCTAGTTGCAAGTCAACAGTTTCGATCCCGTCCCCTCCACGGCCCGACCGAGCCCGAAGCCTCCGCCGCGCGCGCCTGCGACGAATGCGCCGCCCGTCAGCTGTCAGCGTGACTTTGCTGCTGTTGCTGCCACAATACCGCGGGCACAGCAGCCTACTCACGGCGATAGAAAAACCGCTCCGCAGAATGTAGTCCTACCGGCCCCAGATGAAGACGGTTTCATCGAGGTTCGGAATAAAAAGCGACCTCGTCAGCGAGTGAGCACGTATCGACATGGCACCGCAGGACGCAACTTACTGCTGCGAGCTGCCACACCGACCACGGCCGTGTACCTGTAAGTAAATATTTATGTATGTTAGTCTGTAAGGTATATATTGTATGCCTGATATAAATAAATAAAAATAAAATAAAATATCCATAATAAATAAGTCCAGTCCGTTCCTATCTAATATGATTATTTATTTAGCTTCAAAGTTGTGTAGCACTTTTTATTAAAACGGACTTTTGTAAATACTGAAAATTTGAAATAAATTTTGGCAAACTTGTCCAAGACTATTTCCTATATTACACACACCAAAATAGCTAAGAGTTGCCACTTGAGTCGCCGCAATGTCATCGTTCCCCAATCCCAGCTTAGTACAGTAAAAAAAAAATTAAAAGCGTCATTTTATTACCACCCTGAGATACTAATATAGTATTATATGTGCTGTGATTCATAGATAAGAGACTTAGCACTAAATCCAGGCTTCTAATGACTGAAAACCTCTACTCGTAGTTTCACAACTTGGTCCGGATTTTTCCGCTACATAGTAAAAGTTTTAGTAGAGAAACTGTGCAATGTTGCAAGTACAACTTATTTAATAATGTAGAAGCGGAGATAGAAGTTGTTAAGTTATTATGTAATAGAAAATTCACATGAGAATAACTTACTCGTAAATTGCTTTTAGAAAGTTAATGGATAAATATAACATAGGAGCATACTGCAAGTAACTAAGCAAAGTGATGCGAGTCAGTATCCCAAATTATATTATTCCTTTTTTTTTTATTAACGACGGGGAGACTCTTAGCTTTCATCATACCTGATGTTAAGTATTGATAAGGCTGAAAGATAGAAGCAAGCATTGGTGCAGTTAAAAGTACTTTATACTATTTTATATTGAATTTTTGGCGCTGGTAAAGTAATAATTTTAGTGGAGTATATTTTTTGAGTTGAAAGATAAATAAGTGAATTAAATTCAGTTAATATGGACGAAAACTTATATCGTAACGCAAGGCACTTGTAACAACTATTGAGACGGAATTCTGCTGCTTTAGGTAATTATGGAAATGAGAGGAAACAGCTGAAAATAAGGAAAAATACATGCACTTACGTACTCGTAGAATAGCTTCAGTCCTGGATGAAATTGTGCAGCACTCCACACCACGTGGCGATAGCTTTCAAGTGTCCATTCGTCGTAGCTAAGCTAATAATATACTTATCAGTTCATAAATATTGCAGTCACAATAGTTTATCACGTATACGTAGATAGTTCGTGTTAAATTGTAAAACAATAAAAAATCCCAAAAAAAATATAGGAGCGGTTGCACACGCGCGTTGACAATCAATATTCGCGATCGACAGAGAGACCGACGAGACGTCATCGGGTGCGTATACGCATAGCTATCTATATATATATATATATATATATGTGCATGTAAGGTGAGGAATATTCCTACAGCTACAATACAAGCCGTTACAATTGCCAAAAAAAGAACAAAATAAAAAATAATTCATATAACGATAACCAACAAGCCTCTCCCGGAATCCTCAGCCACTGAGAAACTGGCTATCTTATTCGAACTGCCGGAACACAACAATGCTGAAAACATTGTTGTAATGGCGTCAGGCTTAGATAAGATGGTGGGAGCTAGCCAGGCGGATCTACAACAAGTCCGAACCAACCAACAACCAACCAAGAACCAACCAACCCGAATACAATATGTACTCCTGCTGGGAATCGAACCCGGGACCCCTGGGTCTGATACCGGTGGTTGTACCTCTAGACCACAGAAGCGGTTGATTATTATTTAGTTTCACAATCCCGCGGTTCCAATCCATATCATTACAATTTATGTAAATTATGTTTGCCGAAAATGTGTTTGTAACGCGGATTGTAGCTTAACTTTCACTGTTATTATTGTTATATTTCGCTTTTCTAATTTAATTCATAAAATTTATAATAATTCAATTGATATGGCGACCGTCTATCTCTGCATACGACGAGCCTCACCTTTTTTTATAAAGTGCAAAACCAGCCAGCAACGGCGCTGGACTGGTCTGCTTGCAGTGCGGAAAGGTATTACTCCACATTAACTACAGTGAGACCTAAAAAGTTGGCCGACAAGCGACGCCGACTAATCAGCGTATGTTGCAGCATGGATTCCGGCTGGACAAACTAGGTTGACCAAATAGTTTGACCACCCGGATGAAGGGTGGATAACACCTACAGCGCTCGTATTCTGTCGTCGTCATCATCGTTTCAGCCACATGACACCCACTACTGGTTATAAGCCTTCTGCGTCCAGCGGCTTGCTGGGTATTCTGTACATAATATTCTGAGGGACCTTTTAATATTTAAATGCGTATATGACATTTAGGATAAACAATATAAAAGAGCTATAATATGTTTACATTATTCATACATTAGTTGATTAGCTAAAGCAATATTTCTATTTGAGGGGCTCATAGCACAGGTTAGGGAGACACGGGACAGGTGACAAATATGATTTTTATCGGTCGCCAACGTGCTCCAGAGGGCACGTTAAACTAAGGGTATAAAAAGGCCACTTAAGCAATATTGTTCAGGAATGTTTTGTTAAGGAATGTGAATTCCCTAACAATTCATGTATATAAATGTGAATGTATAGATGAAAATAAGTACCTACCTTATCAACTTAACATCTACTGCAAAACCTGTGTTTTAAACCTCAATTCAGATTTCAAGTACCTCCCCTTGATATCATTTCACCTGTCTTGTTAAATGCTGTTAGTTGTGTACGCAACTTTATCACTATCAAGATAAGTCATAATTCTATTGCAAACCGAAGTTTGTGATCAAATATAATATCATTATTGGATAAACTTTCCGATTTAGAACATAGACGGAAGGTTATTGTTGCCATTTATTTTGTATATCGTGGTGGTTAGTGAGCCAGTAAATTTAGACCTAGGGTTGTCACTTCGGAGTGTGAATGAGAACTCCACCTTTGGCTATTGCAAATTCCACCTTCCGCCTTATCATAATTTAACATCAAGTATGATGAAGGTTAATCGTATAAAAAAAAGTGAAAAGTGACAAAAACTTACGTCAAAAAAAAATACTGTATAGGTCACTTTTAGTTGATTTGATTTTTGGAAAATGCTTTTGTATTATAAACCAAGTAGATAATTTTGGCAAAGGCATATTTTTTTAAATGAGAGCGTTGCCGAATTTAATTCTAAAATTCACAGATCTCGTGCTCTACACGACTTGAAAGGTCATTGAAAATTAATCTACCTATTATAGATTATTAAAAAATTGTAATATTTTTTTATTTCCCATCACCGTACAATTTCTTACAAATACGCAACCAATTTATTTTAGACACATTAATATTTACAAACCAAAAATTTTTTTTTTCAAAACCATCCGTTCTAAAATATTTTTACATCATCTTGAAGCCCTTCCAATTTCGCATCTTTTGAGCTCTCATACGTCCTGGTGGCCGCACGCAAGCCGCCCGCCGCGTGATATCGCACCTTGCGCCGCGCAAAACTCGCGGCTAAGGCCTCAACCGTCACCAATATCGAAAAAATGTAATGACCTAATTATGTTCCTTGGTTCAATACCGAGGTGCTTTTTTTCATATTTTTTAAATTCGTCCCCGTTCTCGAGATATCGGAAATTTTCCGTGAAAACACACGATTTTTCGGTCGAAAAAAGTCAGTTATTTTGCGATTTCCAAAAAAGTTTTTGACCAAAAAAAATTTTACATCTTCTTAAAGCCCTTCAAATTCCGCGTCTGTTATCCCTCATACGTCGAGTCGCGTTTTCAGCGAAAATGGGGGCCTACTGGAGCAAACGATCAAACATTTTCAATTTTAAAAAATCCAAATTCAATATCATTTATTCAGTCTAGGCTGTTACAAGCACTCGTGAATGTCATAGAAACTGCGCTATAATAGCTCAATTATTACTACGGGGGCTATCTTTTTCTCACACTGCGACATCTCGAATTCCTCCCTGATATTACGTCAAAAATTTTAATAATTAGTCTTATAACACCTAGCACCCTTTTGGCACAGTCAAAACATAAACAGTCGTTGTACTTGGCTGATATGACGCGCTTACACACACACGCGCCGCTCGCTACACTACACGACCGACGGCCTCTCGATCTCACTGGTTTTCAATGGTAAAACTACTGTTTTACCAGTGAAAACCAGTGAGTGAGTAGCGAGCGCGCGTGTAGCGGCGCGGGTGCCCTTTCGGTTGCATAATGTTTTTAGTTTTAATGTCGTTTGGCATAACAGTTTTGGCATATTATAGACTTTTCGCATAAATTATGATAAGCATAGTTTTATGAACGCAGAATGGTTTCATCAGCATAATTCTCACTTACTCTAATTTCCTTTAACATAATTTAAATGACCATAAAATTAAAGGGCATAAATTGTTATACGTCTAAAGGTAATTTATCATAAAATACGAAATGCATAATGGTCTTATCCATAACTATATTGTCTGTACCTAACCATCCGCAATTAAGAGTTAAAGTTTATATTTAAGTTAGCGTGTTTGGTAGGGAATTAGGTCCCAATCCCGACCTGCCGTGGTGCAATTTAGAGCCCGGAGGCGCGGAGCAAACGCAAAATACCATTATTACAAAAGAGGTTAGGGTGAAAATAAGTATGCGTTATGATTTATTCTCTATGAACGTTATGCGAAATGATGAGTATGCCAAAAAACATTATGCAGCTCTAAAAATGCCTTTCTGTTTTATGCAACCGATTATGGACCCTAGGGGCGCGTATCTGTGTGAGTGCGTTATTTCAGCAGTGCAAAGTCTGTATATACTTTTGCTTTGTGATATTTTTTCTATTTTTGACAACCCTAAAGAAGTGGTGAACCAAGCGTTGAATAGAGTGGGAGTTATGAAACTGTCCAACTCTAATGTTGTTCAGACGTAAATAATTTCTATACGGAATTGTTTATAAGTTGGAATGCGCCCAAGTATCTCTGATTGGCTCTTGGAGTAATGGCCGTGTCGAAACTAAGAGGGTTGTTTTGATATACAGATGCAATTTGATAGGGGATAGTTATAGGGTAATATTGGTTTCTTGGTTGGAGTGAAGGAGAATTTTAGTATGAAATAGGAATGTGGCGGAATGTTTACGAAGTATCGTCATCATCAGCCATTTTTAATATCCCCACTGCTGGGGCACTGGCCTTTCTTATGGATGGATAAGGAGTAAGGGCCTGACCGGGCATGACCCATCACGCGGGCCCAATGCGGTTTAGTGAGTTTAGCCAACGTCTTAACGTGCCTTCCAAAGCACGAAGGAGCTCGAGATAGTAAATTAATGGTCACCCATCCCGTGACCGACCATTGCGAAAATTGCTTAACCTCAATAATCGCAGTCCGAGCACCACTGCACAACTCCTTACGAAGTATAAACCGTTTTATTACTAGCTCTACCGCTAGAATGAATACCGCTATATCACGCGATATTGTATGGCTCATGATGCTGCCTTGCTTACCCTGGTAAGATGTGAGCAGGACAGTGACACGACATCGAGATACTCTTTCACGGTTAAAGGGATTTGGATGAAATTTGCTATATAGGGACTTCTAGTAGTAGACTAACACATAGCTTATTTTTCATCCCGATATTCTCACGGGAACAGGAACCACGCGGGTGAAACCGCGAGCTTCCGCTAGTAAATAATAATCAATTATTTACTCAGTCTACAGGATACCCATCATAGTATGTACGACAGCCATAATTCATGGATCAAAGATGTAAAGCAAATGTCGCAGAATCCAGCTGTTAAATTAACCAATTAGAGAGCGGTTATGAAATTGCCGGCTAATGACGGATTGTGATTGGAGGACTAATTGATTTAGGTTACTTGATTACAGCTAAGGTAAGTCCGCCTAATATGGACCACGTTTTTGCAAATCCTTATAAATCTGATTAAGTCTTATAAATAAAAGACATCTAAAGTATTCAAATTGTTAATATTTTAATTATAAACATTAAACAAAATTCATGTATCAAAAGTAGTTTAATGGCAAAATGTTTTTTAAAAAAGGTCGTCATTGGACCTTATTAAAAACATGTGATGTCAATAAGGACCACTTCTTTTGTGTCGATATTTTGAAAACTACATAATATTTATCTTTTATTTTTTTCGTTGTAATGCAGTTAATATTATGTTTGTCCTTCCCAAAAGACTTATCCCAATTTTTTTTTAAATTATAGTGGTGGTCCCTAATAAGACTATAGAAATTCATATGCTGAATATCTCATGTGATTTAGGTTTTTTAGTAAAACGCATTATAGTTTTCTATTGTTCTTTATATAGCATTTTAGTAATTTTTGCCCTGGACCTCATTAAGACTAAGACATCACAGTTATTGCAGTGGACCTTATTAAGCGTATCAATTAACAATTATGTAATATTATAATTAACTACATAAGTTAAATTAAATAAAAATGTTACGTTAAATAAAAAATAAATTTTACTATTACGAAAAAGTGCGAAAACTTGAATGATGATTATTAATCAAATAGTTAAATTAAACAAACAACAAAACAAACAAAAAGTCCTTATTCGACTACCTTGAGGTGGTCCTGATTAGGCACTTAGCTATTCCAAAGAAATCCTATCAAAACAGTTCTTTCAATAACTTACCTTCACAATACACGTCTAGATGTATACTGTCTATGTTAATATATAATATAATATAATATATAAAATAAGGAAAAAAACTTTAAATTCCATAAAATCCACCAGAAAGTTTTATAAGTTAACCGACGTATAGTGACCTGCACAGTATCGACAGCCATACTGACAAAATGGCGGCGTGAATCGCAATAAATGTCAATGCACTATTTTTATTGGTCAATGAGGAACGTCCACGCGCGATTTGAATTTAATTTATTAACGGGAGCGGGATTTTTGAGATGGTGGTCCTTATTAAGAGCTGGCCCTTGTTAGGCGGAGGTACCTTAGTATTCGTACATATAGTATTCGGTTTGGTTGGTGGTAGGACTTGTTGTAAGTCCGCCTGGCTAGCTACCACCATCTTATCTAAGTCTGACGCCATAACAACAATGTTTTCAGCATTGTTGTGTTCCGGCAGTTAAAGATAAGATAGCCAGTTCCTCAGTGATTGGGATACCGGGAGAGGCTCGCTTCCATCTTCAGCCTTATCCATTCTTAACATCAGGTATGTTGAAGGCTAAAAGTCTCCCCGTACATATATATATATATATATATATATATATATATATATATATGGTTGAGCGAAGCGATGGCTGGTTCATGCGTCATGCTCGTGAACGGGTGCCGCCAGCGGAAATGGGTCTACCTCAGTCTGCTTATCTTAATGTTGTGCTTAAAGCCTAATGGTCTTACTACAAAACAGTGTTTATCGTGTGTCTAAGTTAGACAGTGTTTAAATGTGATGTTGTCACTCTTTTGACAATATTATTTGAAAGAGACGGAATCACATTTAAACACTTGTCTAAATTAAACAGTGTTAATTTTTTTTTTGTGATAAGGCTGTTAATATTTTTATCTAAAATAAATTGATATTGACCTCACAACCATATTATTATGTACCTCACAACTTACAGTACAGTAATATTGCGAGAAATGTAGTAATATGTACTGATAGACAAGTCTTTCTTTGCCAGTTGAAAATTGTTTACGGTTACAATTCATGCAAACAATACAAGTAAATACAAATATCTTTGTTCATAAAACATGCTCATTTACAATTAACAGTTTGTTAGTTTGAACGCGAAAGAGCCATGCCATGCCGCCCACTTGATATTTTATTAAAAAAAAAAATGTCTATTCGTCACACCTCTGTGACCCCCATAGAATAGCTGTATTACCCCTGCGGGGGTAAATACCTCCAGGTTCGGAACCAATGATCTAGAGAGTTAAAAAAAAATATGATCGATGGGAGACACTTAGCCTTCATCAAACCTGGTGTTAAGTATTGATAAGGCTAAAGATGGAAGCGAGCCTCTCTCGGAATCCTCAATCACTGAGGAACTGGCTATCTTATCTCTAACTGCCGGAACACAACAATGCTGATAACATTGTTGTAATGACTTAGATAAGATGTTGATAGCTACCCAGGCGGACTTACAACAAGTCCTACCACCAACCAAACCAAAAACAATATGTATCCCCGCTGGGAATCAACCCAGGACCCCTGGGTATGATAACAGTGGTTGTGCCACTAGACCACAGACCACAGAGGCGGTTAAAAGTAGATAAAGTAAATGAAAACAAAAACCATAACTTTAAAAAAGGCTCTAAAAGTGATAAACAGATTGACAATCCTTTTTTAAGAACGGTATCTTTAAAAATTGCAATTTGTTAATAGAGATCCAAAGTGGCCCCAACTTATTACAAATTTCTCTTGGGACTTCAAACTAAATATTCCTCTGGAAATCTTGTAAGAAATATTTAGATTTCCTTTTTTGCAAGGGTGACTGTAATATTTATATTGAGCTTTCTACTTTATTTCCTAAGATATTTATAATTTACTGAGGAGATTATGCTATTTCATCACTTATGATATGAATATTTATAAAACGTACTGCCACGTGGATAAGGTCACTTGAAAGTACTAAAAATGTACACCTTTAAACATTCGCGTTGCATTATAAATATTAAAAACAAAACGGATATCTGAGAAATATTTAGATGAAATACCTATCGCATACCTCTTCTGTGCGTTTAATTTGCGTTAGGTCTTGATTTAAAATAATGTGCGTGATGATCATCATTATTAGCCATATTAATGTACCCATCGCTGTGGCACAGGATTTCCTCGTGAGATAAGGGTCATGAAGGACCTCACAATCTACAAAGAGAAACGTATAGGCTCATGGGCTGGTTCTTTCTCACGCAAAATATGAACAAATGATATCTACACAATTACACATTTTAGTCAGATTAAAGGTGACGTAATAACATTTAAGTAATTTTTTTTTTCACTGTTTTTAAAAATTTGGATCACATACCCCTCGTTGACCCCAGAAAAATTAACTTCACAGCCGTAATCGCAGGACTTTCACTTTGACCGACGAATTCTTCCCCCCTAATAACAACACCAAAGCTTAAAAGTGTACATCCATTGGTATTTGAATCCGCAAAATCCTTTTACATTGATCGAAATAAAGCGCTGACTGGCCAACCTCAGCCAACGTTCGTTAGTACCTTTCTGTGGTTTGAGTTCAAACCACAGTGAAGGCTAGGCAGCCATTACTACAATTAAAGCTATTCCGTCTAAACCACTGGTTAGATTAATATGGGCAGGCCATTTGTAGATTTTATTTGAATTACAAAAACTACGACTGAATTACTATGATAAAATAATAGCTATGTATTGGTTGGCCATTTTGTGTAGGCAAAGATATATTTTTTACGAATATGTTTAATGACGGTTTAGACAGCTAGAGCACTGGTTAGATTAATATGGGCAGGCCATTTGTTGATTTGATTTGAATTACAAAAATTACGATTGAATTACTATGATAAAATAATAGCCATGGTTGGCCATTTTATAATGGCAAAGATATATTTTTTACCAATACAGGTATCGCATTATTAATCTTTAAAATAATACGTGTATCGTTTTCCAAAGAACCAATTTCTCTCGAAAGATAAGAAAACACTACTTACTGTTTTCGAACTTTCTATTATTGAAAGAGTTCTTATTCAATATGTTCTGAATTAGAAATATTTTATTTTCTCAGAGAGAACAAAACACTACAAAACTACATTATTCTGAGTTTCCGATTACCTAAGAAGAAGCGTAAAGTGAAAAAGCGGAACTGAATGGAACTAATGAAAATAGTCTTTTATTCCATTAAGAAAGAGTTTCATTGGAAACCAAACAACGGTTTCCCTGGAACTCGTTCTGCGCTAAGAATAAAATGTATGGAGGCTGAATCCGAAAGTATTTTACTTAAGCTAATTAAAGAATTTGTGGATTTATATTATCCTGTGTGTTTCTACGTAAACGATCCAAGCTATTTAATCGGTATTAAAATATTTTTTTAAAATAAAAACAAGTATCAATAGTGGACGGAAATAAACATATAACAGCCAAAATGCAACTAGACTTAAAGCACAGTCTAAACATTAATAAACAGTCAGGAGCACTATTTTTGATTCACTCGTCTCGAGTATTCTACCGGATTCTACTTCTTTCCGGATTCCGTAAAAGCGACCTTGCCTTGTATACACATAACTTCGCTTTTCGCCTGTAGTACCGCCTCCCAACGCGAGCGCGCAAGGGGTAAAGCGAAAATCGTGTTATGTCTACGCTCGCAAGGTCGCTAATCGCCTAATCGCCTCCTTGTTCCCTCTCCACTCGCGCGACGGGTGATACAAAAATAGAAATCTAGCATTCGGCTGATAAGACGCGCTCATACACACACACAAACACGGCCGGGGCCCCTCGATCTCATTGGTTTTCATACGGGCTGCTACACGCGCGCTCGCAATTGTTTTAGGGCCCTTGCACACCGCGTTTTTTAACCTTTTTCTGTGCTTCTATCATACAAAGCAGTCAGACGCGCGTCAACGGCGCGCTTGTTTCACTACAAACGCGCGTCGAGACAGCGCGTTGAAAAAACACGGTGTATCTGCGTGAATAAGTCATTTCGACCGCTTGTAGGCAGTGCAAAGACTGTATAGGCTGTAGTGATTATACAAATAATATTTGTTACAGTCAACAGCACGCCATTCTTTACAGTTTGACCTTGAGAGCTCCCTTATGCCACTCGCAATAGCGGCGGTTTTCCTATTGTTATTGAAAGACTGTGTTCTTTGTGCCTTCAAAAATTTGGTATGTTTCAAGTTCGAGTGAATAGCCTTTTTCTAGGCAATCTCGCTCCAGCTCAGGCCTCTTCTTAGTAAGCCTATTTAAAGTTAAAAAAGACATGCTCTAGACAGCGTATAAAACCGTTAGAATGGCGGCAGTTAAATGCGACTTAGTGAATATTGTTTAATTCCAGCTTTGTACAAGCAATCACTGCTATGTAACAAACACACGTTAAGCACACACTAGCAATCAAGCAACATTGCTTGTTTGCAAAAAGGCCGAAAGTAATTACAAAAAACAAGTTAGCACAAATGACTTGCATATATGAAAATCCGAGCTTGAGTCAATCAAATTCGTTAAAAAACCTCAAAAAAACAACACCCTTTTTCTGACTCCGTTAAATTCCCGCTTGATCATCAAATAAGAGAACACGGCAGAGGGGCTATTCTCGCTCTGTAACATTTCGAATTCGACATTTTTCTACCCATATTTCTTAATAAAAATCTTCACTACTGTCAGAATGTTCTTTCGAGGCTTATTTTGATATAGAGTGATTTTTTTAAATCAGAACTGTGGCTTCAAATATGTTGGATTCGAGATTCCACAGTTCGAGTTTTAGCTTCAATGATATTCTACAGTTCCATAATGTTGAAGCTTGTTTTCAGTGAATTGTAATAGTTTAAGATTTTTGGCCGAAAGGTTTGTTCCGACGATTCCGTGGTCGGTTACCGGAGAACGTCGCCGTATATACGTGAAAAATAAAATTGTATCAGATGTCTGAAATAAATGGCTAAAAAAAAGAAAAATTTGCTGCATTAAAAATTTCGAATTTGAGATGTCGTAGTTCGAGTTTTAGCTCCAATGATCTTCTACAGTCATAATGTTGAATCTTGTTTTCAGTAAATTCATAATACAGATTTGTGGCTCCAAAAATGTTGAATTCGAGATCTCGCAGTGCAAGTTAGCTTCAACGATATTCTACAGTTTTGAGTGAATTTTTTATATAAATTTGTGGCTCCAAAAATGTCGAATTCGAGATATCGCAGCGCGAGTTTTAGCTTCAATGAACTTCTAAAATCCTATTAAGTTGAAGCTTGTTTTCAGAGAGAGGCTCGCTTCTATCTACGCCTTATCAACCCTTTACATCAGCAGGTATGATGAAGGCTAAGAGTCTCATCGTTGTTCATAAAAAAGGAAATTTTTAAAATAGATTTGCGGCTGCAAAAACGTCGAATTCGAGATGTTGCAGCGCGAGAATAGACCCCCAGGTTTTCGTTTTAATTCTCGATTGAACAAATGGAATTTGAGCTCTGTTTGTCGGCTTTGTGCGATTGAGGGTATCCTGAGGTTTTATTTCAATTGGAGTGATTAGGGAGGTAGATCGAAGTTGGAAAAGGAGGATTTAGGTTAACATCTAACATACGGCAACTCGCAAACGTACTACTTTTCTGCTACTAGTAACCACAGATCATTGGGTTTAGCACGAATAACTATCGAAATAGTATCGAGTAAGTATCGAGCACGTTATGTCAAAAAATGAATAGGAAAATGTAGTTCCGTTTACATCCGGTAGAAACTCTGCTCAATATATCATATATTTTTTTACTTTACTTCCTCGATACTATTTCGATAGTTGTTCGTGCTAGCCCTACTGTAGGGCTAAATGAAAAAGTGTACCTACCTTGCGTCCCAAAGTTTGATCCACGGTCAAAGTTTCACGTCCTAAGTCAGTTCGCTTGAGATTATTGCGATGAAAACACGCGTCACTCAGAAACGAAAATGGTTAAATGTGCAGTGCTTTATTGCAAGAGCTCGTCAATAACATTTCCACATGACTAAATCTCGCTTTTGACGTCATCGTAGGTACGAAAAATTCGACACGCTAGGTTCTCATACAGTTTGAAGCACTCTTTACTTCCAAATCGATATAGGTGTGTGCTGCTAACCTTTTGAGAAGAGGAAGCATGGATTTCTGCAGACATACGTGAGTGAAAGTCAAGGCACCACGAGGTGGCTCGATCATTGTATGACAACCGCCGTAACGTGAATAACTGTTGACTCGGTCAATGTTGTGTATGACGTCAGTTCATCTCTCGTTGCGCGTTGTATGTGATATTGGTAGTGTTACAGAGAGTCAAATGAATGATAAGTGCTGGTGTTGTAAATCTTTGGATGTATGTCGTAGTCGATTTCGCTAAGAATCCTAAAAAACAATCAAGAATTCAGCTTGATCAGCAAATAAGCGAACGCCGCAGGTTTTCGTTTTGATTCTCGATTGAACGAATGCAATTTGAGCTCTGTTTGTCGGCTTGAGATTTTATTTAAATGGAAGTGATTAGAGAGGTAGAACGAATTTTGGAAAAGACGATTTGGGTACATTTCAGTAATATACGGCAACTTGTGGGGCCGTGTGGTGACGGCTTAAGAATACAAGTGTCACCACTCCCTTACATGCCTGGGATGTCGTAAGAGTCGACTAAGAGGCTTGACGCATTAAACACCAGTGCGAGAGAAGGAAAACTTGAAACAAACCCTCTACCAACCCGTCTGGCCAGCGTGGTAGCAGTAGGCTAATAGCCTCCTATGAGCGCCACAATAGGCATGAGCTAGGAGAGGCTTATGTCCAGCAGTGAACGTCCACAGGCTGATGATGATGATGATGACGGCAACATGCACAGGTACAGTAGGAGAACTTCCCGCAGGCTAATTAACTAAAAATGAATGACCCTAAAATATTTCGATATCATCACACTGATTTTGGTAATATGTATGCGATCGCTTATTAATTTAGTTTCTCGTTGCTACTGAAACATACCATAGTGATTAAATAATCTTTGAATATTTCTATAGAAATTAGCGCCACTGGGAACGATTAAAAAGAGTTTTGAAAGAGTTTAGTTATTTTTTGGTCACAGAGATTTTTTTAAGAACACAAAATTACAAAAAAAAGTATTCGATAGCCAGAAGGTGTCGTCAGAGGCAGTACTACCATTTTTGACAGAAATCGTGCTTGACACCGAACTTTTTCGCGATTGTGAGTGGTCGTGAGTTAGATGATCAGCCTGTGGGTCGACAAGTAAAGTTTTTTTTATCTCCTCAGTCCTTCACCCTTGACAGAGAGGTCGTGGTTATTGATGATGCATTTCTTTGATAACGCCTCTCACGCGATGTACCTCCATTTCTTGTCTTCCGAGTTACGACCAAACTATGGAGGTTTTTAGGTAGGTTTATTTTAAAAAATTCCCAGTCCCGGGTTCGATTCCCAGCGGGGGTACATGTTGTATTCGGTTTGGTTGGTGGTAGGACTTGTTGTAAGTCCATCTGGCTAGCTGCCACCATCTTATGCTTTCAGAATTGTTTTGTTCCGGCAGTTAAAGATAAGATAGCCAGTTCCTCAGTGGTTGAGGATTCCGGGAGAGGCTCACTTCCATCTTTAGCTTTATCAATACTTAACATCAGGTATGATGAAGGCTAAGAGTCTCCCCGTACTTCATAAAAAAAAAGAAATATTGATATGACTTCTTCTTATCGTATCAACAGTTAATCCTTAATCAAGTCTCGCCGGTAGCGTGCTATGTCAACGGCTTTCGGGCTGGCCTCATTATGGTCGCGTTGGGTGCAGGCAGTGGGGAGGTTAGGGCAGGAGAGCATGTGCTGCATTGTTTGGATTGCCCCGCAAGCGTATTTTAATTGCTTGAGAATCCCCACTTTCTCCGTTTCAGTTCACACCTGCCAACACCAGTACGGGGTCTATCTAAAGATTTCCAGGTGTTTCAGGGTAGATGGTAGCCTGGGGGTAGGCTCTCAAAGTCAAGTCAAAGTCAATATCATTTATTCAGTCTAGGCTGTTACAAGCACTTATGAACGTCAAAAAAGCTACGCCATCGGTACACAAACCCTACGGCGGGAGACCTTGTAACGAGAAGAACCGGCAAGAAACTCGTCAAGGGCTGTTTTTTTCTCCCTGTTTTATTTCATACAGAGTCGTCAAATTGAAAAGTGACCTTAACATATCAGTAAGGTCAATTTCCATCACAAAAGGAAAATACTAATTAAAATATTACATTTTATGGTTATTGTAACCGTAAACAATTTTTTATTGGCAAAGAAAGACTTGTCTATCATACATTACAACATTTCTCGCATTACAAGATTACTATACTGCAAGTTGTGAGGTACATACAGGTCAGTATCAATTTATTTTAGATAAAAATATTTAGGCTTTAAGCACAGCATTAAGATAAGCAGACTGAGGTAAACCCATTTCCGCTGGCGGCACCCGTTCACGAGCATGACGCATGAACCAGCCATCGCTTCGCTCAACCATATTTTAGGGAACGTAACGACCCGCCTCACACGACACCGCCGAAGAAACGTTTGAGTGAGCATGACGTACTTCAGGTACTTATGTTAAGCTGTATAAATATAAAAAAAATACAATGGTAACAGCAAAAAAAGAAAGATAAAAGTGCCTTAATGTAAGACACAACACAACCTACAATGTCACTAGAAGACGCATCAGTTGGGTCACAATCTGAAAGAATAATTAAAGTTAAAAAAAAAGCTTTAATATATTTGGAATAATTGTAAACATTGATTTACCTTTATTTACTCTGATCAAGCAGTGCCACGCATCTAAACTCAAAACATCATAAATAACATAAAATCAAAACAACATAATCTCTACACATTTTAACACAAGCAAACATGAGCAGACCCATCCCGCTGGCAGCACCCGTTGACGAGCATGACGCATGAACCAGCCATCGCTTCGCTCAACAATATTTTAGGGAACGTAGCGACCCGCCTCACACGACATGACAAAGTGTGGGTTGGTCTTTTCGCCAACAGCTCAAGTCTTTTTTGTGATGGATGTTTATCGGTGGGCATAGGCAGACGGTGGGCTTAGACACTAACTATGGGTCTAATAAGAAGGCTCAAGCTCAACTAGCGTGCAATGGAGATGGCTATGCTCGGCGTTTCTCAGAAATGTGAGATCCATAAGAGAACTAACGTAACATACGTCGCTCTAAGGATTACTCAGCTGAAGTGGAAGTGGGCGGGGCACATAGCGGGAAGAACCCATGGCTATTGGAGTGGAAGGGTTCTGGAATGGCGACCGCGCACTGGGCGACGCTCCATGGGTAGGCCCCCGACAGGGTGGATCGACGATCTGGTGGAGGACGAGGAAAGTTGCTGGATGCGGCAGGCCGGCGCAGGACCGATCTTCGTGGAGATCCTTGGGGGAGGCTTATACCCAGCAGTGGGTATAAGTCATGTGGTTAAGCTGACGATAGGCAGAAAATCATTTATAAAGCTTCGCGGCAAATTTAGACAAGATGGTGTTAGCTAACAGGTGAACTCCAAACAAGTCTTCCCACCAACCAAACCTAATTTGGAAAAGAAAGCAGAAAAACTAACATGAATCTTATAAAATATTTTGGTGTTGTATGATTTGTTAGTACATACGTACGTATAGTTCCTACAAAAACACTACCCCTTCTCGTCCCTAGGGAGTCATAAGAGCCGACTAAGGAAGCACAACTATAAGATGGGCTTTTGAAATCTTGGAGACTGTGATAGGTAATCCATACATTAAGAGTGAAAGGTTTCCAGTAAATTAGTATTAACAATGAATTAAAATTGAAGTTTTTGTTTGCAATGTAAGAATAGCAATTACATATTTACTAAATGTACATACATACGAATACCACAGACAGTTCACAAAGAAAAGTTTTGAAGAACAGTCGTTTCGCGAGTCCCAGGGGGCGTACCGCCATATCTTAGCGCAATATTGTTTCACTCTTACCATGCTATTTCATATTACAAATCCCTTTAGGTAAGCTTGTTTTTTGACGGCAGTTTTGTGACGTCTTCGCTTAATCATTGCCTCGAAAGTGTGAAGTGCAGGTGAGGTGTCTCAAAATGTGACAACTTCAATAAATACAAAACGTTCTTATTATGAATACACGATGGTTTCTAATATATATTAACATAAAATAACAAAATTTAAGTAAAGTTGTATAAAGTTGTGTGACAGAGTTTCATTAGTTTCGTTCTATGTTAAAATAAGTTTCTAGATGATTCATTAACAAATCCTTGACTCCAAACCCGGTAGGCCTGCAGATTTCGAATACCTACTATATTATAGAATCCATTAACTTTCTACAACCCCAAATGGCTAGAATATTAAAACACGTTACTACCGTGTCATATTAAAACGAATTTTATGTTTGGTAGTAAAAACTCGTGTACCTAAAATATCTGGGGATTCCTGTGATATGTCAATTGTTACATTATGGTTTTATTAGAAAAGTCATTGCAAAACATGAGCACCGTTTTCTGTACGTACATCTTATGTTTTGGAGCGCACTGTTCATTGAAATAAAACAACTATTACGGATATCAAACGCGCTATATTTCACGAACTAAGTTGTAATTTTAGATTCGTTTCGGCACCTTTTCAGCTTTTCAGACCACTGCAGCTTAGTTCTTAGGACAATTACAACTTAGTTCGTGAAATATATTTTTTCACCGTTTTCTGTTTTATACTGCATACAGGATTTGTAATTATTGTGAAAATGTAAAACATTTTATTGTTTTATCTTGACTAACTAACCGCCTCTGTGGTCTAGTGGTACAACCACCGGTATCAGACCCAGGGGTCGCGGGTTCGATTCCCATTGGGGGTACATATTGTATTCGGTTTGGTTAGTGGTAGGACTTTTTGTAAGTCCGCCTGGCTAGCTACCACCATCTTATCTAAGCCTGACGCCATAACAACAATGTTTTCAGCATTATGGTGTTCCGGCAGTTTGAGATAAGACAGCCAGTTCCTCAGTAAATGGCTTGACAGCAGGTATGATGAAGGCTAAGAGACTCACCGTCGATCATAAAAAAAAACTAAGAGAATTAAAGATAGCGACACGTTCAAATTAGTTATTGTAAGGGATCCCTTTCCATCGACTAAATTATTTGTCTAAATTTATTTTGACAAGGACTATAGACTATTTGGGCTTATCTTTTTGGCGTAATGTTTACCAAAGGGACTACCTACTTCCAATATAATTCTGAACTACCTCGTAATCTTCTTCTTATCGTATGGGGATTAGTGGCCACCTCTAGTGGTAAAGTTTATCAGGCCGCCTATAAGGCCTCTGACTTGGCTTAACGACTGTTATCAGAAGACAACACCGGGACCGACGGTTTAACGTGCCCTCCGAAGCACGGAAGCGCTCAGCTATAATGCCACTTTACGGTCACCCATCCGACACCTGACCGGGCCGAACGTTGCTTAACGAACGTGATCGAATACGATCGGTCTGTCAAGCGCGGCCATGAGCGATTTTTTAATAAGATTTTTTAATAAGAGTGACATTAAAATAAGGATAATATTGTGATTATTGCGTGTTAAAAATTGCACATTAGTTTCAGTAATTACGTCGATCTGATATTCTACATACATATAACTTTATTCTTTCACACTTCACAAGTCGACGGTATTTTTAATATTTTTTTTTATGTATGTTTTACCAATAACTTCGCCAGTTGTTAACAGATTTTTCTAATTCTATTTTTTCTAAAAGAAAATGGTTTATGTGTCCCATATAATTTTTACGAAGATCTGGCTAGTAGTTTTTTCATAATCCTGAAAAATATCAATCACGTTTTGGCAAGTAGTCGTTTACCTAGATGAATTCATTGTTGTGTATGGGCTGATTTTTTGTGTAAGTAACGGCACATGATGTAACAAAAAAATCTGAAATAAAAACATTTTATAAAAATGCTAGCTAGCTAAGGCCAAAAAAATGTATAGTTAATAGAAGTGCAATGTAGAATGCCTTGGCTGGCACCGACCAAAAGTTTTATTTTTTACTTTTTGAAGTCGGTTTGAATTTTTTTTATAAAATGTTTTTATTTAAAGTTTAGTATATTAAATCAACATACCAATGGAACAGTTATAATAAGATTCATGTAGTAACAACTTTATCTTTATGCAACTTTTCTAAACCACGATAATGTTATCAGTTAGTGTTCTCTAAATGCAATAATTTCTAGTAGTTCTAAAGCGGTAACTATTAATCTATTAAACTTTTTACAATCAAATATCGACCCTATAACCATTGAACTAAGGACCAAAACCCTCCAACTTCCACTATTTATTATTTTTATTCTTAGGAAAGTGTCACCTAACCCTATTCCGCTCACGCCGGACATTTTCCGGACACAACATAAATCAGCACTGTATTCTATGCCGCAAAATGATCCGGATTAAACGGATATACCCGGATGAAGGTAAATACAGCACAGATTGTGGGTTGTTTGTGGTAACGCCGAATTAGGGATGCGTTTGAAATGTGGTCAAACAATTTGTGTAACACCATAAGCTATTTACATTGCTTAGTTGATATAAAAGACTATTCAAAGCATTTTTATGATAATCATTTTGTTTAGTTGTCTGTCGTTATCTTGTCAACGCGACGGGCTGTTTTGGCGCTCTATGATGATGTATGATGGCGGGTTCGATTGCCGCACAGGAAAAATATTTTGTAATTTGAATATTTATATTGTCTGCATCGGATATTTACTGTATATACAACGCAATTTTATAAACTATCTTATTTGTGAGCCCGTGAACACGGCAACTGAAAACGTACCGAAACATCGGGAAACCAAAAAAACCCAAAAAAAATACTCCAATAAATATTTTAAAAGTTGAAATATAATAGTGCACATAAATCCGTTTTTTTATTTTATTTCAATGATGAGAGCGCAAAGAACCTTAAACGAAGCTATTTCAAGAACTCATAGACTTTTTTTTTATGAACGACGGGTAGACTCTTAGCCTTCGTCATACCTGATGTTAAGTATCGATAAGGCTGAAGATGGAAGTAAGCCTCTCCCGGAATCCTCAATCACTGAGGAACTGGTACTGTACAGTAAACGGAAAGAAAAACTCATGGTAGGCCCACTGATCAGATTGTGATGCCTACATAATCTTGTCTATATGCAAATTCGCGAAGACGATGTCGTAGGCAGTCTGAAAACTAACAAATCACCCATTTATTATTTGTACAAGGTTCCTCAAACTGAGCCAAGTTAAGATTAAACATACTAATTAAGTGCAAATATAAGTTAAATTCAAGTTTAACATAAGCAAAGCTCAAGTTATCTCTAAACAGAGCGGTAACAAAAATAGAACATAGACTGACGAATCAATTGATTCGTAACAAGGTTGCTCTGCAAATTTCTCGCTAACTCAGTCTCGAATATCTCTGTCGCATTGTAGAACTTTTATAGAATCATTGATTTCGCTAAGAACATAGACTATGAAATACGCATATCTGGTGTCAGAGTTTATCAAGCCGCCTTTGGCAAGCGACTATTATCAGATGACAACAGCTGTGACCGACGCGACGGTTTAACGTGCCCTCCGAAGCACGGAAGCGATCAGTTGTAATGTTAATTTAGAAAGAAATAAACTTTTTATTGACCTCACAACTCACAACATAACATTATACAAACAGCAAAGAAACAAACAGTACAACACAAATAGAATAGAATAGAATACAAAATATTTTATTAGTCTCTTAAACACAATCAAAATAAGTGGATGTAATCTTAAATATTTTTTTAAAAGTATTTTATAAAAAGATTTAGTATAAGGGCTGTCCCACTGTCCGCATGGAGATTGTCCATGACAGGGATTGTCTTAGCATTGCTATTCATAAAAAAGTATAATACTGTATAAAACCCGCCGACATTATGTGGCAATGGTGGTAATGCATATAATCGAACGTCATCAACGCAACGACACTCGTGTGTACATTAAGAATCACGCAAATATGGTGACGTGATCGTAAGTATGCTCTAAAGTTTCAAGTAACTTGATCGAATTTATTTTATTTATTTTGTACACACACAACATTACAACAAAAAAACACTTATAAAGAATTATTGTACAGGAGCAAGGCTTATTTCACATTGAAATTTCTTCCAGCCGGCCCGTGAAAGGAAAGGACATTGAGAAGGGCAGACAGTGTGTAATATTTATAGGTATAAATAATTTAACAAAATTATCAATAAATACACAATACTAAGATATAATATATACAAAATAAACCTATAAATACATATAATACTATAAAATAATTCATATAATGCGAAGAGAAAAACAGAAAGGGATCAGTGCTAAGGAAAAAAAAGATAAAACTCTTACACACGTTTTTTGAAAAGAGATTTATCAAATAATTTACTGTTTTAACGGGTTATATTTCATACACCATAGTTAATTATCACGTAGCATTTTCATGTTTCAAGAAATTACCAAATTATCTATCATTGGTTCGAAACAACGAAGGCTTCATTAAGCCAACGAGCCGTCTGAGATTTCAATTAACAAGACCATTCATTTCTCTACTCAACTGAAAATTAATAAGAATTTTCGGACGATTGATTCGATTTTTTATAAAAAAAAAACTTTTCTTCTTTAGTAGTTTTAATGCAAAAAGCTGTTAAGAATGAGTTAAAATTAAGCATAATATTATATCATATACAAAATACTTATTCGAATGAATCATTGAATTATTATTTGCTTTGTTATTATCATTAGCGATCAAGGAAGTAATTCTGAGAAAGTAATGTTATATGTTTAGATACAAAATAATTCTAATAAATGAATTCTAGAGGTATTATTGAATATTTGATATCCAAATTTAAAGGTAAATCATGTACGTAACGTAACTGTAGCACTGTTAAGAATCGTAACAATAAACGTTACATAAAGTTGGTGACCTGAAACATTTTTATGTCAGTAGAGTGAGCCAAGCTTCCGTATATAGTGAGTAAAAACACGTTCGCCGAAGGTTAACACGCTCGCCTTGAATGTTACGTTACGATTACGACGGAATATTACGGTCAGTCACTGCATTTAGAATTTAAATCCGGATTTTAATGGTAAACCCTGTAATAACTGTAGCACGGTTGAAAGTCGTAGCACAAAAAGTAATATAGCTGTAGCACTGACGCTTTCCGTAGCAGCTACTATGTGGTGTTCGTAGCACAGATTATCGTAGTAGCCACAAAAACCGACTTCACCATGAAAGCACAGTATAAAAATACACAGTATTTTATCTTCCTACTAAAAGTCCGTTGACGAGTAATACCCGACGCGACTCGGTTCGATGAGAGCTCAGCTAGAGTCTCGAATGCGCTGCGGTGACGAACATACGCTGTGAAAGTTTTGTACGCAGTAAGCGTGTGGTAATGGCTAATCTATAGAAGCGGGCAGCTCTATCGCGTATTGCATACCACGTGTCTGCATTAATAATAATTAACTTGTATCAAGAAAAGTCTAAGACAAATTACTGCTTAGGATTTTAGATTTTTTGCATTTTTCAATGCTATTTTTATACTTATGATAAATTTTAAATAGAAAAATACTGGAAAAAGTATATTAGGCTGAGCTGTCACTGAGCTACCGAGACTTCTCCGAGAAGTCTCGGTAAGTCAGTGGTTAGAGCATTGGACCGGATTTCCAAAGGTCGTGGGTTCGAGTCCCATCTGAGAATTCACTTGTGGCCGAGTTGACTTTTTCCAATATTTTTCTATTTAAAATTTATCATAAGTACAAATTACTGTATGTATATTTATTCTGTGATAAAAGCCACATCCAGTACCTACATTCTCTTCAGCATTCAGTAGGCGTTCGCCACATTCATCAACTTCTTACATTTCAATTATCGGGCCTGTTTTCTGGCGACCGAATTATCTAGGTTCGTGTTTCTTATTTGCAGGAAAATTAACTTTTGCTACTTAATCAACGGCGTTTTGTCTCTTGTCTCTGTGAAAATGTTAGATGGAAAATGTGAACTCATCCTATTTGTTTTGTTAATCAAATAAAGAAAGAAATTTAAGGCGGTAAATCTACTGCCCCGCAATTTCAATATTGTATGGAAATGTCATCAATAAGTATAGAAAACCGTGTTATCCAATACACCAAAACCGCGCCGTGGCGCAGTAGCGGATTCCGCCACTAGGTGCGGTACGCAGAGCAGTCTGTCAGAGAGAGTTGTATTTTTGAAACAATGGAATAAATGCTTTTGTATATCACCGCTTTGGCATGCAAATCTTGAGATTACGTAAGTATGCGAAAATAAATTCGATTGGTTCAAAAATACAACTGCTGCTTCTCTGTCACCGCGCGCGCGATCCGCTGCTCCGCGGGGGTGCAGTGCCAGTAGGTGCATTGCCTAAGGTACCAGAAATTACGTACTTGAATGAAAGGAAGCGCAAAGCAGCGTAGGTACTATTAAATCAAAACTACGATAAACACAAAGTAGCAAAGTACTCATTCCTTGACCTCTTCTTTGCATTCCGCGTCTTCTATCATTATTATGGTAAGTATTCTGCTTATTTTTGCAATCTCTAATCACATGTCCTCTTTTTCCACATCCATAGCAGGTTACAAATGGTTCTTCGCTACTTCTATTACTATATACTTGCATATCCTGTTGATTTTCTTTTATTTCTGCATCGTTTCTTTCTGCTTATTGACTTTTCTGTACTCATATTTTTTATTGAGATTATCACTCCATCATACTGGGACGGCATAGATGACAACAAGTAACAAACTTTATCAATATCTTCAATTTTATTCCCAATAGCATCTAGCTCACTAATTAGGGAATCGAATTTAATGAAAAAGTCTTGAAATTTCTCTGATGTACAGCATTTTAGTAACAACAATTGACGTTTTAATCTAAGCTTGTTAAATATACATTTTCTTTCGAAAATATATTCTAATTTTCTTTATTCTCTATTTTTATTTGTCTTGCATTCTTTTATAATTTCTATGTACCCATCTTCAATACTATGAACTATTACCGACCTTGCTTTGGCGTCGCTTATCTTATCAAATTTGGACTCTTCGCATTTTTCCAACACATGTGATAATCCTTTTTCTTCTATTATTAGTTTTACACGGAACTTCCAATGACCGAAACCACATTTATCACTCAGCTTAGGATATTGTTGCGCCATTATGTTTTCGTAGAACTCGCACTCGTTATGCACTATGAGCAGTTTTCGTTTACGCTGTGGAAGTAAACGTTCAGCATTCCACAATTGCGAAGGACGATGTTAATAACAAATACCGGGCTCCATTGCCATCACCTTTATTCATAATTATTTATTAGCACTTACATTTTCACAGGACATCTTTTCATAACCAAAAAGCAAGTAGAGAAGGGACGCCATAGTGACGTACTCAAACTAGCATAGATAATAACTAGTGATATCCAACAGTAGCTAACCGGACTTGGAACAAGTTGTACAATCGGGGGACTCCCGAACCGACCAGTAGAGATTTTTGGGAACGATTTCTCGGAAAGCACTAAGTTTAAAGAATTAATTTATTGTTCAAATTAAAAACCTCTTAATGTTCAACTATTTACGATATAAACGTTTGCTATACATCTGTTACTTATTTAAGAAAAACTCTTTGTAAAAACTCTACTGGTCAACCGGGAAATTCTCCGACTGTACCGCAAAACAAACTGAATTTAATATGTACCCCTACTGGGAATCAAACTCAGGACCTCTGTATCTGATGCCACAGACTTAACTATCAACATTTGGTTGTATTAGTTATAAATCAGAAACAGTACTGAGTCTCGCACCAGTAGCTTCTGATAGTACGGTAGAGGTAAATGGTCTGTCCAAAATTTATGTTAGTACCATTGTAATAAAGTAAATGCATTGATCTGTAACTTGTGAATGCATTTATTAGGTACTTTAGCAAATTATATAAATAAACTGTATCAAGTACTATTAACACAAGTTCTGTTAAGTTTAGGACTAGATAGTGTTGTTAATAGTATGTTTTCATTATAAAATATTCGAAACACACCTAAAATACTAAATATACCAAATAATAATAAAACCAATAAGTTCTTAAATATCTACTCGTATAAATAATCTAAATAAAATTCATTGCAAAATAATAATTTCCAGTTGGTTAAAGCAATTATATTATAACGCAACTGAAAACCTACATAAATTACTTAAATAACTTTTTTTTTGTTTGTATAACTTGTTTATATAACTTTTTGATTTTCATGAACTGTTTCATATACTGCTTTTTGTGAACCTAATATGCCGTGGCAGTTTGTAACTAAGGCCACACTACGTGTCTTGACCCGATCATGTTTTTCACTTATGTATAAGTGTGAGTCTTGTAAACTGTCCTTTTCTTAAAAAATTAAAATTAAAATAAAAAAAATAAAATAAAAATATTAAAAATGTAATTATAGTATAGTATTTTATTTCTAATTATAGCCATTGTATGTTGATAAACCATGCTAATTGTATTATTATATTATCATACTGTACACACCCTCCTACATATACTTAGTCTCTCTCATTACACACAAAAGGTGGTTCTCCATACTCACTCAATTTTCACTTTACATTGTTATTGTAAAAGGCACAATAAGTCAGTATTGTCAAAAATTTCTATTCGTAATGATGAGAGCACTGTTGTCTGAGATACAGGGTTCTTTGTAATCCTAGTTCAGACACGTAAGACTTTATAATTGACTAGCGGATCCTCGCGGTTCTACCCGCGTGGTGCTCGTTCCCGTGGGAAATATCGAGATAAAATATAGTCTATGTCACTCGGGAGAAATGTACCTTTCTAGCGGTCTAATTTTCTAAATCAGTCCAGTAGTTCCTGAGATTAGCGCGTTCAAACAAACAAACTCTTCAGCTTTATAATATTATATTATAGTATAGATTGATATTTAACATGTTACTAGTTTGTGTTTCGTGCAACTTTGTAATGTTGCACAAAACCGAAACAAGTATTTAAAGTGAAAATAAATAAATTATTAATTATTAAATAAATAAATTATTAATCATAATTATCTCAATAAATCACTTGGTCTGCAGTGGTGTCCATTAGTAGATGTGGATGGACCAAGGTCTGAACCCAAAGTTTGTGACCCCCTTTGGGGACAATTTATTTGCCTTTTGTATGAGATAATAGTTATTAAAAACGCGGTCCGTTTCAAAAGAGCATCATCATAACTTGCTAATGCTCTCCGGATTTTTGAGCTACAAGTGAAGCCAGAGCAAGTCAGTAGTTACAAATAAAACAAATGAATGAAAATAAATGAAAAAGAGCTTCCTTTAATTAAACTCCACATGTCATCGAAATCGAACCTTTGTTACAATCACAAAGGGTGGCTAACAATTGGTTTAATTAATTTTAATCAAAGGCCGAATGTTCCACCACAGTATAAAGATACCAGTATTTGAAATAAAACAACTTTGGACAGTCTGTCATCCTGTGACCTCGGCAGCTGAAAAGGTGCCGAAACGTCGGGAAAATCAAAAAAACCCTAAAACCCTAAAAATACGGACATTTACAACTTAGTTCGTGAAATATAGCGCGTTTGATATCCGTAAAATTTGTTTTATTTCAATGAAAAGTGCGCGCGTCAAAACATAATCTTCCTATCCTACAAAATGTCCGTTCGTGATTCATATCCGACGCGCCTTGGTTCGGCAAGACCTCGGCAAGATCATACACCCATTTGCAGTAAACTTAAGACTCGAATAAGGTTATTCTTATCTTTCTTAATCTTAATAAAAAATTGCTTTACTTAACTTACGGGTGCAATATCGAGCGCCTACAGCTTAAGCTATTCTCAACATTAATGTTTTAAAAAAGATAACGCACGTTGTGAAAGTTTTGTATGCAGTAAGCGTGTGGCAATGGCTTATCTATGTTAGCGAGCAGCTCTATCGTTCATTGCGTACCGCGCGGCTGTAATGATAATAATAATTAACTTTTATCGAGAAAAAGTCTAAGACAAAATACTGTATGTTTCTATAAGCTGTGGTTCCACTGTTCATTTACGGAAACGGACTGTATATAGACTGTATATTGGTACATATACAGTCCTGTTTCCTAGTAGTATTTATCAGATATTAGTAATGTGCTGGCTGGAGTCATTAGCACCAAATGTCGCGAATGGAACAGAGTATACTGAGACCAAATTGTGTTGTAAGCATTAATTATTTATTTATAAAAATTATTTATTTATAGAGGTTGTTTGTTCCTCACAAATTTATATGCCTAGGTTGAGGTTTAAGAAGAAACTTAAGTTGTGGTCGGTTTTGAGATGGGACTCTGACTGAATTGCACCTGTAGGCCTAGCACGAATAACTTTCGAGGAAGTAAAGTTAAAAAAAAACAACGGGTTGCACTCCTGGAGTGCCGGCAGAAGTGAAAACCGCTTAAACGAAACAGCAGGAGCAGGCATACATTTTCGCCGCGCGGTAGAAAGAGATGGGGATATTACTTCCTCTTCTACGCCGCGCTGGTGATCTACTCTCCCTCCGCCTGACGCGACTATAACATTTTATATCCATCTCAAAAATTTAAAAGTCTGATGTACATAACGCAAAGAAGTTTTCACTTCAAAAATGTATGAGATATTGAGCAGCGTTCCTACCGGACGTTCACGGAACTACATTTTTCTATACATTTTTAACATTACGTGCTCGATACTACTTCGATAATTTTTCGTGCTCACCCTACGGTCCTTAAAATTATTATGGCGAGTTTTGGAAGTATGTTATACTCCAAAAAATCTCAAAATCCATACAGCCGTTTTAGCATAATGAGTAACATGTCAAAACAGTTATTTCAGACATTTTAGCAGAGTTTAAATAGGATTTTGATTTTAAAGATGAAACGGATGTTTTTTCTCGCTTTTAAAGGTTGTTTACATACAAAAAGTTGTTCGTAATGATAAGTTCCACAAAATTAAATGGTTTTGAGGCGTTGTGCACATCAGAGTTTTAAATTTTTTGGGATGGGTAAAAAATTTTAAAGTCGCGTCAGGACACTTGACCTGATCGAAAATTCGTAAGACGGAGGGAGAGTAGACCGCCGGCGCGGCGTAGGAGAGGAAGTAATATCCCCCTCTCTTTCTACCGCGCAGCGAAAATGTATGCTGTTTCGTTTAAGCAGTTTTCACTTCTGCCGGCACTCCCGGAGTGCAACCCGTTATTTTTTTATTTTTTTGTATTTTTGTAGTTAAGATTAAACATACTAATTAAGTGCAAATATAAGTTAAATTCAAGCTTAACATAAGCAAAACTCAAGTCATCTCTAAACAGAGCAGTAACAAAAATAGAACATAGACTGACGAATCAATTCATTCGTAACAAGGTTACTCTGCAAATTTCTCGCTAACTCAATCACGAAATATATCTGTCGCATTGTAGAACTTTTATAGAATCATTGATTACGCTTAGAAGATAGACTATGAAATACTGGTGTCAGAGTTTATCAAGCCGCCTTTGGCAAGCGACTATTATCAGATGACAACAGCTGTGACCGACGCGACGATTTAACGTGCCCTCCGAAGCACGGAAGCGATCAGTTGTAATGCTACTTTAGAAAGAAAGAAACTTTTTATTGACTTCACAACTCACAACATAACATTATACAAACAGCAAAGAGACAAACAGTACAACACAAATATAATAGAATAGAACATATTTTATTAGTCTCTTAAACACAATAGAAATTAACAATCAAAACATACAAACTAAAATAAGTAATAAAGCAGAAAAAAAACAAATAAAATAGGAACTTGCTAGATAAAATTGATGTGAGGCCAACGGGTAGCTGTCCCAGTCATATTTTGAGGCAACGCAAATGCCACAAAGACGCTGATTTTCAGACAGCTCGCTGACTGAATGATGGATGACTGTATATTTAATAAAATAGTATAACATCAATATCACAAAAGATAAAGTACTTTACAGCACCCGTCCGACACCTGACCGGACCAAATGTTGCTAAACAAACTTGAAGGTGGCGTGGTACAATTCATCATCAGCCTGTGAACGTCCACTGCTGGATATAGGCCTCTCCTAGCTCACGCCATTAGCATACAGCTACCACGCTGGCCAGACGGGTTGGTAGAGGGTTTGTTTCAAGTTTTCCTTCTCTCGCACAGGTGTTCAATGCGTCGAGCCTCTTAGTCGACTCTTACGACATCCCAGGCATGTAAAGGAGTGGTGACACTTGTATTCTTAGGCCGTCACCACACGGCACGTGGCCGTGGTACAATATTATATACATACACAATACATAAATGTTTTTTAAACTTTTGTCTAGGATGGGCATTGAACCTACCTCTTAACGAACTAGAACTTGGTGAGTAAACTACACATCATCATCAACTGCTGGGGCATTGGCCTTCCTTATGGATAGTTATGGAGAAAACAAAATATTCACAAAAATTATAAATAATAATTTTCTATGGCTATAGTTTTTTTAGCTGCTTATCAGACTACAAAGCAAAGACACGTTAAGAGTCAGGACGACTAAATACGCGTATATACAGGTGGAGCAAAATATATCCATCGGCTTTGGACGGCCACAGAAAAAAAAATTCAACTTACAAAAACAATTCAATGCCATAATGCCATATGTTACAGATTTTTTTAATTTTTTTTCCGCAATATAGATGTTAGCGGCCATCGGCAGATTAAATATTTAAATCTTTATTGTACAATAAACACAAAGTTAGGTACAAAAGGCGGACTTAATACTAATAGTATTCTCTACCAGTCAACCTTTAGGGAAACAGAGCAGCGAAGGCGGTACAAAGTGCAATTTGTTAACATTGACATGTAAACTTACATCACTTTGATACATACATAAATATACAAATTCATACATACTATACTAATACTATAAACATAATGATTAAAGCGATTTCTGAAATTTTTAACAGCTTTCTGGCACATTTGAATGGTGTTGCAGCCTAGAATCAATCCCATCCTTATTAATCCTTCCTCAATTCCCATACATTTCTGAACGCATCTTAACCCATTCTTCTTCTTCTTCTTTTTATTCAAAGGCGGTGCACTTTTAGATTTCGCCAGTATCTACTTTTAATAAATTAAAATAATAGAAATTGTACGGTAGATTGATTTAAATTGAAGTCTCACACAACACGTGATGTTGCGAAAGGTACTCGGGTGAAACTCCTCTTAACCCTTTAACCGCCGCAGTTGTATTCCGTCAACTGTCAAGTGTATGTCACATCACTTTGACATTACTTATTCTAACCGTGAGACCTAATAGGCGCGCGTGCCCCCGTGCATTTATAGTAAAAAATCTTCAAGCAGCTTCACCATTGATTTAAACTGTTTTCATAAACCTCACTGAAATAGTGACGTAGATAGGTAATGCGAAAGCAAATCCTAAATCCGATAAATAGAGGCACAAAGAAATTGCCGCATCCAACAATTCTTATTTAAGTTCATCCAAGGTGTAAGGACCTGAAGTAAAAAGCTTTTAAATATCATCCTCACACCTTGGATGAACGTAAGATGAGAATTAGGGAAGAAATATCCACTCAAAAGTGCCGAAGAGTTGTAAATTTCTGAAATCGCCTTTAGTACATCGCTGCTGATAGCCGTCATATTTAATTTGCAAAAAATATGTAACAAATTTAAGTTAATTAATAAGTTTGAACTGTTGTATTTAACATTTTTGTCCTCTGGGATTGATAATAATTTAATGTTAATTTTGTATGTTAAGTTTAATATTCTGTTATTATGAAGAAATAGCCCTTAATTAGCTAACTATTGCTATGCCCTTGCAAGGCGTCACATGTAGACTGTATATTTTCTTTGTCACCTTTATTAAGTAATGTGATATGTAATATATAAATATAAAACAAACATTGTACACTAAATTGCTAAAAATATACCGTGTTCAACTGTAAGTTCAATAGTTTTTCTTCTGTTGCCCTACAAAACCGATGCATATATTTTGCCCCCACCCTGTACGTACTAGAGTTACTTCTTAAAGAGATGTATTTTGGCAAGTGGATGTAATCTTCAATATTTTTTTAAAAGTATTTTATAAAAAGAGTTAATATAAGGGCTGTCCCACTACCCGCATGGAGACGCTACAGGGATTGTCTTAGCATTTCTATTCATAAAAATAAGTATAATACTGTATAAAACCCGCCGACATTATGTGGCAATGGTGGTAATGCATATAATCGAACATCATCAACGCAACGACACTCGTGTGTACATTAAGAATAAAAAAAATAAAAAAATAAATAATATTCAATCAACAATCACACCAATTATCTAGCCCACGTTAAGTATCATGAAGAACTTGTGTAATGGATACTAGATAATGGATAAACATACTTATATACTTTTTTTGTGTAAATACATACATAATATACATATTAAACATCCAGACCAAGGCAAATAGACATGTTCATGCACACAAATATTTGTCTTGTCCGGGTATCGAACCCGGGACCTCTGGCGCAGAAGGTGGGGTTAGTACCCCTGCGCCAAACACGCAAATATGCAAATAAATCACGCAAATATGGTGACTTGCATGATCGTAAGTATGCTCTAAAGTTTCAAGTAACTTGATCGAATTTATTTTATTTATTTTGTACACACACAACATTACAACAAAAAACACTTATAAAGAATTATTGTACAGGAGCAAGGCTTATTTCACATTGAAATTTCTTCCAGCCGGCCCGTGAAAGGAAAGGACATTGAGAAGGGCAGACAGTGTGTAATATTTATAGGTATAAATAATTTAACAAAATTATCAATAAATACACAATACTTAGATATAATATATACAAAATAAACCTATAAATACATATAATACTATAAAATAATTCATATAATGCGAAGAGAAAAACAGAAAGGGATCAGTGCTAAGGACAAGAGGATAAAACTCTTTCACACGTTTTTTGAAAAGAGATTTATCAAATAATTTACTGTTTTAACGGGTTATATTTTATACACCATAGTTAATTATCACGTAGCATTTTCATGTTTCAAGAAATTATCAAATTATCTATCATTGGTTCGAGACAACGAAGGCTTCATTAAGCCAACGAGCCGTCTGAGATTTCAATTAACAAGACCATTCATTTCTCTACTCAACTGAAAATTAATAAGAATTTTCGGACGATTGATTCGATTTTTTATAAAAAAAAACTTTTCTTCTTTAGTAGTTTTAATGCATAAAGCTGTTAAGAATGAGTTAAAATTAAGCATAATATTATATCATATACAAAATACTTATTCGAATGAATCATTGAATTATTATTTGCTTTGTTATTATCATTAGCGATCAAGGAAGTAATTCTGAGAAAGTAATGTTATATGTTTAGATACAAAATAATTCTAATAAATGAATTCTAGAGGTATTATTGAATATTTGATATCCAAATTTAAAGGTAAATCATGTACGTAACGTAACTGTAGCACTGCACTGACAAGAGTCGTAACAATAAACGTTACATAAAGTTGGTGACCTGAAACATTTTTATGTCAGTAGAGTGAGCCAAGCTTCCGTATATAGTGAGTAAAAACACGTTCGCCGAAGGTTAACACGCTCGCCTCGAATGTTACGTTACGATTACGACGGAATATTAAGGTCAGTCACTGCATTTAGAATTTAAATCCGGATTTTAATGGTAAACCCTGTAATAACTGTAGCACGGTTGAAAGTCGTAGCACAAAAAGTAATATAGCTGTAGCACTGACGCTTTCCGTAGCAGCTACCATGTGATGTTCGTAGCACAGATTATCGTAGTAGCCACAAAAACCGACTTCACCATGAAAGCACAGTATAAAAATACACAGTATTTTATCTTCCTACTAAAAGTCTGTTGACGAGTAATACCCGACGCGACTCGGTTCGATGAGAGCTCAGCTAGAGTCTCGAATGCGCTGCGGTGACGAACATACGCTGTGAAAGTTTTGTACGCAGTAAGCGTGTGGTAATGGCTAATCTATAGAAGCGGGCAGCTCTATCGCGTATTGCATACCACGTGTCTGCATTAATAATAATTAACTTGTATCAAGAAAAGTCTAAGACAAATTACTGCTTAGGATTTTAGATTTTTTGCATTTTTCAATGCTATTTTTATACTTATGATAAATTTTAAATAGAAAAATACTGGAAAAAGTATATTAGGCTGAGCTGTCACTGAGCTACCGAGACTTCTCCGAGAAGTCTCGGTAAGTCAGTGGTTAGAGCATTGGACCGGATTTCCAAAGGTCGTGGGTTCGAGTCCCATCTGAGAATTCACTTGTGGCCGAGTTGACTTTTTCCAATATTTTTCTATTTAAAATTTATCATAAGTACAAATTACTGTATGTATATTTATTCTGTGATAAAAGCCACATCCAGTACCTACATTCTCTTCAGCATTCAGTAGGCGTTCGCCACATTCATCAACTTCTTACATTTCAATTATCGGGCCTGTTTTCTGGCGACCGAATTATCTAGGTTCGTGTTTCTTATTTGCAGGAAAATTAACTTTTGCTACTTAATCAACGGCGTTTTGTCTCTTGTCTCTGTGAAAATGTTAGATGGAAAATGTGAACTCATCCTATTTGTTTTGTTTATCAAATAAAGAAAGAAATTTAAGGCGGTAAATCTACTGCCCCGCAATTTCAATATTGTATGGAAATGTCATCAATAAGTATAGAAAACCGTGTTATCCAAATACACCAAAACCGCGCCGTGGCGCAGTAGCGGATTCCGCCACCAGGCGCGGAGGCGCGGAGCAGTCTGTCAGAGAGAGTTGTATTTTTGAAACAATGGAATAAATGCTTTTGTATATCACCGCTTTGGCATGCAAATCTTGAGATTACGTAAGTATGCGAAAATAAATTCGATTGGTTCAAAAATACAACTGCTGCTTCTCTGTCACCGCGCGCGGGATCCGCTGCTCCTCGGGGGTGCAGTGCCAGTAGGTGCATTGCCTAAGGTACCAGAAATTACGTACTTGAATGAAAGGAAGCGCAAAGCAGCGTAGGTACTATTAAATCAAAACTACGATAAACTAAAAGTAGCAAAGTACTCATTCCTTGACCTCTTCTTTGCATTCCGCGTCTTCTGTTATTATTATGGTAAGTGTTCTGCTTATTTTTGCAATCTCTAATCACATGTCCTCTTTTTCCACATCCATAGCAGGTTACAAATGCTTCTTCGCTACTTCTATTACTATGTACTTGCACATCCTGTTGATTTTCTTTTATTTCTGCATCTAGCAATCGTGCCTTTACAAATTCTATATTTATTAACTTTTCTGTACTCATAGTTTCTATTGAGATTATCACTCCATCATACTGGGACGGTATAGATGACAACAAGTAACAAACTTTATCAATCTCTTCAATTTTATTCCCAATAGCATCTAGCTCACTAATTAGGGAATCGAATTTAATGAAGAAGTCTTGAAATTTCTCTGATGTACTGCATTTTAGTAACAACAATTGACGTTTTAATCTTTAAATATACTTTTTCTTTCGAAAATATCTTCTAATTTTTCTAACATGTGCGCCGCAGTCTTGCTTTCTTTTATAATTTCTATGTACCCATCTTCAATACTATGAACTATTACCGACCTTGCTTTGGCGTCGCTTATATTATCAAATTTGGACTCTTCGCATTTTTCCAATACATGTGATAATCCTTTTTCTTCTATTATTAGTTTTACACGGAACTTCCAATGACCGAAACCACATTTATCACTCAGCTTAGGATATTCTTGCGCCATTATGTTTTCGTAGAATTCGCACTCGTTATGCACTATGCGCAGTTTTCGTTTACGCAGTGGAAGTAAACGTTCAGCATTCCACAATTGCGAAGGACGATGTTAATAACAAATACCGGGCTCCATTACCATCACCTTTATTCGTAATTATTTATTAGCATTTACATTTTCACAGGACATCTTTTCATAACCAAAAAGCAAGTAGAGAAGGGACGCCATAGTGACGTACTCAAACTAGCATAGATAATAACTAGTGATATCCAACAGTAGCTAACCGGACTTAGAACAAGTTGTACAATCGGGGGACTCCCGAAACGACCAGTAGAGATTTTTGGGAACGATTTCTCGGAAAGCACTAAGGTTAAATAATTAATTTATTGTTCAAATTAAAAACCTCTTAATGGTCAAATATTTACGATATAAACGTTTGCTATACATCTGTTACTTATTTAAGAAAAGCTCTTTGTAAAAACTCTACTGATCAACCGGGAAATTCTCCGACTGTACCGCCAAACAAACTGAATTTAATATGTACCCCTACTGGGAATCAAACTCAGGACCTCTGTATCTGATGACACAGACTTAACTATCAACATTTGGTTGTATTAGTTATAAATCAGAAACAGTACTGAGTCTCGCACCAGTAGCTTCTGATAGTACGGTAGAGGTAAATGGTCTGTACAAAATTTATGTTAGTACTATTGTAATAAAGTAAATGCATTGATCTGTAACTTGTGAATGCATTTATTAGGTACTTTAGCAAATTATATAAATAAACTGTATCAAGTACTATTAACACAAGTTCTGTTAAGTTTAGGACTAGATAGTGTTGTTAATAGTATGTTTTCATTATAAAATATTCGAAACACACCTAAAATACTAAATATACCAAATAATAATAAAACCAATAAGTTCTTAAATATCTACTCGTATAAATAATCTAAATAAAATTCATTGCAAAATAATAATTTCCAGTTGGTTAAAGCAATTATATTATAACGCAACTGAAAACCTACATAAATTACTTTTTTTTTGTTTGTATAACTTGTTTATATAACTTTTGATTTTCATGAACTGTTTCATATTATTATACTGCTTTTTGTGAACCTAATATGCCGTGGCAGTTTGTAACTAAGGCCACACTACGTGTCTTGACCCGATCATGTTTTTCACTTATGTATAAGTGTGAGTCTTGTAAACTGTCCTTTTCTTAAAAAATAAAAATAAAAATAAAAAAAATAAAATAAAAATAAAAAAAATAAAATAAAAATATTAAAAATGTAATTATAGTATAGTATTTTATTTCTAATTATAGATATATAGCCGTTGTATGTTGATAAACCATGCTAATTGTATTATTATATTATCATACTGTACACACCCTCCTACATATACTTAGTCTCTCTCATTACACACAAAAGGTGGTTCTCCATACTCACTCAATTTTCACTTTACATTGTTATTGTAAAAGGCACAATAAGTCAGTATTGTCAAAAAATTCTATTCGTAATGATGAGAGCACTGTTGTCTGAGATACAGGATTCTTTGTAATCCAAGTTCAGACACGGAAGACTTTATAATTGACTAGCGGATCCTCGCGGTTTTACCCGCATGGTGCTCGTTCCCGTGAGAATATCGAGATAAAATATAGCCTATGTCATTCGGGAGAAATGTAGCTTTCTAATGGTCTAAGAATTTTCTAAATCGGTCCAGTAGTTCCTGAGATTAGCGCGTTCAAACAAACAAACTCTTCAGTTTTATAATATTATTATAGTATAGATTTATATTTAACATGCTGTTACTTGTTTGTGTTTCGTGCAACTTTGTAATGTTGCACAAAACAGAAACAAGTATTTAAAGTGAAAATAAATAAATTATTAATTATTAAATAAATAAATTATTAATCATAATTATCTCAATAAATCAGTTGGCCTGCAGTGGTCTCCATTAGTAGATGTGGATGGACCAAGGTCTGAACCCAAAGTTTGTGACCCCCCTTTGGGGACAATTTATTTGCATTTTGTATGAGATAATAGTTATTGAAAACTGCGGTCCGTTTCAAAAGAGCATCGTCATAACTTGCTAATGCTCTCCGGATTTTTGAGCTACAAGTGAAGCCAGAGCAAGTCAGTAGTTTCAAATAAAACAAATGAATGAAAATAAATGAAAAAAAGCTTCCTTTAATTAAACTCCACATGTCATCGAAATCGAACCTTTGTTACAATCACAAAGGGTGGCTAACAATTGGTTTAATTAATTTTAATCAAAGGCCGAATGTTCCACCACAGTATAAAGATACCAGTATTTGAAATAAAACAACTTTGGACAGTCTGTCATCCTGTGACCACGGCAGCTGAAAAGGTGCCGAAACGTCGGGAAAATCAAAAACCCTAAAAACCTACAAATACGGACAGTGTTCCGGCAGAGAGATAAGATAGCCAGTTCCTCACTGATTGAGGATTCCGGGAGAGGCTCGCTTCCATCTTCAGCCTTATCAATACTTAACATCAGGTATGATGAAGGCTAAGAAAAAAAAAAAAAAAAACTTAGTTCGTGAAATATAGCGCGTTTGATATCCGTAAAAGTTGTTTTATTTCAATGAACAGTGCGCGACAAAACATAATCTTCCTATCCTACAAAATGTCCATTCGTGATTCATACCCGACGCGCCTTGGTTCGGCAAGACCTCGGCAAGATCATACGGACCCATTTGCAGTAAACTTAAGAATCCCATAAGGTTATTCTTATCTTTCTTAATCTTATTAAAAATTGCTTTACTTAACTTACGGATGCAATATCGAGCGCCTACAGCTTAAGCTATTCTCAACATTAATGTTTTAAAAAAAGATAACGCACGCTGTGAAAGTTTTGTATGCAGTAAGCGTGTAGCAATGGCTTATCTATGTTAGCAAGCAGCTCTATCGTTTATTGCGTACCGCGCGGCTGTAATGATTATAATAATTAACTTTTATCGAGAAAAAGTCTAAGACAAAATACTGTATGTTTCTATAAGCTGTGGTTCCACTGTTCATTTACGGAAACGGACTGTATATAGACTGTATATTGGTACATATACAGTCCTGTTTCCTAGTTGTATTTATCAGATATTAGTAATATGCTGGCTGGAGTCATTAGCACCAAATGTCGCGAATGGAACAGCGTATACTGAGACCAAATTGTGTTGTAAGCATTAAGGATCGATAATTATTTAATTATAGAGGTTGTTTGTTCCTCACAAATAAATATGCCTAGGTATATATGACACACGAGAGGTTTGAGAAGAAACTTAAGTTGTGGTCGGTTTTGAGATGGGACTGACTGAATTGCACCTGTAGGCCTAGCGCGAATAACTTTCGAGTAAGTATCGAGGAAGTAAAGTTAAAAAAAAATGAGATATTGAGCAGCGTTCCTACCGGACGTTCAGGGAACTACATCTAATATATAAAATTCTCGTGTCACAGTTTTCGTTCCCATACTCCTCCGAAACGGCTTGACCGATTCTCATGAAATTTTGTGAGCGTATTGAGTAGTATTTGATAGAATCAGGCGTTACTTGGCGGAAATCCATATCTTAGTAGAAAACTAAAAATATGCACCGAGTGCTGAGATTGGCACAGTCTAACAACTCCTGAGGATGCTCCGTGTGTGGGCGAAACACGTGTAGAGTAGTCGGTGAAGGTGCAAGGTGTGTCACTGGGCTGCATCTGCTATTTTTCTTGCGGAATTACGCGACATATTTTTCGTTTTCTACAAACGTATTGAGTAGGTCTGAGAATCGGCTACTATCTATTTTTTTATCCCGAAATTCCACGGGAGCGAAGCCCCGGGGCACAGCTAGTTTTCCTATAAATTTTGTAACATTAAATTAAATGGTTTTAAGTAAACATAAAAATTTAATACTTAACGCTGTACTAAACCAAACTACTATACTTTATGTAAAGTGACTAACAACATTCTGTTTTCTCCATTACCATTATGTTGTGGTCAATAAACTTTACTAAATTAATAATTTAGTAGTGTGCGTCAGTCCTTACTCAGTGCTGTTTCCTAATGACCCTTTCTGGCCCATTAGCCAGTTGCCCCCCTGCGTCTTATGGGCCCCCTTAATGGGTAATACGCACTTATTGCAAGACGCAATACAAAAAAGGCAGAGGCATTTGTGGAAATGTCCGAATTCAGCGTTGGATGGTTATACTGGGGGTCTACCGCCATCTCTTAGCGCATTATTGTTTCAATCTTACCATGCTATCTTGTACTACGAATCTCCTAAAGTAAGCTTTGTTTTTGACGATGTTTTGTGACGTTTTCGCTCAATCATCGCCTCCAAAAGTTGAAGTGTGTCAAAATGTAACAATTTCAATAAAAACAAAACTCAAACAAAACGTTCTAATGACATGATGGTTTTTAATAGATGATGGTAGGCCCGCTGGCCATAATAAAGTTAAGGATATTAAAAAGACAAATTGCGTGTGGGTTTAATAAAGAACAATACATATTTAATTAACAATTTTCCTATCTTGATTATAATTAAATTACTTTTTTTTTTTGTGGAAACGTTCGAATACAGACTTGGATGATACTGGTCATGATAAAGTTAGGGATATTAAAAAGACAATTTGAACGTCGCCGTCGCTTTGAAAAATAGTTGCGTTTAATTCAAACACTTTTACTAATTTTAGTAAAATTGATTTATTTTTCTCTCAAACATACCTATTATGTCGTATTACATCTTTTGAGACTTATTTTTTTTACAGTGTATAACTTAGTCTCACAAAAATAACGATCTCACAAGAATATTAAAGAAAGTATTTCATAGTTATGCTAGTTTAATTAAATATTTAATAAATGAACCTAATAAAAAAACCTTAATACTTAACGGTAAGTGAAATATAAGTAATAAATAAGTCTAACATATATATGTTAGTATAGGTAAACTAAAAGTCAATATTGAAATAACATAAAACATCGAAAATGTTCTAATTCCATAAATCTAATGGATAACGTTCGGTTGGTTGAGAAGACTGTTTCCGTTGGCTGTCATATTATCTGCCTTTTAAGATATTGGCTTCAACGTTTTACGAAGATATTTTGGCGGAATTATGATTATTTTCACTTTATATATTTTCGTAAGTATCGCAGACGATTAATCTTGGAAAGTGGAAAAAAAATTTAAGCCTAACATTTCGAAATAAATTTTAAAGCAAGATTGAGGAAAGGTTTAAAATTGTTGAACCTACGTGTTGAACCAACACTCTGGCTATTAAAATACATTTATAATTACATGCATACACATTTTAATGCCATATTATATCATGTATATCTAATGCGGTGATTAAAGCTTTCAAGTTAAAAAAAAAACATTACTTTCATTGTTACACCTCCACGACAGTACCACATTTTCGCAATAAATACCAGTGGATACAATCGGGGAACTTCCCGGTTTACCAGAAGAGTTTATTTGCGAAAGTACTGTGGCGGCACCTACCTGACGCCGCACATACTACAAAACGTATGGAAACCTACATCGCGCTATCAAAGTTTCACCAGTTGCTTCACATATATACCAAGTCCGACGCACATCAGTCGGACAGCGGTCCCCGGAATCCAACACCCAGTCCGGAGGAAGAGCTCTCTATTCGACCTTCCTACAAGTGGCTTACCATCTACCACCCTTTTCCATACCTCCATTATCATTCCTACAGTACTAAGGTTATGCTCAAATGAAATACCTATTAATGTTTTATTATTTGTGATATAAACGTTTTCTTTCTACCTGTTACTTTTTAAAATAAAGCTTCCTAAAAAAACTGAACTGGTCAACCGTGGATTGTACGGACTGTACATATTATTGTATTTGGATTGGTTGGTGGTAGAATTTGTTGTAAGTCCACTTGGCTTCCTACCACCATCTTCTCCATCTGACGCCATAACAACAGTGTTTTCAGCATTGTTGTTTTCCGGCAGTTAGAGATAAGATAGATAAGGCTATGCTCGGCGTTTCCCTACGTGATCGAATCAGAAATGAGGAGATCCGTAGGAGAACTAATGTAACTGACATCGCTCGAAGGATTGCTCAACTGAAGTGGCAGTGGGTGGGACACACAGCGAGAAGAACCGATGGCCGTTGGGGCGAAAAGGTTCTGGAATGGCGACCGAGCACACGACGCTCCGTGGGTAGGCCCCCGACAAGGTGAACCGACGATCTGGTGAAGGTCGCGGGAGTCCGCTGGATGCGGACTGCGCAGAACCGATCGTTGTGGAGATCCTTGGGGGAGACCTTTACCCAGCAGTGGGTGTCATGTGGCTGAGACGACGAGAGATAAGATAGATTTCTAAACTTGTTCCATATTAGGCCTCTTCTTAATCTAACGCTAAGCATCCCATTGTTCATAAAAATAGACAATTAAACATTGCTAGATGGACCACTTTACTGTTATTAAGATTTTTAATAATCATTATCATTAGCCGCGTGGGGCCCACTGTGGACAAAAAAGCTAGCTTACAAAAGCGTCAAAAGCACAAATGGAGTTCTTCAAACAAATCAATTTCAACGACCCAAATATCATACAAGGGTATCATTAACTCTGGAACCCAGTCAAGAAATAATTATCACGATATTTCCCTCGTAAAGGCCAAATTGCGAGGAAGCCTTTCATTTGAAGACAATACGAAGCCGAGCGATTTCGGCCGAAATAAATAAACATTTCCAAACAGAACGACGATTTTACTTTATAGGGCTGGTATTGTTTTCTATAACAATTGTTTTGTTATACCACTATTTATTTTACCGCTTTTTATGCCAATTGTATAAAGGGCAGCACACATTAGCGTTTTTCTATCAGACAATAGGCCACAAGAATTCAATAAGAAGGTTAAAATGGGAAAACGTAAATAGTAGTCTGGTCTTATAAACAAGCAAGTTGCCATGAAGATGTGAATAAAAATCAAACAGATGAAAATGTTTGAACTGCGTCTGCGTTTACTTACTACCTCCTTGGGTTCCGTGGTTCTGTCGCTATCGTGCGACGGTATTACAAGTTATTATTTAGACTTGCCTTTCTGAATTTGCTCACAATAAAAGATTTTCTGGGAAAAGTTTTCTTTTCTGCTGGCGTACTGTGTGCTCAATGTAAAGCCATGTTTCAATGCCAAGAAACTCAGTCAAAATTATGTTTTTTAAATCATACACAAATCATGTTCCATTTTCAACTTCTTTGACTATTGACAATTCTTATTAAACATACACTCAAATTGAAAACATCAATAATCTACACAAAATTTCCTTACCCAAATCAGTTTTTAATTAAAAAAAACGCCACAACGACACCCCTAAAAGAGCACAATAAATTGCAATTTACAGCAGCATCCAGTTTAATGAGGCTTCATTCAGTGCTCGACGCGGTTGAAATTTTACACTGAAATTTCAATTTTCGTGGCCAAAGTAACAGCCTGTATTCATGGTAAACAGGGATGGACTGAAAGGCCTAAGAAATATTTTAAAGTACTATTTTTTAAATGATAATTTTGGCCGCGTTCATATTTAAATAGCGTTGATCTATAGACAAAATAATTTGCACTTGATATATTATAGACATTTTCACTGATATTTAAATTTTGGTGGTCTTTTCGTGTCTTTTTTAGTGGAATGGCTTGAAAGGACGCGTTTTAAATATTTCTAGCAATTTTTGAGAGTATTCGTTCGAGAAGCGTTAAAAAGTTAGGACGATAATAATTGTAGTTGATATTATTTTAAAATAAAATGATTTACACTGCAATTTTCGCGCCCAGAGTAATGACTTGTTTTTCATATTTTACAGGTCTGGATTGAAAGAGCTAAGAAACCCGCTATTTATGGGTAAATCTTTTTGGCCTTGGGGTTGGGATTTTTATATAACGTTATATAATCCAGACAAAATAATTTAAACCTAGCGTGAGTGCAAGGATAACTGCTCACTGCACACACGCTAGGTTATGAATGATGGTTATGCCTGTAAGGTCAAAACCGTCATGCATAAATAACCTATCGTCTATATAGCCAGCTTTATAGAGCTTTTGACACTGAAAGGAGATGATCCAAAAAAAAAAAGACGGGTTGCACTCCGGGAGTGCCGGCAGAAGTGAAAACTTGATTATTAACGTTGAGCATGTTTGATATTTTGGAATGGTTAGGGAATAATTTTGCACCAATTGCTTTATCAGTATAAAAGTACTATCATTTATGTGGTAGAATACAATATTCATTTATTGCGCTATCGTACACAAACATGACAAACCATATTAAAGTGAACGTTAAGTTAGGTAATAAGATATAAGAAAACATTAGTTATTATAGAGAATCGAAAAATATATATTGACAATAAAACAAGAGACAAGTAAAAGACATTATCAACAGTCTGTCGCTAAGCAACCGAGACCATAGTCAACCTGTCACCTCAACATTCTCCATCCGTCCTACGCTTTTTCGATCAGGTCACGTGTCCTGACGCGAGTTTAAGATTTTATATCCATTACAGAAAAAGTGCTCAACGCCGCTAAAGAAGTTTTCACTTCAAAAATATCCAGTCTCAAGACATTTCTTATATGTGTTTTGAGGTTTGATGTAAGTGCGTTAAAAATATATATTTATTTACTACAAAAAGCATGGGTTTAGTTCTGGGTAAAATTGTTCCGACTGGAGAGACTGATCACCCGTCCGGTCTTGCTGGTGTCCCCTCTCCAAATAATAATGGAGCTTAGTTTTCATTCTGAGTGACTCTCCCTGGTCTATTTCTTGGGTCATGATCTACCCCGGGCAACTTGGAAGTATTTAAATAGGTTGCGGACTCAAGTTTGCTGAAGTAGGGAAAATATGCGCAGGTGGGTTTACAGGTCGGAGAGCGCGTATCTATGTGGTATTTCTCGCCAGACCATGGCACATCTTTTGTCCTCCCTTGCGTGTCCTTACACCTGTACACGCTAGGACCTTTACAAGGCCAAAAAGTTTTGGTCCTCAGAAATATAGCCAGAGTCGACACGCTAAGAAGATCAAGAAGAATAAGTTTTAATTCCTTATTATTATTATTAATAACACATACTCAAATTATCTACGTCATTTTCTCTTTGATACGATGTCGACGATGACGACGATTTGATACGATTTCAAGGTTATGCTTTTGGTATGTTGAAATGTATATTATTGTTAAACTATTGGTAAACTTTTCGTTGCTGTTGATTCTGGGTTTTAAATGTAGGCTTAGGCCTACGGTCAAACTATCTGCTTGTATTGTGTCTTGTATTACAGGTATGAACGGGAAGAACATGTTTGAAATATTTCTAGCAGTTTTTAAGAAAGTCTTAGTTCGAAAAATATTTTTCATGGCTTAAGTTAAGAAGATGAAATTTGTGGTTCATATGTCTTGCCACTCTTGCTAAAGCAACAATGATAATATAACCGGTAATGTGAAACTGGTTTTTGACCCCAGCAATTGCATATTTGGGCCTTCATGGTGTCAGGGGTATCATAGCATAGTATCAGGGTCACGGTCTATCTCCTTACCCATCCATAAAGAAAGCCTGTATCAAATAGTGGGGACATAAAATGGCTGCTACTTTTTCATCACTATCGTTATCATTAGCAGCCATTTTCAATGTTCCCATTGTTGGAGCACAAGCCTTCCTTAAGGATGCATAATGAGAATTCACTTTGAGGCCCTGACCCACCACGCGGGCCCAATGCGGATTGGTGGGTTTTGACGATGCAAATACTGTTGGGACCAACGGGTAAACGTGCCTTCCTAAGCACGGAGGAGCTCGAGATAGTAAATTTTTGGTCACCCATCCCGTGACCGACCATTGCGAAACTTGCTTAACCCCAACGATCGCAGGCCAGGCGCGCGAACTATTATATCATTTTTATCACTATTTGACGACATTAAAATGAATGATGATGATGAATATTAGAATGGATGACATACACAAATCAAAAAGTATTTAAACCGACTTCAAAAAGTTCAAAATAAAACTTTTGCCAGCCAAGGCATTCTACATTGGACTTCTATAAACTATATTTTTATTTACTTGCGTTGGCTGGTACCGATCGACTTCAGAAATAAAAAAATAAAACTTTTAGACTCCAAAAGTTTTATTTTTTACTTTTTGAATTTGGTTTTTTAATTTTTATTATGAAAAGTTTTTAAATTCACTATTTTTTGTTATATCATGTGCCATTACTTACACAAAAAATCACACAAACTTAAATTTTATATATTTTCAATATTATTATTATTTCAATTTGGTACCATTCAAAAGGTAGAATGATAACATTTCGACTGTGTATTTCATTTATTTTGTGATTTTTTTTGTTTTAACTAGGCGGATTTCGAAACTACTTACTTAAAAATTTCATACAATAATGACCAAAACTTACGTTTTTGTTTAAGACTGCACGAAAACTAAAAACAATCATATAACAAAAATTAAAAAAACACCATCAAAAAGTTAAAAATTCAAGCTTTTGAATGATACCAAATTGAAAAAAAGCGGTCAAGATTTACTATAGTAATCCCTCTACGATAACAGGTATTTTGTATGACAATCATTGAGTGATCGCAGACTTTTTTTTAAATAAGTGAAGTTTTATTTAATCCACACCTGTAACGATGAAACTGAAACGGTGCCTCTATAGGACGAATGTTGACCCCAATTATTTAGAACTAACTGTAACATGGAATTGGGGCATCACATCGACTTTGTAACGACTAGGTAGGTATGTTATAATGAGGAAACTTGTCTTGACTTTTTATTTCGAGAAAACTTGAATGAAAGAACTTTACAAAAACGTCATTGGCTGTATTTCCAGCCGTATCTGGGGTCTAAAAAGGGCGCGGACGCAACATCCCTATCAATTCATTTAATTGTTTATTTTCTATGGAGTTTAGAACTATGTCAGTAATCAGTGTAGCAGCAATTGCTTTTAATTTTTTGAAGACAAGAAAACTTACTAAGCAAATTCATTGTGTGCATGGAATGGTGTTGAAACGTCGAAGACCAGAAAAATCTTAAAATAACACATAATTAAACTAACGCAAGTTGCACACCCTAGCTCACCGCCGCAAAGTTGCCTGTCTGTCGGTCTTTTACAGACTATACTTCGGAGAGTGTGCTCAGGAGCTACATGAGCTCATACCGCCATCCCCCATCTTCCATCGGACATACAGACTCGCTGCGGGCTACCACCCTTTCTTGGTAGATATTCCTAAACGTCCCACCAACGCTTTACAGCATCTTTTATATTGCGCACAGCAAAGAAGTGGAACTCCCTCCCTGCGTCTGTATTTCCTAGTATGTACTTATAACCCGACCTCCTTCAAAACTAGGTTGAATAGGCACCTTCTGGTTAACCGTTAACTCTCCTGGCACAAGTATATATATACTTAAAAGTAATATCCAATATCTAGCTTTATTAATCATGTACCTTTTGAAAGAAATAAAGATATTTTGCATTTGTATTAACTCGCTCCATCGTAGATACTGTTTAAGCCCCTGGGCTTGATTGGTTGATTTTCAAATCCATTCAAAGTTAAAAACGAAACCTGTTAATAAAACGTTTTAAATCCGTATTGTCTAGTAACAGTGTGTTGTTACCTACAACTAGACTACAGAGGTGTTCTAACCTCCTCTTTGGTCTAGTGGTATCAACCACCGGTATCAGACCCAGGGGTCCCGGAATCGATTCCCAGTGGGAAGTACATATTATATTCAGTTTGGTTGGTGGTAGGACTTGTTACGAGTCCGCCTGGCTAGCTACCACTATTTTATCTGTCTGTACATACATGAGAAGATTTATGACTTGTGCAGTTCATTAATGAGGTATTTTTTGTTTGTTTTGTGTCTGGGTGTTATTATCTGTAAAATTGGACTATAACTTGCCTACAGTACTTTTACTTTAAAATATTATTACCTATTACTAATAATATTTTGTTCTAGTTTTTATTTCAACAAAATTTTAACAAATATTACGTACTACATAGTTACATTGATTATAATTCGTCCAAGATTATAATGTATCTTAAGTAAGTTAAAATAAGTTTCTTCTAATTAAAATCTATTTTTGTTTCTAGTTTAACAGAACTACAATGCATACTAAATAATCTTGTAGAGCAAAACTTGGCTAAAGTAATTCTGTGATTGTTTGTTCATGTTTCAAATTCAAGATAAAGCAAGGGTTTTGGGAGGATCACGACTCCACCTTCAGCTTTATCATTATACCTGTGATTATCCTTAAATTCAGGTACGATGAAGGCTCACCATCAAAATATCACAGAATTACTACATATCACCAATTATTTATTTATTTAGGAAGACCAACAGCAACAAACAGTAATAAATAATACAAATTTAAGTAGATGGCCACAAATAGTAATTTAAAAAATTATATATCACATAGGCCAAATATATAAAAATAAAGAATAAACAAAAATTACTTGTTACATATTTCAAAACAATCAAGAATTGAAAAATTTCCACAGTCCCATTTCAGAATGTGGCTGAGTTGATTTTTTTCAATATGTTTCTATTTTAAATTTATCATAAGTACAAAAATGTCCACTGATCGCATTCCTCACACTAACCACACTTGTGTTAAAAAGATCAAAATTAGCCAAGTTTTTCCGTACCATCCACGAGAGCTACCCAAGCAGCAAAATTTTCCTATAACTGTTGGCTTATAAGACTAAACATCTTATAGCATACTAATAGACGCTTTGATTGAGATGACTGATTACTGACTTATTAAAGCAGCTTAAGGGATGATATGCGCTACTAGCACTTTTGATCCAATTACATAGTCTTATAAACGTTTAAAAGAACGTCGTATAAGACTATTTCGCTATAAGTACTTTCGATCCTTTTACGTATTCTTATAAACGTTTATAGTTTATCATTATATGATAGGTTCTTACACGTGCATGTTTTAAGAATTGTTAGCACAGCTCCTATAAATGCATTAACTAAGACTTTTAATACACTTGTTAACGTTTTGTTTTATATTTCTGTAAGAAAAGTTATCCTTTAAACGTTTATGTATAGTTTATGATTTTGTAATTTTTGCATTTTTCAATGCTATTTTTATACTTATGGTAAATTTTAAATAGAAAAATATTGGAAAAAATTAACTCGGCCACAAGTGAATTCTCAGACTGGAATCGAACCAGCGACCTTTGGAAATCCGGTCCAATGCTCTAACCGCTGAGCTACCGAGACTTGCGAACCACCGTCGAAATTCTCCAATACTTTTATATGTTTAATACGCTGTAGGCCAGCGTTGTTACATCAATGCTAGGAATATCCTTGCATTCGAAAGAAACATCTTTTCAGGTGTTTAACGATCGATTAAGATGCAACTGCCAATAATTTATGATTTTGTAATTTTTGCATTTTTCAATGCTATTTTTATACTTATGGTAAATTTTAAATAGAAAAATATTGGAAAAAATTAACTCGGCCACAAGTGAATTCTCAGACTGGAATCGAACCAGCGACCTTTGGAAATCCGGTCCAATGCTCTAACCGCTGAGCTACCGAGACTTGCGAACCACCGTCGAAATTCTCCAATACTTTTATATTTTTAATACGCTGTAGGCCAGCGTTGTTACATCAATGCTAGGAATATCCTTGCATTCGAAAGAAACATCTTTTCAGGTGTTTAACGATCGATTAAGATGCAACTGCCAATAATTTATGATTTTGTAATTTTTGCATTTTTCAATGCTATTTTTATACTTATGGTAAATTTTAAATAGAAAAATATTGGAAAAAATTAACTCGGCCATAAGTGAATTCTCAGACTGGAATCGAACCAGCGACCTTTGGAAATCCGGTCCAATGCTCTAACCGCTGAGCTACCGAGACTTGCGAACCACCGTCGAAATTCTCCAATACTTTTATATTTTTAATACGCTGTAGGCCAGCGTTGTTACATCAATGCTAGGAATATCCTTGCATTCGAAAGAAACATCTTTTCAGGTGTTTAACGATCGATTAAGATGCAACTGCCAATAATTTATGATTTTGTAATTTTTGCATTTTTCAATGCTATTTTTATACTTATGGTAAATTTGTGGCCGAGTTAATTTTTTCCAATATTTTTCTATTTAAAATTTACCATAAGTTTATGTATAGCTTCTATACGACAAATATATTATAATATTGATTTGTCTTTTTTGTGACTACTAATGGATCTCTAGCACCAAGCTTGCACGTCCTGCTGCTATTGTAGGTAAGATTCCACTTATATGTGTCCTTGATTAGCCGTTACTAGAGTGATCATTATTGATATTCATCATCAGCCTGTGGACGTCCACTGCTGGACATAGGCCTCTCCTAGATCACGTCTATTGTGGCGTTCATAGGAGGCTATTGGCTTACTGCTACCACGCTGGCCAGACGGGTTGGTAGAGGGTTTGTTTCAAGTTTTCCTTCTCTCGCACAGGTCTTTAATGCGTCGAACCTCTTAGTCGACTCTTACGACATCCCAGGCATGTAAGGGAGTGGTGACACTTGTATTCTTAGGCCGTCACCACACGGCAATATTAATATAAATTATCAATATTATTGATATACACATACAATAATCGAATATCGAAATCATCTTAAAATAATAACAAATAAAAATGTTTCAAAGTAATTAAGACATTGTCGAAATAATCAATAAATAGGTTCTGTACATTTTTAGCATACGTTCTGTTCTGATATATCTCTCATAAGAAAACTCAAAACAATAAACAATATGGTGTCCACGATTAGGCTCCTATAATAACATTATTAATGACTAAAATGCATTCTAAAGCTCCTGATAAATGCAATTCAATATGGAGCCCGGTTCGATATGATGATGGCTTGTATTTATTTATTATTTATGTATAAACAAATATTAATTAAGTTTAATTTTGAAGGCGCATAACAATATGTTTTTTAGCATCGATAACTTTATCAATAAAATTTATATCGCAAGTTAATTTCTTTATTTAACCGTGAAAACACAAAAGTTATCTACTTACTTATTTTATGATAATAAATACTTCGTGTTAAAAATGACTACCATTTTCAAAATTAAAATATTTTAATCCATATTCAAACTTGACACTATTACAAAACGAATAAAAAATAAATACTCTAAATAAGACATCACGCTGACCACTAATGGATCAATTGCATCAGTAGCGGCATGCACCAGATCGTTACTAGATCCTTATAGGAATCAGTGGTCTTGTAGAAGCACTCAATAAAACAATAATAAAATCTACTATAAACAACAATTACTATAGGACGATAAAATCCTATAAAGTGCGCCCAAATGCGGCCCTATAAACGGTAATAGGATTTCTATAGGACTAAAAACTTTGTGAGACTACATTTTGCTACTTGGGTAAACTGCCGACAAACTGTTCGCTGATGTTTCATAATTTGTAAATACTGTATTCTTGAGAGAACAATAAATAAAATAAAAAATCTCTAGCAATTTAACAAGCCTGTTAAGTCACCAACAAATATTTGTCACTGCTGGAATGAATAATTTTCACCCTTTCCTTCCATGCGTAAACCACTAACATGTTTTGACCAATTTGATCATAAAACATTACTTGATCATATTGGTCCTTAAGGAGTGCGATACATCCTTATTCCACACATTCAAAATCATGGGGGGAATACTAATTTATAATGTTCCCTTTAGAAGTACGGAATCCTGAAAAACGACTAGTAACTCTGAGTAGTAATTCTCTAGTGTTATCAAGAAAATTATAGTTCCACCAGACCATACTTTAATATATTTTAATAGAAAATTATTCCATAATCCCTATTTAATTTGCATAAACGAGTAGAAAGTCAAATTTTATTACAACCCCTGATCTTGCTTTAGAATTATCTGTTTTAATTGAAAAAAAAAAAAATTAACGAAATTGTTAATTTCGTTAATTGATCAAAATTTAAAACGCGCCCTTCATTTACACATTTGATTTTAAATTGCGTGTTATTTTATGAAGCACAATCTACTATAATCTCTAAAAACAAGTCTGTCTTTATTATGCCCTCATTCCACTGCGTACGAGAAATTACCGAGAAGAAAGAAAGAAGTAAAAGAGCTACTTTATTACATTTCATAAAGTCAACACAGTTTTACAAAAACGTGGTAATACCGAAAAATAAAATCGTGACCTTTTGATATTGCAATATAACACAGAGATCGCTAATACTCAGATTTTTTTATCTCTGATACAATGAGTATAGATTTTACTAAGGCATTATGAATTTACACATTAATTCCATAAAAAAAATCTAAAGAATTACGTGAAGAAATCTAAATTATTTGACAGAACACAGTTGGGAGAGAGAGGAGTCTGGTTAAGTGAATGACGTTTATACCGCCTCTATGGTCTAGTGGTACAACCACCGGTATCAGACCCAGGGGTCCCGGGTTCGATTCCCAGCGGGGGTATATATTGTATTTGGTTTGGTTGGTGGTAGGACTTGTTGTAAGTCCGCCTGGCTAGCTACTACCATATTATCTAAATCTGACGTCATAACAACAATATTTTCAGCATTGTGTTCAAGCAGTTAAAGATAAGATAGCCAGTTCCTCAGTGATTGGGGATTCCGGGAGAGCCATCATCAGCCTTATCAATACTTAACATCAGGTATGATGAAAGCTAACAGTCTCCCCGTAGTTAATAAAAAAAAATTTTTTCACTCTCGCCTTTGACGCTTTGCCAAAGCGTATGTATGTAAGCAAACTATAATACTGACAGTGACCAAGAAAGTTTAAAATTAATGTTCTAACAAATGTAAACTATTTAAATAAATAAATTCTCGTCCATATCTCGCTTCGCTCGTAATGGGTCGCATGCATTAGGTTGGCAATCAGAATATTAAGGTGACTTCAACTTTATGTTTAGTCGTAAAGGTTTAATTTATTTTACGCGTTGTAAACTTTAATGAGTTTACGTTTAGCGCAATCGTAAAGATAAGGAAAACACACCGAGGTTTATAATTTTAAATAAAAATGATCGCTATTTCAGTGTAAAATTACGCAGTTTTATTAATCAAGTTTAACGGAACCCTTATAGGATCACTTCGTTGTCCGTCCGTCCGTCCGTCTGTCAAGACCGTTTTTCTTAGGAACGCGTGGAGGTATCAAACTGAAATTTATATCTAATACTCAGGTCTATTGTCCCTTGGAGCTGTGAAAAAATCAAACTTCTAAGCCAAAGCAATCAAAAGATACAGCCGTTTATGCCGCAATTTTCCGCAAATTTTCGAAACTCGCACGGGAATTACGAAGTAACGTCTTATAGTACAGATAAAGGAATAATTGCGAAAACCGTACATTTTTAGTTACATCATATAATAAAAAATATTTTAAGGAATCCTCGGTGCGCGAGTTCGACTCGCACTTGGACCGTTTTTTAGTTGACTTTGTTTTTTGAAATAAAACAACTTTTACGGATATCAAACGCGCTATATTTCCACGAACTAAGTTGTAATTGTCCGTATTTTTAGGTTTTTTAGGGGTTTTTTGATTTTCCCGACGTTTCGGCACCTTTACAGCTGCCGTGGTCACGGGATCCCGTCACCACGGCAGCTGTAAAGCTTGTTCCTATTTCATTCTATAGTACATTACTACAGCGGAAACCAAAAGAGGCATTGTGACGAACGTGTAAATGTGGCACACATACGTAAGTCCATCAATGCCTAGTTGTGGCCAAGGCTTGTATTGTACTTTTCTCAAATAATGCGCGGAAATTAAAACTAATTTTCTAAATCAGACTTACAACGAACAACAAAATTTTTTCCTGCGTCAAAGTGTTCAGTTGTTGAGTTTTTTTTTCTAAAACAGCTTTCTATTTGCAAGCCAGGTCGAAATTTAAATAAAACCTTTGATAAGTTACCTCCTTGGTTGCCATATTTCGGATTAAAAGATCGTTCCATTTTTAAATTACACGACAGATATGAGTTTATTATGTAATTTATTTGGCCGCTAAACACGACAGATATGGATTTTCATACAAGGCCGCCGGCCGCTGCTCGCATGTATCGATGCTCGAAGAAGGTTGTCAAAATAATGCTCATATTTCCAAGCATGTTTGAGAAAAAGATTTATTTGTACCTAACGTATGCACAATTCAACCGTTGGTCCCGGCTGTATATTTGCAGACGTTAAAACCCACCTAGCAACACTGGACCGGCGTGGTGGGTGGGTCTATTGTCCATATTCATAAACAAGAAAGACGTTTCCAAAAATTTTTGGGCACCCATCCTGTAACTTAACCTTGCGAAAGTAACCTGTAACTTAACCGTTCTTGAGGATATAAATAATATAAAGGGGCTAGTTTGGAGTACAATTTGTATTTTTTGTGCTTGCTGAAGTTTTCATTACATATTTGGAAATATGATGTGGCAGAATATCAGCGACAGTTGACAACTCAGCTGACAGATGCTGAGCCACATGCCTATTTGTTCCTATTTTATTTACTTTTGCTTGTGTTCTATGAGTTTTTTTTTTCCATGGAACAAATAAATAATTTTATTATTATTATTATAATCGCAGGCCGAGCCCGTGAATCACTGCACCATCGACCTCTCGTTGCCTGTACATACTTCCTTCTATTGTCAGGTTCACGAGTAGGATCTCTGTGGCGTAAATTAGGGCTCAGTTCTTTTGATTTGCCTAATGACGACGAGTCATTAGCTCGGGACTACCTTATACGAGAAGCAAGAAACGACTCAGGGTTTTAGTACCGTGTCAAATTAATGAACACGTGAATTCTTTGGGGCTGACGAGTAATTAGCGTGCAGTTGACTTTGACAAGGTAATTAGTCATGTGAATTGGTTGTTACAAGATTAATTTTGTTGTGTAACTGATATAGCTGTGGAATATGAGTAAGTGATTGTGTTTAGTCATTGTAACGAAACGCAAAGAGGCAGTTTATATTATATATATATATAAAAACAACTTGCATTAAAATTGTTCCGATTAGAATACAGCTAAAAAGTGCAATGAAAACTTGACAATTCATACTTATATTTTTTTTTTAATAGAAAAATATTGGAAACAATCAACTCGGCCACAAGTGAATTCTCAGATGGGACTCGTATAAAAATAGCATTGAAAAATGCAAAAATTCAAAAAATCATCAATTCATACTTCATTCGCACGCACCTCAAACGTTGCTGACAGTTCGAATCCCGTCCGAGCATGTTGGAGATCAATACCATTTTTCTAATAATAATAATAATAATAATGAAAACACTTTATTGCACAAAAACAAACAATACAGACAGTATAAGGTGACATACAAAAGGCGGCCTTATTGCTAGGTAGCATTTTCTTCCAGTTCTAATATAAAACCTATCTAAGAAAAGTGGCATTTTGAATAAAAATCTTAAATAACTCGAATCATTCATCATATTATGCCTCCGACTGCATGTTACTATGTTAAACAAAATATTTTTATAATTGTTTTTGTTTCCATTTTTTTCAGTTGACGCATGCGGGTTTTTAGTTTTTTATATTTATATATTTTTAATTTATATCTTTTTAGTTATTTATCAGACATGATATACCTTTTTGAAAACCTTAGGACGAGCTCTTTAATTTGATACCTATAGTAAGTATATAATCGAAGTTTTTTTTTTCAATTCAAATAATAGCACCTCACTGCCTATATCGTCTTTTTTAAGAACACTTGGACATTCAAGACAAATCTAACATATCATAATTATCGAAATCCATTCAGCCGTTATAGAGATAAGAGGTAAATAAAGAATGTTAGGTACATATCAAACAATCATACATACAAGACACGCGCGAAAAACATAACCCTACCTCTGCAGTCGGGTATTAATATCATGTCGGCTTGCTGTGTAGTGTCGGCTTAGAATAGCACTACCCCGTCTCATCCCGTGGGTGTCGGAAAAGGCGACTAAGGGACTCAGCCTTCAGGAGACGGGCAGCAGCGTCTCCTATAAACTTGGCCATACTGCGATCGCCAACCCGCCTGCCAAGCGTGGCGATTATGGCAAACCCCCCTTTGGAGAGGCCTATACCCAGCAGTGGGTGTCATGTGGCTGAGACGACGACGAATTAATATCAGCTGGAAGACTTATTTTCAGGATACTGTAATTCAACAAAAAAATGTAGTTGAAAGATTGCGACAAGAAATATTTATAAAATTAACAACATCTAACTCCGATCTTCAAAAAGCAATTTCATTGAAGAAACAGATCTAGATCAGGATTGCTTGTTCGCCACTTAAATTTTATCGGTACATTAAACAAAATAGGTCATAAACATAAATAAAAGCTTCAGTTTGTTTGACTAATGGCGCAAAGCAAATACTTCGCTCTATCTAACAACAACAAAGCGAAGAACTAAATTTCTTTTATTAATTTACAAAAATAATTGTACGACTTTTTACACTATTGTAAATAAACATACATACGCACTTCCACGCCATATATCAAAACAAATCAAATCATTTATTTTGCAAACTAAGCGTAATATATATATAAAAAAAAAACAACAAAAAAAAAATGGCGTAATATATAAAAAAAAAAACAACGAGTTGCACTCCGGGAGTGCCGGCAGAAATGAAAACCGCTTAAACGAAACAGCTGGAGCAGGCATACATTTTCGCCGCGCGGTAGAAAGAGAGGGGGGATATTAATTCCTCTAAGTACTACGCCGTGCCGGCGCTCTACTCTCCTTCTGTCTTACGAATTTTCGATCAGGTCACGTGTCATGACGCGACTTTAACATTTTTTTACCCATCCCAAAAATTTAAAACTATGATGTGCACAAAGCCGCTTACGAAGTTTTCACTTCAAAAAATATAATTGCCATACCATTGTATGTATGTAATAGTATTACATACATACAATTGTAAAGTGCGACTAACACCCATTTGCACTAAACTTAAGAATCGACTAAGACTATTATTATATTTTTTTAAACATAAATATTAAAAAGAGGCCCGCTGTTGTTGTTCGGATACATTATTGTTTCATCACATTTACATCATTCATCATTCACATCAAAGACGACGACCTCCATGGTAGAGTGGTACGTACACCGGTTTCAGGGTGTCGCCTACTCTGAGGTCTCGGGTTCGAATCCCGGTAGGGGCAAATGTTTGTATGATGAATACGAGCATTTGTACCTGAGTCATGGACGTTTATATGTATTTCTACACATAAATACTTATGTATGTATAATTATTTGTATTTATATCCGTTACTCTAGTATCCCATAACACAAGCCGTATAGTGCTTCTATTGGGGCTAGGTTAATTGGTGTGAGTTTAAGAAATATTTATATTTATTTATTAAAGATGGCGCAGCTTCTTAGGCATATCATCTTTAATGAATTTGACTTATGAGTTTGATCCAACCAATACCAATGTGATTGTTGAGGTGTGTGTGACTATGAAGTGAGTGACTATGAAAGCAAAACGCAATGTTTTGCTTATACTGAAGATGTCATATTTTGACACACTTCACACTTTGAAGGCGACGATTCAGCGAAGACGTCACAGAACTTCCGTCAGAAAACAAGTACACTTTATGAGATTCATAGTACGTAATAGCATGGTAACATTGAAATAATACTGCATTAAGAGATGGCAGAAACCCCCAGGTAACCAGCCTCATATGTGTTTGAATGAAAGCTAATAGACTTTCACCGGAAACAAAAATAAAGAAATCGTCATTGATAAATCTTTTATAGAACTTAAGTATTTATATCAAAACTATCAATGTAGTGGTACAACCACCGGTATCAGACCCAGGGGTCCCGGGTTCGATTTCCAGCGAGGGTACATATTGTATTCGGTTTGGTTGGTGCTAGGACTCGTCGTAAGTCTACCTGGCTAGCTACCACCATCTTATCTAAGCGTGACGCCATAACAACAATGTTTTCAGTATTGTTGTGTTCCAGCAGTTCGAGATAAGATAGCCAGTTCCTCAGGGGCTGAAAATTCCGGGAAAGACTCGCTTCTATCTTAAGCCTTATCAATACTTAACATCAAGTATGATGAAGGCTAAGAGTCTCCCCGTCGTTCATATATATATACTATAATTTTATCAAATTTAAAACGAACAAAAATGGTTACATACTTTTTTTCTTAAATAGCTTGGAATACTAACATAATATTTATCTTTAGAGGGAATATGGGGCGAACCAGGTATGAAATATATTTACTTTTAATAATTATTGTTTTGGGGCGAAGGGGGCATACTTTTTAGGGCGAATCGCAATTTTTTTTATGTGGGGCGAAATTCAGTGCAGGCTTTCCTACTTTTGGTCGTTAAACCTGTTTTTAAAATACCTACTAGTGAAATTACACGATATTTATAACTGAAAATGATAAAATATTGTTTAATGAGTTTAATAACTTGAAATTACTTAAATCATTTGTTTAGCATTTCCATGTTCTCAAGAAAGCTTTGTTTTCGAAATTAATCATTCTAAGGAATTAATTAATCAACGTAAACGCCCCTGATTAATCTAATGTCATTTTAATTGAAAACGAGACTGTTTTAAATTAATCTAAGACATAAAGTATTAAATCTGATGAATCTTTGACAAATATTTTGTTGAACGCAATGACTTGATTAGATAGTCAGGGGGTTTATCACCATCTATTAGTGCAGTATTGTTTTAATCTTACTTTCCATACTATTTCGTCCTACAAATCTCTTAAAGTAGCTAGTTTTTTGGACGGACGTTTTATGACGTCATCGCAAAATCATCGTCCCGCACCGCAAAAAAAACGTTTTTGTGACATGACGGTTTCTTATAGACGATGGTAGGATCGCAGTTCCTCCGTGGTAGAGGATGCTGGGAGAAGCACGTCTTCATCTTCAGTCTTATTATAAACATACATATGTACCAATATAGAACGTAAAAGTTATGACTCTTCTTCTTATTTTTAACCGACTTCCAAAAAGGAGAGGGTTCTCAATTGTTTTTTTATGTACGTACACCGATTACGCCGATATTTTGATCCGATTTATGTGATTTTTTTTTCGATGTCGAATAGTTGCCCTGTGGTTCCATAAAAAAAATGGTTCAGTTTGGTCCAGTATTTTTTATTTTATGAGTATTTTTGTCAACGTGGACGATGTTAATTTTAACCGACTTTCAAAAAGGAGGAGGTTCTCAATTCGGCCGATACGTTTTTTTTATGTATGTATCGATGACGCCGAGATTTCCGGATCGATTTACGTTTTCTTTTTTCGTTAATTTTTTTTTATGCATTTTAATTTTTTAGTAGTAAGATAATATAGGGAGCAGGCGGTAGATAAAACCATCGTTACTCGTCGAAGTCCATTTATTAAGTGTCTTTAAAATACAATATAATTGAAGTAAACTAAAGTGCTTACTCGCTAACTTTACATACGTCATTTGCGACATGACCTAATTACATTTCCGTTAGGTACATGCGTATGCACATACTACAACTCCCCGGAAAAAGTCCTGTTCACCCTCCTCTTCTAAAGGAAAAGGAAAGGAAAAAACAAAATAGTGAATTAAGTCATGTTACAAATTGTTACAATTTTTTAACGTTCTTTTTTGCTTTTTTACTTTTTACTCTTTTTTTTAGTAATAACTGGGCTGACTACCATCGTGCTTAACAAACAGGATGTGGTCTAAGGTATTGCATGCTTGCCGAGGTTAGCAATAGGTTGTTTTTAAACTACGGTAGGAATTTTCTAGATTAAATAAGGTTGCATGTATATTATAAACAAAGTATTCTGAAAAACAAAAAAGCAAAAAATTTGCCTTTTGAAGTCAGTGCCAGCCAAGGCATTCTACTTTGAACTTGAAGCTTGCTTCAAAGGTCAAAGGTATTTATGAACTGCTTCTGCCAAATTTACTACATCTAATCTCTTGAGATTAGATGTAGTAAATTTGGCAGAAGCAGTTCATAAATACCTTCATCCTTTTGTATGATTTGAATTTCTTTACGCTGTCAGTTTTTGAGGTGACGACTCTTCTTTCTTTAACCATTATCTTGTGTTCTAAACTTTAAATGTTAGAAGTTAGCTTGTTGAAGTGATAGTGGACTCAATTTAAACGTCGTTTTATACTATTTACGTCGTTTTATAAGAAGTTGGCTTCAAAATAAATTGAGAAAATTATCAATTTTTAACTTCTTATGTAAAACACGAGTAGAAAATTAATAAAATTATCGTTTTATTGTTGCAGGTAGTGCCATCACTCTGAGCTACCCCCACAAATACGATGCACATAAGCTCATCTTCAAACAATACAATGGGTAAGATATGAACTTATAACTATTTAAATAAAAAAATAAAGACAGTCATACATACATAACCTCACACCATACCCCGTTTTTATGAACAACGGGAAAATGCTTAGCCCTCTTTATACCTGATGTTAGTAATGATAAGGCTGAAGGTGGGCGCGAGCCTCTGCCAGATTCGTCAACTACTGAGGAACTGGCTAATTGCTGAAGCCGGAACACAACAACCCTTACGGCGCGGGGCTATTACCAAAAAAATGCAATTCTTCTTCTTATCGAGTGAGGATTAGTGGCCACCTCTGGTGTCAAAGTTTATCAAGCCGCCTATAAGGCGTCTGACTTAGCTTAACGACTGTAATCAAATGACAACAGCCGAGACCGACGGTTCAATGTGCCCTCCGAAGCACGGAGTCGCTCAGATGCCACTTTGCGGTCACCCATCCGACACCTGACCGGGCCGAACGTTGCTTAACAAACGTGATCGAATACGATCAGCCTGTCAAGAGCGGGCGTGAGCGCAAATATCGCGCGATCGCTGCGAAACGTCAAAATAAAAATGGTGTTACGTATGTGATTGCTGGCTCATCGCTCGCTAATGTTTCGAATAGCGGCGTCTCACTCTCTCGCGCTCCTACCTAGCTGCGAGAGTGAGACGCCGCGTGTTGCTACGACGCCAGCGCCAAAAACAATTTGGTAGCAATAACAGGAGCTAAATGTACATTGTAGTTCATCGTTTGTTTGGTAGAGGCCTCACTGTTGATACGAGAGGTAAAGCAATTATCGCGCAATTTCTTGCTATTGCAAAGATACACCTATTTTCAAGCGCACCTAACGAAGCGCACCTACATTTTTCCTCAAATCGCACCTATGTTCAAATTTTGTATCGTAATGTACATTGTGACGGGACTGTTCTCGCACAGTGAAATACGCACTGCAAAAAAATAATCAGTCAGGATTCACTTTCGACGGTACCTAGACGCACTCCGAAATATCTTTTAATTCTTTAAAATTCGTCCTGTTATTTTTGCTGTTTTCGATGATTTTCATTGTTATTTGTTGTTGTTGCGTTTGATTGTTATTTCTTTTATGATAGAAACAAAGAATTGGTCAGGGAAAAATATTAAAAGTAACTGCAATTCAATGTATATTGCACCAGTCACATCCCAATGCATCGTGAAATGTATTAAATCACAATAAAAAATAAAAAAAGTGTTGCCTATGATGGTATCTCAATTATAGTTGTAAAATTCGTTGCCGAAATTATAGCACCACATTTGTGTCACATAATAAACTTTTGTATCAGCACAGGAATTTTTCCTGATGGATTAAAACCGCTAGTAGTGAAACCGCTTTTTAAGAAGGGCAATAGATTAGACATGACTAATTTTAGACCAATAGCTTTGACACCTATATTTTCTAAAGTATTTGAAAAAATTATGAGTAATGCAATTTATTCTTTCTTGACCAAATTTAATATTTTATGTGACGAACAAAAGAGATTTAGAAAAAATAAGACTAAACATGGCAATTTATGACTTACTTAATGCTATTATGTTAAACATGGATAAGAAAATACCTGTCTGTTGTATTTTTACTGATATGACGAAAGCTTTTGACCGGGTCAATTATAAGATATTGTTGGAAAAGCTTTTCGAATACGGCATTCGTGGCAATATGCACAAACTGTTAGAGACATATCTTAACGGTCGTAAACAAATTGTAGAAATTAGTAGAATAAGCCAAAAAAACAAAGAAAGAATAAATATATTTGTGATCTGAAAGGGAAATTCAATGTGGGGTACCACAAGGCAGTGTCCTAGGCCCTTTGTTGTTTCTAATTTATATCAATGACTTACCCGGCAATGTCCAACAACAAGTGATCCTATTTGCTGATGATGGTACAGCCATAATTAAATGTGTTGACAATAACATTTATGAAAATAGCATTAATGACGCTTTAAAAGACATGATTGACTGGCTTAACAATAATGACTTTACTATTAATTTACAAAAGACAAAATTAGTTCATTTCTTTCAAAGACTGCGCCAATCTAATTTAAATGTTAACTACCAAGGTCATGCGTTGGAAGAGGTTAACACCACAAAATTCTTGGGATTGTTAATTGACAGTCATCTAACGTGGAAACCACATATAGAAGAAATATGTAAGAAACTGAGTAAAGCCGCGTATGTGTTATATTATCTCTCTAAAAAAGTCAACTCTAAAACAACAATAGTAGCTTATCATGGTCTCGTTGCTTCATTTCTAAGGTACGGTTTAATTTTTTGGGGTAACTGCAGTGAAAGGGAAATGGTTTTCAAAGCTCAGAAGCGCTGCATTAGATCGATGTCTGGGTTGAAAATAACCGACAGCTGTGTGCCTGTGTTAAAGACCCTAAAGATTTTGACTGTACCGTCATTATATATTTTTGAAATGGCGGTATTTGTAAAGTCCAACCAGCATTTATTTATAAAAGTTTCCCAAACACGGAAAAGGACAATAAAAGTTTGTTCACAATACCGAAATATGTTAAGTTTGGGAAGTTACCATACAACGTTGCTAAAGAAAAGTGTAATGGGAATGGGACCAGTCATTTATAACAAACTACCTAACGAAATTTAGGAATTAAATAGTTATAAGTTTAAAAAGAAATTGACATCTATATTATTAGCAAAATGTTACTATTCCATTACAGAATATCTAGCTGGTGAGTTTTGACATATCTTAATTATATTTGTTAATGTATCAATATTTTTTTTTATGTTGACATAACCAAATATTTTTTCTTACAAAAAGACAACTTGTAATTCCTTACCAATTTATAAATGCTTAAATATGTGCCTAATTGACAACTGTTTATGCTGTATTTTTTATTATTTGCATGCTAAAATATTGGCAGAATGTACAGGAACCAAAACCTTTTTTACCATTGTATGTACTTACCTACATTCTTTGCAAATAAAATATTATGATTATGATTATTATGAACGTTGACATTTTGATATTGAACAATGGCTTCACCCAAACGTGAGAAGACTTCACATTTTTATTACCTACACCATGAATTAGTTATAATAATAATTTATAACAAAAAAGTCAAAGGAAAAATAAAAATCGATTTTTGAGAACTTCCCGGTTGACCAGTAGAGATTTTTTGGGAAACGTTTTTTGGGAAATTACTAAGGTTCAGAAATAATGTATTATTCTAAATACCTGTTAATGTTCTATTATTTGTGATATAAACGTTTTCTATATATCTATTACTTTTTTTAATAAGGCTTCCTAAAAAAATCCCTTTGGGTCACAGACCTATAACGAGATAGACGGTAAAAGTGTGCCAAAAGTTTGATCCTTGCGTGCCAAAAGTTTGATCCACGGTCAAAGTTTTACGACCTAAGTCGTGTTTGAAACCATTGTCATGAAAACACGCGTCACTCAGAAATGAAAATAGTTAATTGTGCAGTGCTTTCAATAACATTACACATCACTAAATCTCGCTCGTGACGTCATCGTAGGTAAGAAAAAGTCGACACGCTAGATTCCCTTACAGTTTGAAGCGCTCTTTTCGTCTATGTCGATATAGGTCTGTGCTACTGGTCAACCGGGAAGTTCTCCGACTGTACCATAAGTACCCGCCATCATTTTCATGATCAATTCTTTATCTTGTTTTATGAATTACGGGGTGACGGCCTTCATCATTACTGATGTTTAGAATTGATAAGGCTGAAGATGGTAGCGAGCCTCTCTCGGAATCCTCATCACTGAGGAACTGGCTATCTTACCCTCTAACTGCCGGAACACAAAAATGCTGAAAACATTGTTGTTATGGCGTCAGGTTTAGATAAGATGGTGTTAGCAAGCCAGGCGGACTTACAACAAGTCCACCAACCAAACCGAATACAATACGTACCCCCCTGGGAATCAAACCCGGGACCCCTGGGTCTGATACCGGTGGTTGTTACCACTAGATCACAGAGGCGGTGAAACTGCGCGACTTATACGTGAGGGGATTGCAACCTGTCGCTATTGTTGGTAATCTGGGCCCAATTCTGCTAATGCTTAGTCACAATGGTATTCCAGTGGTGTTTCAATGGTAGTGCTGTTTTACACAGTTCTTGTTACAACAGAGTAAATAAACACTACTATTGAAACACCATTGAGAGACGATTATGACAAAAATTTAGCAGAATTGACCCCCTGAGCCTTTAATGCTCTACCAAAACCGGCGGGGCTATTACCTATCTTTGCAACAGCAAGAAATTGCGCGATAATTGTTTTACGTCACGTATCAACAGTGCGGCCTCTACCGAACAAACGATGAACTACAATGTACATTTAGTTCCTGTTATTGCTACCAAATTGTTTTTGGCGCTAGCGTCGTAGCAACACGCGGCGTCTCACTTTCGCAGCGCGTAGGAGCGCGAAAGAGTTGTTTTCATGACAATGGTTTCAAACACGACTTAGGTCGTAAAACTTTGACCGTGGATCAAACTTTTGGCACGCAAGGATCAAACTTTTGGCACACTTTTACCGTCTATCTCGTTATAAGTCTGTGACCAAAAGAGATTTTTTTAGGAAGCCTTATTAAAATAAGTAATAGATATATAGAAAACGTTTATATCACAAATAATAGAACATTAACAGGTATTTAGAATAATACATTATTTCTGAACCTTAGTAATTTCCCAAAAAACGTTTCCAATAAAATCTCTACTGGTCAACCGGGAAGTTCTCAAAAATCTATTTTTATTTTTCCTTTGACTTTTTTGTTATAAATTATTATTATAACTAATTCATGGTAAAGGTAATAATATTGTGCAGTCTTCTCAAGTTTGGGTGAAATGACAAAATGTCAACGTTCATAACAATAAACTTAACGAAAAGAAATAACAATCAAACGCAACAACAACAAATAACAATGAAAATCATCGAAAACAGCAAAAATAACAGGTAACAGGACGAACTTCAAAGAATTTAAAGATATTTCGGAGTGCGTCTAGGTAGCGTCGAAAGTGAATCCTGACTGATTATTTTTTTGCAGTGCGTATTTCACTGTGCGAGAACAGTCCCGTCACAATGTACATTACGATACAAAATTTGAACATAGGTGCGATTTGAGGAATAATGTAGATGCGCTTCGTTAGGTACGCTTCGAGAAATACCTCAAAGATTGGATCTCCCACCACAAGCCTTTTCCATTCTTTGGTTGATTCTAGCCACTGCATATATTTTGTAAAACAAATGTTAGCGAAATAAAGTTATTTTATATGTCAATACTAGAAAAAAGGCGACTGGACTTACAAGTTGATCTCAGGCGGTACTTGATCCCGCAATCTTTGAATGTCAGTCCACTGCTCAGCCAATTGAGCTACCGATCCTTGTGAGCACCTATAAAAAAAATCTAGTACTTTTTACCTTTTCCTGTAGGCTAGCATTACTTCATCAATATGTTTCAAAATCAAAATGGAAGTTCCGAGTAGTTAAGTTGACAGAGGATTTGACATATTTTTCATATCAAAATTGTCTCATCATGTGTCAACTAAGCTACTCAGAACTTACTTTTTGATCGTGAAACAGGCCTTTAAAGTATATTTTTATATGGCCTTAACCACTAAAAAATGGACGACACTTCTGTTTATATCTCTTAGCAAACATTAACGTTTTTGTAAAAAAATCCATGACACTCGAATAAAAAAGCGCTTATCGCGCGCTTCGATAGCGCGTTTTAACAGCCTTTAAAGTTTTACGGTCTCGAATGTAACCACTAAGGACGGTGCTGTTATGAGAGCATTCGCAATATCTGTCAGAAAAATATTATTTCTAGGCCATTGAAGATCGTTAGGCCCGAGAGCAGTAGCAATGAAAATTTAGTGGGTGGGTTTCACAATTAAGAATTACGATAATTGAAATTATTAGTACGGTTAGACGTAATTTTAAGATAAATAGACACTCTTTCAAAGTAGATTCTTCATTATTTATCCTGATAATATAATTTTGTAGTACGGATCTCTGTCGTCTGAATTGGAGGCCCTTAATGATAACGTCACACTACAGAATGTCGGGCTATACACTTATATTTTTAAAGCTGCTGTTGCTGTTGACTGTACTTTGTGTTGCCACTGTTAAGTTTTTAGCTCGTACTTGCTTTCCAAAAACATATCGGACCTCACTTAAACTAAAACTATATTCATTGTAATATGTGCAATAAAGTTTATTATTTAATTATTATTATTAAACTACTACTTAAGTAGTAACTTATTAGTAGAAATCCAACATAGAAAGATTAAAATACATAGATTCATCTCCAGACCAAAGTCCATGAAAGGTACCGAAACGTGGGGAAATCCAAAAAAGCCATAAAATAACTCTCAATATTAAAGAAAATTTAAACGCGCTTATAAAAAAAATTGTTTATCTATACCTAATTTATTTTTGCAATCCCATTGGTGTCAATGAAAAGATCTTTAGTATCATAGATTAGTATAGCTCAAGTAGTGATACCGCGGCCTAAATCCGTAAAAGTTATTTCAATGGACAGTAAACGCGAAAATGTTAGAAGTACTTAAATTAAAATAACTTTATCTGTACCCTCTACATCACAGCCCTAAACATTTAACCCTAAACTGACGACGCCACAACATGTTTAAGTGTGAAACCGTTTTAAACGCTCGTTATGAAATCGCAAATGTTCCCTGGCTCTCTGCCTAGATAGCGCAGCTAGTCCTGGGGTTGGAGCCAAATTTTTGTGCTAATTTATGCTAAATTCCCTCTAATTTATATGCAAATGATTCGTTTCTATGCATTTGAACTGGGATTTTGTGGATGTCAAATACTTTTTTTTGTAGAAGCCGTAAAGAAAGAACAATGCCACAAAGGTATTGAGGGTTTACGCCTTTTCGAAAATCCCTGCACTACATTCAAACCTTGTTCAATCAATAGAGTATATTATTATACAGGTTGGAAAAAATTTATGGGCCCTGGAGGGGATCTACCTTTAATCCTTTAGTTAGCCTATTTTACTAAAAGGAAACATTCAATTATTTTTTTAAAGAAACAAAACTGTTTATTAACTTTTTAAAAACATGCTTCCCACTCAGGAATCGAACCAGTTAAAATCTGTAAAAAAAAAACACCCTGTACTTTTATGCCATCAATCGACAGGGTCAATCAAAAGGATCAACTGTCTCGAACAAACATAGTTAATAAAATTAAAGGAAACACATGAAAACTCAACTTATAAACTCAATGACGGATGAAGCACTTTTATTCAAGGCTCTTTAGAAAAAAATTCAAAATCTTTAAATGCAGTTTTGTTTCTTTTAAAAAATAAAGGAATGTTTCTTTTCAGTAAAATGAGCTAACTTAAGGATTTAAGGTAATTCCCCTCCAGGGCCCATAGATTTTTCCACCCTGTATATACGAACAAATAGTTATTGAGACAGCATAATCTAAACCGTTTTCATTCTGAGAAAAATGCACCTGTTCATCATATATTTAAAGTGGAAATAACAATTTTTTTTAGATTTTATCAACTTATACCAATGAAATATTATTATTTATACAATGTACTAAATAATAATACAATTTTAAATAATAATAATAACAATAAATTTAATAATCACCTCATTAGGTTCTAGGACGGCAGAGAAATGCCACCGTCCCCCCCGAAAAGTAAAATATCATAATTATCATTAGTATATTTTTTTCTTTAAACACTATTAACATGTAATATATTGTAAAGATGATAGGCCATTTTTATAAGCCAGATAAAATTGCAAAAATCAAGTTATTCTTAACCTTAATCTACAAAATAATAGTGATGAATATGTGCATTTATCTCCAAATGGATACGGTTTAGAAATTTGCTGTCTCAGTAACTATTATTCGTGCTTAAATATTCTATCCATTTAATTAGGTCAGAATGGTGTGCAGGCATTTTGGAAAAGGCACCAAAACTAGGCATAGCCCTTTACGTACTTATTAACGTACGTACGTATGTTTCATCTGGTATCTGGAACAGATATTTGAAAAATATCCAGTTGGACGAAGTCAAAGATAAAAAAAACATTTCAGAACAATATATTTTTAAAATAAAACAACTTTTACGGATATCAAACGCGCTATATTTCCACGAACTAAGTTGTAATTGTCCGTATTTTTTGTTTTTTTAGGGGTTTTTTTTTATTTTCCCGACGTTTCGGCACCTTTACAGCTGCGGGGGAATCAAAAAACCCCTAAAAAACTTTTGAGACAATTACAACTTAGTTCGTGGAAATACAACGCGTTTGATATCCGTAAAAGTTGTTTTATTTCAATGAACAGTGCGCGCCAAAACATAAGATGTACGAATATATTTTTACTTGTTAAAATCGAAAAAAAGCATGTTGAGAGATAAAATGCATGTACCTACCACTTCTCATACTAAGGCTATGAATACCCATGTAAGGTTTGTTAGAAAATAAAGAGTATTATAGTAAATTTTATGGTTCATGTTATTCTATCTATTTTGCACCTTGTCAGGACCTGTCTATTTTTTTTATTTATCATATAAATTCTATAAAATTGTTGTCATTCGTATTCATTCAAAGTAAAAACGATAGCGCGAGTCTCTGCTAGTCTGGAAATAATCCAGAACAAACAATACCACAAGAAGCTTGAATTCAGTAGAATATATTAAATTAATCCACAATATTTTGTTTCAGAGATCCCGAATCCAGGCTTAGTGGGAATGCTGTGGGCTTCGGTAAGTTATGGACTAACTTAACCTAAGGCTTTACTTGACAAATGTTTATTGTCTATGACGTCGGAGGATAAAGATGTCATGTTTTCTTGTTATTGTTAAGGGAATGTGTGACGGTTTTAAAAGACGCAATAAGTAAGGGTTAATATTTGTCGCTGCACAGTTCAGAGCAACGTAATTACGTGACCTTTGTCATATTTCCTCAAAATTTTTCGAAACTATAAAAAAAAAACGCACAATCGCACTAATCATCTAGCCCAAAGTAAGTTACATAAGAACTGGTGTAATGACAACAGATAAATAAACTTATATACATTTTTTGTACATAATATAAATATTAAACACCCAGATCAAGACAAATTATCATTTTTTTTTAAGATTTTGTTTTTGCATTTTTCAATGCTATTTTTATACTTATGGTAAATTTTAAATAGAAAAATATTGGAAAAATTAACTCGGCCGCAAGTGAATTCTCAGACGGGACAAGTTAATTTTTTCCAAAATTTAAAATTTACCACAAATTGACATCTTCATGCACACAAATATTTGTCTTGTCCGGGGATCGAATCCGGGACACTACGTAGAAGGTAGCTATACACCCCTACGCCAGAGAGGTATCTCTCTTTGATGTGTCAATTTTATATTTAAAACCTCCTTGGACCAAGGAAGCTATGCCTTGAACAGCCTTATTTTTAGGGTTTGGAACCTCTAAAGAAAAAAGAAACCCTTATAGGAACACTTTCAAATCAAACTTCAAAACTAACGCTAAAAAAGGTATGGGCATTTATGCCGCAAAAACGTACTACTTCGACACTCAAGGGAATCAAAATTCATAGCATACTTTTCGTTGACCTAGTTTGGCATGTCTTTTACTACAAGTACGGGAAAAAATCTGAAAACAAAACATTTGTAATTAAATCATGTTTTTTTTTTTATGAACAACGGGGAGACTCTTAACCTTCATCATACTTGATGTTAAGTATTGATAAGGCTGAAGATGGAAGCGGGCCTCTCCCGGAATCCTCAATCACTGAGGAACTGGCTATCTTACCTCTAACTGCCGGAACACAACAATGCTGAAAACAGTGTTGTTATGGCGTCAGACTTAGATAAGATGGTGGTAGCTAGCCAGGCGGACTTACAGCAAGTCCTACCACCAACCAAACCGAATACAATATGTACCCGCTGGGAATCGAACCCGGGACCCCTGCGTCTGATACCGGTGGTTGTTACCACTAGACCACAGAGGCGTTAACAATTTAATATTTATTTAAGGTTAATTTAGTCTTAAGTGTTGGAAACTGAATTTCGGGTAGCTTCGGAAAAAAGTGCGAGACTCAATTCCTGAACTATATATAATATAACGTAAGTAGGTAGCAGTGGCGGGAGATCAAAATATTATTTTTTCCAAAAAATCTCTCCACTGTGGGATATACAATATAATCAGTGGGATAGGATTTCAAAAACGGAAGCCGATGGCAATCGGTTTGTATGGACCCTTCGCCACTGCTTAATGCAAATTTGTACAAATTTGTTCGGAACCCTCGGTGTCCGACACGAACTTGTCCCGTTTTTTATTTTTGTGGAAACTTATTTTCGATAGAAGTTTTTATTGACAGTTTGGCGTTCCAAATTTATATGTCATCATAATTACCCAAGGGAACTTACATACAACATTAGCTCCCTCGGGCTTTAATAGCTTACTTTAAATTAAGTATACTGGACATTAAATACGTGCTCCAGAAGCAGGTGGTGTATAAAAGTATTTAAACAACAGTTTCACATTCAGTGCAAGGATCTTCTTAGTAATAAAACTCTTCTGGAAAGTCCAGACTTTAACAGTTGAAGTTCAGCTGTGAAGACTTATTCAAACTTTTTATTACAATTCCTGTTACAAAGTAGAAGCTCTATTGTATATTTGAGGCTAGATGGAAATGGAAATTGTCTTAATATAGCCTTTACCTATGAAATTGATGTTTTGTATAAATAATTTCAAAGAATGTTAGTTTTCCATACTAACAGTTTTTGTTATTTATTTATTTATTTAACACCAACAAGATTTACATTGAAATGAATACAATATATAACGACAAACAATAATTGAGTAAACAGTATTATGGAAATGCATGCATGCATGTTAATCATTCAATTGAAAATTAAGTATAAAAATTATAAATAATAGAGTAATTAATGCAATACAATTATTAAAAAGGTTAAATTTAAATGTCAAAATGTAATATAATAAAATAAAATAAAATAATTTGATCGGAAACTGACAATTGAGAATTATAATAAATTAACTTCAATTAACATTAAAATTACAATTAAATTTAAATGAAAAAAAAAATGTACACATATCAAAAATACAACAGGACTAACTTTTAATTTCTACTGCAAATGCTATTGCCATATTTTATTTGTACAAGCATTGTGTGAAGTAAATAGATTATATTTAATAAAATGGTAACTTTTGCTAACAAAAAAATTTGGAACAAGAGTTACGGGGCTCAACGCGACATTTATTATGTAGCACATTTATTAGTACTTACAGCTTGACGTTTCGGCTGTGTTGCTACAGCCGTGGTCACAACCAGACTCTCAACAGACTTTAAAATCTTATAAAAAAAATTAGGACCTTTCAAGGATTTTTTTATCCTATAAAAGTCGAAAAAAATAATCTTATGATTACTGATTCTTGACTGTTATGAAATTAATTTAATAAGTGATGTACCTTTTTATTACATAAACAGTGAGAATCTCTAGAAGTGTAAGAAAAAAAATCGGCAATTTCATAGGTAAAGACCTATTATATAAAAGAAAAGCCAATTAAAATAATAATTTACTTCAAATGATATCATCTAGTAGTGAAGGGTTCAAGCCGATTCCCATCACCTTCCTTCTTAGAAATCCCTGAAATCCCACCCACCGATCCACTAAGGAGATCACCGATCTTGACTAGCTTCCGCTCGCGGTTTCACCCGCGTGTTTCCCGTTCCCGTGGGAATATAGGGATTAAAAGTAGCCTATGTTAGTCCTGTCCTTTCATGTTGTAGCTCCATGCCAAAATCATGTCGATTGGTTCTTAGTTTTTTTTTAAATTATTCAGGATAACTGAACAAAGAGACTAAATACACAATGTTAATCGATTCTTTTAAGTATTTGTTAAAACCGTTATCCACAAATATTTGTTTGAAGTTTTCAATTTAAATAACATTTAATTTTTATTAGTTAACTAGGTACTGTGCCGTGTGGTGACAGCCTAAGAATACAAGTGTCACCACTCCCTTACATGCCTGGGATGTCGTAAGAGTCGACTCGATGCATTGAACACCTGTGCGAGAGAAGGAAAACGTCTGGCCAGCGGGGTAGCAGTAGGCTAATAACCTCCTATGAATGCCACAGTAGGCATAGGAGAGGCCTATGTCCAGCAGTGGACGTCCACAGGCTGATGATGATGATGAACTAGGTACTATTACTTATTTCTTAGTTACAAAACATGATATGAATAAGACTATGTATTATTACGTGTACTTTTTAAACTAATTATAAATAAAATAAATAAATAAATATTTCCATACAATCACACCAATTATCTAGCCCACGTTAAGTATCATGAAGAACTTGTGTTATAGATACTAGATAACGGATAAACATACATATATACTTCTTTTTTTTTTAATACATACATAATATACATATTAAACACCCAGACCAAGACAAATAGACATGTTCATGCACACAAATATTTGTCTTGTCCGGGGATCGAACCCGGGACCTCTGGCGCAGAAAGTAGGGTTAGTACCCCTGCGCCAAACAGGTCGTCAAACTACTTTACTTACTAATTTACTTAGTTATTAAGGATAACCCGAATATTATTTTTAAAGACATAAGATTTAAAGATTTAAAGACATGTGCCATGCATGTTATCTAGTTCACAAGAAAATAGTTCGTTGTATGCATGCATCAGACGCCTTTATGGATCTCGCTTCCCTGCATTACTTAGGGCGTCAAGAAAAGACAAACAAACACACTTTCGCATTTATAATATTAGTTAAGATAATTATTAAAAAAAAAATGTCTATTCACTACTTTATGCTAATAATAATAAAAATGTAAAATCTTGGATATTTGTTACTCAACCACGCAAAAACGGCTGAACTGCTTTGGATGTTATTATATCATTATTTTAGAAGACTGTTTAAATTCACCAGTAATTGATACCATGATCCTAAGCTAATTAACTCAAAACAAAATGGGTAGTAATAACAAACATGGTTTTGATAGCAAAAAACGAAGCGTAAAAAATATTCTTGTTTATTTTACCGTCAATTTTTACCATTATTTATGAGAGTACAAGCTATGTGTAGACACATAAACCCTATGTGTACTGGTCGACTGGGTAATAATCGACCAGTATTGGAACCACGCGGGTGTAAGCTCATGCGGCTACTTTGCATAGTTCTTACTCAATCACGTAAACACGGCTGAATGTATGCGAATAAAATTTTGTCCGCAGATATTTAATAGCCTGGCTTAAAAACATTCCATCCATCCATCCATCATCAGCCGTGGACATCCACTGCTGGACATAGGCCTCTCCTAGCTCACGTCTATTGTGGCGTTCATAGGAGGCTATAAACCTACTGCTACCACGCTGGCCAGACGGGTTGGTAGAGGGTTTTTTTCAAGTTTTCCTTCTCTCGCACAGGTTTTCAATGCGTCGAGCCTCATAGTCGACTCTTACGACATCTCAGGCATGTAAGGGAGTGGTGACACTTGTATTCTTCGGCCGTCACCACACGGCAGCTTAAAAACATTCGTCGTCGTCTCAGCCACATGACACCCACTGCTGGGTATGGGCCTCCCCATAAGGGGGGGTTTGCCATAATCATTCACTTCACAATCATTACATTACACATACATTATTTTACTTTAATTAATATTGAAATGTTCTTTTCTGTATTCTATAAACAATACTTAATCACCGTTTAAACGTAATCCTTTCTTATTGACGACCTCTTTGGCGCAGGGGTACTAAGCCCATCTTCTGCGCCAGAGGTCCCGGGTTCGATCCCCGGACAAGACAAATATTTGTGTGCATGAACATGTCTATTTGTCTTGGTCTGGGTGTTTGATATGTATGTATATTATGTATGTATTTACAATAACTCGGCCACAAGTGAATTCTCAGACGGGAATCGAACCCGCGACCTTTGGAAATCCGGTCCAATGCTCTAACCGCTGAGCTACCGAGACTTGCGAACCACCGTCGAAATTCTCCAATACTTTTATATTTTTAATACGCTGTAGGCCAGCGTTGTTACATCAATGCTAGGAATATCCTTGCATTCGAAAGAAACATCTTTTCAGGTGTTTAACGATCGATTAAGATGCAACTGCCAATAATTTATGATTTTGTAATTTTTGCATTTTTCAATGCTATTTTTATACTTATGGTAAATTTTAAATAGAAAAATATTGGAAAAAATTAACTCGGCCACAAGTGAATTCTCAGACGGGAATCGAACCCGCGACCTTTGGAAATCCGGTCCAATGCTCTAACCGCTGAAGCTACCGAGACTTGCGAACCACCGTCGAAATTCTCCAATACTTTTATATTGTATACGTATGTTTATCCGCTAACTAGTATCCATAACACAAGTTCTTCGTGAAACTTAACGTGGGCTGGATAATTGGTGTAATTGAATGCAATTATTTATTTATTAAGCACTCTAAATAATAAAAATAGAATTATATCCAATCAGTGACAAATTGCATTAATTTGGTATTAAAACATGATGATATTAATATCTCGCGCTCAGCATTATGTAGGGATTGGAAACCCTACTCAGAGGGAATTAAGTAGGAATGACATATTAATATAATTAAATATGTTTTGTTCGGAGCTTGAGTATGGCATCATATGTTGCTAAGCTAACCTGTGTTCAGATTTATACAGCATATTTTTTTTTAATATTACTAATTTAGTACCATTTTTAATGATTTTCAGACTCGACAGCAAGAAATATTTTTATTGAAGTTCTTTTGAATACTCAAAATATTCCTACCACCAGTTTGAACTTGAGATCGCCTTTATGTCAATCGAGATAAAGGTTGTTTTCAATAGTTAGTGTAAGTGTAAAGTCTGACGTGTTGTTGTCTGTACTTATTACAAAATATACAGAGATACGTCATATAACATGACATGTATTGTTTAATAAACTTTTTATTCCGTTGTGTAATTTCCATGTATGTTTTTCTTGAATGGGATCGAACTTACGACTCCTGCACCCAGACCGCCTAACGCTAATGTCCTATCGCTAAAGCTATCGATATTTCAAACCGCCTACAAGGACTCCTGCTGAAGCTGTCACTTTCATACAAAAAATGCAATAGTCAATCCAATAGATGAATAAAAATATGTAGGAATTAGACAAATACCCTATCGTTGAAGAGTTATATGAGAGTTTGAAGCTATAGCTATAGCACAAGCAAAACCGTTAGGAGGTCGGGGTGCTGGTTACTTGGGAGAAGACTGACTGATTGACAGAAGGAGGAGACTTAGGAACCAAAACAAAAAAAAACATTGAGACCAAATTGAGAGAATTGAATTTGGCATGAGGAGGACTGGAGTCGGATATCAGACCCTTCATAATTTTTAAAACTAGATGATTCGTCCGTAAATAATAAAAATAAAAAAAAAATCTTTATTAATCTCATACTAATAAACACCATTTCAAGGCTTAACGTAACTGTAGACATTGTTTAGTATGAGATCTGGAGCCCGAAAAAAGTTTGAAATAAACTTGTGGTACGGGTCACCAGGTCTCACCCCGAGGAATTTACTCATAAAAAATAACTACTTAGAAAGTATGAAACAAGTACTTACTAAAAGATTTAATTAAGTAAAAGAGTGAAGAGTGTTAGTGAAAATATTATGATTGAACAGATAGAATCCACTATTGACTGAAAACCCAAACTTTGTAACTCCCAAGCGAGATAGACGAATAAAATCCTCAGTTGGCTGCAGCTAGGAAATTCTGAATGCTTTTAGTTTGAAGTACTTTTCGTGTATCAGGAATAATTAAGTCCGTATAGAAAAAGCACAAAATTTAGGATGTAGTCCTGGTCACACTTCTTACCTAGCTTTACTAAATATATTTTGTGCTATCGTCAGACATACTTAAGTTTGCGAGATCAGAAATTGATTTAAAACAATATGACCATTTTTTCCGCTATCACAAACACGTCATACGATTTAAAATGTACAACTTGTGTTGCCAAAACCTACTCATATACCTAATCGCTGTCAATAATAAATAAATAAATAATATTTTTATTCCATTAGCATTGCAGTACATGTACAAGTCCAAATATTTTACAGTTAAAGATAAATTTAAAATTAAACATCCTGAGCTAGGTTTTTAATCAGTAATTCAGTTGTCAGACCTTACATACTTATATAACACGTAAGTAAATTAACAATACATTCACTTGGCAATTTATCTAGATAGGTAAACATAATAATTGCAATAAATAGAAAAAATATTTTTGTTGACTAAGTAATACTATTTGCTACATATTTATATATTGCTAACAGCTCCTCAGTCTGATTCTAAGACAAGTTGCATACATAATTATATACTAATTACCTAAAATTATAACAATTTAAATTTAACATATCTAGTATTAGGTACTTTAAAAAAATGTCTGAGTAAAAAAGTCTGTCTAAGTTGCGCATTTCTAAAAAAAATTTTTTTTTGGAATTTTATTTCACCAAAGAAAAAATACATTGTTTGGCAAGTTACAATAACTTACGAGGGTGGATTGAAAAGTAGTCGGCCTAACCAAGAAAATAAACACATACTATATCAAAAATATTTTTATTTTTCTACATAATCACCATCAAGTTCAATGCACTTTTGCCACCTTACCTTCAAAGCATTTAGACCATTGAAAAAAAATATTCTTCCTTAGAGTCAAAATATGCGTCTACTGCTGCTTTGACCTCGTCGTTTGTCGAAAATCTTTGACCTCCCATGTGCTTTTTTAGGTTAGGGAACAGAAAAAAGTCTGATGGTGCCAGATCAGGTGAATAAGGCGGATGCGGTAACAGTTCAAAGCCACAGTTGTGGATTTTAGCCATTGATTGCACAGACGTGTGAACACGAGCGTAATCTTGATGAAACAGGTCTTTTCTCCTGGACGTTTTTCTTTTATTTCCTTTCGTAAATGACGTAGTAAGGTGCAGTAGTAATCAGAGTTTATGGTCTGACCCCCTTTAAGATAATCAACCATAATTACACTCTTCGAGTCCCAGAATAGTGAAGCCATCACCTTATTTGCCGACAAAATCTCCTTACCCTTTTTAGGGGTGGAGAACCAGGTCTTCTTCACTGTTTTGATTGTTGTTTTGTTTCTGGTGTACAGTAATGAACCCATGTTTTGTCCATAGTAACAAAACGATTCAAAAAATCATCGTCATCGGCTTCAAATAACTCCAAACAGTCGCGTGCAATAGTCAATCGCATGCTTTTTTGTTCAACTGAAAGCAGTCGCGGAACCCACCTCGCAGACACCTTGTGGAAACCCAACACGTTGACTATGATGTTTTGAGTTCGTTCATAAAAGATGCCTATAGTCTTGGCTATCTCTCTGATTTTTTATCTGCGGTCTCCCATAATTAAATCATGTATTTTTTTATATTTTCGTCAGGAGTGGACGTCGAAGGCCTCCCAAAGCGGGGTTCGTCTTTCACACTCTCTCTACCACGCTTGTATTTTGATATCCATTTTTTGATGAATGAATATGACAGAGCGGAATCCCATAATGTACTGACTCTTCTTATGGAGGTACTTAATGACGGCACGCTGCTCGATTTGCTCCATTTGCTGAGATTATGTCCGATTGCTTTGTTAATAAATTTATAAAATCACAAGTAAGTATAGCACACCTTTCAAACTTCACACAACTAACTAGTCTGAACTGAACTAAATAATGTGGGTAGAGTTGATTTTTAGAATTGAATGGATCTGTGTTAGGCCGACTACTTTTCAATCCACCCTCGTACAACTGTAAACATAACTTAGTTGTTTATTTTATAACTTTACGAGAAGCCATTTATTATGTGTGTGTGATATAAAATAAACAATATTAAAATTTCAAATTATATTTAGTGTTCTGTTCAGTTTATAATATAATAATGGACCTAAAAATAAATTTATAAAAATAAATTTTGAATCAGATTTAGAAATGCAAATACTATTTCTTCGTTTTTTATTATTAGCGTCAGCTTTATTATGAGGAAGCATTGTGTGTTGTTTTAGTAATATGTGCATTATAAAAAGCGGGCTTACAGCTGTTAATACTTTGCACGTTTTATACAGTGCTATTATTGTTTCGCAGTTGTTAAACAGGTGGGTTGTAATTATTAGGATATAGAAGGGAAATGAAGTCTCCCTCATCGCCGAAGAGTTGCTTCTTTATCGGTATTCTCCAGATTGTACTTCGGAGAGTGTGCTTTTGAGCTGCATGAGCTCATACTGCCAGCTCCTTTTTACCACCGGAAATCCAGACGTACTGCATGCTATAACCCCTACCTGGTTGACATTATCGTCTGCGTACAAAGTGCTTTTCCTCATCTTTTATTATGCGCACAGCCAGGGAGTGGAATTCCCTGCCTGCGTCTGTATTCCCGGGTGCCTACAACCCTGGTATTTTAAAGCTCGAGTGAATCAGTTTTTTCTAGGCAAGCTCGCTCCATCTTAGGCCTCTTCTTAATCTAACGATTCAGATTAGACCAAAAGTAAGCTATTTAATGTAAAAAAAAAAGTGAGTTGGCCACTTTTAAAACGACTCGATGAGCTCTTTCCAGATAAATTAGGTTAGTTTTTAGCATCCCACCCCAGGATGTAATACAATACTGAATTATGGATTGGCATAGGGCTAGATACACTTTATGTTATTAATTTAGTATCAACAATACTTCGCTGTTGCTTAGAAACGTAAATTAATTTTCGAACCCTGTTTACTAGGCTATCAATATGTGGTCTAAAGGTTAAGATCTGATCTATTATTATTCCAAGGTATTTTAAATTATTAGTACTGTTAATAGCATAAACGGTTCATATAGTGGTAGTGGAAGGATTTAGGTGATTGTGGGCGTATAATTTAAAGTTAGTATTTTGTTGGCAGCAGCGCATGTTAAAGCGAATATATTTAGTTTTGTCAGCATATAATAAGACATGATTGAGTTTGCTAGTGCAAAAATAAACAATAAACACATGTTTTTAGTTGCAAGAGACCCGTTATACGTTTTTAAACTAGAGAATTTAATCGCAAATAGCTTAAATCGACACTATTATCAGAAAACGCGAGCCAAGCTATTCCCCAACGAAATAAATGAATAAAATCCCCAGTTGGCTTCAACTAAGAACTTGTGAATTCTGTAATTACTACATTGATAACATGTAGATAATAATGATAATTAATAATATTTGTGTATTACATTAATGCACTTTTATCTTTCTTTTTATTGCTGTTGTTATTTTTTTTATATATATTTATACAGCTTAACATAAGTACCTGAAGTATGTCATGCTCACTCAAACGTTTCCTCGGCGGTGTCGTGTGAGGCGGGTCGTTACGTTCCCTAAAATATGGTTGAGCGAAGCTATGGCTGGTTCATGCGTCATGCTCGTGAACGGGTGCCGCCAGCGGAAATGGGTCTACTTCAGTCTGCTTATCTTAATCTTGTGCTTAAAGGTTAAATATTTTTTTTCTAAAATAAATTGATACTGACCTGTATGTTCCTCACAACATGCAGTACAGTAATCTTGTAATGCGAGAAATGTTGTAATGTATGATAGATAAGTCTTTCTTTGCCAGTTGAAAATTGTTTACAGTTACAATAACCATAAAATTTAATATTATAATTAGTATTTATTTTTGTGATGGAAATTGACCTGATATGTTAAGGTCATTTTTCAATTTGACGACTCCGTATGAAATAAAACAGGGAGAAAAAGACAGCCCTTGACGAGTTTCTTGCCGGTTCTTCTCGTTACAAGGTCTCCCGCCGTAGGGTTTGTGAACCGATGGCATAGCTTCTTTGACTTTCATAAGTGCTTGTAACAGCCTAGACTGAATAAATGATATTGACTTTGACTTTGACTTTAATGATTCCTGATATAGAAGAAACGTACACATTCACTAAATGTTTCGACAAACTTGAGGCTATTATCTATTTCTGGGCCTTGTTTCATAAGTTAAGTCTACAATTTGTCAACTATGCTCGAACATATTTTTTGTCACAGATCTATAAAAATCAATCATACATTATAAAGTTCTCTTTTTCAAGATCCTATTACGAACTTTTTCGATCATCTAAGAATTTATAAAGAAAATTAACTGTCACTCTTCATCCTGACACAGATCAAGTATGCCAATCAAAAATGTGCGACAATTTGACAAATGTGTCAGATTTTCCGATTACAAAATATGTCAGAGGAAATGTTTTATGAAACGCTTTATTGTAGAATTGTCAGGATAATTTGACAATTATGTCGGATTTCCTATAGCGAAATCCTAATAAAATGCTTTTATGAAATGTGCAATTGTCAAATTGTCACCTGTCGCTGACAATTGTAATCTTTATGAAACAAGGCCCTGGGGCCTTACCATCAACTGTAATGCAATTCATTGTAGGTTGTGAGAGTGGGATGTTGCCATATGGCGCGTCTAGCGGCGTCCCGCACTTACTACCTGAAAGTAACCTAAAATGAATCGCATTACAGTTGATGGTAGGCCCCTGGTCACAGCTCTAACCGAGTTATACTAATAACATTTTGTGCTATCGTGAGACATACTTCAATTTGCCCGAATAATAATTAAATTAAAACTGTGGGTTAAGTTTTTTTTGAATGATCCAGCAGATTACAGATAGCGGAGTAGCCTTGCTGTCAGGGCCGTCAAACGTTACAAAACTAAAGACATAATCGACACTATTGTCAGAAAACGCAAACGTACCTATTCATATTTGTACTCCCAAGCGAGATAAGCGAATAAAACCCTCAGTTGGCTACAGTAAAACTTGTGAATGCTGTTAGCTGGATGCTGAGCCTGAGCAACTTTCTATTCAACGGAGTCTATTCAAGCCGGGACAGCTGAGCTGCGGGATTTAGCTTAGTTAATGTTATTACTGCTGTTTTCGTAGTGTTACGTGAAAGTTCGTCAAAAGAAGCTTTTTTTGGATTAATAATTAAAGATTCCAATTTTTTTTAAGATTTCTCAGATGGGACTATCTGAGAATTCACTTGTGGCCGAGTTGATTTATTCCAATATTTTTCTATTTAAAATATATCATAAGTTTAAAAATTCAAAAGTCAAAAATCATAATTTATTGGCTGTTGCATCTTAATCGATCGTTAAACATTTGAAAAAATGTTTTATTTGAATGTCGGGATACTCCTCGCATTGATTTAACAACAACGCTGGCCTAAAAACGCCTAACAACGGCGCTGGCCTACAGCGTAGGCCAGCATTTTTGGCAGCAATATAATATAACCAAACATATCCGCGCCATCCGCTAGCGGGTTCCGCTACTAGGCGCGGTGGCGCGGATCAATGTCACAGAGAGTCGTATTTTTGAAACAATCGAATGCTTGTGTATAACGTCGCTTTCGCATGCAAATCTGGCGTTTACGTATGCGAAAAGTAATTTGAATGTTACCAAAATACAACTCCTGGTTCTCCGGTAATCCCGAGGCGCGTTGCCAGTGGCTGAACCGCTATAGTGTAGTATCACGAATTGTGTAAAAAGGTACTACATTTGAATTACGATTTAAATACTATGATAAACAGAGTTTGACCTCTGCAGACGTACCCAATTAGTACATGTATACTGCATTGTAGATAGCGAGAATGACGGATTAATGGGGCTAGTTCGATTAGACGACGTCATGAGAATTGAATGCGCACTAACGAACCTACAGAATCAACTAGCATTGAGACAGCTTTACTAATAACTGTATTTGTGTGGATGTAATAAAAGTGACACGAAGCTTAATCTGTACGTGAAATATTTCTTTCATCAACAGTCATATTTGCATATTTTGATAGAAACCAAAAATAATAGTTGTTTCTTTAATTGCAGTTGTTGCTTTTCACGTAAAGGGGTTTGAACTTTTTTGTATGGAGGCTGGCGTCGTCCAAATCTTCGTAGCAGGAGACGCTATTTTGATATTTTTTTTCAAAATGACGTCGCTCGATAATATCTTTATAAATGAACAGGGGACACACAGAGGAACAAAAAATTTTATGATATATAATGCCCTAAAGTGTCCTGTCACCCTGGTAATTAGAGTAAATAATGAATAATGCCGACCCAAAGTATCACCTTTGTATGTTTAACTCTACCTTTATAAATGAACAGGGGACACACAGAGGAACAAAAAATGTTACGATATATAATGCCCTAAAGTGTCATGTTAGCCTGATAATTAGAGTTAAAAATGAATAATGCCGACCCTAAGTATCGCCTTTGTATCTTTAACTCCAATTATCTCACGAGCCTGGCACTTTAGGGCATTATGTTGCATCATAACGTTCCCTATCCATTTATATAGGTAAAATCGAGAGGCGCGATTTCGAAAAAAAAACTAAATGGCGGACCTAGGACGAAGCCGATAGGTTCAAACCCATTTAATTAAATGTTGTGTAGCTATACCTTGTTAATTTTGGTTTAATACAGGGTACTTCTCATTTATTAAAATGCAACTGATGATAAATGAACATTAAAAAAAATTAGTTCTACGAAAAAAAATGATATCAATCTTCTTTTTTGAAATCGACTAAAAATGACTCCACGTTCATTATAAGCCCTTCGCACTATACAAAGTACTAACAAAGAAGGCTATTGAAATAAAACAACTTTTACTGATATCAAACACGCTATATTTCCACGAACTATCATCCCGTGACCACGGCAGCTGTAAAGGTGCCGAAACGTCGGGAAAATCAAAAAACCCCTAAAAAACATAAAAAAAATAAAAAAAAAATACGGACAATTACAACTTAGTTCGTGGAAATATAGCGTGTTTGATATCCGTAAAAGTTGTTTTATTTCAATGAACAGTGCGCGCCAAAACATAAGATGTACGTAAAGAAGGCTATCTATTACTGACGTAGTACTACAAACTACGAAATGAAATTAAATTAAATGTAATATTTGTTTATTTTCCCATCACAAATAATAGAACTTAAGACTAGTTGATATTATATGGTACGAATATACAGGGTTTCTACCATTTGGGACTGATGCCTGAAATAAGTTTCAGAAATCGAAACCTGTGCTACAGGTCGCCAGGCCCACCCACAGACAATAGAATGACGTAAATAATATAAGTGGATGTAATATGACAGTACACGTCTTAAGTTTAGAATTTAGGGTAAGTAACTTAAAATACAAAACAAAGTAAGCTAAATTATATAAATTAACTATAGTAAGTAGATAACCCAAAGCTAAGACATTGTGTATGAGTGAGAGCATGTGTATGTGTGAGTGAGATCGCATGTGTTGTTTGAGAGTATGAGTGGTGGTGTGTGTATGGGTGTGTGTGGGGATGTGTGTGTGGGTGTGTGTGTGTGTGGATATATGAGTATATGTAGAAACGAAGAGATAGGCAACGTTACCATTATTACCATTATTTCTTAATCATTAAAGGATAACCTTAATCATTGCATTACATCATAAAATTAATTACATTTTATTGAGTTTAAACAACGTTGGGACGATGAATATTACCTATTCACATTATTGACGGTATCTACATACTGATTAGGTACGCCTTTAGGCGTTTCTCACACTGTGAAACAGTGAAACTAAACCAGCTGTACAAAAAACTTTCGAAAAGTATCGAATTTTTTTTTCGACTATCGTCACGTCAAAAAATTATAGGGAAAACGTAGTTCCGGTTACGTACACTTCCGGTATTTGTTGATGTTACGGTTACGATATTTTTTCGTGCCGTCGACGTCTGACGGTTCTAATGTCACACTACAAAATTACTACGGACTACGAAAGTGCCTTCAAACTACGAACTATGAAGGTGCTACGGACTACAAAATTATATTTGGATATGAACGTATTAGGTACCTCTAAGGCAAATTATGATGGATACTATCAAGTTTCACAGGTAACGAATAACTGTTACTCGATATCTACGTACAAGGGAAAGAAAAATAATTTCTCATAGGAAAAATAAATTGCAATTTTTTTTATGAAAACAAAAGTAGGTAAAAAATTTAGGAGTACTTTTCAAATAATTTTTCAAACTAAGATACAGAAAATCTAAATTCAAACTAATAATATCATTTATTCAGTCTAGACAGTTATAAGCACTATGTCAAAGAAGCTACTCCACCGGTTCACAAACCCTACGGCTCTTCCGGTTCTTCTCTTACCGGTTCTTCTCGTTACAAGGTGGGAGACCTTGTAACGAGAAGAACCGGTAAGAAACGCGTCACTTTCCATCACAAAGAAAATACTAAAACAAAAGTACATTTTATGGTAATTCTAACCGTAAACAATTTTCAACTTGCAAAGGAAATAATAGTATTATATAGGACATGACATTAATTACAACATTTCACGCATTACATGATTACTCTGAGCTGCAAGCTGTGTCGTACAGGATAAACAAATGAGGAATGTCATAAAATTTTATACTTGGCGAAACTAAACCCAACATGCGTAGTGTCTCCATGCACATCAATGTAAAAACATCATTAGCATTCAGAGTTCAGACTCGGACTAAACTTGGACTAAATTAAATTCACTGAGCATTTGATCCTATTTGCAGGAGGAGGATTTAGTTGCATTACCGGGTTAAAACCAATGCAGTTAGTTTGAATTAGTTTTTGCTTAATTCTTTCAATTTGAATAAAGGTGCATTTGTCACTTTTTTATGAACAACGGGGAGACTCTTAGCCTTCATCATACCTGATGTTAAGTATTGATAAGGCTGAAGATGGAAGCGAGCCTTTCCCGGAATCCTCAATTACTGAGGAACTGGCTATCTAATCTCTTACTGACGGAACACAATAATGCTGAAATTATTGTTGTTATGACTTCAGACTTAAATAAGAGTATACAGTATAAATATGTAAGATAAAATGGTGGTAAAATCGAATTTTGTTAAGTTAAAAACTTTTTTTAATCACCCACTGTTAAACACTAGAAAGGTACCCAGCACTCGGGAAAAGTTTTTCGCAAATCTCCGCGCTCTCATTTGGCGTTCAAGGACTCTATTCCTTGGCTGTTAAAGTTGAAATTGCGTTGGTTTATTAGCGTAGTTCAATATAGATTAGCAGTTTCGCAGTTCCGCACGAACTTCTGATGCAGACCGCAGCGCACAAAGTTTGGAGTGCATTTCAGAGTTGCAGTACGGAGTTTCGTTTCTACTCTTAAACTAAACCAGTTGGAAATTGCTGCGATCCAGTTTTTTAATAGTTTTTTTTCCAGTGCTTTCAAATGATTTCGCTGCCCGCTATTAGGATGTTTTTCGTGTTCAAATACCGGAAAATTCTTCTAAGAGCTACGGGTAAAATAAAAACTAGTTTTCGATTTTCGTTTTCAAATTGGTTATTATAACTTTAGATTCAATACGTAGTAGTTAGCCTTTTTAACAATAAGATACCCAATTGATAAAACAATGGGACGTAGTATAGTAAACCGGTAGAGAATTCCTGATAGCATTAATTTGACGACCTGTTTGGCGCAGGGGTACTAAGCCCACCTTCTGCGCCAGAGGTCCCGGGTTCGATCCCCGGACAAGACAAATATTTGTGTGCATGAACATGTCTATTTGTCTTGGTCTGGATGTTTAATATGTATATTATGTATGTATTTAAAAAAAATAGTATATAAGTATGTTTATCCGTTATCTAGTATCCATAACACAAGTTCTTCATGATACTTAACGTGGGCTAGATAATTGGTGTGATTGTATGGAAATATTTATTTATTATTTATTATTTATTAATAGTGATAGAAGACGCTCTGTGGTCTAGTGGTACAACCACCGGTATCAGGTATTCTAGGTGAGCCCAGCATAACCGATTGGTATGCAGAAAAGCATTCCCCTCAATAAAAAAAGAAAAAAAAGGGGGTCCCGGGTTCGATTCCCAGCGGGGGTATTCCCATTTTGTATTCGGTTTGGTTGGTGGTAGGACTTGTTGTAAGCCCGCCGCCAGCCATAGCTACCTCCATCTTATCTAAGCCTGACGCCATAACAACAATGTTTTTAGCATTGTTATGTTCCGGCAGTTCGAGATAAGATAGCCAGTTCCTCAGTGGTTGAGGATTCCGGGAGAGGCTTGCTTCCATCTTTGGCCATCAATACTTAACATAATGTATGATGAAGGCTAAAAGTCATCCCGTCATTCATAAAAAAAAAGACGAAGAGTATAATTATACTTTAGACCGCACGAACAAAGAAAAAATAATAGGAAAAGATAATAAAAAAATATTAACTATTAGTTTATTACTCTTAACTCTTAATTTATTAATAAGTGATAAGTCTTGTGCAGAAAAATATAGGTAAGTATAATTTAAGAAAACAAAAAAAAAAAAAATCAAAAACAAGCCAACTAAAAAGATGGAAATAAGATCAAATTTATATTTGCCTCTTACATTTGATCTTGTTTAAATCTTTTTAGTTGACTTGTTTTTTTATTTGGGTTTTTTAAGTAAGGTAGTTTTTTAAATACATATATTTTTTATTTATATAATTTTAGTTATTTATCTTTTTTGAAATCCTTAAGATCAGCACTTTATTTTGATATCCATATTGAAGTACTCTAAAAATATTTATTTTCTTCATTATTAGCACATCACAGATGACATGTTGGTTTTTTTAACATCACTTACCTAAGAACACTTAAGCTGTTTAGACAAATTTAACGATACCTCAATTATAGAAATCCGTTCAGCCGTTTGCGAGATAAGTGGTAATAAAGAATATTACATATATACATACATACAAGATACGCGCGAAAAACATTACCCATCCTTTGCAGTCGGGTGAAAAGGTACCTATCATTAATGAAAATAAAAAGTTTTAAAGTCTAACCTAACCTAACCTAATTCCTAACTTTGCTTTACTAAGGGTAGCAGAGTTGGCCGCCGTATCAAATCACAAACGGCCTATTCCGTCTCATCAGGCATGAATAAACCATAGTTAATGTGAAACGTTTATTTTATGTTATATATTTCATGTTATATGTTTATTTGCCGTGTGGTGGCGGCCTAAGAATACAAGTGTCACCACTCCCATACATCCCTGGAATGTCGTAAGAGTCGACTAAGAGGCTCCATGCATTGAACACCTGTGCGAGAGAAGGAAAACTTGAAACAAACCCTCTACCAACCCGTCTGGCCAGCGTGGTAGCGTAGGCTAATAGCCTCCTATGAACGCCTCAATAGGCGGAGGTAGGAGAGGCCTGTCCAGCAGTGGACGTCCACAGGCTGAAACACAAAAATGTGGTAAAATTAAAAAATATTAATAAAAAAGAAACCTAACCTAATCTAACCCTAAAGTCCAAGGCGTCCAATAATTCATGCACATACAAATAAGTTACAATAGCAATATTTTGTTCTATGACCTAATTAGATCAACAGGATTATTAGATATTCGCAATTCGATTAATAGTCACGAACGTGATACCATGATCGAAACGATTATTGTACTAGTATGGCTTAATTTTGATTGTAGGTTGATTAGTATAGATAAATAGGTAATAATTAAGAAGTAGGAAAATAAGGATCTTTTTGCATTTCAAATGCTATATTCTATGATTCTTTTCTAGAAGATTTACAGCCATATTCTAAGTCGTTCCTCCAAAACTTACTCGTCCTCGACTTAACGAAACCTCATTGAAAACCTCTTCAAAATACTCCTCGAAATCGGTATTCTAAGTCATAACTCCGTAAGGACCTGGAGAAGCCAAAGAGTACGTAGCAACGTGTTAGGCCTAGCGCAGACTACCATTTTTACCCACGACGAGGTTGAGTGGAGTGTAAGAAGTTTTGGAGGAACGACTTAGAATATGAGGGTTTAGAATAAGTCCCGTCTGAGCGATAAAGAGATAATAGTTATTTGTTATGCAAGGCTCGATAGTTGGATCCATTGTAACCCGAGCAAGCTAAGGATTTTAAGATTGAACGACGAGAGTAGCGAGTGTTTCAAATGTTAAATAGTGAGCATAAAGAGGGTTTCAAAGGTACGAGACGCTTAAAACTTTTCCGCCCAGCGCAACACACAATGTTTCGAGCGAGGAAAATTTTTAGGTGTTTTCCGCTGTCAACTTCCGGTAAAAAAATCTTATAACTAATCGTTTAATCTAAATATACCTTATTTGTTGTTTTTATGATTTAAATTACTAAAATTATAAAAATTGCGTATTATAGGTAATTCATAGTTATTAAAAATAGGAATAAAATGTTACTTATAATAACAATAAAAACGATTAAAAAAATGTTTCTTAGGTGCAAGACAATTTAAAAATAAAGGAAAGAAACCTAAAAAAATCCTCGTTGTTGTGAGGTGAAACATTGTGTGTAGCGTTACTAGTTCAGATAATACGGTGATAGCAGAGAGCCGCAGGTGTCAAAAGTGCAAAGCGGAATACGGCGCGAATGTCATGCGCCTAATTGTCTTGGTCGTGTAGTACATACATAATCTATATACTTAATTCAGGTTTAGCAAAATTTGTGACGACTCGATAGGGACTTTGGCGCGTAGTACGCGGCCGAGTAAGGTATCAAATTAAAGGTACTCGAGTCTATTTGTTCCGAAAACTATAAAATATACAAAATGTTAAACATGATCATCACAAACTGCAATTAAAAAGTGTCATTATTTTCGCATAATTTGGAATTTTTCGTCGATCGACGAACCCGAGTATCGGGTTGTAACCGCCCTAGTAATATAGAATACAAGTTATCTTTATATCGTCGTCTAAAATAAATAAATTCAACAGAAACATTTTCCGGTTAGTTTCAATAGCCATTTATGCTGGTGAGGCACGTACGCATCCAGTAACCTTATGACGCAAAACTATTGAGGACGTATCGAGGACCTATCGTCAAAAATGTATAACGGACGTAAACAGAAATACATTTTCCTATACATTTTTTGACAGGACGTGTCGATACGTACAGTCGATACGAAGACGCAAATTGTTCGTGCTAGAGGTACAGATAAATCGAAACAGATCGACTGTTCATTTATTTTATTTATTTATTTATTGTGATAAAATCGACATAATATCAATAACATTTACCACACAAATACAATTTAAAAAAATATATGAAATTATAAATTTTTACATAATGTCAATAACACAAAAATAATAAGAAAAAAACATAACTATAGATAATTATATAGACAAAAGATGCTATAACTTTTAGTAATTATATTCATGTAGTCACATATAAATAAATAAATAAAATAATTGCATACAATCATGTTAGGGTAATTCTGCCAGTTCTCGGCCAATTAAGCGAAATTTCGACTTCTGATTCGTATAACTTTCCAAACATTCACTAGAAATAAAAAAAAGTAATACCGTATGAACGGGAATTTAATATAGTTTTCTATTGTTTAGAAATTAAATAACCAAATATTTCCATTTATTTTTTATTTATAAAAATATAGAAAAGTAGTAAATATGCCAGTTTTCGGCCATCTATATCAGTTATCGGCCGCACTAATTTGCTAGTTGTCGGCCGCTTTGTTTTCCTTCAAATATATTTATATTTTGCATAGGTATAGGTATTTACAAAATATAAAGAATATTTTTGTTCTCAAGTATTTCAAAGTTTTTATTTAGGAACTTGGCAGTTAAATTATAAAAATAACGAATCAACTAATTTACATCAACTTTCTAAATCTCCAAAATAACACCAGTCTCTGCTCAGTCTTCATAATTTGAGATAAACTTCTATTAGATTAAGAACTAGAATAACAATTAACATTTTAAACGAAATAAAAAACTCTATTTGTTAAATATATTATCAACATCTATTATATTCAACACTATCTAGAAACTTTCCTTCTATGACTATCAGACTCTGTTCGGTGTCTTAAAAATAACTTTGTAACATCTATCATAACATAACATTATCCACTATCTATATTGTAATACACTGTGTTCAGTCTTCATGTACAAACTCTTGGTACTCTCTCTCTCTGGACTCTCTTGGTATATAATCAACAAATACCAATAATTTTTATTTAATGCAGTCTGCATTATTTTAAAATTCTCCTAATTAGTTTCTTAACTTTTACACTTATCTTTCTAAGTGTGTCTTCTATTTCTTTCTTCTTCTTTTCTTAATTCTCTCTCTTTTCTTATGTGTAAGTAATCACTAATCAAGTCTATTAAAATATAATCAACAAATACCAATAATTTTTATTTAATGCAGTCTGCATTATTGTAAAATTCTCCTAATTAGTTTCTTAACTTTTACTCTTATCTTTTTATGTGTGTCTTCTATTTCTTTCTTCTTCTTTTCTTCATTATCTCTCTTTTCTTATGTGTAAGTAATCACTAATCAAGTCTATTAAAATATAATCAATAAATACCAATAATTTTTATTTAATGCAGTCTGCATTATTTTAAAGTTCTCCTACTTAGTTTCTTAACTTTTACTCTTATCTTTTTATGTGTGTCTTCTATTTCTTTCTTCTTTTTTTCTTCATTCTCTCTCTTTTCTTATGTGTAAGTAATCACTAATCAAGTCTATTAAATACTGCTTTGAATTATTTATCACCTGAAAAAAAACATAATTTAAAATTAATACTTGAGTAGTTGTCTCTAATATAGTACTGGTACGTATGTAATAATATTATATTGTATGTAACAGTATCACTCACCTTCCACCATTGATTGACATAAATATTAAAAATAGAACAGTCTTCATCTTCACTTGTATTATTTTTTTCTTCAGGAATCATTGTTTAATTCTTCTTCTATAAAGAGTCAAAAAGAAATTGTATCTTTGCAATTTTTTTTCACTGTCCATCCATCAATTGTGCCTTCATTATTGGTATGCCACATTTAGTCACATCTATTATCCAGTCTACAATTCTGTTCTCACCTTCAAAACCTAAAACTGGATCCGGACCTACTTTTCTCGGTTTTCTTTGATCAACCACAACTCGCCCTGATAATCTGTCTTGAACAGTAGCCCGAGGAACACCATAATCACGACAAGCCTGTCTTACATCGATTTTATCAATATTTATGGCATCAATTGCCCTTTGTAAATCTTCTTCTTTATAGTTAAATAGATTCCTCTTTTTATGTATTTTACCTCCTCTTTTCTTCTCTTTCGTTACATTTTTCTCTTCTTTTTTTCTTGTCCCAGGACCCATCTGTAATAAAATTTAATCATTGTGATACCATTTTGACCTTTTCACAGATATTGGCCGACAGATGTGTTAGCTAAAGCGAATTCTCGGCCACTAAAAAAATGATTGGCCGATAACTGATATGATTGCACCCAGTTGTCGGCCATTGCTGTTTTGTGTGGCCGATAACTGAGTTGGATAGTGCAAGTTCTCGGCCATAAGGAAGGTGGTGGCCGAAAATTCACATCACTGCACTCAGTTGCCGGCCTATGCACGATGTTATGGCCGACAATCAGAATAGCGGCAGCGCGTTCTCGGCCATACTAGACATGGTAGGCCGACAACTGAAAACTTCGCAACCGTTTGTCGGCCGTTTTTAGGTTTTATGGCCGAGAGCTCACATAAGTGCTGTCGTTTTTCGGCCACTCATTTTAGTCACAAGTTTTAGATGAGTTTGTGTTAAAAATCAAACGAAAAGGAAGCTTAATGCTTAAATAACAGATAAAGTATTGAATGGGAATTATTTTTAAAACATGTTCAAGAGATTAATAAATATTTGTTATGTGTACATTCCTATAGATATACTTAGGCCGAGAAAAGGATACGTGAATGCCTCTTTTCGGCCGCCAAAAGTTATCAAATTGAAATACCTTTTTCTCAGTTTTTTTGTATGAGTCCTTGTGGCCGGAAACTGGAACTGGATCTGGATTTTTGTTATAATTTCTTCATTAGAACTGAGATACTAGAAAAAAATACAATTGTTGAAGATATAAATTAATGAAAACCTTTATGGAACTGCCGATTGTCGGCCACCTGGCCGAGAATTCAAAATCTTGTTAAATATGCATTGAGTTAGCCAGCCACATAAAATTTATAAGTAAACCTTATTTATTCCCAAAATAAAATTATTGTAATAAAACTTTAACAATCTAATAACACAAAAAATTCAAACGGACTCAGAAATTCATGTAACCAACCGTTTAACTTACCTTAGAACAGAATGCCGCGCACTATTTTTTTCGTTGATTTCGACATACGTTTACACTCCTTGTACGTCAAGGGTACACTGACGTTACAAACAAAATATTATTACCCTGCAATTTGGCATGGTCACGCGTAACTACTGTCTTAATAGTATAACATAGACTTTTCAAATTGTTCGCGTGTATTTTTCTTATTCCTTTACAAAATATCCTTGATGGCCGAGAACTGGCAGTGGCCGGCGAACTGGCAGAACTACCCTACGTATCGCTCTGCCATACGAACCGCTGACAGTAGTTTACATAATTATTGCGCCGCATGGAAACGACGGCTCACGAGGCGCCGACGCAGCACAACGTGATGCCCCGACACCGGACGGAGTTTCGTCATTATAAAATTACTTTTGTATCAAGCATCGAACAATGGTCACGTTACCTAATTGTATTTTTTTACTATAAAAAATTAATTATAAATTCAACTTTGATTTTTTTGGAACCTTCGGCTGTCGCTTTTATAATTGGCGCAGTCGGTAGGATCGCTGTAAAGTAGAGCCAATTATCTAGCCCACGTTAAGTTTCATGAAGAACTTATGTTATGGACACTAGATAACGGATAAACATGCTTATATACTTATTTTGTAAATACCTACATAATATACATATTAAACATCCAGACCAAGACAAATAGACATGTTCATGCACACAAATATTAGTCTTGTTGAACCCGGGACCTATGGCGTAAAAGGCGGGTTTAGTACCCCTGCGTCAAACAGGTCGTCAAATGTTAATTGTCATGTTAATTAAATAAACATACTTAGCATTTTTTATTCTGATTTGGCAGTGCATATTTATAGAAAAAATTTAAACAAGTATACATTAACGAGAAAAAAAACAGGGTGTTTATATTTTATGTGCCCAAAGTTAAGGGGGAGATTGTGTTATGTGTTTAGAACAATATTTAAAAAAATAAGAAAAATAATGTTTACAACATTTTTTTTTCGTCAATGCGCCGCAATGAGCTGATATCGAAAAAATTAACTCGGCCACAAGTGAATTCTCAGACGGGAATCGAACCCGCGACCTTTGGAAATCCGGTCCAATGCTCTTTATTTTCTTTGTTTTTCATTGCGTATGTATGTTCAATATTTAAATAAACGACGCTAACACTTGTTAAATAAAAAATACTAAATAAAAAGAAAAAACATAAAAGAAATATTTTCGTAATGTGTACTAAACATGTAACGCAACCTCTTTCTTAACTTTGGGCACAAAGAGAAAAACACGGTATATAGGTACTTCTAGTCTAAACCGTCCCAAAATCATCGGTACATTATCTATAATCTAGTCTATATGTACTTTATTATTCGACACATTTCATTATTCATTATACTGTCCAACTTTTCAGACTGGTACGAGTATGCACGGTCAATAGCAAATACGGGTACATTAGTACTACGAAAATCGCCACTATTACGAGCGACATAAGGGCACTCTCAAGGTCGAAGTGTAAAGCCGTAGCTGCTGCTGCTGTACTTTGACTTTTTAGTTATAGTACCTACGAGTATAATGGATTCTCCGAAAGCTCTATTTGAAACTTTGGTTGTTTTCTTAGGGCGTGAATTACCGCCTGTAACAACATTCTACCAACTTACTTGGCAAGTTAAGCTAACTACACATAACTAGATGTAAAATAAATAAAAGATTTAATTTTCAACACTGTCGAAGCTCAGGGGTCGAATAATTAATTTACTCGGTACAAAAATGAAGAATTTTCGTTTAAAAAGATATACGCGTTTAAATCAAATAATACATGTACAAACGATGAGAAAGCAAGAATCGTAGTCAGTGAGTGAGACGAATAACGAATGAATGTATGACGTATCGTATTAGGTCTCTTCATTCGATGACGTCACGTCCCGGTCCGTGCAGCTGTCATGTGCCTCCATTTATCTTTACTAGATGGCGCTAACAAACACATTTATAGTGTAAGATTTTAAACTTTCGCGTTCCATTATAATTATATAAAACAACAACAAAGACTCAAACGCGACATTTGATATGGAGTACATACGAGTATATTATGTACTTACAGCTTGACGTTTCGGCTGTGTTGCTACAGCCGTGGTCACAACCAGACTGGTGGTGCGCGGCGTCGTCTGTTCCGGCGGGCTTGAAGATCTTCGGCCACCTTCAAATTGTCACTTATCATTTTAATTATTGTTAGTGATGTCATTACGGCACACAACACTGACAGTATCGGGGTTTGTTTTGAACGGCAAAACTGTACGTACATATAATAATATGTACTGCATATCAAAAGTCGCGGTTTGTTGTTTTTTTATAGCATTTGTAGTGATTTGAAATTAGCCACCTACTGCTATAGTTTTTGAATTGAAAACTTCTTTAGCGGCGTTGTGCACATCAGAGTTTTAATTTTTTGGGATGGGTAAAAAATGTTAAAGACGCGTCATGACGCGGACACGTGACCCTGATCGAAAATTCGTAAGACGCAGGGAGAGTAGACCGCCGGCGCGGCGTAGGAGAGAAAGTAATAACCCCCCCTCCCGTTCTACCGCATGGCGAAAATGTACGCCTGCTCCTGCTGTTTCGTTTAAGCGGTTTTCACTTCTGCCGGCACTCCCGGAGTGCAACCCGTTGTTTTTTTTTTATGAACGATGGGGAGACTCTTAGCCTTCATCATACCTGATATTATGTATTAATAAGATTGAAGATGGAAGCGAGCCTCCCGGAATCCTCAAACACTGAGGAACTGGCTATCTTATTTCAAACGACCGGAACAAAACAGTGCTGAAAACATTGTTGTTATGGCATCACTTAGATAAGATGGTGGTAGCTAGCCAGGCGGACTTACAACAAGTCCAACCACCAAGCGAACCGAATACAATATGTATCCCCGCTGGAAATCAATACCGGGACCCCTGGGTCTATAGACATATTGATGAATATTTGTTGCTGTTAGGCTACCCAAAATTAAATAAATATTATTTCTTCTAGACATTTAGTAAAGCAGTAAAATTGCTACCTATTTGTATTATTTATCTGTAGTATATACTAGTTTATTAATATCGGAATTGGTTTTAATGTCTCTAAGGTTTTTACATTTGAAATATTTGGGTAGATTTACTGTTAACTGTTTTCATGACCCATAAAATATTTTATGATTTTTGTAATTTTTGCATTTTTCAATGCTATTTTTATACGTATGGTAAATTTTAAATAGAAAAATATTGGAAAAAATTAACTCGGCCACAAGTGTCTCAGTCTCAGACGGGAATCGAACCCGCGACCTTTGGAAATCCGGTCCAATGCTCTCGAGTTAATTTTCCAATATTTTTCTATTTAAAATTTACCATAATCCATAAAATAGTTTATCTTTAATTTGAATCGCAAACTAACTTTGAACGAAGAAGACAATTATAGAATACGCCTCTACGTCTTTTATATCGTGACTATTTACAAAAAGGCAAAAAAAAAACGAAGCTAGCTTCCGCCTGCGGTTTAACCCGTGAGGTTCTTTTTCCCTTGGGAATATCGGGATTAAAAGCAGCCTATGTTACTTTTCCGTCCCTCTTTGCAAAAAATCAAGTCAAGTTGGTTGCTTATTTAAGGCGCAAAGGACATACAAACAAACACACTTTCGCATTTATAATATTAGTTAGGATTTTTTTTTTTTTTTTTTTTAAGAAAAGGACAGTTTACAAGACTCACACTTATACATAAGTGAAAAACATGATCGGGTACAAGACACGTAGTGTGGCCTTAGTTACAAACTGCCACGGCATGTTAGATTCACAAAAAGCAGTATATGAAACCGTTCATGAAAATCAAAAAGTTATATAAACAAGTTATACAAACAAAAAAAAGTTATATAAACAAGTTATATAAACAAAAAATAGTTATATAAACAAGTTATACAAACAAAAAAAAAGTTATATAAACAAAAAAAATTTATTTTAAACCTAGCTCCCTCACCTGACGGATCTCGCCAATAAGTGATATTAACCTCTCAGGCACCGAGTTATGAGACACAACAGATAATCCATTGTTAAAGAACGAATAAAGCGACAAAAAGTTGAATACCAAGTCCTTTGTTTCAGTCTTGTTTCAGTATATACCTAACCCTTCAAATCTGTGAATTTATAAAGAGACAATCGTATACAACAGTTATGAAACAACTTAGAATAACTTTAGGGTTACTATTAGTTTGGGTTATGATTAATAAAGATATATGAATCCACTGGGTCTTTTGTTCTTGTTTTAGACAATAGTATGTTAAACAACAATAGTTTAGGTATATTACATCCACGGCTATGCCACGCCCTACGGTAACCAAGTTTCATTTTAACTGAAATGATTTTGGTTTTAAGACGCTAAACCGAAAAAGAATGAAACTATAGGATGGTTAGAGATGTTCCAAATCTGGTAATAAGATATATATTTCTTCATACCCTTATCTAGATTTGTAAAGTTTCAGAAACACGATTTTATAATTTTGCCTCGACACTTTGTCTTTTCGAAAAGACCCCTTAAAAATACGAAAACTCAAGATTATTCTAAAATGGGGTTGCATATATTATTGGAAATTGGTTTAATCAGTGGGCACCAATAATATATATCAGCATCGTATAGTTTCATTTTCTCTTTAATCCCTGTAGTTATTTACTACGAAGTATTTTCGTTCGCCTAATCTGCAAAATCGGTCTCGCTCCCGCGCGCGTCATTTTTAAACTTACTTTTAAACGCCTTAACCTAAATCTACTATGCCGGCCAAAATATCGTTAACTATCTGGGACATTTTGCTTTAAGGAAAAGTAAAATTCAAACTTTTTTATACAAAATTCAATTTTGATTTCTTTGTTACAGAGAAAATCCCGGAAGACCCTCTGACGTATCTCAGCATAGAGTAAGTAAAATTAAATAATACACATACACTCGGTAATAAGTTTAGCGTTTTTGAAGTGAAAACTTCTTTAGCGGTGTTGTGCACATCAGAGTTTTAAAATTTTGGGATGGGTAAAAAATGTTAAAGTCGCTTCAGGACACGTGACCTGATCGAAAATTCGTAAGACGGAGAGAGAGTAGAGCGCCGGCGCGGCGTAGGGGAGGAAGTAATATCCCCCTTTCTTTCTACCGCGCAGAGAAAATGTATGCCTGCTCTTGCTGGCGTCTAAGCGGTTTTCACTTCTGCCGGCACTCCCGGAGTGTTTTGTTAATTAAGTCATTCATTGTTTCTTTACGACGGATTTCAACTTAAGCTATTTGGAGACAAGGAACTGGTGAAGAGCAAGTTCCACACCCTAGCTCACCGCCGCAAAGTTGCCTGTCAGTCGGACTTTTACAGACTATACTTCGGAGAGTGTGCTCAGGAGCTGCATGAGCTCATACTGCCATCCCCTTCTTCCATCGGACATCCAGACTCACTGCGGGCTACCACCCTTTCTTGCTTGATATTCCTAAATGTCGCACCAATCGCTACTCAAGATCTTTTATATTGCGCACAGCAAAGGAGTGGAAGTCCCTCTGAGTAGGTATTTATAACCTGCCCTCTGATTGGCTAATTTCAAAATCTATCACCATCTCTTTTATTGACACTTCACTTGACAATTCTCCATACATTTGAAAGATATTTTCGGGTCTCACTTTGCTTAGACAGTTCAATTTTGTTCTTTCAATACCTTTCGAAACGCGTCCCGATCACAATCCCTATCAAATGACAAATAGTGACGGTTTGAAGTATGTAAATATCTTTCAGATGACGAATTGAATGGCATTGCGATAGATTTTATATAGATAGATAGATTAGACACTTCGCCCTCTGACCACCTTCAAAGCTGGGGTGAATAGGCACCTTCTGGGTTAGCTCGCTGCATCGTGGATCCTGTCTCAGCCTCTGGGCTTGACTGGGATCAAGAGCAAACCCATTCAAAGTAAAAAAGAATTTAAGCCCATGCATTCTCTACTACCTAGTCAACCTGAAAAAATGTAAAGCAGAGATCATGCCGCCAATAAAAAAAAACCGTTAAACTGAGAACAACAATAAACGACATTGAACTGTTACCTTGAATAAAATGACACCCAAAAAATAAAGGGGTTTGAATCTTTTGGCCAAATCCCATCTGTGCCATGGCGTCGCACGATACTACTTACAAATAGATGGGAACGTAAAGATAAACATTTTTTTTAATAATAACTGGGCAGGCATTTTACTATCATCGTATTTAATAAACAGGATGTGGTGTGGTCTAAGGTGTTGCATGCTTGCCCAGGAAATGCCTATTCACTCTCACCTTGAAGAAACCAAGTTTGTAGGAATCGGGGTACAGCAGGTAGCAGGTAATGCATTAATACCATCCACCACCTCAGCCTCTATCCAAATAGTTCTATGAACTAAAAACTAGGAAACCAAAACCGAAAGAGGTTCCTTTCGCTTTTAGTTTAATAATTGCTAGCGTTGCGAGTTGCGAGCCAACTGGAGTCTAAACGAACCCCGCTCCGCTTGTAGATGAAAACCATAAGTAAGGAGATGTTCAAAATAGTTTTCCAGAGTTATGTAGCAACGTTCCACATTCGCAACTTCATAATACAAAGTTTCAGTTTCCAACATGCTACGTACCAACTTTTATAAAATTGTTCAGCAGTTTGCTAGTCGGATTTCTGTTCATGTTGTAGTCAATACGAATACCTGTATTGAAAACTAAAGTCTGGGGAAAGTTTTGGTTTTATCTAGCTAAATATAGAAAGGGGAAAATTGGTGATTGACATACATCAGCGGGTAGAGAGATTATTAGAGATAGATACTTAGAGCAAGTTTTTATTTTCTGAACTAGGTGAGAACATCGTCGTCTCAGCCACATACCACCCACTGCTGGGTATAGGCCTCCCCCAAAGAGGGGGGGGGGGGTTTGCCATAATAGCCACGCTTGGCAGGCGGGTTGGCGATCGCAGTATGGCCAAGTTTGTAAGAGACGCTGCTGCCCGTCTCCTGAAGGCCGAGTCGCCTTTTACGACACCCACGGGATGAGAGGGGGTAGTGCTATTCTAAGCCGACACTACACAGCGAGAACATAAGAGAGAGAAAAAAAAGGAAGATAGAGAGAGATACTAGTAGAGAACGAGTGCTATGTAGAGTTGCTTCGCTTGTTTGAACGCAATGTTTTCTTTAAACTACCATTAGCATTAAATAAATCTTATCGGTACACCCTGTTGGTGACGCCGTTTTATAATATATAATAGCAGAAATCATTTTCTTTCGCGATTTCAGGATTTATTCACTCGTCTCGAATAGCGAGGCATAGCTCGCTTTTCGCTTTGCCCCTTGTGCGCTCGTGTTGGGAGCGTATTTCAGGCGAAAAGAGAAGCTACGTCTACAAGTGCAAGGTCGCTATTACGGAAATACGGAAAATACAACTCAAATGTCGAAAGAAAATCAGTAGAAACCTCGAGACGAGTGAATCAAGAATAGAGCTCCAGAGTAGCTTCCATACAAAAAGTTGTGCGTGGTGATGAGTTCTACTTATAATTTTGAGGTTTTAATGATGATGAAATAATTTACGATTTTTAAGGTTTTGCATTTTCAATGCTATTTTTATACTTAACATAATTTTTTTATAGAAAAATATTATAAATAATCTACTCGGCCACAACCTATTCGATTTTTTTAATATTAAAAAAAAATCAAACCCTAAGTACTAACTACTGATATTATAAATCGAACGTATGTCAGTTTGTTTTTTTTTTGTTTATTACTCTTCCACGCAGAAACTACCGATTTGGATGAAATTTCGCACACAGATAGTTGTTAACCTGGATCAAAACAAAGGCTAGATTTTATCCTGATAATCCCACGGGAACGGGTACCGCGCAGGTGAAACCACGGGCGGCCGCTAGTTTATCATAAATGATGAAATAACTTTGTTATATAACAAGTATCAAAAGATGCGTCAGAAAGCCGTTTTTTTTCTTGTTTTCACTCCCAGAAGATCCTGCTCTTTGGTCTACGCCCACATCCTATCCTATTTAATGCGAAAGTTTAGATCGATGTATGTTTGTTACTCTTTCACGCAAAAACTACTGAACAGATTTGGATGAAATTTGGAACGCAGATAGTAGATACCTGTATCAAAACAAACGCTACTTTTTATCTCCTTATTTCCACGGGAATAAGAACCACGATGGTGACTACCGCTACCGCTACTAATCTTTACAAACTATATAATTTTAGTTAACTAACCCTCATATTCAAAAAACTTTTTATTTATACGTAGAACAGCTCCAGCTCCAACATGTCGTTGCATAAACTATGATATCATCAACAAACTAATTAGGCTTTAGTCAAACAGCCGCCAGATGAGCCACTAACTACGGTATGTATATTAGAACGTTAGACGTGGTTGTGCATAACGTGAACTGATTGGGATTTACGAGATAACCGGTAATGCTAATCTTTGTTAATTTTGGCAAAGTTGCAATAGCGGCAACTTGAAGTATTTTTTTATTATCTAACTGAAATAAATAAGGAGTTGGTAGTATCCATTAATTTGAACAACTTGTTATGTGCTAATGATGTTGTTCCACACAGTTAATCGAGTGGGTATTGAAGGTAGTATTACTACTTTTAGGGGACTACTACTACTACTGGTAGGGGAAAAAAATTGGACGATTCGAAAGCACTTATCTATAAGTCTATTTTAATAAAAATATTTTGACTGACTTTTCTATAGTATAACTGTATTTTTTTTGCGATATGTTGGTATTGATGGATCCAATCACCCCTTAATGTTTTGTAATCAAAAATATACCAAAGAAGATGTTTGTCTATGTTAGCAATTTTTTTTACTGTTTATTCTAGTGATTCGAAAACTGAGTGCGTTGTATCCAAGACCTTATTTTATTTTTACCGGCTTATAATAATAATAAATAGTCTACTTTTGATTTTATTAACTTATTAAACTAACCTTTAGTCAAACAGCCATCACATTAGCCACTAACTACGGCATGTATGTTAATTAAAACGTGGTTTACCGTTAACGTCAGATGTGGTTGTGCATAACGGTAACTGATTGGAATTTACAAGACGTTAGCTGTTAATAAAGTTAGCCGCGAATGCTACTGATTTTTATTTAAGTAAAGTTGCAATTGCGAAAACTTAAGTATACACCGTAACTTTTTTATTAGTAACCAATAATGCGAACAACTTCTACTGTAAAGCTGTTCCATAAATAATTGACGACCTGTTTAGCGCAGGGGTACTAAACCCGCCTTCTGCGCCAGAAGTCCCGGGTTCGGACAAGACAAATATTTGTGTGCATGAACATGTCTATTTGTCTTGGTCTAGGTATTTAGTATATATAATATGTATGTATTAACAAAAAAAAGTATATACGTATGTTTATCCGTTATCTAGTATCCATAACACAAGTTCTTCTTGAAACTTAACGTGGGCTAGATAATTGGTGTGATTGTATGCTTATTATAATTATATTATAAATGATCGAATGTAGTGTACTTTTCTATCGAATAGCTATTTCGTTATTGGCTCCTTTCTTTCCTATGAATACTATCACCCCATAAGCTTTTCTGGTAATTCAGAAACTCCGATGTAAGTTTTTTCTACAATGGCAATGTTACCGTTTTCTCTTGCGATTCTTTTTAGTCAAACAACCGCCAGATTAACCACTAATTACGATATGTATATACGTGGTTTACCGTTTATACTGGATTTACGAGACGTTAGCGGCTAACAAAAATTAACCTAATGGTTTTGGTTGTTATAAAATTGCAATAGCGGCAACTGAGCGGTATTCATTAATACAAACAACATTTACTGTAATGATCATGATCGATTAGGTTTTGTACTTTTAAACTTTATTTATTATTTATTTTATAAACGACGGGGAGACTCTTAGCCTCCATTATTCCTGATGTTAAGTATTGATAAGGCTGAAGATCACTGAGGAACTGGCTATCTTATCTCTTAACTGCCGGAACACAACAATGATGAAAACATTGTTGTTATGGCGTCAGACTTAGATAAGATGGTGGTAGCTAGCCAGGCGGACTTACAACGAACCCTTCCACCAACCAAATTCAAAGGAATATCTGATTTTTATGCGATTTCTTTATTCGCTCCGTAGTAAAAGTTTTTTGTAATAATAGATCCTACCACTGCCTAAAGGTTATTTGTGGTAATTAAATATGTTACCATTATAATTATTATTAATTTTTGGCAATATTTTTAACTATACTCGTGTAGACAAGTGATTCGGATAAGTGAGTGCGTTGTATCCAAGATTCTTTTATATTTAAAGGCAAATAATGATTCTAAATACAATATAATTTTATTCAGTTATTAAATTAAAAGTTAGTGAACTGATTGGGATATCAATTTAAATTTTAATTTAAATATACTTGCGTTCCGAAATGTAACAAAGATGGTATCTAACTAAAAGACACAATTTTGGACCCTATTGGGCATAGCAAATTTAAAAGAGAGGATGACGCATCTTGTGGTATTATTAATAACCTTTATATTTATATTAACAAAATTATCATTATTATATATCATTTACGAGACGTTACAGGTTAAAAAACAACTTAACCAATGAAAGTCGTTATTTGTTAGTATTAGTAGATCTATAATGAAGTTTTTAACACGTAACATTATTAAGTACTAGCAGCCGCCCGCGGTTTCACCCGCGTGTTTCCCGTTCCCGCGAAAATATCGGGATAAAAAGTAGCCTATGTATTAGTCCACTACGTGAAGTCCCAACGTTCTAAATTTCATCCAATTCTGTTCAGTAGTTTTTGTGTGAAAGAGGAACAAACAAACTGACATAATTTCATATTTATAATATTAGCAGGATGGGATTGACGACCTGTTTGTATTGTCTGTTTGACTTGTTCTTGGTTTTTCTATGTATTAAAATACGTACGTTTATCAGATATTATCCATAACACAAGTTCCTAATGAAACTTGTTGTAAGTTACATCATTAAATTGTTGTATGACTTTTACAAAAATATTTAAAATACATTGTTTATTTTAATGATAATTATTTATTAATATATTGAAAATTTCAAAATTGAAAGTAGTCAAAAAAATTCGATTGTTTTGAAGAACCAACTCCATTGAAAATGTTCATTGAAATAACGACGCAATTTCAGCTTTGACAAACAGTCGTTTCATATTCAAATTGAGTCCAATTTCACTCGCACATCTTGTCTGATTTGTATTCAACTAACTTTTCAAACTATAACACAATCAAACATGTGATTAATTGAATATGGTTAGTTTGAAATATGACAGCGCAAAATGGGCGTGTATTTCGCAATATCGTATAATCCTATTAAATGGTTGGTTATAAACCTCGCACGGTTATAAATCAATGAAACAATTACTGAACTTGGATCTATACCTTAATCTAAACTAGGGTGTTAACTAGCGATCGCTTACGACTTCATTTGTCTGATAAATTTTAAATAGAAAAATATTGGAAAAAATTAACTCGGCCACAAGTGAATTCTCAGATGGGAATCGAACCCATGACCTTTGGAAATCCGGTCCAATGCTCCAAATTTCCAAAGGTCATGGGTTCGATTCCCATCTAAGAATTCACTTGTGGCCGAGTTAATTTTTTCCAACATTTTTCTTTTTAAAATTTATCATAAGTATAAAAATAGCATTGAAAAATACAAAAATTCAAAAATCATAAATTCATTTGTCTGCTTTAGTTTTGTTATTTACCACTAGCTTTCGCCCGCTCTTTCACCCGCGTGGTACCCGTTCCCTTGGAAATATAGGGGTAAAAAGTATCCCATGTTATTCTCCGTCTTTTCAACAAACTCTATGCTAAAGATCATGTCGATTAGTTGCTTAATTAGGTTGTGAAGAAAGGACAAACAAACACACTTTCGCATTTATAATATTAGTTAGGATTATAACTACGTGAGTAAAATGTTATTGATTATGAGATCGACTTTAACTTTGACTTTTTGATTCATGTTTATTTACCTTTGAAGAAAAAAGAAAGAATTTTTATTTGCATAAAATATCTACTAAATATGGCAATGGGTTGCCACGACTTGCAATTTGAAAACGACCAATAAAAAAAGGAAATTAGATTTTGTATAAAATTAAAACAATTATTTTTAAATACATAAGGTAGCTTCATTATTTCCAAGTTAACTAAGTAAATCATGACAGATAAATAAGAGTTAAAATAAGTCAAAAATTGCGAATAAAATTAGAAATTAAATTCTAACATTAATTTGATAAATATTAAACAAGAACATATACTAGAAAAAAGCAACTAGTCTCATGTCGCTCTGACGGCACATGAGACAAGTTGCTTTTTTCTGGTATATTTTCTTGTTAAATATTTTTCACATAAAAATAAAACGCAATACTAAATAGTTATTAATTTGATAACATTATTTTCTCTTTTAATTTACCTTGCTATTGAGAAAGAGAGAGAGTACAATTTTAATTAACCATATACACAATTGCAAAGCAAAATAATACGAAAAATTAAAAAAAGGAAAATTCATTTATGAGCAATGGTCAATTGGGCCATGACTCAGCTTTTTGTTTTCATGACACTAATTATGTCACAGCAAAGTGCAACAGTGCGTAGTTAACACGGACACACTAACATTATTGCTATTGACGTAAGAAGAAGTAAAATAGAATTAAAATAGTTGCATACCCTGTCACTAAGTGAAAAACAGGGGTTTACGTAAACACGTCAGTTAAACTGAAGTTGCGCCGACATTATGCGTGATCATGAACGCTGGTTGCGAGCGTTTGCCGTCACTTTGACGTACGGTTAGTTGTTTAGCTAACGCTAACGGGGCTTAGGAATAGTAGAACCGAACAATATGATAAAAATATAGACATACTAGCATCCGCTCGCAGTTTCACCCGCGTGGTTCCCGTTCCCGTGGGACAATCGGGATAAAAAGTATCCTATGTTCATAACCAAGCTATCTAGTATCTGTCTACCAAATTTCACCCAAAGCCGTTCGGTAGTTTCAGAGCCTATTCAATGCAAACAAACAAACAATCAAACCTTTCCTATTTATAATATTAGTATAGACACGATTAAAGGATCATTCATATCAACAGACAAGACATTCCGTTTGACAGTGCTGGCCGGTGTCGGTCCGTGTCTGTCCGGATAAATATGAATACACTTATAGACAGGGTACTAAATAATATGTTCATTTCACACGCTCGGAATATAAGGTTTTGTCATTCAATATCTGCGCTGAAACTGGCATTTTACCGGCCTAGCGTCGTAAACTATTTTGTTATTTAGAAAGAAAACGTCATAATGCTTTCCGAATCGCACTATTGACTTTTTATGTCACATTTTATTCTTATTTTAAATAACTTTGAATTAATTATAATACTCCGTTTTGGTTTTAATATATTATTTTTGATCGGAAACCATTAAAGAATTTTTGATCGGAAGTTGACCGCGGACACAACGCAAAAATTTCTTCGCTGCTGTGAGGTGAAAAATTGTGTGTGGACCAACCTTACCTTTGAAACCCTCGCTAGGATCAGGATTCCATCTCGTGGTTTAATCCTAGAATTCAAAATTCCTCAGTGGTTAAGGATTCCTGGAAGGCGACCTTGTACATTCAGCCTTATCAATACTAACTTACTTACTTAGATATGATGAAGGCTAAGAATATCCCTGTTGTTCGAAAAAAAACATATCTCTCATAACCACTAATATCTCAAAATATTTGTCATCTCTCCGTGTTCAGTGACAATGCGTCATACCAACGCGATACCTATTAAGCGGGCATAAATCAATAGTACCTACTATAATTAATGTCTCGCTGGAAAGCCGTAAACACGTCAGATATAAATTGAAATTGAGCAGCCGTTATGCACGCCCACGTTGTGGTAAGCAAACATATGGGAACATAGTTGAATGTTTGTGATGTAGTACAAAACTTCGCTGTTATGTTTAGAGGGAGGAGCTGTTGATTAAATGTACAACTGACGGTTTGGTGAACACCTAAGCTTGACATAAAGAGCAATTAAATTTTGCATAGATATCAAATAATTATTTGATCTATTGAATCGATGTGCGTAAGTCTCGCATAAACTCGAATCGATTAGGCCGATTTAGCTGATTTTGGTTTTTAAATGTTTGTCGTAGTCCAAGGAAGTTTTAAACGGAGAAAAAAGATGGAAAAACTCCAAGGAAGGTAGTAAACATATAACAATTAAATTTTCCCATATAAACTGTTTGTACCTACTTAGCTGTAAAACATAGTGTCACTGGATTGACTGTCCAGCTAATCACTCATGAACACGGCAACTGAAATGGTGCTGAATCGTCGAGAAACCAAAAAACCTTAAAAACCGTTAGAATGTATGTACAGTTGGGGAACTTCCTGGTTGATCAGTAGATTTTTTTTATAAGCTATAATATTTAAAAAAGTAATAGATAATATATAGAAAACGTTTATATCTCAAATAATAGAAAATTAACAGGTATTTTCATTTGATTCATAAATGAGTTCCATAACCTTAGTACTTTCCAAAAAAAAAAAATCCCAAAAAAACTACTGGTCAACCGGGACGTTCTCCGATTGTACCACTAAATCGTCATTAGCCATTTTTAATGTCTCCACTGCTGGGGCACTGGCCTTCCTTATGGATGGATAAGGAGAACGGGCCATGACCCATCACGCGGGCCCAATGCAAAGGCCTAATGGGTTTTAACGACTGCAAATGCAGCCGGGACCAACTTAACGTACCTTCGTAAGCACGGAGGAGCTCGAGATAGTAAATTTATGGTCACCCATCCCGTGATCGACCATTGCGAAAGTTGCTTGATCTCAACAATCCGAGCGCGCGAACCAACTACTACTACCACTAAATATCGGGTCTAATAAACAGTGTGCACTGAAAAATGTAAAAGTTGTTTTATTTCAATGATGAGTGTGCGAAGAAACTTAAGGTATGCTTGTTGGTTGTCGAGGTGTTACGAAGTTTACTGGGTTGGGTATCTAATTAAAATTATAAAGTAAGTGAAAACGGTTAGCCAGAACTTACCTGACGCTTAGTTACGACAAGGCTGAAAGTGGAATTTCGAGGTATCCTCAACCACTAGCGAACTGGGAACACAGGACTTCTGGGTCGGACAGAAATAGTATACCTGCACTAGATCACAGCGTCATAAACTCTTCTACTCTATCATGGATAGAAGAGCGATTATATTCAATCGGTACCACAGCCATAACAAACACTTCATCATTATTTTTATTCATACTTTCATATTGTACTTTTCAATTTGCAGGTCTTCCCGTCAGCATAAAACAGCGGAAAGAGAAAAGTACGACAAAGATCATTATCAAGGTGGGTGGAAATACAAATACATTTATTTATTGCAAACTAAGTGTGTACAGGTTTTATAATCTAGAAGAAACTTAAAAACTTAGTCGCCCTTTACGGACACAGCAATTTATGATGGGCTGCCTATTTTATTAATTTACAAAGAATAAAACAGAAAAAAATAAAAAAGAAACAACGATAGAAGTTTACAATTTGGATTGATCGTCGTACCAATATTTAATTAAAAGAGGAAATAAAAAGTAGACTCTTAATTTAGATAATCGTTACATTGCAATGCAATACAATACACACATTTTTCAATTAAATAGTCTTTTAGCTGGTTTTGAAAAGCTTTTAGGGTTTTATTATTTTTTATTTTTGGTGGAAGTCTAACATTGTCGTAAAAAATATAATTTTCATATAGAATCACTTCTCATAATGTCCACTGGACGCAAAACAGGGGGCCTGCCATCAACTGTAATGCGATTCATTTTAGGTTACTTTCAGGTAGCAAGAGCGGGACGCCGCTTGACGCGCCATATGGCAGCATCCCACTCTCACAACCTACAATGAATTGCATTACAGTTGATGGTAAGGCCCCAGGTCTCTTTCGTAGAATGTATCTTTCGCAAAATGTCGCTTTCTTAGAATGTCTTCTTCGCAAAACGTCCCTTTCGCATAAAGTGCACTTCGGAAAAGTCCCTTACGCAAATTATTTCCATTTTATTTCAAACTTACATTAACCATAATAAGTTAATTTAACAGCGTTGTCACATGTTTCACGTCCCAATAAGCGAAAAGGAAATTTCGAGAAGTGCTCTTTCTGCGAAAGGGACATTTTGCGAAAGAGACATTCTGCGAAAGAGACCTGTGGCGACATGTGGACATTATAAGAAGTGGACAATCTGCGCCTGAGCAGTTAACTCTAAATTATTCATACAAAGATTTTTTTTTCTATTTTCATACATATCAACATCTTATGGTATTTATGTTATTTAGTTGTAGTGGACAGACACTTCAAAGGTGTCAAAAAAACTTAATTGGATGGTAGAGATAATAATTCATCGAAAATCTACACCCGTTCAAATTCGACATCCATTGCTTTTATCAGCCTATTGTACGTTTAATATCTTAATTTGGCACCGCAATATACTCTGAATGGTGTAGTCTTGCCAAATGACGTTTGCAATAGCCAGTTGTGCCAATTATATGATTTATTTCGGTTTATTAATATTTCCCACTACCAATAAAATGTTGGATTAGAAGTCGTTTAAAAAGTACAAAACGTTTGTTGATCACATGAAAGATTATTTTGGGTAGGGAATCGAACTTATGACCCTTAATAGTTAGGATCACTATCCACCAGTGGCGAAGGGATCATACATACCGATTCCCATCGGCTTACCTTTGAGAAATCCCACCCCAGCGATCCACCATGCAGATCATAATAATTATGACATTAATTTTATTATTGCCACAAGTCTATCTAACCGCCTCTGTGGTCTAGTGGTACAACCACCGGTATCAGACCCAGGGGTCCCGGGTTCGATTCCCAGCGGGGTACATATTGTATTCGGTTTGGTTGGTGGTAGGACTTGTAAGAAGTCCGCTTGGCTAGCTACCACCATCTTATCTAAGTCTGCCGCCATAACAACAATGTTTTCAGCATTGTTATGTTACGGCAGTTAGAGATAAGATAGCCAGTTCCTCAGTGATTGAGGTTTCCGGGAGTGGCTCGCTTCCATCTTTAGCCTTATCAATACTTAACATCAGGTATGATGAAGGTTATGAGTCTCCCCGTCGTACCCCTCCTACCCCGTACCCCTCGCACCTAGGTAGGAGCGCGAGAGAGTTAGACGAGCGACTAGCCAGCATCCAGCATCACATAGTAATACCAATTTTATTTCCACTTTTTATCTTTTTTTTTTATTCACGACGGTAAGACTCTAAGACTCTTAGCCTTCATCATACCTGATGTTAAATATTGATAAGGCTGAAGATGGATGCGAGCCTCTCCCGGAACCCTCAACTACTGAGGAACTGGCTATCTTAACTCTAACCGCCGGAACACAACAATGCTGAAAACGTTGTTGTTATGGCGTCAGACTTAGTTAAGATGGTGGTAGCTAGCCAGGCGGACTTACAACAGGTCCTATCACCAACCAAACCGAATACAATATGTACCCCCGCTGGGAATCGAACCCGGGACCCCTGGGTCTGATACCGGTGTTTTTTTTTTTTTTTTCCTGCTGCCATTCTTTCTTCTGACATTAAACGTCAGAAATTTTGTATATCTGTTTATGTTTTTATTAATGTATTTTTGTCTTTGTATCTGTTTCTTTCTGTTTGTTTGTTTCTAAAAGAAACAATTTTCTGTTATGTTTTGTTCCTTTATATTATTATGTTTTGTTCATATTATTATGTTTTTTCTTTTTGTTTGTTTCTAAAAGAAACAATTTTCTGATATGTTTTGTTCCTTTATATTATTATGTTTTGCTCATATTATTACCGGTGGTTATTACCACTAGACCACAGAGGCGGTTAAATCTGCGCGATAATTGCTTATTTTTAGGTAATAGCTCCGCCGGTCACGCTAGGGCTAGGCGCCGTTTGCAGATCTTTTTAAAAACCGTTGTGTGTACAGGTTCCAAACCAAGTCATAGATGTAGTGAAGAGTTTCCTTTCAGGATTTTCACGATTCTGTCTTATTTCAGGGGTCAGTTTCGTCAGGCACAAGAGGGATTCAGGAGTCAGTAACATAATGATAACACAAAGATTCAACGAGAAAATAGTTACACCGGGAGAAGATGTAAGAAATATTACTCACTGCTTTTTATTGCCAATCTAAAATGTATCATCAAATCTGAAGCCCATTTTTAGTGATTTTTTTATTTGGGATGCATATGCGATGTTATATCAAAATGTACTTAAAACAAAAGTTAGGATTTCTTATTTAATTTATGAAGACGCAAAGTTACAAATAAAAGAGCCCCACTAAACTGAACTGACTGGTCGCTAAGTATGTAGTACATAGACAGTACAGCGCTTTGCGTATTCAGTACAATAATGCGTTTAGGGCGCTGTTGGGGCTGCCTCGGTTCTGTAGCGCATCGGGGATGTTCGCGGAGGCTCGTGTGGACTGCTTCCACACCATCATGCGCAAGCGGTGCGCGTCCCTGGTGCGCCGGGTCCGGGCCAGCGCCAATAGCGTCCTAAACATGGTCGCGAGCAGGCTAGACTGCCGGTACATCAACCATTGCTGTATGGTCCATGTACATATAAATGTTTAGTGCTGTGGTGTTCCTGTTAATTGTAATTTGTCATACTAACATTAGGTCTATAAGTATCATTTGTCACTAACCATCTGAGCCCAAGAAGCTCGAAATAAATGATGTTATTATTATTATTATAGTCTTTAAGTAAAGTAAAGTAAAGTAATCATTTATTCGGATTTTCACATAAAAACTTAACATACTTAATCTAACACAGTGAGGTACAAAATTAAGTAGCTGTTTCGAAGCCCAATCTATAAATCCTACGTACATTGAAAATATTTTTTTTCACCCTTTTAACAAAAAAAAGTTGATGTACCTGGTATAGATATCAGTAGATCTAATCCCACTCTCTGTATCAAAATTATAGTCTGTTCACGGAAACGAGCTAGTACTGAGATGAATTGGTCGCTTGTGATTGGCCGAAGATACGGCGCCAATGACGAGCGAGGAAATTCTCTCAGTAGAGCTCGTTTTGTTGAATAGACTATAGTTCAAATTGATTCAGACATTTAGGCGTGAAAGAGTTAAAAAGCAGACATATTAAGGGCCGGTATTTCAATATATCCTTATCTTGAAATAATCCGGGATTGATGATAAGTATGACTTAAGTGTATTTCATTATAGGATTAAAGATAAGCGGCACCTAAAGTGCATCCTATCTACCCTTAATCTAAGTAGAGGATTTCTATCGCTTAAGTTCCTATCCCAGATTACCTAGTAACTTACTCGGAAAAAAATACTATAATGTAATTTTTTTTTTTAGAACTTGAGTTAGAATAATAATTACTGAATCAATAAACGTATTAAGGTTATGATTTTGTAATTTTTGCATTTTTCAATGCTATTTTTATACTTATGGTAAATTTTAAATAGAAAAATATTGGAAAAAAAAAATTAACTCGGCCACAAGTGAATTCTCAGGCTGGAATTCCAGCCTGAGAATTCACTTGTGCCGAGTTAATTTTTTCCAAAATTTTTCTATTTAAAATTTACCATAAGTATTAAGGTTAGTTTTAGTAACAAAATTGTGTAAAATGGAGAAGAAATTATGAAAATGGTATAGGTTGGTACTTACGTAAAACTTCTAAACTGTGGTAATAACTCCTCATTCATATTCGCCACTTATATCCGTGAACCACAAATTAAATTATTTATTTTAAGTAATTTCAAAGTACAAGTAATAATATTACAGTTGATAAGTCTTGAATTCCATTGACAGTGAATAACAACAAAAACCATAGACAATTATCGTATTTCGTTTTATTATGTTGTCAGCCTGCGGTTTATCTTAGATTAGCTAAGGCGAGGAAGATCTGGATTGAAATACACTTTTCCCTTTCAAAAGTAATACTTAGCTTAAATGTAATACTTAACTTAAGCAATAAGATAAGGTTACATTGAAATACCGGCCCTTAGTTTCCGAATTTGAAATTTTAAGTTTGGATTAACTAATAGATTTAAGGTTCACTTTAGCGTGCATAATTCCAGATAAGCTTACAATGCTCTGCAACGTCGGCTAGACCGCCAAGATTTATTTGGGAGAGAGACGGCCTTGTCATATCTGCCAACACGGAGCCAAGGTAAATCAGACTTTATTCTTATGAACTTAGAGTTTAATATCACAGTTATTTTTTATTTATAGAATATCTACATAATTTTGCACGGTCTTCTTCAAAAACCTTATGATAAAAGCTATATAATAGTTCAATATTTGCATTAGTATGTAGTATTTCAAATTTGGTAAAATAACTTCATATTTTTACATGGTCTACGATAAAACCCTATGGGTTTTATCGTAGACCATGTAAAAATATGAGGACTAGTTTATTGGTTATTCCTTCTTATGGTTTGGCACAAACTTTATCAATAATAGCAATTTCATATATTCATAAGTGGCTTGTTCAATATTGCATGTAGTAGAATTTCAAAATTGATGAAATATTACAATATTTTTGCACGGTTTACTTTAAAACCCTCTTGAGAAAAAGATAAAAAATATGTAGTTTCTTGATTATATATTTTTTTTTAGTTTTCCACAAACTTTATTCGTAATCGCAATTTTATACAAAAAGGTCTTCACATTGCCATCAAGAACTAAAAGTTAGGTATTTATTATTTGTGTATTTAAATATGTCCAACTCCTCAGGAAACACGAAATTTGGATTAAAACTCACGTTGCTGTGAACGTGTGTCTTCAAAATATCATGAACACTTAAACAAAATCATATGCTTCATATTTGACCAATGATTTTGTATGAAACATGATTTTACTGATTTATATAAAAAACAAAAAGTGCTTGGTACCTTTATGCTATTTTTTTTATGACCTTTGTAAATGTAACAAACTTTTGAAAAATATTGGAAAAAGTCAACTCGGCCACAAGTGAATTCTCAGATGGGACTCGAACCCACGACCTTTGGAAATCCGGTCCAATGCTCTAACCACTGAGCTTCGTAGCAGTCTCGGTAGCTCAGTGGTTAGCGACTGCTACGAAGTCTAGGGTCGGGTCGAGTTGACTTTTTCAAATATTTTTCTATTTAAAATTTGTCATAAGTATAAAAATAGCATTGAAAAATGCAAAAATTCAAAAACCATATACTTTTAAGTTTGCATTTTACAATGCTATTTTTGTGTGATAATTATTAAACAATCGAATCTAATCGGTTCGAATCCCGTCAGGGCGACATGAGACTAATAGTTGCTTTTTGTAGTATATTTTCTTGTTTAATATTTATCACATAAAAATAGAATTGTAAAATTCAAAATTAAAAAGTTATATTTATACATTTGTTAAAAAAAATTACTTTCAAATGCGAGGATATTTCTCTCATTGATGAAACGACGGTGGCCAACACCGTAGAAAGGTGAATAGACTAGAAAAATTCGACGTGACCTCATAGGTCCATGTAGCATAATTGGATAGTGCATTGGGCCGGATTCCCAAGGATGCGGGTTCGAATCCAGTCACGGCGACATGAGACTAGTTGCTTTTTTCTAGTATATTTTCTTGTTTTATATTTGTAACAAACTTTATTTTCCTTTCTTTAAAACTGCAAATGAGGCGTAATTTTATGGAACATTAACTCAGACTTTTTTTTCTTATACTAAAAGTCTTTTACAATCTTAATGAAGATGTATGACAAAGAATAACTTTTTATTAACCTATTGTTGAAAATGTAAATAAGGGTAACATTAAGGTCTTAAAAAGATTATGTCATTTGCTTCTTTTATATTTGCTCAGACCTTTTTAGCCTTTGTTTATCTTTTAGGATATTTTTGTATTAGACATGAAATATTCTTGGTACTTAACGAGTGTAAGATGAAAGCTTTCAAACAATTGAGTCCCGTTTAAGTAAGACCATCCCTATGTATATTCATTTACTTCGAAATTTCTCTCTTTGCACAATTATTTCTTTTTTATTTAGCGTAAGAAATAATTAAGTTGGGACACAATACATCAACAAAAATTCACAAACTTATTAGGAACTTTTACATTAATCTATGAAACAGTCGTAAAGTTACATAATTTTATAACCTACCAAAAATTAATTTATTGCTTTATTTAATTTTTATTCCGTAATCCTTATACGCCTGTTAAATATAATTTTACGTTTTTGTTATATTCTGGTAGTATTCGTAATTTCGTATGTTCATATTGGAAATAATATAATTTTCCAATACGAATTGTGTAGACTTCTAAAAAATTTAATGCTTACAGTAAAGCTGTAAAATAAGAGCTTCACTGTAAATTATAAAAAATAACATATATTACGTCTGGTTTAAAAAAAGTAAAGTGGAATGGATTTACTCAATTAACATTAACATTGATTATCACTTATTATCGTCAAAGCTACGCCGTCATCCTACTTATTAACTTCCTAATTTCCTACGACTTCAAACGTTTATTGTTAAATTGTTATAATAATATTATGAGTTAACTAGAAAAAACAACTGGTCTTCAAGATATTTAAACGTGAATAATTGGACCACTGTGGTCTATAATTTAACCGCCTCTGTGGTCTAGTGGTACGACCACCGGTATCAGACCCAGGGGTCCGCTTAAGGGTTCGCTTCCCAGCGAGGAATTAGATTGAGGATTCCGGGAGAGGCTCGCTTCCATCTTCAGCCTTATCAATACTAAACATCAGGTATGACGAAGGCTAAGAGTCACCCCGTCGTTCATGTTATATTACATTTCATTTTATATTACAAGAATACACTAGAAAATAAACGTGACTTTATTTTCTAGTGTATTCTTGTAATATAAAATGGTGAATGCAAAAAAAAAAAAAACTTTTTTGACTGATTGTTTTATCAGTTTTTATTTCATACAGGTATTCTTTAGGCCAAATGATGTCACCAACTGGAGTCGGGGTGGTGTCACATCTAAACATATCCAGGACAAGAGTGGAAGATGGCGGATTGTACTCCTGCATCGCTATAGAAGGAGATTTTAGCGTGATGCATACTGCTAGAGTTGATATTTATGGTAAATAGCTTTTGTTATTAACTGACTATAATCCGATTTTAAATTCAGTAGAGTAATTTGACAGGTGCCAAAGTCATTAAGCGACTTCAGAAAAGAAGGAGGTCATAAATTCGTCCCGTATATTTTGTTTTTTTTTATGTATGCTCACCGATTACTCGATAACGCCGGAACCGATCGAAATGTTTCAAACGTTATAACATAGGGTTTGTCCCATTTTTTTTAATCTAAAATCGGTTTAGTAGTTTTGAAGAAATCTTAAGAAACTGTCGTTTTATCGGTAAAGCGGTTTGACTCAAACGGTTTGACTCAAACAAGTGCTTACACTACTAGTTCGAGTCAAACCGATGTACGGGACTTATCCTAACTTTAAAAATTGTGAAATAAAAAACTTTTTATAAAAAAACAACTTCAAAAATCAAAAAGAAAAAAAAAACTTTAGTTGGAGTCGGTCCAGCCAAGATAAGAAAAATAAAAGCAATAGAAGCTGTCCGTTGGTGATACGGAGTAGGAAACGTCCTTAGGTACGGTAAACGTAACTTAGGCCGAAACTATGGGTTTCGTGCTTAGAGAGGAGACCTTTATAACAAATTCCGGGATCACTTCGACACCTAGCTTGCGAAGGACTTCGCCTCTACTGCACAATGTTAAAGTCGATTGTTATTTGCACGTCTTCAGTGATGGGTTCAGACGTATTACGATAGGTGGCACCAGACAAATTTAAATCCGTTAAAAATAATCCTATTGGTGTAAATCAGACACATCCCTAGCAACTTAGGTTAACTTAACTCAAGTGGATCCGCAGCTAATATTTAGGTTTTATTACTTCTTTGTGTCCTCCATCTTGATATATTATTAAACTTATTAATATTGTAAAGAACAACTTTATAATAACTATCAACAAATTATATTAGTAGAAAAACAAGAAACCGTTAAATATAAAATCTTATACTATAACTATACTATAACAAAAATACGCCGTCCAACTCACAGCCGCGTTTCATAGTACCGAGAACACTGGCGCTGTTGCCCCGCTGAATGCAAAGACTCAGCCGCTGGGCAAGATAGGCACCAGCTCTCAGGTCTCCTGAGGCGTGGACCAGTTTTATGGAAAGATCTTTAATAAACTTTTTGGTGTCAGACAACCAAGGGCCCATTGTCTCTACGGCAAGCGCCGCAAATTCATGGCTTACTGAGAGCGACGAATATTTGCGGCGCTTGAGGAACTGTGCTTGCTCCGCAGCGGCTCCAGCTCTTGAGAATGTACCACGTATATGGGAAGGACCTAAGGTGTCTACACAGGTTGCGTCAACTTTTACGATATTTACCTACATATTCTAATCATAAGCAAAATTCTGTGTCATAAGCCAAGGTACGGAAACATCAAAACAATGCTAGTTTGGACCAGCTGTAATTAATCCATAAACCAACATTAGCACCATCAGCATACAAACTATATGCAAATTATGTTTTTCTAGGGCCGCCGTACATCAGATCGCTTCCACCAATTAAAGTGCAAAGCGGAGAGTCTCTTAAACTCAGATGCCCTTATTATGGATATCCAATAAGGTAAGATTATTTTTTTGCAATTTCAACAAAGGTAAACTGTGCGAGCTATCTTAGAATATGATGGGACCAAATATCATAGTATAACTAACACTAAGTAAGTTATTAGAGTTAAACAATAAACAATAATTTATTTGTATCTAAAGCCTGGTACAAAAACAATATTATCGTTAATTACCACAGTAGTCAAAGACTGTGTCGCAGTTATTAGCGCCCACCTCGAAGTTATACAAATTTTAAAAAAATACAAATAAATTAACCGAAATCTAAGGTCTACCTAGAGACTATATTATATCAAAGAAAAAAAACAAAAACTTTCTTATCCATAAGTGTAGTAAGTACGCGCGCGCGCGCTTGGGTGTGGAATGTGTGTGCGCGTGTGTGTGTGCGTGTGTGTTTGTGTGCGTGTGTGTGTTTGTGTGTGTGTTTGTGTGGGTGAGTGTGTGAGTTAACGTGAGTGTGTGATGCGTGTTATGTGTGTTGAATGTTATTCATTTTGTTAAACAAGAGACTCGACATCTTCATATTTTAAACTAAGGAGCCACTTGCACAAAACTTGCTTACACTCTCGAAAAGATAAGCTGTAAAAACGCAATTTATAGTTAATTTTATTATATAGGACTGAGCTAAGGTACAAATAGTGCCGACCGGTAAGCTTGGTAGAACATTTTCCGACTTTGAAGATTCTATTTGACAATCTTGTATTCAAGGCTAACTCAGGATCAAAATTACAAGATCTGTGTTATTTATTAAGCAACTGGTAATTATACGGTTTTCTAGCAGTTTGTATTTAATTAATAATTTATAGATAGTTACTTTATTTCCATCAATCAGCCGAACACAGATTTAATCAATGAAACAAATAATAATTAAAACTACTCATATAAATCTAAACTGTGTGCTGCATCGACGGAAAAAGCAAAAACTCTAATCCCTTTGCTTTAACAGTTAAAGCAAAGCACTGATATTCAGTTTTTGCCCAGAGGAAACGCGTGGTCGCCTGTGACGACGTGAATGCAAATAAAAATAAATAAACCAGCTTAATTTCAGAAAGAACGTAATTATAATACTTAAGAGGAATAAATATTTTGATCAGCTAAATATCAATTTGGTCAGCAACTCTCTTTGGCTTACCTAGTACTTGCTGACCAAATAGGTTTTCTTGCTGAACAATCAATTATTGGTTAGGTTAGGTTAGAGTTTTTTTTGCTGATCGATTAAATAATACCAATTCTTAAGTAACCACACAATAATAATATTTATTTGTAAATACATAATATATACAATATAATTCCAATAATAATTAATAGGTACCGTATTTATTTTTAAAAAAAATCACTCCGTATTCTTTTTCTCTGTCAATTTCTCCATACGTAGGTTAAGATAAGATAAGATAACATTTATTTGCTTGAATATGGTCAGTCAATCAGTTGCATACCAGGTATTTGCGGTCGAGTATTTGTATGAGTTTCCTGATATAAACCAGAAAGAAGCTCAGCCTTCTCGCTGGAAAAGCCTTCTGTGTTAATTGAGACAATGATCAGGGCGGGCTCTGAAAAGAGCCTTTTTGCTGTATCTACCATAGTGTGGTGAGGGTTAGTCAGCCTAAACCCTGCGTTACTGCGTTTAGCTGCTTCCTGGTATGCCGCGTGGAAGCTTCTTTCTTGCACTCCAAATAATTAAATTGTGACGTGTTTATGTAGTTATGTTAAATTTTAAATAGAAAACTATTGTAAAAATTAACTCGGCCACAAGTGCATTCTCAGATGGGAATCGAACCCATGACCGTTAGAAATCCGGTCCAATGCTCTCCAAAGATCAAGATTTCCAAAGGTCATGGGTTCGATTCCCATCTGAGAATTTTTTCCAATATTTTTTCTATTTAAAATTTATCATAAGTATAAAAATAGCATTGAAAAATGCAAAAAATCAAACATCATAAAAAAGTGTTTATGTAGGTTATAAAATTTATTGTACGTTTCAGCAAATTAGAATGGGAACATAAGAGTAAGAAAATTATTAGCACATCGTTATCTCAACATGGAAGATATAAACGAACGTATGGGAACGTAAAGAGAAAACGAAGGAAACGGCAAATTTTTGAACCTGGTGAAGATGGAGTTTTGAATATAGCAAGAGTAGTCAAAGAAGAAAACGGGGATATGTATACCTGTATCGTTTACAGTCCTTCTGGGGAAATGGCGAGAAGGTAAGAAAGAATATATATTAGCATGCAAAAAAATGATGATACTGTTTTAATACAAGTTATCATCTAAGCTTTAAACTATAGATATTTCAGAACAAGAAGTAATAACATCACTTTGAAAACATTCACCTTAGCTGAAGTTCTTATGCCTTAAAACTTTTGAAAGCTTTGCCTAAGCTGTTTTGAATCACATTTTGAAATTATAAGGCGTTTGCTCACTTTTTAACACTTTAAAAAATAAAAGCGCAACTACCTTTCGCTTTGTTTATTATCAATTTTGCAAAATTTTAAACCAATTCAGGGGGCTAATTGTCTAATTTTTAATCTATCGCAATCCCTTTCAATTCGTAATTTGAAAGTTATTCAGGCCGTTACTATTTGACATTTGAAAGGGATTGTGATAGGGACGCGTTTTAAAAGGTATGGAATAAACGAAATTGAACTGTTTAAGCAATATGACAGACGAAAATATCACAATCACAATACCTCTGAAAGGGATTGTGATAGATTTTAAATTAGACAATTAGGGGGCAGATCTATAATATATATATATATTTTTCAGATCCTTTGAAATTCAAGTAGTTGAAGCTCCAGAGTTAGATGAACTTCGTGTCGGTACAGGTCTAAAAGAAGGTCAAATAGTACAGATTACTTGCAACATTATCAGTGGAGACCCACCAATTTACTTCTCGTGGCTCAAAGATGGGAAGAAAATTCCAGCTAGTTTAAAGGTATTATCAAGTTTCATCTAAAATCGTGCAATTAAATAAAATCCTTTCAATAGTCAATATAAAGAGCGGTCCTAAGAATTCGCCCTGTGGAACTCCAAACACAGTTTTCTTTTAGATTACAGAACGAAGTGCCGAGCTATTCAGTGTGTTAATAATAAAGCGAGTTTCATTAGAGCATTGTGGAAAATACACGTGTATAGCAACGAATCACGTCGGAAAAGTTAACCAGACCGCCGATCTTTTTATAAATGGTAAGCTCTTTTATACGCCATATTTGCTTTATATAGAGTTATAAGAAACCTTTGTGCTGATGTGGATTATTTCTTTCGAAAATCTTATTACAGCAAGTTTAAGATGATGTAATTCTTAAATTTTTCTTTAACAAAGTTGTAAGTACTTATTTGGTTATGAATGAGGCCGAAATACTTTCTGGATTAAGAAATACATTTTCATTTACTTGGAATTGAATATCAGGAAAGCTACATTTGGTATGTTACCTCGCCATATATTTACCGTTCACTTTCATTACAGTGGCACCAAAATGGGTGGAAGAGCCATCAAATACATCTTTATTACTAGGGCAACGAGGCATTGTCTATTGCAACGCAAATGGATATCCGATTCCGCAGGTGCATTGGATGAAACGAGATGGTAGGTGACCTAGTTATTATATTTAAAATTGACTTTTATTAAAGTTTTGATGATGATTTATTTAATTCATAAAGTATCGCAAGACCACCGGGGGGGTATCACAAGTTCACAACAATGAAATATACACATCAAAAGTGTCTAGGGATCGTGTACTTCCTAACTATAAATAAATATCCAATGAATATCTACTAAATGTATTCTTTTAGACAGGCTTCTGACTTAAATATTTCTTTATTCAAGTAATGAAATTTAAAAAAAACAAATTATTACCCATCCGTAACAATTAAAATAATAATCCTCAATACATAGCAGCGATACTCTAAAACGTACTTGATCCCTAGACACTTCTGAGGTGTGTATTTATTGTGACTCATTTTCCTGTACTTGACGAGTTAAAAAACATTTAATTTAGAATGTTTGTATTTAACTTCAATATACGAAAGCCTTACAAATTCTCGTCAGGTTCTCAGCCTAACAAAACTTAAAGCAAATTGCTTCAGCTCTTTTGAAGAAGATTTATTACATTAGTAATCTGAACTCCCGCTGGAAATTTAACTTCTGATACCTACTTATTTAGTATTCTTGAAAGATAAAACGGAAAGTAGAAATATAGATTTCGAATCTTAGACTCTTTTAAATGGACAAAATTCTTAATAATACCTAAACTTTAGTTTCCTCAGGAGACTAATTGGTTACTTTATCGAAAAATGTTTTACCATTTAAAACCGTTCCTCAGTTAATAGCTTCTCCGAAAAGGGTTATTTTTTATAGACAAAGTCAAAAGATACGAATTATATTACCGAGTAATTGGTCCTTGACATAATCAAAGCTATTATCATTACCAAAACATGCCTTTCCTCAATCGGTTTTAAAATAATTGTCCAATGCGATAAAGTTACAATTCAATTGGACTACCATGATCAAACTTTGTTTGACGTGTTGTTGACTCGTAGAAATATCAAAGAACTGTTGCTAGGTTTCTCTCGTCTATTGTAAGTTCTATGTAAATAAATCACAATATGCCGTCTTTCAGGTGAATTATTGAAACATGTCAGTAAAAAGAACTTCGAAACCGCGAACTCGTAGAATCATAATTACCAATACGTCTTCTATACAATTAACATAAAAAATCCTTTTGAACAGTTCTTGGATTTTTTGACGATTCGTCTCTCTGTGGCGGATATCAAAAGAAATATTCGATAACAGTCTTTGCTTTTTATAGAATCATAATGATTTTCAGAGTCTGTGCACTTTGAGATAAATAAATATCATTGCTAAAATTTAAATGATACAATTAAAACTGAATTTCAGAAGAGCATCAACGAGTCAATATTATTCAATTACTGATGCTTTAAATAATTAACGATATTTGGTAGCACCACCAGCATGCTGTGTTTCATTTTTTTACTATTGTGTGTTTTACTGTAATGTGTCTTCATACTCTTATTATAAAAAAATAAAAAAACATCCTTCAAACTGTTTCATCACCCGCAACGGTCCATCGAGCACTAGGCAGCCAGGTTGCGACAGCCAAATGCTATTTGGCTAAATAGAAGTTTGGCTGCCGCAGCCAAAATTTCGTGTCTACCTAGTGCGTGAGCTCCCATACACCGTCATAATATGTTCGACTAGCTGCCGCAGCTTGCCTAGTGAGCTATAGGTCTAACTTTATTGTTTATTTTTGACTTTATAAATTTAAGTAGCAATCCTGATTTCTTATCTTCTTTCCTATCTTCGTTTATATCTCGTTCTATTGTCCTATTTTAAATAAAAGCGTTTGTAAGTTTTTTGCTACTTAATCACGCGTAAACTGCGAATCGGATTTAGAGAAGATTTTAATACACATAGAACAATGCCTGCAATAGTTTTTATTTATGAATTACGGGGAGACTCTTAGCCTTCATCATACCTGATGTTAAGTATTGATAAGGCTGAAGATGGAAGCGAGCCTCTCCCGGAATCCCCAATCACTGAGGATCTAGCTATCTTATCTTTAACTGCCGGAATACAACAATGCTGAAAACATTGTTGTTATAGCATCAGACTTACATAGGATGATGGTAGCCAGGCGGACTTACAACAAGTCCAACCACCAACCAAACCGAATACAATATGTACCCCCGCTAGGAATCGAACCCGGTACCCCTGGGTCTGATACCGGTGGTTGTACCACTAGACCACAGAGGCGGTTAATAGTACATAGAAAGCTTTTGGCCCGATTTTCCCACTATAACGGGGACCACAATGGTAAAATCGGGCGATGCTAAATAAGTGGTAGCTAGAAGTTTAATTATATCGAAATAATTTCAGTTAGGTACTTATATCATTAATTGTTTACCTTTGTTTTTTTAGCAACATTAGGTATTTGGCGACCGGTTCTAGACTTGGCCGGTGGTGGAGTGATAAGCTACCCCAATGGAACCCTCATTATCGAAGTAGTGTCTTTAGCTGATGAAGGAATGTACGCCTGCAATGTAGAAAATGGTGTCGGTGACCCACTTAACAAGAATTTGTGGATCAGTGTTAATAGTAAGTTCATGTCCGACACTTACGTATTTTTTAATGAAATTCTTTCACCTAGTTATGCACATCCATCTTCTATTCTGGTTTCACATACTTCAGGTTATTATAAATATGTTTTTGGTTGATTATGAATGGAGATGATGAAAAAAATGTACTCTCTAATGTTTTCAAAATGCCACAAAGATTCGTCATTATTATGGTCTAAAGCATGAAACAGAACAGAACCGTACCGTGACCTTTTGTAACGATTCTATTCCAATTGATTTGCTTAGCTTGTTCGGTTCGGTTAGGTTTTATACGAGAGTATTATTCTTGCATTCTGAACTCAGTGTATGGCCCCAGTTCTTTCAATGAAGCACCAGTGTATAATTAATTAATCTTATAAGTGACAGAGTGATCCGTATTTGAAATAATAATTGTAACTTGAAAATTTTCTCTAGAGCCAGTGCATTTCGAGTCGGTCGGTTCAAACGTTACTACGAAAACGGGTCTGCCGGCAACTCTGACGTGTCGACCACTCGGAGACAGTCCAATCAGAGTCAAGTGGGCTTTGAATGGAAAACCTATAGACTATACGTCATCTAGGTGAGTTTACTAAACTCCTTTGAGGGTTTGAGGCATTAACGCATTCACTGCCACACACTCGGATCCAAGTGGTAGTAGCTACCACTGGTGTCGTCCACTCGGATTCAAGTAGGTCATAATAGAAAAATATAGTGTAGTAAGTATTTCGATTAGATGTGTTAATCACGACAAAAGGTCCATTCCTTTCTTCTTACAGACTTTTTGATGATGTTTTTTAATACCTTTTTCTTTAATAAAGTATTGCTTAATTTATTCATAATTACCTATGAAAACACAGTTATAAGTTCAAAGTTAAGTAAAATAGAAAAAAACAGGTCAGTGAAGGTATGGCAAAATACGTAGCACCATCTACATGTCACTTTTGCAATTAAAAGTAAGGGGAATTGAGGTTGTGGTAGTTTCCGCTGCTTTTTCACTTTCAATGAAAATCTAAGAAATTGCAATAGATGGCGTTTTACTGTTTTGAACAAAGTTCTACTAGGTTTTCCACTGTCTACTGCTGTTGGTACGCCCTTGTTTCAGCTTGTAATTTTACTATGATTTCGTATTTCAGAATAGCTATATCAGAAACTTTAACACATAATGGTGTGAAAAGCGTAATCAGTATAAATTATGTAGAGAGTCGCGATGGAGGAACGTACGAGTGTAGAGCAAGTAATCCCTTTGGTGTTGCTGCCTACAACATCAATTTGAATATACTCGGTAAGTTTTATTGCATACTCATTAAAATTAAAAAAAAAAAATTCCATTAGGAAAATAATAGGATAAGTAGGTAATTCAACATAAAAGTTTTCAGAAAGTTTATCGAGTAAAAATATTTAATTTCACGAAGAAATATGATTTCAGTGAATTTAGTTTTTACTGTGTGGCTTTGAAAGCAATGGTTTGCCTTCTTGAGATAGAAAAACTTTATTAGATCTACTGCTTGGTCTATACTACCTGTACAAATAAAATTACTATCATACAAAGCAAGTATATATTAAAAAGAGTGTTCAGTGCTACTAAGCTTAAATAAGTTACTGATTTTTGTTATTCGTTAAAATCGTCACTCATATTTTCAGAACCCCCAACACCACCCTTAGATTTACTAGTGGATTCAGTATCAAGTAATTCAGCTAAACTCTCATGGAGAGATACCATCAGCACGCACGTCCAGTACTATACTGTACAGTATACGAGCACAGACTTCATGCTGTGGGATACAGCTAAGAATATAAATATAACGAGGTGAGTAATTAAAACTAAAACGGTATTAATTAACTATTCGTCATCAGCCATTTTTAATGTCCCCACTGCTGAGGCAGTGGTCTTCATTAAGGATGGATAAGGATCGAACGGGCCATGACTCACCACGCGGGCCCAATGCGGATTGGTGGGTTTTAACGACTGCAAATGCAGCCGGGACCAACGGCTTAACGTGCCTTCCTAAGCACGGAGGAGCTCGAGATAGTACATTTTTGGTCACCCATCCCGTGACCGACCATTGCGAAACGCAGGCCGAGCGCGCGAACCACTGCCCCGCGGGCTCCTCCCTTAACTAAACTAACTTCATTAATTAACTATTTCAGTCGTATAAGTAGAGGAGAGAAGTATTTTATTTTGATGACATTATTGTTATTGTTCGTGTAATTTAATAATGGTTAAATTCTACAGATTATATTTAATTATAATATAATAATAAATAGGCAGCGGCGTCTTTTGAAATAATAGCATTTGTAATTTTCAAGACGCCTAGCCTAGGAATGGATTGAAAAAAGAACCCTTATCATAATGATGATAACATAGTATGTACCTATCAGAAAAGGTGTTATGGTATTGTATTATTATTACAGTTCTAACAATAGCTTCTTTATTTGCAGACACGATGGTGATTTAAGGCAAAACATTGAACTAAGAGATTTACAACCAGCAGTAGATTACAGAGTAAGGGTTGCTTCTGGGAACCAAGTAGACTTAAGTCCTTATACACAACCTGTGCATTTTACAACACAACAGGAAGGTAAGAATACTGATATAGTTATTATTAAACACAAAATGGATTCGGTACCTACAATATACAAAGACAAAATATTATAAAAACTGTATCGAAACCGAATTCTGGGCCTTTATTTGGCGCTGGTCTAACTGAAATTGATGCTGATCGTAAGATTTTTGCTTTGTGTTTATAAACTATGGAACATTACAAAATATTATCAAAAGACGCTGAATGTACATCTTTTCCCTTGTTCGACTCGCGTTGACCCTCCATATTTTTTCAAACATGCTTGAAAATTTGAGCATTTTTTGACAACCTTCTTCGAGATAAATCTAAATTGCTGTACTGGCCAAATACATGCGAGCACCGGCCGGCAAAAGTTGTATGAAAATCCATATCTGTCGTGGTTTAGCGGCCAAATAAATACAAAGTTAACTCATATAAGTCGTGTAATTTATAAATGGAACGATCTTTTACTCCTGATCATGGCAACCAAGGAGGTAACTTATCAAAGGTTATATTTAAATTTCGAACTGGCTTGCAAACAGAAAGATGTTAATTGAATAAAAAAATACAAATGAATACTTCAACTCGAGAATGTACTATTTAAATTAAAAGTTCTGCTTAGGTACCTCTTAGTTTTATTTTGCGCGTATTATTTGAGAGAAGTACTATTCAAGCCTTGGCCACAACTAGGAAATGATGGACTTACGTATGTGTGCCTCGGATTCGCCTCGGCCCACATTTACACGTTTGCCCATCAATGTCATTTTTGCTGGTCGCTGCAGTAATTACTATACTCGACTACATAACTCATATGTTTTAGCACCATCATCAACACCACTTGGTGTGCAAGTCCAACAAACGGAAAACCCTGGTGAACTGCTCGTCTCCTGGATTCCTCCTCCAAGAGAAAGTCACAATGGATTGTTACAAGGATACCATGTGAAAGCTGTGCCTAGGATAAGCGGAGAATCAGGTATTTTCAACAATTTAGTATACCTACTGCCAGCATATTAATGTTGAAAATTATGAAGGTTTGAGAGTATTGAGATTAATTAGACTGATTTTTTGAATTTTTAGGACCTAATGATACTCAAACTAAAGTCATCAAAGTTATATCCCGAAAAGGGAAACAAGAGACTACACTAAGCGGACTGTTAAAAAATACCAGGTACCTACTGTAGGCTTATCACGAGTTTGCCAAACTTGACGTTACAATCAACGTTAACGCAGCTCTGTCTCTTTCATATTAACCGAATATTTTACCAACATGATTCCATGTGTTTGGCAAACTACAGATTACAGATTTTTTCAAATGCTTTCATAGTTATCATCCGACTTTTCCTCATTGAAAATCTTTGAACTTCCAGATACGCCGTAACAGTGAGCGCTTTCAACTCAGCTGGGAATGGACCATTTTCTTTACCTATTTACCAGACTACGAGAGAAGGAGGTAAATATACCAAAGATATATCGTTTATAGAAAACCTAGAAATATTGTTATAGAGATGGCACCTAACAAGCAAGGGAGATGAAGCAATAGACAGTGTATAATATAAGGTACAAGGTGATATGCAACTTTGGCGGAGAAAGGTTCCAAAAAGAAAAAATCTCTTGAAATACCAACGCATATTCAGTATTCAGAAACCTAATTAGGTAAAAACACACTGTTCATAATCGTTTTCAATACATAATAATCATGATCATATATCCGTCATTGGCTCAGAAGTATAGTGGTTTAATTGATTTATTTACCTGCAGTGATATAATGCGCGCAAATGTATACATTTATAAAGTTTATTTGTATGTCTTCTTCAATATTATTTGATAAAATTGATACTATAAATAAGTTCAGTTTAATCAGTTTCTAAAATATACAACTTTGGCATTCCAGCTCCAGAACATCCTCCTTCTGGATTGGAATGCCGCGGCGTCTCTTCCTCATCATTGAGGATATCATGGCAACCCATCACTGCTCCTGGCTCTTCACTGCTTGGATATTCTATTTACTATGGCACGGAAGGTGATTTTAATGTTTTCTTAGTTATTTTATCAGCAGTACGTAAGATCTATCGTCATCAGCCATTTTTAATGTCCCCACTGCTGGGGCACAGGCCTTCATTATGGATGGATAAGGAGAACGGGCCATGACCCACCACGCGGGCCCAATGCGGATTGGTGGGTTTTAACGACTGCAAATGCAGTTGGGACCAACGGCTTAACGTGCCTTCCGAAGCACGGAGGAGCTCGAGATAGTAAATTTTTGGTCACCCATCCCGTGACCGACCATTCCGTAAGTTGCTTAACGTCAACAACCGCAGGCTGAGCACGCGAACCACTGCGCCACGGGCTCTTCCCAACTATTTAAGATGTAAGATCTATCACCAACTGTCAATAAACACATTTAATGCTAAACATATTTAAAATGTCATTGCATTTCAGTCATGCGTTTAAACTAGGGGTTAGTGCCTAACCATATACTGTCTAACAACCAAAGAACGTATTTATTTGTCGTATTTTTCTTGCATAGACCAGTTAAGACCATTAAAAGTCAAGATATAAGTATTTTACATGTTAAACTATCTCTGAACTTTGAGAAAAAGGTCTAAAGGTCTCGACAAATATACCGCTAAACAAGAAAGTGACCCTCACAAATCTTTCTTTTCTTCGTTTCTAGCCATCACCATCATCGCCAATTTTAATGATTCTACTGCTGGGACACTGACCTTTCTTATGGATGCATAAGAAGAATGGGCCATGACCCATCACGCAGACCCAATGTGGATGAGTGGGTTTTAACGACAGTAAATACAGCCGGGACTAATAGCTTATCGTGCCTTCGGAGATAACAAATTTTTGGCTATCCATCCCATTCCGTGACCGACCGTTTAAATGGCACGGATTTCTATTTCTGTATGTTTAACAATATCAAATTACTGTTCGTAAAAAAATAATGATTTATTGCATTTTTCAATGCTACTTTTATACTTATGATAAATTTTAAATAGAATAATTTTGGTGAAAATCAACTCGGCCACAAAAGTGGATTCAACAAATTTTGTCAAAAACGTTTTCAGATGGTCCCTGGCAGAACATCAGCTCGCCTCACACCGAGCTCTACCTTCAAGCACTGTTGAAGTACACGAACTACACCATCAAAGTAGCTGGCTTCTCCAACTACGGTGTTGGCCCATTTTCATATCCGATCATTTGTACTACATTACAAGATGGTAAGTTTTCTCGATAAAACTTTACAACTTGTTCCTACTTATCGGCTGTCGGCGCCGTTTTTAGACTGGCCGCACATTGTAACGCACTAACGCTCGCTGGAAGGCATTCTTTTTTTATTGGACCCCGCAAACACTTAGAAAAATTCCGACCGGATTGTGGTAAAGTCTGTTTCACGAAAGATGGCACGTAAGAGACCCCTCTTAGGTTCAATCAACATTCAAAAATAAGCTCTATTACTATGGTGATAATTTTAGTTAAAAATAATAGTACAAACAAACATAGACATACCATTAGACACTACCATTGCTGGTACTGTCGTAATTTCTTTTTGCCGTCGTTCCATTAAATCGCCTCTGTTCACACTTGCACCGGCCTAACACGAAAAACTTTCGATTAAGTATCGAGGACCTATCGTCAAAAATGTATGACATATTGTTCAGCGTTCCAACCGGATATAATCGGAACTACATATTCCTATAATTTTTTGACAATACGTCCTCTATACTATTTCGAAAGTTTAACGGTGTATAAACAAACTAATAATATTATGTTTTTTTTTTAATTATTGGGCTTACAAAACTGGTTTACAATGTTATCATTTTACTAAATTAAAATTAAAAACTAAAAGCTTATACTACATTGAAACCTACTAGATGTAAACACAACATGCGTTATGTAATATTACAATTTGTTTTTGATATTACGGTTCGAATTTCTGTTTTAACTTACTTACTATTTTTATTATTATCATTTATTTATTATAAATCATTATAAAAAAATCGATTTGAAGAAATTCGTGATTCTTTCTGCTATATTTATTATGACACTCAACACTCGACCCTCGACACTCGCCACTCGCCAGTTGGTAGTCGGCAGTAGGCACTGGGCACTTGACACTCAGCAGTAGGCACTGGACATGCAACGTTTGGCACTTGACACTCGACTCTCTATACTCACCCTCGACACAAGTACACACTAGTAGTGCAACAAAGTGATTTCTAATCTGTTAAAACGTAATATTCTAAAACCACTTTCAAAAGCCCGAAACAAAGAATTAAATGTCTTTGGGCTTCTTACATTGAGCCACTTTGCAACAGTTGCCACATAAATATTGTCACATACGACCAAAATTAATTAACGACTAAAAACGACCGGAATACTGGGGGCTGTGTATGTGTATTGCTGTTCTTTTATTTCCGTGGCCTTAGATGATCCAGCCCCCGTTTTACGATCTCTTACCATCAGCTAAGTTCCTGTAAGTAAATTACTTGTACACAGTTATAGGTGCGTCTCATTCACTAAAATTTGGCTGTTAATACGAGTGAGGTCGATATACAAGGCAGGTTCTATATGTTAAACTATTGGAAATTTGGCTTTTGTTAGCACGCAATGGACCTAATTTACTACTAAATTATTAAAGTAAACACAGTTTTCGGTTCAGACACTTTTATTCGACTTACAAACAAAATGTATTCATACAAAAACAATAATCTAGTATCAGATTACATTTGTCATGCATAGACATTGCACTAACTGGAAAGCACCAGTTTTTGCCAGCCAGGACTGTCACTCTCCAACTCGCACCCTTAAACTGACACTAACAATTATACTAACAACACCATTAAACCATAAAAAAATAATCGCAACCTTAAATTAAGCATTAACCATTACACCAAAACATAAATTATCAAACAATTTTTATCTAAAGTACAAGTCATTCGGCATATACACATTCGCTCTATTTCATCAATTACCGCCCTCTTAATGAGTAATCTTAATAAAATTGATTAAATTTTTGGGCCTGGTAGAGATTTTGTTAACATAATTATCTACCAACATTTCTTGTAGGTGCACATAACACACCTCAACCGCTTCATTTAGTATAGCTTCCTGAACGAAATGATACCTTATCTCGATATGTTTGGTTTCATCTTATTACGTGCTATATGGTTTGTAGACTGATTGTCATCATTGATGACTACGGGCTTATCACGCGTATCGTTTATTAAGCGGTTTAATAAACTCATTAATTATATAGCTTCTTTCGAAGCTTGGCTAAGACCTATTTACTCGGCCTCTGTCGAAGACAATGCAAAAACAATAATCTGACAGATAACATTTGTCATGCATAATGACAGATAACATTTATCATGCATAGGCATGATACTTGCTGGCCAGCACCAGTTCTTGCGAGCCGCTCGCTCGCGTACCACTTGATTCAGCATCAGGTACATTACGTGCTACCCTCTAATTGAATACGCTGCTTTTTTTAACTGTACATGAAAACACTATTGATAAAAACGTTCCCAATAATAATATATTATGCTATTCTTTTATTTCCAGTACCCGGTCCACCATCAGCAATAAAAGTGGTGGTGTCATCGTCGTCCTCCCTCCTCGTCAGCTGGCGAAGACCTGAGCAGCCCAATGGAGAGATATCGCACTACACCGTTTATGTTAAACCTGTATCTAGGTAAGAGCTTGCTATCAGTTGAGCCTTAATTTAACCTACTGTAATTTTACACTTTCTAGTGAGTTTCTGTGACTTAGGGCGGGTTTCACCCTGATAGATAAGTTCTGGATATTTATCTGGGATATAATTTGACATATTTTTCATACTGCAAATGACAAAATAATCAGGACATTTGTATATTTGGGAAATAATGTAAAGAAAATAGGTCCCAAGATGGAGCCTTGTGGAACCACTTTGACTTTTGTTTCGTTTTGGATTTAAATGTTTTATTATCAGTACACTTTAATGCAATTTAATGGTACCATCTTTTATTCGAGTAGGATTCAAGTAGCCGAAGAAATTTAGCTTTTATACCATGAAATTGAAAATAAAATTGAATTTAAAAAAATAACTAAATTTCAGTACCGGAGCACCGCAAAGCTATCGCGTGGAAGCGAACCAAGAACAATCGAGACAGCTGACGTTTCCTATTACAGGATTGTCTTCGGGCAAACAGTATGAAGTTTTTGTAAGAGCTCACACCACTGCTGGAGAAGGGGCGCCCAGTAATCGTATACATATGGAATTGAGTCCCAAAGGTATGCAACTACTGTATGTGGACCAAATTCCGAAAGGCTTATGTTAACTACTAACCTAACCTAACTACTAAAATAGCTTAAAACCCTCACCAAAATAGATCACCAGAAAAATATTTTTCCTGGTTGGAGATCGAACCCAAGACCTCTGCCGATTTAGCTAGGAATAGTATCTGATTAGGTGCTACTTTAAAATCAATAGAAGCACTTACCTAAGCAAAAACAAATCAGCTTATTAATCAAAGTAAATAAAAAAAAGATAGGATGTTGCATAGACACCCACGGTTCGACATTTAATAAATATTTAGTCTGATGTAATGGAGGCAAAACTATTGCAAATAGATAAGATAGGATACAAGGAATTGTTTATGTTTTTCAGTGGTAGCTGGAGTAGCCTCTCTAGGTGGTCCTATATCAGTGGGCGTAGGCAGTTCCTTACTCCTGGTCTGTCAGTGCGTAGGAGTTCCTCCGCCGAGGACAGTGTGGTACCACAAGTACAACATCATCACCCACCATCCGAGATTCACGAGGAATCATGATGATAGTCTACTTATCAACAGTAAGTATTTCTCTCTTACCACCTTATAAAGGTTAGAAGTAATACGATCAAATTAAAATACAACAATACTAGAACTAGAACAACTTTTGGAAATCTGGTCTACTGCTCGCCCGATAGAGTCATTGAACCCTTTGAGCATATATAGTATAATATATAGTAATAACTTTGCAGGCATTTGATCACCATCGTGCTTAACAAACAGGATGTGGTCTAAGGTGTTGCATTCTTGCCCAGCAAATGCCTATTTTCTAGTAGTTAACTATTTTAGGACGCTGTTATCATCAATGAAACGAATATCATGGCATAATGGCGAAATGAATATTTTTACAAATAATTGACAATCGATTAAGTTGAAACTGCCATTTGATTTTAGAATATTTGACAACAATGCCTATTCTATTACTTATTTGTGATAATCTTTACCTTCTTCCAGATATAGACCAATCACTGAGCGGCAACTACACTTGTCTCGCCAAAAACTTGTACGGTTCAGACTCCGTATCGTACGATGTGACTGTGCTACCCACTCCCGAACCGCCAAGTTTAAGAGTCATACCGCATAAGAACGCATTGCACCTACACTGGGACTCACCGAGGAAAGTCGGCGGGAAGATACAGAAAATTAGTAAGTATCAATGTATTAAGTACATTTTATGAGACTAGCCCTGATTCTTGATAAAATGATACCTTCCCCCAACATGAACCATGAATGAATAGATGTAGAGTGACAAGTTATGTGGCAGTAACTCGATAAGTGGCAGTGTCACGATCAAGCTATGACTGTCAATAAAAATCGTTCATGCTGGGTTTATTAATTAGACTCAATACGATAAGATATCCAATTCAATCCTATATGATTAGCAATTTCAAAATCTCTCATTGCGGGGCTTGTTTTTAAATTACCATTCATTACCTACTGCAAATAAATAGATAGATAGATAAAGTCATTTATTCGCATCACAAACATTATTGTGCCAGATGCAGCCAAGATCAATGACTTAACGTGCCGTTTTAAACACAGAGAAACTCAGTATACTTAAAATACATTAAGAATACTGAGTCAAGCATTCCGCGAGTAACGTTGCTTAACCGCCACAACCGCAGGCCAATGCGATAACTGCTGTGGAATCGAGCACCAATCCAACTAAACGCAACTAAAGAGCTAATGTTTTAATGTATCAGGCTACAATCTAACTTGGAAAGAAGCCAGCGGTTCCTGGCAAGACGCGTGGACGAACAAAGGGACCTCTTTACAAGGAACACAAGAGTATACCATCCAGAATCTGAAGTGTGGTACGAAGTACTCAATCAGGATGACGGCTTCGAACAGTGTTGGGGCGTCACAGCCAGCTTTTATTGACGCTACTACACTTGGGGGAGGTGGGTTTGAAAATATATTTGATAAACATTGAATTATTTATTCGAACTATGATAATATCAACATAATATCTTTTAGTAGTGACTGTGATGATTCTCATGACCATTTTAGTGTGCTCTATTGCCATTGATTGATTTACGCCCGAATATTCAAACCTCATTTATTTTGAGCTGAAACATGTATTTTTATGAGCAACGGGTTGATCATGTTAAGTAATGATAAAGCTGAGAGAAGAAGCACTCTTTTCACGGAATATTCAACCACTGTGGAACTGGCTATTTTATCTCTCACTGCCGGAACACAACAATGTTAAACATTATTGTCATGACGTCAGACTTAGACAAGATAATGGTAGCTAGGTTAACCTATAACAAGTCCTACCATCAACCAACATATTTAGGAAGTTCTCAAATTTATTAACTTTTTAAAGTATCTTTCTACTACTTAATTACGACTCAATACGGTTACTACTATATTTATGCAGCTCTATTAGTTTATCATAATTCTGTTGCTTTGATATTTACACGCAGTTTTATTACGTGTAAGTGTTGGCATGTACAAAACAACTGACGCAAAGCCCATTCAACAACTTTCAGTTCCCATATCACCAACAAGCACTGAATGGTTCTGGAGTAACGCGAGTCACGTGTTCATTCAGCTCAGTGGTTGGGACGATAACGGATGCGAGATCACTAGGTTCGAGGTCGACTATAGGGAATATGGCAGCAAGGTTTGGAAGAGAGCTGATAATAAAGTAGTAAGTGAAGAAATTATTCTTACTTCTTCCCATTAACTTGTTTTATTATTAGGTTCGGTAAATACTTTACAAAAAATAAGATATTTAACATTGTGATTTAAGAAATGCTATTGAAACGAAATTGTGATTTCTTAAACTTTAAAAACGGTAATTTAAATATTCAGTAATTAATTTTTCGAGGAATTAGCAAAACAAATAAAACATTGTTGTCATCATCGGCACATACGGGGGGTAATATTAATGGTGTATTTTGGGCTGAATTTCTAATAACTAAGTGCTAAAAATGGAGTAAAAACATGGAATAACTAAACTACTAAAGATAGTAAGCAATAGAATATCGAGAATGATAACAACGTCAAATTTAAATGTTTTATTTTTCTTTCTTTTCACAGCCACAAGTCGACGCAGTTTGGAATCATTACATACCCTCATCATTGCTGAATCAACCAAACTCGTTCGTAATAGGGGACTTAACTCCAGCTCAGTGGTATCAAATCAGAGTGTCTGCTGAAAACTCAGCTGGCATATCAACTTCTTTGTATACTTATGCCACTACAACATTAAAAGGAGGTTAGTATACTTTATTATCAAAATCGGGGAGACGCTTAACCTTCATCACACCTGATGTTAAGTTATGATAAGGCTGAAGATGGAAAGCGCGCTTCTCCCGGAATCCTCAACCACTAAGGAACTGGCTATCTTATCTCTAAATGCTGCAACACAACAATGCTATAAACATTGCTGTTAAGATGACGCCTTAACAGCAATGTTTATTGCATTGTTTATAGCAATGACATAAATAAGATGGTGGGAAGCGAATACAAATATGAACCCCTGCTTGGAATCGAACCCTGGACTTCTGGGTCTGGAAGCGGTGTAATTACCACTAGACCACAAATGCGGTATTTAAATAGTCTTGAGTTTCTTTTACAATTTTATACTCAATAGCAACTTATGAAATAATATTTACAGATTGTCTTCAACTTTAAGTCATGTCTGTCTGATTTCAGAGTCTATTGGGCCACCATCGGAGTTCTTCGATATTAATATGCTCGTCATCATCTGCAGTTCAATATTACTGTTGTTATGTTCCTTCACTTGTGTGTATATATTGATCAAAAGGCATAAGTAAGTCGAAATACTCTATTTATAATAAAAACGTGAAATAGTGAATTCATGATAATTCCACTAATTGATAAGCGAGAATTTTTACGTTGAGTTTTCATGCAACACGAAATTACCAATGAATATCCAATCCAAATTCCAAACGATCAGTATTTGTTGGCCTCCAAGCTACATTATTGAGTACCCTGTGTACGCTAAAAAATACGCGATAAAAACAGATCTTAACGAAAATAATAATACATTTTAAGCCCATAAGAGGTATTGGCTATATCACATTTTTCATCATCATATTTTATTAACCACGCCCATTTTATTTTAGCCATCAACGTTTGACTGAGTATCGTAATTCATTAACGGCTGAATGCAAGTCAGAACGAAGTAACGTCACAGCGAACACACCACAAAGTGTGCCGACCGAGGTTAACAATAGAGTGTATAGCACACCTGTTCATCTCACAGCTGATACCAAGCATGGTAAGATTAATACTTATGGAGGAAAAACCTAGCTTTCTTTATCAAAAATACAAATTCAACATGTCCAACGAAATTTCCAATGTAACTCGCGTTTTATCCAAAGCAGTAGTCGATGTAGATGAATGAGTAAATGAAAATGTGAAGTAAGAAATTATATTATTATATAAAAGTAGTAGCATATTATCTTCAGGGAAATAAAAATTAATATATTATAATTTGATCACTTTTATTTACAGAGCTTTATGAGATCAGTCCATACGCACAGTTTGCGATTGGTTTCCGCACATTCGGTCATGTAGACAATCAAGAAGCACCAAACAGAGCCCACCCTCCGGGTATCAGCAAATCAAGATATGATAGTGGTAAGTGAATCAAACTATAAAAATGTATAACTCTTCCTTAAAACATTAATGGGCTTTTAGCATTTGGAATAACATTTGAGCTGTGAGTTGTTTTATAACCTAGTGATACTTCGGCATTCTATTTTAGAAGTGCGATTGATTATTTTGATGATATAAATTGTTACTACTAAATCATCCAAATAATCTTGGTTCTGACAATATTTTTTGGCAATGAAAGAAACTCTTTCTATGATAGTCAAGTGATTCGAAGATGATAATAATATAATGTTATTTTTAAATTTGTTACAGAAACTAGTTTTCAAATGAGGTCTGAGTCTGAAGAAAGCGATTGCATGTCGCGAACTACGACATTGAAAAGTGTACCAAGAAGTATTTATCAATTTTAGTTTCTACTACTTAGTACTTTGTTTACAGTAAATGTTAATAAATAATAATTGCGATATTTATTTTTTCAGAAGCATGCAGGGTGCCACATCATAGGTAGCTGAGCAGATAATTTTAATTATTATTAGTCAATAAATTGTATGGTTGTGTTCATTACAACAATAGACATAATTTTTCTGATCTCATCTACAATAAAATACATAGAGCCTTAGTAATAATTATCGGTAGAGAAAGTTTTTAATACTTATTCAGTGTTTTGTTTAGTTTGAAAAATCGAAACAGCAATCGTTATATGTATTGCTAATAGAAAATATACTGGTGACAATGAAACTGAATACCGAATATCTATTTAAGAGGATTGTATAGTGCCGATACGCGTCGCGAGTCCTAGAAGCGATTGCCTACTTATTCCTTCTGAAATATTGTTTCGGGCGATAGCGTTTTCACCCCCCTAAATCTTTACGAAATTAAGTAATTTTTGTGTCAATCGATTTAGGGGCCTGACCATCAACTGTAATGCAATTCATTGTAGGATGTGAGAGTGGGATGCTGCCAGATGGCGCGGCTAGCGGCGTCCCGCACTTACTACCTGAAAGAAGCCTAAAATGAATCGCATTACAGTTGATGGTAGGCCCCCAGAACACCTTAATCTAGGGCTGTGCAAGTTTTTTTAGGAATTTGGTTTAGTTTAACTCAAATAAATTGAAACAAATAATTGAAAAGTTTTTAGTAAAAATAATACGGATATTCAGATGCTAATTATTTTTGTTCTAAGCAATATTTCTTTAAAACAAAAACGATCTGCCCTACTTACCCAATATATCAAGAACATGTATAACAAATATCAAAATTGGATTATGTTTGAGAAACGTTATTTTGAATGAAAATTTACAGCTACACAATCCTTTTATAGCCTTTTCTCCTTTATCAAACAATATTACATTTTAGCAATACAAGAAGAATGTTTTGTAAATATAACCTAATAATTATTTTTTAAATAATGTGATAATAACTTGTATTAGAAACAATTACCTAGTCTTATGTTATGTAGGTTCTTTTTATATTTTTTATTTTAATTTCGGCTACTCAATTAAACTGTTATAATAGATTATTATTTCAATATTGTTAAATAAGAAATGTACACCAGAAAAAACAACTAGTCTCCAAATTGAACAATCGAAAAAATCAAAACCGCAGTATTGGGATTTCCCCTTCTTTTATCGGTATAAAACTTATACTGCTGTTTACTAAATAAGTTAAACGAATCTAAACATAATCAATTGCTATCCAAATGTCTATGTTAAAATGACTAATGTAGGTGTTTAATATTTTTATACATTTTAAGGAGAATGTAAATAAAATTAATGATAATAAAATTGTATATAAATGTTACGACAAAAGGAGTGTCAATAAATCTTTAAATTAAAATTGTGAATATGATTCAAAAATTCTTAGTCAAGGACTATTTGATGATGTATGTTATGAGTTTGGTTTAATCGATTCAAACACTGCCAAATGAATGCTCTGAATCTTTTCAAGAACTCACAGCATAGTTAAAATCAATCATAATTAGCGTATTTCAATTATAACTATTTGTTACATTACTGTAAAAAAATCGAGAATCGATATTTATCAGTATTTTGTTTCTATTTAAAACATCAAAAACACAGGACTCAAGACAGATGTTAGAAGTAGCAATGATACGCATCGCATTTAGTACCTACTAAAGTGGGTATCGCCACGAAAATAGTCACGTTGACACATCTTAGGCCACTTCTGAATCCAACGATTCAGAATGAGGCCAAGACTAATCCCCATATTCTAAGTCGTTCCTCCAAAACTTACTCGTCCTCGACCTAACGAAACCTCATTGAAAACCTCTTCGAAATACTCCTCGAAATCGGTATTCTAAGTCATAACTCCGTAAGGACCTGGAGGAGCCAAAGAGTACGTAGCCACTCCGTGTTAGGCTTAGCGCACACTACCATTTTTACTTACGACGAGGTTGAGTGGAGTGTAAAAAGTTTTGGAGGAACGACTTTGAATATGGGGGTAAGCCTATTTAATGTAAAAAAGACACGAAGAAATTCAAAGTCGTACTAAAAGAAATATGTATGCCAAAATAAAATGTGAATAATAATTTAATTTGTAGTTTATAAACCCTGAGACCTCTGGAAATTAAATATTTTTTATTTATACGAAACAAAATTTATACTTAACTTCGTTCCGAGTTTATTGTGAATTGTGAGACGACATTTTTTAAACTTTATATAGATTGTATAAATAAATAGGTTTGTTATTTTATGACTCTATAATGGTCGTAAAAAAGTAATCAACGTATAAATTATCTTCAAAAAGACTGATTACTTAACATTTATTGTTTTGTAAATTCGATTTATGTAGTAGTTTTTAAATAGAAATAAAATTTTGACGACAAATATAAATGTTAGTAATAAACTTGTTGTTTTATTTATTAAAAAGTAGTCCTTTATTTTGAGATATGGGCATGTTTTTGGAAGGCTTTTCAAGGGCTTTGAACTAATGGCGGATTTTGCTCACTGGCGCTGCCTCGGGAAAAGAATGAAGAAAGCAGGAAAGAAAGAAAAATCTATTTATTTGAGACAAAAATAGATTACATAGACCAGTACACCCATAGAGAGAGAAAATTATAATTATTAAGACTGTACGAATGATGGTGATAGGTATGAATAGGTTGAAGCCAATGGGAGGTTGGTCAAATAGTGAGCTTTCCGAACTGGGCGTTGTTAACCCGGGAACCGCGGTCCCACTGATATTGGTTGAACGTTGAATATGTCGTAGGATGATTTGATAAATAGAATTTTCGCAAAAATCCTAGGGATATTTAGACAATGTTGTTAATATTTCTCACTTTTACTGAAAATTCATAGGGTTATTGCAAAAATTCGGATTGTATTAGTGACATTGCATATTTTTTTGATTGGCTTTATTTAGGCTTGCTTGCAAAACTGTTATTCTGATTGGTTTACAGAAAGTTTACTACACGTGAGACAATGGATTGACATTTGAAACGTCAAGTCGTGAACCAATCAGAGAAGTTGTTGTTTTGGACCAGCCAATCTGTCGTTCTTATTCCATAATAGCCAGCGATTCTTTTCGCAATCTTACTAAGATCATCCGTTTTTTCGCCAAGGCCTTATTTTTTTTGAGTAGGATTGAGAAATGACAAGACCATTGTCGGGTCATTTCTCAATCCGTATGTTTTCGCAATATCCCTAGGGTTTTCGCAATAAATCGATTTATCTAATTATCCTGCGACATATATACTCGTATGTTGGCTTTCTCGTGATACTTCGTATGCGCGATGTAGGTTTCCATACTGAATGGCCATATTCCTTACTGAGTTATAATGAGCGCCATCTATGTTGTCATTGTTGTACCGTGTGTTGTGTGTTATGTGCGGCGTCGATAGGTGCTGCCACAAGACCATATTTTATCCGCACCATTCTCGCCATTAGAGATGGATCGACTATTAGTCGACTAGCTGACTAATTGGCTTAAAAACAGCCGATTTCACTAGTCGGCTTTGCCGATCATTGGCATGATGATTATGTTCATGGCCATTTCATGTCAACCATGGAGTCTCAGAGGTCCCTCCCTTAAGATAGTAGAGATCAGACCTACAGTCTGATGAGAAATTCACTTCCTCGCGCCCCCGGCCACTGAGCTGCTCAGTACCTTCTTTACTACCTTTCATTTTACCGACAAAACCAATGTTTATTTTTTATGACCAACGGGGAGTCTTTTGGCCTTCATCATACCTGATGTTGAGTATTGATAGGGCAAATGAAAGCGAGCCTCTCCCGGAATCCTCAATCATTGAGGAACTGGTTATCTTAGCTGTAAATACCGGAACACAATGATTGTTGAAACAGTTGAAAACATTGTTGTTATGGCGGCAGACTTAGATAAGATGGCAGTAGCTAGCCAGATGGACTCTCAGTAAGTCCTACCACCAACCAAACCGAATACAATATGTACCCCCTTTTTTTTTTTTTTTTTTTTTTTAATTGCCCTCTCGCCGCCATACGTCCTGGGGGACCCTTGTGGTACTCACCCCTATGACTGGTGGCCCGCCCGGCTACCCAGGCCTCGTCGCGGCGGAGAGATGGCCGAGCAAGTGTGGCCATCTCTCCAGACGGTGGGGATCACCTACCTCCTTCCATCTGATCCCACTACAGCGGAATGAGGTGCGCATAGCGCTGCCTCCTTCTGTCTACCCGCCTGCGTCGGATCCGATCCGCGTGAGCATCCTGCTCGCGGATCCGCTCTGATGCCTCCTTTTGTGACATGAGATATTCACAAAAGGAGACAGCCGCCTCCCAGCATCTCTCGGTGGCCAGCATGGCGCGTGCCATACCGGGCAGCGAGAGATCCCACCCTGTCGCAGCGACCAGAGCACTGCGCTGCGGAGCCCAGGCAGGGCACACCGTAATAGTGTGCTCCGTACTGTCCTCCGCAGCGCCGCACTCATGGCACTGCGGGGTCGCTTCCCTTCTGATCCGGAACAGGTATTTTCCGAAGCAACCATGCCCGGAAAACACCTGCGCCATCTGAAAGTCAGCGACCCGAACTCCCTATCACACCACTCTCGGAGTATTGGACGGATTGCATTGGCCGTTCGTCTTCCAGCCGAATCCGACTCCAGCAACAATCCCCAATCACTTATCAGCGCTTCCTCGGCGCGGCGTCGTGCAGCCGCGATCTCGTCGGGGGCCAAATCACCCCCTCCTCCAGCACCACTCTCCTTTCCCGGTACGCCTCCTTTAAGACCTGGGCATCCAGCTGCCAAGGTGTCGTACTTGCCAACGCGCAGGCTGCATTGAAGGACATGGTCCTGTACCCTCTCGCGATTCTGATAGCGATTGCTCTCTGCGGCCGACGAAGGCATCTGCGAATATGTACCCCCTTGGGAATCGAATCCGGGACATCTGGGTCTGAATCTGGTGTTACCACTAGACCATAGAGACGGATAAATAATTGTAAAAACATGCAGATCGAGGTAGTTGTGTCGTCAACTTCAACACACGTGAGTAATATGCCTGCATAACTAAGCGAGGTCTCTAAGACCCACGTCCATTTTTTTCTATACATCATGCATGAGGTAAAAGGTGGTATTTATTTTCTTATTTTTTATACCTATACCTAAATGTGCAAGAATAATCAGCTAAAGAAATTGGTATGTTTGTAATTGAAACTTACTTATTTTCCTAGAAAACATTCAAGTAAATCTTTATTCAATTAAAAATATACTAACAATTTTTACAACAACGTCGGTTTTAATTCAAATTGGCAGTTGTTTTCACGGTCAAGTGATTCATGTAACAAAAAGGTAATTAAAAAAATAATTCTAGGACAAATTAAACCTTCTCCTTACGAATCCTTACACAAAATGAAAAAAGGAGTTATACAACAAACCAAACAAAACAAACTCTACCAAAATTAATTGGCAAATGTAACTTTATTTCGGGCGAAATTCTTGTTTGCGAGTTAATACCAATATTTGTGTAGTCAGTGTGCTGGATGTTTATAAAATATGTATGTTCGAAAACAGTTTTACATGCCGTTTATTGTAGTGACATGGTCAATATTATGTCTGTTTGTTACTGAAACGAGATGGGAGCAAAGAGCAGTCGGCATAAACGAAGTGTAAAATAAATATTACTATTTATTTATTTATTATTTATTTATTTATTTATCGACGACCAACATAAACAGGGCGACATGAGACTAGTTGCTTTTTTCTAGTATATTTTCTTGTTTAATATTTATCACATAAAAATAGCATTGTAAAATGCAAAATTAAAAAAAAGTTATAAACACAATATTGTCATTACAAGTATATCTTATGCTTAATGTTATTATAATTATAGGTGAAGACCACAATGGAAATTAATTATATAATTAAATAACCATTTTAAATAACATGTTTTTCCTAACGTGACCATATTACTATTATAACAATATTATATTATTATATTAATTATTACTATTATTAATTTAATAATGAATACTATCAAAACGGAATTGTGTAAGCACTTTTTAGTTGTCTAAAAACTGCATTTTCACTATTTTTATGAGGGAAGATGCACTCAGACCAACTGTTGATGATGGTGGTGAAAAATTATAATAAAAACGCACAAAGTCGACGCACTAGGTCCGATTTCCCGCATTTAATTCTTCTCTGTAATTCAGAACGCAAGAAAGTATTTCTGTGTTAAAAAATATAATAAACATTTCATAATTTTGTAATTTTTGCATTTTTCAATGCTATTTTTATACTTATGGTAAATTTTAAATAGAAAAATATTGGAAAAAATTTACTCGGCCACAAGTGAATTCTCAGACGGGAATCGAACCCGCGACCTTTGGAAATCCGGTCCAATGCTCTAACCGCTGAGCTACCGAGACTTGCGAACCACTGTCGAAATTCTCCAATATTTTTATATTTTTAATACGCTGTAGGCCAGCGTTGTTACATCAATGCTAGGAATCTCCTTGCATTCGAAAGAATTCATTAGTGGCCGAGTTAATTTTTTCCAATATTTTTCTATTTAAAATTTACCATAAGTATAAAAATAGCATTGAAAAATGCAAAAATTACAAAATCATAAATTATTGGCAGTTGCATCTTAATCGATCGTTAAACACCTGAAAAGATGTTTCTTTCGAATGCAAGGAGATTCCTAGCATTGATGTAACAACGCGGCCAGCGTATTAAAAATATAAAAATATTGAAGAATTTCGACAGTGGTTCGCAAGTCTCGGTAGTCAGCGGTTAGAGCATTGGACCGGATTTCCAAAGGTCGCGGGTTCGATTCCCGTCTGAGAATTCACTTGTGGCCGAGTTAATTTTTTCCAATATTTTTCTATTTAAAATTTACCATAAACATTTCATAAAATAAGGGCATTTTTTTAACCTCTAACCATATTAGCTCGGTCCGGGCGAGTTTAGATACTAAAATTAAGATCAAGATTTCAGTCAAGGAACCACGGCTGACGTTCGCGGAGTTTTATGATACATCTCTCTAAAGTACAAGTTATCCGAGAAGAAATTAGTCATGAAAATCTGTTACTGTCTCGAGGACCATAGAGTAAAACGCCTTACGCGCTTAAAGGACCTGAACAAGTTGTATCGGCGTCTCGAAACTTATTTAACGTTTATTATTTATGCACATATTTTTACTTTTTTTATGTTTTACAATTATGTGTGTATGTTATATGTGTATGTATTTAAGTACACTTTTTTGCATTGTGTTATTGCTTTGCTTGCGACCAAACGATGACAGGGACGCAGCTGAAAATCAGTGTCTGGTTCCTTGGAACCATCAACACTGAGCTGAGTTCCTTTTCAGACTGCCGCTGCTGCACACCCCGGTATATTACTTTTAAGCAGAATTTCTTAGTTTTAAGTTTTGTTTGTTTTCTCTTTTGTTATGACTCAAAAATGTATTTTGGTTGTTATGTGTTGTAGTGGTGTCTGAATAAATATTTTATCTATCTATCTATCTATCTAGTTCTGTTCTGTAGTAAGTATGTTGTCAAATAATGGCCGCCCGCCACATCACCCGCGCGTTGTTCTCGTACCTAGATAAAATCAACCCTTTGTTTCAATCCAGGCATCTGTCTGCTAAACATCTAAATCCGGTGCGCCGTTTTGCAAGGATTCGGTAACAAACATCCAACTTACACACTTATAATATAAGTAAGATGATCGATTTTCGATATAACAAAACCACTTCGAAGCGTTTTATTTCAAAGCCAAAACAGCAATAGTATAAAATAAAGATTCCGGTGCAAAAAAAGTATTCCCAAGTCACATGGGATGGAAGCAACGGACCAGAAAATTGGTTCCCCTCAGTTTAAATCGTTGACCTAATTCTGGAAATCTGTACTGAAGACCTACTACGAAACAGGAATCTCGAAAATCGGCCGATGTTCGTAGTTCCATTTACTTTTAACAATTAAATGACTGTAATAATATTACGACGATATCCATCAATTACCTATCTTCGCCAATGTGGTTAATTAACATGGAGTGAACTGACGATCTAGTGAAGGTGCCTGGAAAGCCGCTGAATGGATATCGGGGGAGATGCTTCAAGGAGGCAGCGACGGAGCAGTAGTTTTATGTGGCCGAGACGATGATGACGAACATGGGGTGGCCATCTCTGTGCCAGATATATGTTTCTGACTTCGCAAATGTAGAAAAATAAATTATCTTTAATTCACACGTAATGTTCAGAATGTGGCCCTCTTTAGGGGCAGGAAAAATTCGGAAAAATACATATATTTATTAAAATTTCAAATAGGTTTCAAAGCTCTCAATGACTAGTTTACTAAATTATGTGCTATTTGAATCATACTAATCAAAAATAACACAATAAAATCTTGTGATATTATCTTGAGATAATAGTGTTCGAATAAATTTCGTACGAAAATCGTCGTTAGGTTTTCAAGTTGGCCCTCAGGATCCTATATGAAAGTTGTGGGGTGGAGGAAATGCCTGACGAAGCAGTTTTGAAGGCTGTACTTAAATCGACTTTAACGTATGTACCTATATTCTTCACCAAAATTTGGCGCAAATGTCAACTAAAACGTAAAAACTGCTGACAAAGTAAGCTCTCTCGCAAACTGCCTATGTTAAAAAAAAAACATAAGGTGTCTTTCATTAATTGTGAAATTGACTCGTATGCAAAATCAGTAGTGCCAATATTAGATGTAGATATAACTCGAGATGCAAAACTTTTGGTCACCCATCCCGTGACCAACCATTCCAAAATATGCTTAACCACTAAAATCGCAGGCAGAATGCGCTCACCACTACGCCATCCAGTATCGATTGGAATCGTAGTAGAAGTCTTTGAAAATTGTTTTTATTTAAACTGACATTCAAGAAATTATTTTTCTTGAATGTCACTTTCAACATGTCATGTTGAAAGTCTGGCTTCCGTATTCTGAATTCGGAACAAAAAATATGTTGTTAAAACAGTCAACAGAGTCGACCAAAGCTGGGTTAGTTAGTATTTCCATACAACTATAGTCGACAACCGCGACAAGCTTCTACAATATTATAAAGTTGCAATAATTATGCCATGGCCCTTACTTTGAAAACTCGAATAGATACTGTAAGTTATTTTTCTAACCCAGATGTTACGGACTTCATTTGAATTTAATGATTTGTGTATGCGGCTTAATAAATATTAAATGTCGTGGGAAAAAAATATTTTCCTAGTGGTAATTCGGAAAATTTGTGTTATTTGAAAGTAACGATAGTAAAATATAAAATACCCACATTTTTCTTAAGATTTTTATAAATTATGTGTTGTACTTATGAGTTGTTTTATTTTAAAACGACGGTAGTAACAAGTAGCTTTGACTCGCAAGGTGTCTTTCTAACATGCTTTATATATAATAAGTCAGTCAATACGGTTTTATTAAGAAGCGTTCAACTATTACGAACCTGACGTGTTTTGCAGACTATGTTCTAAAGAATAAGAGGCGGTCAGGTTGATGTGATCTACACGGATTTCGACCGCGTGGATCACATCATCCTGCTAAACAAACTTCAATCTCTAGGAATACGGGGTAATTTGCTTAGATGGATGGAATCATATTTAAGGAATCGTTCCCAAGCGGTTATAGTAGGCGGTTACAGATCAGACTTTGTTAGTATACCTAGTGGCGTGCCTCAAGGCTCTCATTTGGGACCCTTGTTTTAAAACGTATACATTTATGATATTGGAAATTCTATAATAAACTCAAAACACCTGCTTTACGCAGACGATAAAAAAATCTTCTGCAGAATAAAAAGTTATAATGATTGTGAGAATGTTCAAAAGGATTTAGATAATTTAGTTCAATATTATAATCTTAATAAAATAAATATTAACATAAAAAAATGTCAATGCGTACGTTTTACTCGCAAGCAAAAGCCAATAATTTATCCTTACTCATTTAACGACTCTCAAATTATCACAATGTCGGAAGCTCGTGATTTGGGGGTGCTTTTGGATGATAAAATGTTACTATCTGATCAAGGTGACTCTGTTGCTGTAAGAGCATACAAAAACTTAGGTTTCGTACTACGTTCGTGCAAACCATTCAAGAATATATTTACTGTAAAATGCGTGTATTTTGCATACGTCCGTAGCGTATTAGAATATGCGTGCTCGATATGGTCACCCCAATATGCATGTCACATTAATCGTCTTAAAAAGATCCAAAAGATTCTTATTAAACATCTTAATTATAGTTACGGTAAGTCCGCTGGTTCATATGTCGAAGCTTGTCTTACTCACAATTTACTTACTCTTGAAGATCGGCGTAAACTTTTGGATAGTGTCTTTTGCATGATATTTTGAACGGACGCATCGACTGCCCAGAGCTTTTGGCTGGCATAGCTTTTCGTACCCCTAAACGTCGCACAAGGCATACACCACTACTCCACGTACCATCATGCTCTACAAACTATGCTAAGAATAGTCCACTATCACGACTTGCTATGTTGTATAATGAGAAGTTCAGTGATCTTGATATTTTTACATTATCTAAGCCAGCTTTCAAAAAAGCTGTGTCTGCTTTGCTGATTAGTAAATCATAAAATTTAATTCAATTATACTAATAAGGATTTGTTTACTACTAAATAATTTGAGGTCCCAAATCATATGGTAGCTGTTACAAGTTTCGGTATCTTTGGTACCTATGCTGCCTCACTGTCCGGTTTGTCCTTGTAGGTATTATTGTTGTAATGCATGAACACATTGGATATATATAGATAGATATAATACAAATTAAAATTAAAGTTGACATAATATACTTACATAAAAATTTAATGATCAGTACGGTAACAATTAAATATTTTTTCAATGATAAGTCACTATAATTAATTAATTGGAAATAGGAAATAAATATTGTATTATTTACATTGCCATCGTTTAACTTTAAACCAACATCTGCGTTCATATTTGTTGGATTTTCATATAAGTTTTTATATAATTTTGCTTGTTATCATGTTTACTCTATTACGAATATTATGCTATTAACATATTATGTTACGTTAAATATTTAACTCTATTACAAAATACATTCAGACATACACACACTCACATACATACACGTACACACACATACACACACGCACACACTATGTTTACTAGCTAGGCTGATATTTTTGTGACGTTGTTTTTTGTTCTATTTGAGTTATTGGCTTAAATTTTTAAGGAAACCTGTAATTGGTCTTACTATTATAGTGTACACAATTTTTGTCAATTATATTTGTAACACTGTTGGTTTTCAATAAACAAAATAAAAAATAAGAAAATAACTCGGTATAATTATATTTGTATGTCAGTCTTTTACCTTCTGAGCCGCTCCAGTTATTTTGATGAATTATGGCATAGACATTGGAAAAAGGTTGGAAAAACAATTGGAAAGGTGTAAATATCTTGCTCTTTTACAATCATTGACTTATGATAACTATGAATATGATAGATATAAATATCCCATCAAGCTTATATGATGATGTTCAATGGTGGATCAAGAACATGAACAGTACAAGTAACCCAATTAAGGAAGATAATTACACCTTAGATTTTTTCCGATGCCAGCAAAACTGGGTGGGGCCTAGCATGCAGCCAGGAGACCGCGAGCGGCCATTGGAACCCTGAAGAGGCCTCTTTCTTGAATTGTTAACTGCGTTCTTTCACCTCAAAATATTTGCTTCTAAATTAAATAATTGACAAATTTTGTTAGGATTGACAATACGACTGCTTTTCCGTATATCAATCGAATAGGCGGAATAAGGTTTCCACATCTTTAAAACCACATCCACATTCCACATCTTTAAGGATATTTGGAAATTTTGCAAAATTCGGGACATTTATATTTATGCTTCAAATGCTTCGTATATTAGCTCAAATGGTTACGAGATAGCAGACGCTGAATCCCGATGGCTTCACCCTGATACAGAATGGGAACTTGCTGGCCAAGCTTTAAAGCATATAGTACATAATTGCGGTGTCCCTGAAACAGATCTGTTTTTTTATTATTATTATTATTATTTTATTTATTTATATTCAAATACATATAAAACGTACATGACGGAAAAGGTTTGCGTTAAGTAAGATGACAAAAGACGACAGCTGTCAGATACCGTCGAATTAAAAATCAGACTATGGCATGAGTGGCGACAGACATCGTAATAGTCGTCGTATAACGTGTCATTGTCCATCAAATTTTAGCAGCACATACTGCGTAATGTAGTGTTACTAGGAGGGCTGAGGCCTATGGGATATATGGGTTAATGACAGCCTTTACCGATACTAGTAGCTCGATGACGTGTCGCTGTCCCACGCACATTTTAGCAGGGCAAGTAAAACGCATCATGCGCTATTAGCCAAACATGATATGCGGTGTTCATGATAAGTAATATTAATTAATTATTTAATCATCAAACACATCGAGAACCATTAGTACTAACCAGCAGCAGTCCGCAGTTTGTCTGAGCAAACAAATAATTAATCTGTCGAGGGTACAGTTTAATTGCTTGTTTTGAGTTCGTCTCTAGTTTAGCTTGCGGAATCCCGGATTGATGAATCCAGAGTGTTATTTTCATTGTTGTTATTGGATATTGGTGTTAGTTTCGTTCTGTGACACATTATTAATTATTGGTTTTTGAAACAAAAAACAAACAGCTCAGGAAAATCAACTTTAAGGTTCGATTTTAACCGCCTCTGTGGTCTAGTGGTACAACCACCGGTATCAGACCAAGGGGTCCCGGGTTCGATTCCCAGCGAGGGTACATATTGTATTCGGTTTGGTTGGTGGTAAGACTTGTTCTAAGTCCGTCTGGTTAGCTACCTTCTTTCTTCATCATCTTCTTCATTAAATACGCAACTCGACGACTTTTTGCGCTATTTTGCGTCAGGAGTGTGTTAGGCCGGATCACTCCAGCCATCCCAGCTCAGAATGCTCCTTGGCTAGCTACCACCATCTTATTTAAGTCTGACGCCATAACAACAATGTTTACAGCATTGTTGTGTTCCGGCAGTTAGAGATAAGATAGCCAGTCCTCAGTGATTGAGGATTCCGGGAGAGGCTCGCTTCCATCTTCAGCCCTATCAATACTTAACATCAGGTATGATGGAGGCTAAGAGACTCCCCGTCGTTCATAAAAAAAAGCTTTTTGTCGAGATTAATTATCACTTGCAATACGAAAACCGCAGCTAATGTGATCAATATAAGGACGCCCTCAAGGTCCAACTGTAACACCTGATACGATGTTGACCTTACATAGTTGGTTGGCAATAATAGGTTCCATTACTACATACCGTTAAAAACATACGGCAAAATAGTGTAATGATAAGAAGGATAGACCCAATCGCATCAAATGTGTATTCGAGGGCTGTAAAGGGCCGGAACTACAACCAAACCAAGGTACGCCTTCCGAAGCACAGAGGAATTCAAGATTTAATTTTTTCGTCACCCATCCCCATGGTCCAGCCTCGTTATAATTACAGCCTTAATATAGTCTCATAATTTCCCATGACCCACCAAACGTGCCTAATGCAGATTGGTGGGTTTAACGATTGCAAAAAACAGCACGCCTGAACCTTTCAAAGCACAGAGGAGCCATAAACCAGCCTTTACGACGCAGGTCGAGCTCGCGAACCACTGTACCACCAACGAGCTTCTCTTGAGTTAATCCTTAGGTAGATATTTATGAACGTATATATCCAGTTGGCCACGTATCAATTTCTCAGTCAAACTGACTTTTGTAATAATTTATTGAGATCTGGAATGGGTAAGTGTGCATTTTATGGAGTTCCTATGAATTAAGAAGTCAGTTAAACCTTATGATAATATCGATGCCTCAGTTGTCTTGCGATGAGGAGCTAAGTAGCGTTAGTTGTTGGTATTGTCCTGAGATTGTGTTGATTAGCCAACTTTCAGTATGATCGGTTACCGGATGGGTGATTATGAAATTTGATATTTCGAGCTCTTTAACATACCTTCATAAACATATCTGCATTAGGCCCACTTGGTTTATCATGGCGTAGATTAATCCACACTTGGGACCATAGGTTTGCGTGGGTGTATTTAGCTTGTGCTATGGATAAAATACTGGATATTACTGCGTATCATACTTTCTAATTTTGTTATCATCATCAATAGCCATTTTAAATGTCATCACTGCTGAGGCACTGGCTTTCCTTATTTCTTATGAACGAAAGCGTCACTAAGCTCCTCGGTGCTCTTTCTTAGTTTATGACATATCAATTACTCAATAACCTTATTTTCTTTCAGGCACTGGTTGTTCCTGTGATAACAATTGCCGCAGTACTTGGGCTTGTTTGAAGCTCAGACTCATGAGGTCGGCTTGTATCAGGAAACATGTGAGGAAACCCATTTACATTCGCCCCAAGTGCCTGATGATTCGAAGACGTACCAAGTTACAGAGAGTACGTATAAAATAATGCGAATTTTAATGGTTTTTCTATGGTAATTCCAGAAAAAAAATCCCGAAGGTGCCAGATTCTTGATTCACCTCTCAGGCTCCGGTTTATGGTACACAAAAAATATGCAATCTGGACACCGGTGTCCTGCTAGCCAAATGATGAATTAAATGCAATAAAATGTAATCTCTCAAAATGGTAAATCCATCAGCCAACCTGTGCTTAACCACAAAATTTAAAGTTCTTTACTTGCTCTAAATGGAACTTCAAATTACAGATTGTAATACGCTTAACATTTTATCCAAAGTATGGAAAATCTTAAGATTTTTAGATCAAAACAACAACAAAACACACCTTTGAGATCTTATCTTTACACTCGATAATACATTTAACTCTTTTGTTACAGAGATGCGCCTGCGACCAAAAAGTCCTCTACTGCGTTCCAGCAAAATCCAACACAAGTTGCCACTACCAAACAAGCAGAACAGTAAATAACTGTCAAATTTGTACTCAAAACGAACTGTACAAAAGCTGTTACCAGTACTGCAGTATTTCTCCAAAAGGTGAATGCCAGTATTGTGCCCAAGAAGTCGCTTTAAAGTCTAGCAAGAGTTGTTGTACTGAAAAGGTGGACGACTGCTGCGACGACCAGGAAAGCCCAGAAGCCCCTGTGAGGAATGTCTGCAGGTTCACTGTAGACGCTTATTTTACTTAAACTGTTCATTAAATCATCAAACAATGTAGGTTTGCATGCATGTTTTTTTCTTCCCTCATCCTTTTTTGAAGTCGGTTAAAAAGAAAAACTGAATGTGATATCCGATTGTTTTTTTTTTTATAAAAGTAATCATTTAATCGGTTACTATAAAAACTATACTATACCAGGTCAGGTCATAAGTTCTGTCAAGACTTATTTATTTTTTTAAAATATTTATTTTATTGTATGTGAAAAGAAAGCTTATCTCATAATTATTACTACATGATAAAAATATGTCCAAATCGCTGGTAAGATTTTCGATTTTCATGGGCGTACAGATATTTTTAGGTCCTTTTGGCTATGTAACCACGCTCTGAAGCCTGCTGGAAAACCCATCGCTAATTTTTTAACTGGTTTGATAAAGTGGTCTACGACGTCTGTCAGGACTAATTTTGGTATAAATTGCTCTAGTTTTACAAACACTTTTCAAAGAAAAACACCTTTTTTAGGCCAAAATACGGCATTCCTAGCCAAACTATCACTGACGAAGGGTAATTGGCCTCGCTGGATACGAGGGCCATATTTGCTAGATTATTCACTGCTGTGGGTATAACACTTAATTGCTTTGACAGTTGCAGTACTCTTCCAATGTAAAAAAATCATCGGAAAACAGGATCGGACCTTGCTTATTTCCTTCCCAATATATTTTTTTTCAGGCACGTATCAAGGAGAAATTATTTTTTTCTACGATTTGCCTATAATCCCACGTCTTCTTCTATCACATTTTCTGCGGTCATTTTGTTAAGTCCCGTCTGTAATGATGTTTTCTTTTTTGGACCAGATTTCTTCGAATACGCACCTTCACTATATTTACCGCCGCTAGTGTCTGAACCGTACCAGGATCACCATTTTTATTTCTATCTCTCTCTCCGTTTGAATCTTTCCCCAACCGTTTACTAGTAGCTAAAGGCAAAGCTCAGACTAATATTTAAATTTTAACGAGACTGAAAATTTTACTTGTCTCGTAACCACAAAGAAGTAAACCGAGAAGCACGACCCCATTCCCTTTTAGGGTTTATTCCATTGTAAAAATGCAGAAAATACTTTAAATTATATATTTTTAAATTCCTCGAATGTCGATAAATCGATTATCAAAAATAGATTTTAAATACTCCTTAAAAAAAAAACTACAGGTGTGACAGTACTTACGACCCCACCGCGCACTTAATTATAATAATAAAGTATAGTGTCTGCCATCATGGGTGTCCCAGAATTTAGCCACTTTGACAGCCTTATCGGACGGATACCGCCATAAGATCCTTCTACGTGCAAATATCAGGACATGCAGCACTTAAGTTTACCTAAAAATATTCAGATGTCACAGGTTCGATACTCATACAATTCAAGTATTTGTGTGTCAATAAATAATTATATGTAATACCATAACTCTTTAGCTAGGTATAGAAAATGAGGCACAATAAATATTTCATTGTTGTGAGATGACGCAACGATGAAAGGCCCTCAGTGGTTCAGGATTTAGGGAGAGGCACGCTTCCATCTTCAGTCAAAAAAATAGTTTACTTAACATAAGGTATGATGAAAGCCAAGCATTTCCCCGTTGCTCATAAGAAAAGACAGAAGTCATAAAAATCGTACTCAAGAAACATTTAAGTTTTGGCGCGCACTGCTTATTGAAATACAACAACTTTTCCATCCAAAACAATAAAACAACCGGACGTTTCGGCACCTTTCTAGCTGCCGTGGTCGAGTCTTCCCTTTACCACGGCAGCTGAAAAGTTGCTGAAACGTCGTGAAAATCAAAAAACCCCTAAAAACCCAAAAATACGGACAATTAGATCTTAGTTCGTGAAATATAGCGCGTGTAATATCCGGAAAAGTTGTTTTATTTCAAGAAACATTTTGTATATCAGTTTATTAATTTACGGCTCATTTATATAATATTATATCACGTTAAATTTCCCGTGTTTCGGTAATTTCGCATTCACTTTGATATCAAACATATGATTATGATTATGAGAAGGTATTCACAGCACATTTGGTTCGCATTAAGTCCGCCGTCCAAATATTAAAGACATAAAGGAAACGCTTGGAGCGTTATTATACCGATATGCCAGCGCCTTTCCATGATAAAAGCAAACATAAAAACGTATAACTACGTTGTGTTTTACTGTTTTGTCTTCGAATTTCGTATTAAAAACATACGATTTCATATATTTTTTACTACATTTAAAAGAAGTTTTAATGCGAACTGCCAGTAGAGTCTTTAGTTTTCTCTCTTCTTAATAATAAAGAATTAAAATAACAATTAAATCAAAATATCAAATAAAAATAATTTGTGCCATAGTAAATGTCTAACCGTATCCGAACGAAAGTAAGTTAACTTTTCGAGGGTAGACTTATAAGTAGCCAGTCATCCCGTGACCACGGCAGCTGTAAAGGTGCCGAAACGTCGGGAAAATCAAAAAACCCCTAAAAAACCTAAAAATACGGACAATTACAACTTAGTTCGTGGAAATATAGCGCGTTTGATATCCGTAAAAGTTCAATGAACAGTGCGCGCCAAAACATAAGATGTACGTAGAAGTTTTAATGTCTTATGATGAATAATTAAATCGGTACAGAATACACGGTCGAATTGGTTATATTTTTGTAAAAATCTTCTGTTTATCATAAGTTTCAATCCCTTGTGATCACACACATCCATCCTTACTCATATACGCACTCACTCACACGCACACACACACACACACTTAGTGGTTTGTGCTATAAGTTTAAAATGAGAAATAAGTCTTTTTATCATTAATACCTTGTGATGATTATTTTAAATATTGTTCCGTATGTGGGTGTTATGTACACATATTTATTATATATTCGCAGTTTCTGATATTTGTGCTTATGCTACTTATTTCGGAATCAAAAGAATGTATAGGTATGCGATTCTGCGCAATAGTTATTATTATCAAGTACTAGCTTTTGCCCGCGGATTCACCCGCGTGGTCCTCGTTCCTGTGGTAATATCGGGATAAAAAGTAGCCTACGTTACTTCCCGTTCTTTCAAGTAACTCTATGCCAAAAATCATATCGATTGGTTGCTAAGCTATGGCGTGAAGGAAGGACAAACAAACAAACAAACTTTTAATATTAGTTAGGATTTAATTATTGGCCTAGATTGAGAATGGTGCGTATTTCGATTCCCATCTGTGCAATTAAGGCTTAGTTGGTTGTTACAGTTAAAGTTTTAGTTATTTCTCTAAATTATCATACAATGTATACAGAGCCATAGATTATTTATAATAGCACCAAAATATTTTGTATCCAGCCTCACATTTTATTTATGGCCAGACGTTACTCCGTTTGGGCACAGCATAAATATACATACAGTATTTTCTTTTAGTTGGACTCTTTTTTGAAAAAAAAAAATTGCAGCCGCACGCACGGTAGGCAGGCAATACGCGATAGGGCTGCCCGCCAACATAAATTAGCCTACCACACGCTTACTGCGTGTGTGTGTGTACAAAACTATCACAGCGTGCGTTTGTCACCGCGGTGCATTCGAGACTATAGTCTTTTTCAGCTGAGATTATTTCTGTGACACTTCAAAATTTTCCGAATCGCGTTAACTATCCCCGGTTTTATAACTTATTAACGGATTGTTATGGATACACGCACAGTTCAATTTTGACATTGGAAAATATGTCAAAATATAACTGTCCGTAGCCAAAACAATCCGTTAGTAATTTATAAAAACCCGGGGTTAGTCAGCATAATATTTTTGAAAAATCATATATTTACTGTAGCAATACAGCACAAAAAAACTACACCTCTGGAAACATCTAGTGAAATATGTGTCTATTAACCCACGAGCTCCTACTGTGTCTTTAACGACACACCAACTTTAAAAAAAATAATGTGTTGTACGAGGGTATTTCACTTATTTATTTAATATTGCTACTAGCTGTCGATGCCTTAGTCAGTCATAGTTAAGGTGGTACGACTTCCATACAAACAAACATTGCACATTAATTGGTTTATCATACATTAATAATTCATAAATTCATGTGCAACTAACTCGTTTCAGTTATTTGTTTGCGCGAAATTATTAAAAAAATGTACTTTCATACATGAGCTATATAAATGCGATCACACACACATACGTAGAATTATTGAAATTATAAGATATTAGTATATTCGTGTTTTATGTATGAATGTACAATTTTTTTTATTATTTCGCGCAAACAAATAACTGAAACGAGTTAGTTGCGCATGTATTTATGTATTATTAAGGTATGATGAACCAATAATTGTGTAATGTTTGTTTGTATAGAAGTCGTACCACCTTAAGTGGTAACCGTGATCCGCAGTTTTATTCTTGTGCAAAATGAGAGTTTAATTACGTGTTTATTACAATGATTAATTCAGGGTAAGTTGAAATATTGTTTTGTGCTGTTTTTGAGTTATTTGTTACCTAATTAATTAATTTTAATAAATAAAAAACAGGCCAAGTGCGAGTCGGACTCGCGCACCGAGGGTTCTGTTTAAAATTTTCAAAAATATTTTTTATTATATGATGTAACAAAAAATTTACGGTTTTCGCAATTTTTCCTTTATCTGTACTATAAGACGTTATTTCGTACCAAATTTCAAGATTCTAAGTTCACGGGAAGTACCCTGTAGGTTTTGATTCCCGTGCGAGTTTCGAAAATTTGCGGAAATTTGCAGCATAAACGGCTGTATCTTTTGATTGCTTTGGCTTAGAAGTTTGATTTTTTCACAGCTCCAAGGGACAGTAGACCTTAGTATTAGATATTAGATATAAATTGTGGCAAGTCTTTAGCATTACCTTTATCCATCATCTTTAACCGTTCTCTGATTGAAGGTACTTTCCCTACCGTGTGGAAAAACGCACATATTATATCTCTGCACAAAAAATGTTCTAGAACACGTGTAGAAAACTACAGAGGCATTTCCATGTTGAACACACCTGCCAAAATGTTTGAGAAAGTCGTGTACGAAGCAATATATCCGATTATACATAAGGGTATTTCTGCCCGACAACACGGCTTTCTTCGGCGTCGTTCCACCGTCACTTACCTCGCGTGTTTTACTAAGTATGTCTTGGAGAATATGGATGGTGGTGGACAGGTTGACGTGGTGTATACTGATTTCGAAAAAGCCTTCGATCGTGTGGACCACGTCATCCTGCTCCGTAAGCTGTTCGAATTGGGTATCCATGGCGATCTACTCCGATGGCTACAATCATACTTGGAAAATCGTTCTCAGGCTGTCGTACTCGGTGGCTTCAGATCCAACTTTATTAAGATATCTACGGGAGTCCCACAAGGCTCTCATCTCGGACCCTTGCTCTATAACACATATCTTTATGACATCGGGAGCTATTTGAAATGTGCTGAACATTTGTTGTATGCGGACGACAAAAAATTTTTTCTTTAGAATAACAAAGATTACGATTGCGAATCTTTACCATCAGATTTAGATAATCTTAGCCGGTACTATGCGCAAAATAAGATCACCGTTAAAGTAAGCAAATGCCAATGCATCACTTATACACGCAAGAGCAATCCTATTAACTATCCATATCATTATAATAATCAGATAATTCCTAAAGTCAGCGAGATCCGGGATCTAGGAGTTACCCTAGACAGTAAGTTAGATCTATCCAACCATATGGACTGTATCATTGATAGGGCTTACAGAAACCTTGGTTTTGTTTTGCGCACAAGCAGGCCGTTTAAAGAAATATTATATGCCATTAAGATTGTCTATTTTGCATACGTGCGGAGTGTCCTAGAATATGCAAGCCCAATTTGGTATCCATACTATAATGTATATAAAGATCACATAGAGCGTATTCAAAGAAAGTTCGTCCATCATTTAAACCACCGACGTCATATCTCGCCTGAATCTTATCGTGATGCTTGTCGTCATCACTCGTTCTTGACTCTTGAGGAGCGGCGCGATTACCTGGACATGTGCTTATTGTTTGACATCATAAATGGGAACCTTGATTGTGCCGAACTAGTGGCAGGTATGGCGCTTCGTACCCCGACTCGACGTACCCGCCACACGTCCTTGCTGCACACTCCCAGGCATTCCACTAGATATGCCGGCAATAATGTTCTCACCCGCATCGCTCATACTTACAACACTAAATTTGATGAGTTGGAACTATTCGGAATTTCCAAAGATACATTCAGAAAGAGAGTAATTCAACATATCAAAGAAAGTACCTGATTTTTCGATAGGCTATAAAAGTAAATTTATATATATACCATTATATTTAAATTGTTTTTTTTTTGTTTATTTAGTCACTAAGTAGTATTATTTAAACACAACATTTATTTAGTTTGGGCTGTAACAACTACTTGCGTGTGTCAGGGAGGCTACGCTATCAGTTCACAAACCTTACGACGAGAGACCTTTTAACGAGAATAAGACTAAAATGCAAATGTTAGTGCTGGTTCATTGTAACTTACATAAAAACATAAATACAACAGTAACATTCACATTTGTACATGTTGCTCTCGGGCTACCATGTTCAGCTATTTTCATAAATATAAATATATTCATCATCAATATCAAAATCATCAATCATTTTGCTTATGGTTTACATCACCAAAAGTCGTTTGTCACAAAATTATTGGTTTTTTAAGGGAAACCTGTTATTGGCTTACTATAGATTTACATAAGTTATTATATAAGCATTGATAAAGCTGTTGGTTTTCTAAATAAAGATAAATAAATAAATAAATTTCAGTTTGATACCTCCACGCGTTCCTTAGAAAAACGGTCTTGACAGACGGACGGACAACGAAGTGATTCTATAATGGTTCCGTTTGTTCCTTTTGAGGTACGGAACCCTAAAAAATAAATATATTTATAAAATACTCATCAAGTATTTCCGTTTTAATTTATTTTTTCCGTAAAAGACACAGCAGTGCTATCAGTAGTACTTATATTTGTTATAGGACTTTACGAAAACCTTTCACTCTGAACGAGATAACTGAGAAATAAGAGCAAAATGATGAGAAAGCAGTTCTAGACTCCATAGCTATCATCATCATAATCATATCAGCTGCATGACACCCACTGCTAGGGACCAAGGATCTTCAAGACGATCGGTCGATGGCGGCATCAGCAGCTTTCCGCGATCTTCACCAGATCATTGGTCCACCTTGTTACGGATGAAAACACTGGAGGCAAAGATTTTGTTTTACTTCAAAATCTCCCTGGGACTTATTAACTCAGATACATGCTAATTGTAACATGAAGGACTTCTCTGATGAATGAAAGTTGAGTCATTTCATAATTCTCTGAGCGTGAAAGAAAAATATAAATTGGGTCAGGTGCTAGCTTTGCAGGTGCATAGAGTAAAAGTATTTCAACTGCCAGGGCTGATATTCGAAGAGAAGAGAAACGATGTGCTGGCATCCTGCCACTATTGTTTTCTGACAACGCCTTAATATTTGCGACCCAACCAATACCAAATATGACATCGTTGAGGTGTGGATATGAGAGTGATTCTTTGAGTGATTTCTTACGGACAAGCTGCCCCTTTGATATTCTGCAAATCCCGCAAAGGTTATATAGCGTGATGACGGTCCTCCAATGCAAGAAAAGTGTCGAATTGAGATAACAAATGCTTAATTAAAAGTTTTTTATTATCTTTATCCTATTTCTGTCGAAGCCTACTGAAATCTACATAGTGAAATATCATAGTAGTAGATTCTCCTACTGTGGCGTTTACGACACGGCATTTTCAAGTTTTTCTTGAACTGAAATATGTTATTTTTTAAACAGTTTTAATTGTGCGATGTATACAATTTCAAATCAATTGTGCAAAAAAGAATTGAATTAATTGAAAACTATAGAACAATATTTCATTTTTAATGTAGTGAAATGTGCGATTCGGAACAGGGTAGAGATGAGACACAGCAGAATTGACAACTTCATTAGTCGATAACAGTGAAAAGTAGATACTTTAAATTTCAAACAAAATAATACTCAACGAGTTTGTTTGATGCTACAAATTAAATTAACATTGACAGCTTAATGTTTTATATTACCACATAGATTAGCACATACAATATGTACAAAAATTGGTACATTCGACAGATAAGTCGATAGGATTTCAATATGGGACATGTTTAGAACTGTCAAACTTGAACCGTTACAAGAATCATCCTAGTTGAAAAGACCACAACAGCAGCCGAGCGATCCTGAAACAAAATCCGCAATCACGTCAACACCGAACTCACTCAAGACGTGCAAATAACAATCGACTTTAACATTGTGCAGTAGAGGCGAATTCGTTTGCAAGCTAGGAGTGAGATCAGTGTCGACGTGACCGCGGATTTTGTTACAGAATCGCACGGCTGAATACTCAAACGCCACTTAAGTTTATGAAGCTCTTAAGCATAATGGCGTCTTTTTCATACCTTTGTCATTTTAAAGCGGCAGGTTGATGTTTAAGAAGCCCTTAAAGGCGAGAAACGTTTGAAAATTCAGGCGAAAGACTCTCGCCGAACTCTCACCGAACCGAGGCGTGGCGGGTATTACTCGCGAATGGATCTTTTTTAAGAAGATAAAATACTGTATGTATGTTTGTACTGTGGTTTGGGTACCATTAAAATTAATTAAATTCTTAATGTTATTTAACGTAATTAACGAAGGGTAGTATAATCTTAATTGCTTGGATCGATATAATGCTATATTTGTAGATAATTGTTTTAGGCGTTGTTTATTTGACAAGCTCAGTTACGCAGGGGTAATAATCCTATCTACTGCGACAGGGGTCACGGGTTTATTCCCAGATCGGGGCAAGTATTTGTGTGTAGAACTTTGTGTTTGTCTTTGTGTCTAGGTATTATATCTGTGTGAACGCTTTACTCTCCAACACAACCTACGGACATTTTTGGCCGCGATCGAACTACCAGGCACTCAGCTGCAGCGAGACGTCTTCGACGCACGCAAATTCATTCTTAATCTTTGTCATACTGTTGTATCAAAAAAAACAGTCCTGCTCTAACAGTATCGCACACTGAGGCACCCGTCAACGCGGTATTAGTCCGTAGCACGGTGCTACGACACGGTACCACTGCTACGATATTATGAGCTGATACTGAATCCTTTATAAGACATACCGCTAGTAGACTTCTATTGTCCTGGTACTCATAATCGCAAGCGACACCTTTCCGTGATACTTAAAAACTTGACTGATTTCGCCGGCACGATCATCATACTTCCTATGAGTTTATGAGTCCTATGAGTTTAGCACAACACAATGAAAATGTCATGGATCCGGAAATGTCGGTTTGCCTCTCAGAAGAAGAAAAAACACCACCTAATTTTGTTACTCAACGCACGCAAATTTCTGTGTATCAGGGAGGACTCTCTGAATATGACCAATTTAAAAAGGAAATGACATCCTTAATGAAAAAATTGCTGCAAAACATGCAAAGGACCTAAATAATCTAAATTCTATACTGAGGGAGTTCCGTGCTTCGAACCAAAATATTGAAAGCTCGATTGCACTTATAAAGGCTCAGAAGGAAGAGTTCAAAAAACAAATTACATTATTGCAAAACAGGTCAACGCAGATCGGGAACATTATTATGTTCCTAGAAGATAAGCTGATACAGTTTGAAATATCATCGCGTAAACATTTGAGCTGAAAAATGTACCCAGGAAAGAAAATGAAACTAAACAAGATTTGATTCAACTTTTAAAACCTTGTCGCTGCGACACTGGCTCGGCTGTTACGGGTGGTGGTGGCGTATCGTGCGAGCGTTGCTTTTTAGGAGTATCCACAAGGAGTCCGAAGATGAATCCGAGGACTCACTTTTATTATTCATGATATTTTCCATATCTGAAAATCACACAGACAATACATTATATATTAGAAACATTTTAAAAACATCGAACGGTAGCACCGTTATAATTTTTCCACTGTAAAGAAAATGTACACAAAGTTATACTCAAATAAATATAGTTTTTTTTTATTCATAACTCACTTTGCTAACAAGACGCCAATGGCGCATACCGCAAGCTGCCCGAATTATACGGAAGCCGGTTGCCGGTTGCCGATACGGTAAGTCTAACACCTTTTACTGGTTGACTGGTAGAGAATGCCTGATGGCATTAAGTCCGCCATTTGCTGTATTTTTTTTATATTGCAATAAAGAATAAATAAAATAAATTAATAAATTATATCGACTGCGTTGGTTTCCCGCCAACCGGAAGGAACGTGACGTCACACGATCAGAGGGAGTATTCACAGATTATAACCGACTTGCGACCGAAAATCATGTTTGCTACTCTCTAAAATATATTTTTAGTTAGGTTTCAAATAACGGTTCAAAGCTTAATATAATTATTTGAGAAATAAAATTCATAGGAACTTAATTTTAGATGCCTTTTGTATTGTTATTTTTATAGGATAAAAAAAACTGAAGAAACCCCTCAAGTTTTTTTAACAAATAAATTGTTTGATCTACAAAGATCAAAAATGGTTTGTATATTATTGGATTAAATTAACATTTGAAGAATCGAGTGAAGTAAAAATGTGTATAAGAAGAACAAACAAATAGGTATTACAAAATATCAAAAACAGAAGTATCGTATCCCAATACATGTATCGTGAGGGTAGTACATACAAGATGGTCTAAGCCTGGTGAATATAAATTGTTTTCTAGATAGTTGACCAAGTGGTCTATTATAGCAAAAAAAAGACATCGATTTTGTAATCTTAAATAACCAATCAGCCTAGATATTTTATTTTTTTAGAACTATCAGGTAAACATATAACAAAAAGAACGAGTTTTTTTTTTTAAATCTTTTATCTAGCGTGGCGTAACGGAATTCCACGCCAATAACGTTACGAATACTAGTTTATTACATGTAACCACCGTCATGGGTTTTTTGTCACGCGACCCGGCGGTCTCACAGACCCTTATTATTATTTCGCTTATAGACTTAAGTTATCGCATTTCAACAAGTTTTTTGGTCTTGGTGTGAACAAATGAGTGTTTTTGATTAAATTAAGCATCATGAAATATTAATTAACGATTGTTAATTAACATTTTGTACTGATCTTGAAATATTACTTGATATCGAAAATAATTAAATTGAATATTTAAGTAAATAAAAACTTGCCAAAAATAACATTATTCTATTATTTCAAAATTAGTGAGTATAACAATCACATGTTTTTAGAGAAAAAAAAATCAGGCCAGAAGTTTTAGGCTAATTTCAAACAACATTTATTTTTTTGTCAGTAATTGATAAGAGGTTTTTTTTTGTTGTGGAGGCCAAAAGGCACACGTTTTAGTGCAGTAAGATCAGTTGTTTTTGTTTTGGCTTGTCAGAATCAAGAAAGATGTTTTTGACATAGCAAAAATTTACTACAGATACAAAATTCCCTGTTTACCTTATTTTTTAATTAACTACAGATTCAAAATTCCCTGTTTACCTTATTTTTTATGACAATCTTTCTTTTGTCGTTAGCTTATTCGTGATAGTCCAAAAACGACATTTTTACTGTAAATCGAATCGAATATGAAACAAAATATCAGATTCAAATAACGGACAAAAAAGTTACGTAAACACCGACGTGCGGTCTCACAGACCGCGCGTCAACTTCGAACGTAAATTACTCAAAAGACGCACGTTGCGACACAATTTTTACCCTCCATGTCGCTGATGTACCTAATTAAACTCGAAGGTACTGAGAAGCTCAGGTCGGGTAAAATCAAGGAACAGGGCAATCCAGCAGTTTGGAAAACCGCAGTCATGTCAGTGGTTGAAGGTTAAATAGAAATTATATCTTTTTTTCATCTTCAAAAACTTCCTCAGTTATCATATTAATTTTTAGGTATCTTTTCCTTATCGCGTTGTTCCATAACTTCTTATACATTCGAAAAGTCTCGTACCAAAACTGTAAGTAGAATAACTAGCAGTTTTCCTCAATCCAAACGCAATGAGTTTCACGTCGATTCTGGTTCACATCAATAGTTTTCTCATTTGCACCGCTACAGATGAACGGAGGAGCTATCAAAACTCACGTAGTGGCCGTCGGAGACGGTGATCTTAAGCTGGGTGCAGAATAACTTGGCTTTCAAATTCAATATAATTTATTCAGTCTAGGCTGTTACAAGGACTAATGAACGTCAAAGAAGCTACGCCATCGGTTCACAAACCCTACGGCGGGAGACTTTGTAACGAGAAGAACCGGCAAGAAATTCGTCAAGGGCTATTTTTTTCTCTCTGTTTTATTTCATACAGAGTCGTCAAATTGAAAAGTGACCTTAAACACATGGGTAAGATCAAGTTTCATTAAAAAAAAACTAAAATAAAAGTACATTTTATGGTTCATCGATGTTTATAAGTGCTTGTAACAGCCTAGACTGAATAAATGATTAAAAGCCATGCTTGTGACATCAAATAGGTATCTATAATGTAAACACAACATAAAATATGTTGTAATCGTTACTACACCGCGCCTTGACTCTTCTTGCTGCTGCACCCAGCACCCATGTCCATTTTTTTATTTTCGTATAAAAAAAACTCATTTTATTTCTAATTAATATCTATTAACTTATAGTACGTACACTGAAACCTGATAAACCGGATATTTATGACTCAAAGTTTAGTGATAACTTACTCACTATTTTATATTATTTCATTAATCACTAGGACTAGGACATAATGGGTTTTAAAACTTTCTTGGCCGAGGACACAGAACCAATAAAAATTTCAACGTTGAACTGTATTGTCTCGTATTACTATCTTTTCGATGGTTTGTTTATGTGCCTACGTTTAATATGTATAAATAAAACTAAATATGTTTGCTCCTTGTTTATTTTTAAGTTTGTTAGATATTATTAAGCGTGTTTCGTGTCGTAACAATTAAAGTTTTTATTTATCTGTCTACTATAACCTGCGAATTCCTTATGCTAAGACTAGAAATTCCTAAAGTCATAGGTATGTATGCGATAAAAAGTACGTTCAAATAAAGAAAAGTTGCTGAACTAATAATCTATCAAAAACCTGACCAACAAAATAAATATATTCGCATTATATAGAACATATGAACTAACTAGCGGCCGCCCGCGGTTTCACCCGCGTGGTTCACGTTCCCGTGGGAATATCGTAATAAAAAGAAGCCTATGTGTTAGTTCACTATTTGAAGTCCCTACATACTAAATTTCATCCGAATCCATTCAGTAGTTTTTGCGTGAAAGAGTAACAAACAAACGAACAAGAAATGTGACATACTTTCACATTTTGAATATTAGTAGGATTTCTTCTACTGAATTTGATTGAAATAAGCAACAAGCGAAAGTTGTGCCCCAGACCAGAATTTATATATATATTTTTAGTCAGTCTTTAGATTTTGTGCAAAAATTAGGAAAACACGCTCAAATTGGGCTTTTCGGGTGGTTCCACAGACTGTCCTTGCTGTGTCGTTCTAATGATGACCAATCTAACATCGTGCTCTGCGTGTCCTGACACCTGCAAGCAGGAGGATGTTAAAACAGCATCCGACTAGCTAGGCTGTCAAAGTGGCTAAGTTCTGGGCCACAACCCACAACACTTAAGTGTTGCCATGTTAAGAAGTAGAATAAATAAGTGGTAAATAAAATGTGTTATAAATTGAGGAGCCCCTGGCGCAGTGGTTGATGTTAAGGAACTTTCGCAATGGTCGGTCACGGGATGGGTGTCCAAAAATTTACTATCTCGAGCTTCGGAAGGCACTTTAAGCCGTTGGTTCCGGCTGCATTTGCAGTCGTAAAAACCACCAATCCGTATTGGGCCCGCGTGGTGTGTCATGGCCCGTTCTCCTTACCTACCCATAAGGAAGGCTAGTGCCCCAGCAGTGGGGAAATTAACCCACTAGATAGGGATATAATTTTCAAATAATTTCTGTGATTTTTATAAATAGGCTACTAAATGCATGTACGTAACAGGAAAAATAAAATTAAAAAAATACGTTTGGCACTCGGGGACTGCCGCGGTAAAGCTATTGCATAGCATTTTTTATCATAGATTTTGGTCGCTTAGTTACGATTGTGAATAACAAAATTCTTAAAAAAATCTGGTACCTACCGCATTTTTCCAGTTGTCGCGGAAAAAATCTGGTACCTAGATTTTAAAAAGAAATTATATTTTCACACAAATTTTCATACAGTTTTTTCGAACATTGACCATTTTGTTATTCACAATCTTAACTAAGCAACCAAAATCTATGACACGGAGAGGGGGGGGTTAGGTTTTTTTCGTTACGGAATTTCTTGATACGGTCGCCGCGCTCAAAGCCCGCGATAAAAGGTATACAACAGCTTAAAAAATATTGGTCTCGTGACACTTCTGACAGACAAAGGGGCCATTCAGCAATGTTTAACAAAATGACAGTCATCATAAACTCTCTACATTGTTTACAAAATTAAATTTTTATGATGATTCTTATATCAAACGCTAGTAGCAAGTGGGTTAAAAATGGCTGATGAGGATAAAATCCAAATAACCCCGTGTATTCCTGCCCTTAACTCAAGTCGTAGCAAGCGATCTAAGTTAGATTAGTTGGTCTGTTTGCCTCGCCTCGGTAATTACTCGGGGAAACATCCCTAACAACCCCTTAATATTACATAGCGAATGTTTCTTCGGTTGTGTTAGGAAAATATTATTATTCCGTTATCGCAAACAAGCATTTTGATGTACGACGATTGGTATATGTGTACTGTACCCTTAGACTAGAGAAAACATAGAATATATAGTACTATCCGACCAAAACAAAAAGGCGCATGACAGCTGAGAAAGACTTAAAAAAAACATTTTATAAAAAAAATTCAAACCGACTTCAAAAAGTAAAAAATAAAACTTTTGGAGTCGGTGCCAGCCAGGGCATTCTACATTGCACTTCTATTAACTATATATTTTTTTGGCCTTAGCTAGCTAGCACCGACTCCAAAAGTTTTATTTTTTACTTTTTGAAGTCGGTTTGAATTTTTTTTATAAAATGTTTTTATTTCAGATTTTTTAGTTACATCATGTGCCGTTACTTACATTAAAAATCAGCCCATACACAACAATGTCATCTAGGTAACCGACTACTTGCCAAAAGGTGATTGATATTTTTCAAGATTATAAAAAAACTACTAGCCAGATCTTCGTAAAAATTATATGGGACCACACATAAACCATCTTCTTTCAGATAAAAAAAGAATTATAAAAATCTGTTAACAACTGGCGAAGTTATGGTGGAACATACATAAAAAAAAAAAAAAAAAAAAATACAGTCGAATTGATAACCTCCTCCTTTTTTGAAGTCGGTTAAAAAACGAACTAAAAAAAACCCAAACTTCAAGAAGCGGTAATCAACCAGTTTATCATTGTAGCGCTAATTAATCAGCTAGTCGAAGAAGTGTGATGATAGAAGTTGGCTGCAGGTGTCAAAAATGCAAACCGCATTACTGTCATGCGCCTAATTGTGGTGGTCGGCTAGTACGCTTTTTTTTTTGTCGTATTGGAAGACTTGAGTGCAACATTAATGGCCTGCGCAGACGACGGACATTGAAGGACTTTTTGTCCGCGACACGACCTTATTACTAAGAACATAAAGTTGAATAAATAACGAGGACTATCGCGTACTTTTCGCGGATATACGCGATCTAAGTTGAATCTTATTTGGTTAACAATAAAGACGTGTCGCGGACAAAAAGTCCTCCGTTATCCGTCGTCTGCGCTAGCTCTAATTGTTACGATGAAATTAAGATCAATCAGTGTCATTTCAGGGTTGCTCATGCTTGCGGAAAGCACCATTTGGTGAAGAGCACAACAAAAAATAATGAAAAGGTATTACATTATTTTTGTTGTGGAGTATATTTGCAAAGTTTTACACTAATTGATAACAGTAATTCGTTTAGTAATAAGTTTCATACAAACTTCTATCCTCTATTTCACACCCCTAAGGGATGAATTTCCAAAAATCCTTTCTTAGTGAGTGCTAGCGTCATATAGAGAAGCTACTGTCCAAATTTCAAGATTCTAGCTTTAATAGTTTATGCTGTGCAATGATGAATCAGTGAGTCAGGACGTGTTTTTAAGTGTTATGAATGTAAGTTAAAATACCTTTCAATAAATAAATCAACAAATCCCAAATTAACTTTTATTAAGTACCTACCTAATTCTGTTTTTGTTGCACATTATTGAGATAAAGTCGCCATAACATAAGGATTTTAACGATACCTCATTTATTAGAATCGGTTAAGGCGTTTAGTAGTTGAAACAATCGTTAACTATCAGGTTTCAGTATCAGATTTGGCCCCGTACAAGAAAACGAAAAAAATAATACTTTATTTTGGTTATAAATCTCTTAACACCCTGTATAAAGTAAGAACAAAAGATTGTCCAAGTATGTGATCAAATTGAATACTAGAACTACTCGCAAGCTGTAGCTAAAATTACCTACAAGATACTTCGAACAAAGAGGAAATAACAAAACAGAAATAATGTCCGGCAATGAGCATTAATAAGGAACACAAAAGCAAACACGCGTCGAAAGAAAGGAAAGATTTTGGTAATAAGCAGTCCACATAACGCTGCGTTCACACAGAGACCTGGGGGCCTACCGCCATCTTTTAACGCAATATTTTTTAATGTCAGTTTGTATCGGCGCAATGTTGTTATAATATGTCATATCGTACCGCGAACCTCTTAAAACAAGCTTGTCTTTTGATGGAAGTTTTGTGGCGTCATCGCTCAATCATTCACTCAAACAAGATTTTTATCAATCAAACCTACTACGACGTCTTAAAGTCAAGCTTGTAATTTAAACAATATTGAAACAAAAGGAAAACAAAACGTTCTTACGACATGACGGTTTCTAAAAGATGGCGGTAGGCCTGCTGATTTTGCAGGATTCGACAGAATCAGATGCTTTGTTCACACGGCATCTGCAGGCTGATTATGTAACAAAAATCACCTAGCAACCAGTTTCAACGCTGTCATCACTGTCACATTTTCATCAGCTACAATAGCGACGAATCTGAACTGAGTTTTCGTTAGAAAATCAGCCATCTGGTTTCGGTTCTGTCAGATCCTGCAAAATCGGATTTCCGTGTGAACGCATGTATTAAAGTGCTATTGCCACTGAACCGGATCCGGTATTTTGCCGGACGCTTGGATCGGATTTCAGTCGCCAAACCGGATGTCAAGGTTTGCCGTATCCTATTTTAAGATCCGACAAAAATCGTCAAAAACACTTGTGAACTCATTCATATAAATTATATTGTGACTAAACCGGATCCGGCAAAATTGGATCCGACATGTCTCCATGTGAACGCGCAGTAATTGCGTTGGGAAGAATATCGGTGTGTCCCGATTTATTTCGCATTATACCTAACGAATGGTGCCTTTGGGAGCTTGATAAATCAAACCTGGAATTAGGTATTACAAGTGCTATATTTGATATTCTCAGTCTTTGTAAGTAGATGATGGAGTAAAAACATTTTCCGTTGGGAACTGAAAAATAGGAACAATGACAGTCTTTGATATCAACGTTTGAAATTTTATTTTGGTTATTTACACAGATTTAAACCCAGTATTTAATTTTTAAGGGAACTGTCGATTGCGACCACACCTCATGTTATGACTGGTTTATACGATGCGAGATTTCACGCTTGTATAGCATGCCACCTTCTCGAACGAGAAAGGGGTTTGAACGTTTCGTCCGCCATTTTGTATATTTTTCAAAATGGCGCCCCACCATCGTACCTATATAAATGGATAGGGAACGTAAAAACGAACAAAAAATATCATACAGCATAATGTCTTAAAGTGTCAGGTTAGTGAGATATTTGGAGTTAAAGATACAAAGGTGATATTTTGGATAGGCATTATTCATTTTTAACTCTAATTTTCTGGCTAAAGTGACACTTTAGTTATACATTATATATCATAAAATTTTTTGTTCCTCTGTGTGTCCCCTGTTCATTTATATAGGGTATTAAGGTGCGATGCCATTTTGCTTTTTTTTTTAAAAGCGTCTCTTACTGCGGACTTGGTCTAGGCTAACATTCATACAAAAAGTTCAAACCTCTTTAGCGTTGTACTTATAATAAATTTTAAGTAGAAAAATATTGGAGAAAATCGACTCGGCCACTAGTGAATTCAGATGGGACTCGAACCCACGACCTTTGGCAATCCAGTCCAATGCACTGAGCTACCGAGACTTAGCTCTTTAGCGTTGGTTTTCATTGTGTTCGTACGCATGCGAGCTTTCGAGAACCATCTACAAAATGCGAGTTCACGCAAGAGGAGCATTTCTCAAGCTTTTTTGTAAGAGCAAACACAAATTAACATGAAAGAAAATGCATACAAATGTACAACTTGTGCATTGTGTCAAAACATGAGTTTTGTGATAATGTATCTTTGTAGTAGTATACTAGAAATTGTAGATGCAGGCAAAAAAGTAGATTTTGACAATAATTTTGTAACGTAAAGTAGGAGTTCGTTTCAAATGGTTTGCTTTTAAAATGCCATCAGTTCATTTAGATCAGTGGTTCTTAACCTTTTAGTCAGGAGGGACCATTTAACAAAATTTCTATCTTGCCGTGGACCACCAAGAAGATTAATTTGTTTGAAGATAATATACAAAACTATCAACTTAATGTGAATCAATGAAAGTTTGTTAAAAAAATAAAATAAAAATAAAATAAAATTAAAATAAAATAAAATTAAAATTACATAAAATTACTCAAAACCGATTTATCGACTCGTTTTTACTTACCTAGTACCGGACTTCTTCTTGGATGACTCTGTGGACCACTTGGGATGCTTCCAGGGACCACCACCGTCCGCGGACCACCGGTTTAGAAACACTGATTTAGATAATTAAAACTAAAATTAAAGTAGGAAATGCTGAACGGATCTTCATAAACTAAAGCCACAGATTAATAAATATTTACTTCCTATAGCTAAGAACAATCTCGATCATGCCAGCTTTCAAAAAAAAAAAACTGCATCAATATCGGTCCAGTGGTTTAGGAGCTACGTCGCTCCGATCAGGCCAGCTTTAAAAAAAAAACTGCATCAAAATCGGTCCAGTGGTTTAGGAGCTACGTCGCTCCAAACAGACAGACAGATACACACACACACGTCAAACTTATAACACCCCTTCCCTTTCTTGCGTTGGGGGTTAAAAATGGTTATTAAAGTAATTAATTCCATTGCTTTTGTTTGAACATTAGACTCATTAATGAGTTTCTATTCAGTTATTTTACCATTGCTGATTTCTTATTATCTCATGATACCTTTCCTAGAACTACTGTGTCCAATTCCGTGATTCCGTAACGTTCCCGAATTTCCTGGAAGGATGTTTACTGTTTCGGTTATGTTTATTAATCCCTAGGGATCTTAATGGGCAAGCGAGAAGTAGCCGGGAATACTAAAGATGAAATATTACTATTAGATCGGTTGCTGTGAGTGGGTGGTAAGCGAGATAATGATGAACAAATGGCTTGTGGCCAAATTGTGAATTGTGATAATAAAAATATATGTAAAAAAGGCTTGGTTTAGATGTTTTAAATATTGAAATGTAAGTTCGTTATAAGTCCGCCTGGCTAGCTACCACCATCTTATCTAAGTCTGACGCCATAACAATAATGTTTTCAGCATTGTTGTATTCCGGCAGTTAGAGATAAGATAGCCAGTTCCTCAGTGATTGAGGATTCCGGAAGAGGCTCGCTCCCATCTTCAGCCTTATCAATACTTAATATCAGGTATGATGAAGGTTATGAGTCTCCCCGTCGTTCATTAAAAAAATGTAAGTAATTGGTTTGTTCAACTAAGCTATCACAAGCACTTATGAACGTCAAAGAAGCTACGCCATCGGTTCATAAACCCTACGGCGGGAGACCTTGTAACGAGAAGAATCGGCAAGATATTCATCAAAGGCTGTTTTTTTCTGTTTCATTTCATACAGAGTGGACAAATAAATGACGCTGGGAAAACCGTGGGTGGCCACTAGTCAGTTATAAAGTACGACATTAGCAGTCAAAGTCAAAGGTTTTTATTCAAATAGACTTATAGATAAGTACTTTCGAATAATCCAACAATGTTTTTCCCTACCAGCCATTAGGACATCTTTTAACTGATAAGAAGAACGGCCGCAAGAAACTTATGAACTTTAACAGAAACAACAACATTTACAATGGAACATATTGTTGCCAAACACAAATTAACAATTTTGAAATATATTTAATATAAGAGGAAAATTTTCTCATATTCAATTATTAGAATATTTTCCTTTTATCCAATTTATAATAGTTATGTTATATGTTAGTATTACATCCATGCATTTGGTATTTTAAATAATCATCTACCTTTGCTTTATTAAAAAAAACGGCCCAGTGCAAGTCGAACTCGCACATGAAGGGTTTCGTCTCTCACCCAAGGTTGCCTGGAAGAGATTGCTATGTAGCAATAAGACCGCCTATCGTGTGTTTTCTCTGTATGTGTTTGTTTATGTATCGTGTGCAATAAAGTTTCTATTATTATATTAAAACACCTACCTACACAAAATGCCACTATAATTTTTCGCCTGCAAAAATTACTTTGATTTTCATAGTGTCTGTATGAATGACAAAGTTATATTTGCGGTTTTGGGAAATGTGCTATAGCTCTGAAACTGCATAATATATTTCGTTCAAACTAAATTTTAGTTGAAAGTTTTTATAAAGGTCTACAGCATATATATATTTTTTGATTTTTCACTCTCTTATTTCAAAAGTTAGAGGAGGGGACGGGGGGGGGACACACATTTTACCACTTTGGAAGGGTACATCTTTCAAACGGTTGATTTTGAGAAAAAATCGTTTTAGAAACCTGTTGCTATAGTGCTATTTGTTTTTAAACTCTCTACCTCTCAAGTATCTATGCCGAAAACGCCTCACTCCTGGTGAGAGTCGAGGAGTTTTGCGTTTTTTTTTGCGCGGCTTTGAGGAGATATTAAATTGTGCCGATAATTACCCACAGGTACTTCTGGACACGTTTATTATGGAGTTAAAAGTAATAAGAACATAAAATGATTAAATCTACGCAATACCTATTTCATCTTCTTTCTTTATTTCTTATCTTATGAGAATTAGTGGCTATCTCTGGTGTCAGAGTTTATAAAGCCATAAGGACTGGCCTATAAGGCCTCTGACACCGACGGTTTAACGTTTGATTAATAAAATACCTACTCAATCGTTTTAGAAACCTCAATGCAATTTTTAAACACCTATCTATAGATACACCACACGTATAGGTTTGATGAAAAAAAAAATTCAGTGTCAGTTCCATGTATGGGAAGCCCCACCTTAATTCATAATTTTATTAATTTTTGTGTAAAAACCGTAAAGCGGTTTCAACTGTGTAATACTCATAGTTTTGGAATAAAGTGGCTGTGACATACATCGATTTGGCCGAATCTATAAGGGTTTCGTTTTTTGCCTTTAGGCTACGAAACCCTAAAAAGCTATACCTTTCCCCAAAACCGAGCGTCTACATTTTTGAAGTGGAAACCTTGGAACGGCAAGCTTATTCTTATTTCTAGTATTAAAATCATGGACATCGCTATGCTTAATAAATAAATCAAGATGTTTCCTTAGTCATAACAGAGTCGTCACTTTATCAACGAATCAATAAAAGGTCAAAATGACAACAAAGATAACTTAGTAGTCAAAACAACAACAGAAAAGCTATGCTACTTCCGGTCCAACTTTGTCAATACAGATTTTTAGAATTGAGTTCAAACAACAAACAAAAATGACGATTCGAACAATACATTTTCATGAAAAAACTTGTGTGCGTACTGCATTGTTTTGGGAACAAAAGGAATCACATGATGCTCTGTGCGAATTCAGTATTATCTCGTGAATGAACAAAAAAAATAATAACTAGCTTCCGCCCGCGGTTTCACCAGTGTGGTTCCTGTTCCTGTGAGAATATCGGGATAAAAATAGACCTATGTTTAATCCAAGCTATCTTCTGTCCGTGTGCAAAATTTCATCTAAATCCATCCATTCAAACATTTGCATATACAATATTTCTTATCGTAAATTTTTAATAGAAAAATATTGGAAAAATTTAACTCGGCCACAAGTGAATTCTCTGACGGGAATCGAACCCGCGACCTTTGGAAATCCGGTCCAATGCTCTAACCGCTGAGCTACCGAGACTTGTGAACCACTGTCGAAATTCTCCAATACTTTTAATACGCCTACCTAATGTTCCTCTCTAAGCTTCAAATAGTTTTCGCGTGATTAAGACACCGGCATCGAAACATCTTAAAACACTAATAAACCAAAACATCAAAACAACAAACACCAAAAAATCAAAACATCAAAGCATCAAAATATCGAAATTCAACATTCAGCTGTTCTTGCTTGCCGTGATTGAGTAACAAACATCAAAAACTTTCACATTTATAACATTAGTAGGATTGGTTGTTGTGCATATATTTTAAGCTAATTAAGTATTTTGTTTTTATATGTTTTTTACCTTCGTGTTTTTTTTTTGTCTCCGTATCGGATTGTCAAACCGGTCACGACGGAAGATCAGCGCTGGTCGTAGACCACGCATTATGCTGAGTCGTGACCGATTTGAGACAAATTTCATTGTTTTGTGTGTTTTTGTGGCGTGTGATTTGATTTGTTTCAAATAAATTAATTTTTCTTTCTTTCTTTCTAACATTTTCGCAGCAAACAGTGATTATTACAATAGTGCTATTTTTTTTAAACTCTCTACCTCTGAAGTATCTAGGCCGAAAACGCCTCACTCCCGGTGAGAGTCGAGGAGTTTTTTTTTTGGCGCGGCTTTGAGAAGATATTAAATTGTGCCGATAATTACCCATGGGTACTTCTGGACACGTTTATTATGGAGTAAAAAGTAGTAAGAACATAAAATGATTAAATCTACGCAATAATATTTCATTTTCTTTCTTTATTTCTTATCTGATGAGAATTAGTGGACATCTCTGGTGTCAGAGTTTATAAAGCCACTTATAAGGACTGGCCTATAAGGCCCCTAAAACCGACGGTTTAACGTTTGATTGAAAAAATACCTATTAATAATTTAATTTTTTAGCAAATATTTGACTGAATATATGGCCAAGTCACAGCTATTTTCCTTCTCTTATTCGACCCTGTAGAAAACAGTTTGCATCAAAAACTGACTTGAATATTTTATGATTTTTGAAATTTTGCATTTTTCAATGCTATTTTTATACTTATGATAAATTTTTAATAGAAAAATATTGGAAAATTAACTCGGCCACAAGTAAAGTCTCAGATGGGAATTGAACCCATGTCCTTTGGAAATCCGGTCCAATGCTCTAACCGCTGAGCTACCGAGACTTGCGAACCACCGTCGAAATTCTCCAATACTTTTATATTTTTAATACGCTGTAGGCAAGCGTTGTCACATCAATGCTAGGAATATCCTTACATTCGAAAGAAACATCTTTTCAGGTGTTTAACGATCCAATAATTTATGATTTTTCATATTTTCATTTTTCAACACAATTTTTATACTTATGATAAATTTTAAATAGAAAGTCTCGGCCACAAGTGAATTCTCAGATGGGTCATGGGTTCGATTCCCATCTGAGAGTTCACTTGTGGCCGAGTTAATTTTTTCCAATATTTTTCTATTTAAAATGTATGACTTGAATATGTTCCACCGCTTTTACTTTCTTTTTCCAACACTAGATTGCGAACAGGATTCTAGTCGGTTGGCTCCTTGCTTCGTTAACCTCAGAACAAATTATTGTCTACTATTTGGTACTAGTTCTAGTTCTCACGGAGGAGGGTCTAAGGAGGCCGCTTAAGCAATATTGTAGAGAAATCAAAATATGAATTCCCTGACAATTCATTTGTCTGTTTATTTTTTATGAAAACTTAAGAAAAAAAAAGTTTTCTTGTCTGATATAACAAGACCAAATTATTTGAAAAAAAAATTGACACTGTTCTATTTAAAACTCCATCCTAATCCTAATTTTATAAATACGAATGTGTGTCTGTATAACTAAGCAACCACTCGACTTGATTTTTGGCATAGAGTTAGTTGAAAGGACGGACACTAACATAAGTCAAAGTCAAAGTCAATATCATTTATTCAGTCTAGGCTGTTACAAGCACTTATGAACGTCAAAGAAGCTATGCCATCGGTTCACAAACTCTACGGCGGGACACCTTGTAACGAGAAGAACCGGCAAGAAACTTGTCAAGGGCTGTTTTTTTCTCCCTGTTTTATTTCATACAGAGTCGTCAAATTGTAAAGTGATCTTAACATATCAGTAAGGTCGATTTCCATCACAAAAAAAAAAAACTAATTATAATATTACATTTTATGGTGATTGTAACCGTAAACAATTTTCAACTGGCAAAGAAAGACTTATCTATCATACATTACATGGGCTTATATACATACCATTTATCCTGATATTTCCACAGTAACGGGAACCACGCGGGTGAAGCTAGTATTGAATTTTTGCATTTTTCAATGCTATTTTTATACTTATGATAAATTTTAAATAGAACCCACGACCTTGAGAAATCCGGTCCAATGTCGTGGGTTCGAGTCCCATCTGAGAATTTACTTGTGGCCGAGGTAATTTTTTCCAATATTTTCTATGTAAAATTTATCATAAATATAAATGAATTGTCAGAGAATTCACACTATGATTGCTTGACAATATTGCTTAAGAGGCCTTTTTAGAACCTCAGATCTGTGTTGGTTCTCCCAAGGGTTTGTAGTGGTGTGGGTTATTACTACCCATTGTTTATTTTAAGTTCGGTTGTGTTTGTTTTTCGTTTATTGCTTCTTAATAAGTGTTTAACCGGTGCTCATTGGTCGATTCTGTTAGAGGTAACGTTTTGAATTTAAAATTTATTTTGAACATTTTGAACACAAACGTTCGACAACGGAATCGGATTCGAATTCTGTGCTTTGTCTTTGTCTATTTTGAAGTGAATGACAGTGACAGTGCAAACATTCCACGCTCGGGAACCTTTCCGAAAAGTCTCACCCGAGCTCTGTTCGTAATAACACGTGCTATGAGGCTCCATTTTTAACTCAATCTACCGTACAATTTCTATAAAATACAAAATATATTTAGTTGACATTGGCAAAATTCGCAAAATTTATCGCGAGCTAGGCAAAGAAGAACGTTTCTAAATGTTTGTGAATAAGTGCAGGTCCATGTACACGCTAAGGGGTTGAGTACAACTCTGGTCCCCCGTAACCTGTGGCAGTGAGAAGGCAAGAAAAAAAAAAAAAAAAAAGTCCATGTACACGGTATAAAAACTAGATCATGTTTAGATTGACCCTTTAAATATCGGAACGTAGACCCACGCGAGACACAATTGATTTTCTATTGTGTCTGGAATCCCGACAGATGAGAGGTTCAGTTTCAGTATTGTGAAATAGAAAAGTATAATGAGACAAGATTAATAGCTCGTTTTATGACCACGACAGTAGAGGGATAATACAAAGCAAGAACGTGTAATTTACTTTTTTAACGACTGTTTAACCGACCGCTAAACGTCATTTTATATGTCACTGCATTCCAATCGTTTGTTTGCTTGAGGTTTAACAACGAATATCTAATAGATAGTTAAAGAACTCCAGCCTAAATGTTAATCACTAGCGGCCGCCTGCGGTTTCACCGGTTCCCGTTCTCTTTGTATATTCCACGGGGTAAAAAGTATCCTATATTAATCTCCATCTTTTCAACTTACTCTTTGCCAAAAATCAAGTCGATTGGTAGCTTAGTTACGGTGTCAAGAAAGGACAAACAGAAACACTTTCCCATTTATAATATTACTAGTTAGGACTAGCTGCCGGCCGCGGTTTCACCCGAGTGGTGGCTTTCGTTGGAATATCCCATGTTACTTTCAATCCTTTCTAGGGCTGCTGTGTAGTGTCGGCTTTGAATAGCACTATCTCCTCCCATCCCGTGGGTGTCGTAAAAGGCGACTAAGGGACTCAGCCTCCAGGAGACGACGGGCAGCAGCGTCTCCTACAAACTTGGCCGTACTGCGATCGCCAACCCGCCTGCCAAGCTAGGCGATTATGGCAACACAACACATAGGGGGAGACCTATACCCAGCAGTGGGTGTTATGTGGCTGAGACGACGACTCTCAAAAATTAAGCCGATTGGTTGCTTTAGCTACAGGGCACAAGGACAAACAAACAAACTTTCGCATTAACTAATATTAGTTAAGATTAGGATTGGAAAAGTTTTAAGCCAGCCTGTTTAATTTAGATTTGATTTTAGACCAAATTTCCCTTCCATTTCATTACTTGTAAGACAAATAATTGTCACCCAAAAGCTCCCAAACCTATGTTTGTTCTCCTCGAATTGTTTGAACAGCAAATTACGGTCGGACAGATTACGGACGAATGTTTGACTTCTCAAGTGTTTACTATTTTGAGGAGCAACGAATTAAGGATTTGATTCCCTTTCTAGAATTATTTTAGCGACAGCTTGGGACTCCATTTGGGTTTTGAACCCAAAATATTTATTACATCCATAAGATACGCCTAATAAGTAGAAGTTAACCAAAACCTCGAAAAATCATGAACTCCTCGTCAACTGAAATAAAACAACTTTTGCGGATATTAAACGCGCTATATTCCACGAAGATCTAATTGTCCGTATTTTTTGGTTTTTTAAGGGTTTTTTTTTATTTTCCCGACGTTGACGTGGTCACGGGATGACTGTCTTTTATCGATCTTAGTTCGCGAAATATAGCGCGTTTAATATCCGAAAAAGTTGTTTTATTTGGAATGAACAGTGTTTAACAATATCAACCTGCGACTTCGTAAGATTCTTCAGAAAATCTCAACGGAGCAATTGACCATACTTTTTATTTTTAGACTTCTAAACTATGCTATGCATACGATAGTAGAAGTTTTATGTGCTGACCCTGTCCCTGTGTGCGCATAATTCAATCTCGAGAACTACTATAGCTAGAAAGCTGAAATTTTCTGAGGTGATACATAGCCATGTCAAACCTCTAAATACGGAGTTTAGAAGTCGTCTAATGCCTTCGCTACGATAGTGAAGGGCGCCGATCTTGTTATGATCAACAAGTACCTACTATGTGAATCCAGGCTATAAACTACTAGTGTTATTATTGTACTAGCTTACGCTTGCGGTTTTATCTAAGTGGTTCCCGTTCCCGTGGAAATTTCGGAATAGAGAGTATATAGCCTATGTTTCTCTCCGACTTTTCAACTAACTCTATGTCAAGAGTCAAGTCGATTGGTTGCTAAGCTAGGATGTAAGGATCATTTTTAAAGAAGAAGAGAGTTTCTTCTATGCTCTTGTTTCTATACTTCGGTGTCAATTAACGTTTGTTTCTTTTTAGGGTTCCGTAGCCTAATGGCAAAACACGGAACCCTTATAGATTCGTCATGTCCGTCTGTCTGTCTGTCCGTATGTCACAGCCACTTTATTCCAAAACTATGAGGATTACACAGTTGAAACTTGGTAGGTAAATGTATTCTGTAAACCGCTTTACGGTTTCTACACAAAAATAAAAAAATATATATATTAAGGGGAGGATATCCTCATAAATGGAACTGAAACTGTTTTTTGATCAATCCTATACGTGTGGGCTATCTATAGACATTTCTTTAAAAATTAGATTGAGGTTTTTAAAACGATTTTTTCTCAAAGTCATCCATTTGAAAGATGTACACTTCCAAAGTGATAAAATGTATGTCCCCCTCTAACTTTTGAAATAAGAGAGTGAAAAATAAAAATAAAAAAAATGTTGAAAAGTTGGTTTGAACGAAATTTATTTAGCAGTTTCAGAGCTATAGCACATTCTCCAAAGGGAAATGAAACAAAAAAAAAATTTCAAACATTTTCCAAAATGCAATTATAATTTTGTCATTCATACAAACACTATAAAAAACAAAGTTATTTTTGCAGACTAAAAATTAAAGTGCCATTTTGGGTAGGTGTAGGTAATCGGTAGTTAAGTGAATACCTAATTTAATATAATAATAATAATAATGGTTTTCGATCAACATTACAATACTAACAGTCAGTTTAGAACATAAATTATTGTCATCGGTGTAAGTTAGTATCTATGCTTGCTCCTACGGAACCCTTCATGTGCGAGTTCGACTCGCACTTGGCCGATTTTTACTACTATCCTTCCATACTGACGTGTTTTTCTTCTTTCTTCTTTTTTGTTTTTAGCCGACTTCCAAAACGAAGGATATTCACAATTCGGTTTGTATATTTTTCTTATACAACGTTATTTTATGTTTACCAAAAATGCAAAAATAATCTGCTGTTTTACAGAACATTTTATTTGATCTCTGCGAAAATGTATGAAACAGCTGTTTTTTTTTATCGCGATTTCAGGGTTTCTTTCATACAAAAAGTTGTTCGTATTGGTGAGTTCTACAAATGGTTTTGAGATTTTGGGTAAACATAAAATAACGTTGTATAAGTATTTTTTGTTTTAGTTGCACACCGATTACGCCAAGATTTCTGTATTTATTAACGTGATTCTTGTTTCTTTTTCTTCTTCTTCTCTTTGTTCGATGCGGAATGTCTGCCATTTAGTCCCATACAATTTTGGTTGAGTTTGGCCCAGTGGTTTTTATTTTATGAGCATTTTTTTTACTTGGACGATTAGTTTTCAGTATACTTTGTTCATAATGCACATGAAACCTAATCTAATCTAGAAAAATCCTACTGTAGCTTACAAAACAATATATTACAGACAGTAAAAAGTAAAAAATTAAAACTGTGTTAAAAAGGCAAGTTAAATAACAGTTAAGTAGAATACCCTACAATACCTAGTTCAAAGTAAAATGCCTTGGCTGGCACCGACTTCAAGCACCGACTTCAAAGGGCTTATTTTTAAGTTTTTAGTTTTTGAAGTCGGTGTTATTAACGTATTTTTTTTTGTTTCTATATTTAACACTATATTTTCTTTTTTTCTTTATTTCTCTTAACTCCCTCTTTAATATTAATAGACGCATTAAAATCTAACTCCCGTGCCCACCATTAGAGCGACATAGGGCTATAAAATGCGTTGATGACGTCATTACGGGACACTCTCGGCATAACACCCTAATTAAATTTAATATCTCGTGCGAATCTCCTAATGAACTTTGAAATCATGATAAAGTAGTTACAATTTAACTTTTTGTTCGAGTCTGATTCGAAAGCTGTCTTTATGCGATTTTTTAAGGTTTAATACATTATATCTGTGCTACTGTTAGATCTTTATTATTAAGGTGTTAATTTATCAAGTGCCGATCGAGCTGCTTAGGTCAACGAAACAGTACACAATTTACAAAAAAAATTAAAAAAATAATAATTTGGAATTTATTTTAACTTTGATATTTTAAACATTGGAGACCTATTGCATATTCAGCATAACCAAACCAAACGTAAAACAAAATTTGTTTTAAGTAAGTAACCAGAAAATGGGTGATTTAGCTATTTGAGTCGGCAGTCAAAATCAGAAAATTGAATAAAAAAAATATTTTTTTGCCAAAATTGTATTCTTTATCGTTGACTCAAGCAGCCACTGCCTGATCGGCACTTGATAAATTAACGCCTTATATAAGTAGATAAGATTTTTTTAATCTACAATCGAGAAATGTTTAGCCTTCATCATCTAATAAGTAATAACATATAATTACTTATTAGCCAGCCGTAGCTGGAGGTGAAAGTAAATTCGCATTTCGTCCGGAATCCTCAAGTAACACCATGGTATGGAGTAATCATCAAAAATGTCCGCCTTTCTCGTCGCTTTTACTATCCTGACAACTACAAATATTACGAAAATATATGTAGGTATGTTTATAGCGTAACGTATTGTATATGTATGTGTGTATAATTATATGAACTATACATTTTGAGCCGCGAAGCTGATATGTCTGTGTGTGACCAGGATGAGTCACACTCGGCGCACTGCGCTGAAGAGATTACACCGCCGAACTATGTGTTCGCGCGCAGTAAGGCCGTAACGATGGATGACTTAAATGGCTTTAAGGAAGATATCAAGAATATGATTCAGTCGCTATGGGCCACCCAACAACAGGATTTTAAAAATATTACACCGACTCTTTTGGAAATAAAACAAACAAATTCTAATATTGAAAATGCGATTTCACTACTTATGAGCCAAAATCAGGAATTAAATGATAAAATTGTACAATTGGAAAGTAAGACAAAAGAGGACAGGGAGTATATTACTTTGTTAGAAGAGAAAATCGAGAACCTTCAGCTAGGAATGCGTAAGTCGAACTTTGAAATTAAAAACGTTCCTAGGAGAAACAACGAAACGAAAGACGATTTGATTCACATGGCATTAAGTCTGTCTTCGACAGTAGGAGGAAATCTATGTAAAGCTGACATTAGAGACATATATAGGGTTCGTGGCAAAAAGGACGCACAGAATACCCCAATTATAGTGGAAACTTCATCCACACTACTGAAGAATGATGTACTGAAACTGTGTAAAACATTTAATGTTAAAACCAAATCAAAATTGTGTGCTAAGCATTTGGGCTTTCATACTTATGAAGATACTCCGATATTTGTTACTGACCAACTTACCGCAAAGGGCTCCCGCCTACACTTTCTTGCGAGAGATTTGGCAAAATCGAAACAATACAAATTCTGCTGGACGGCCTACGGTAAAGTCTATGTCCGGAAAACCGAAAATTCCCCGATTTTATTAATCAAATCAGAAGCCCAAGTTCAGCATCTTATGAATAGCGACTGACTATATAGTGAATATTGCTTTTTGTTTATAGAATATTTAACTTTGTTTACTTTTATATTTGTTGCCTACTGTATTATTTTTAAAAGTCTGTCATTCTTCTACAGCTGGGGCAACCTTTTGAACGATAATAAGTTCCTATTATTTTTGTTACTTTTTCAAACTTTTACCTTTATGCTTGGCGCTTGTTACAAACAATACTATTCAATTGGTTGTAACTCAAATTACACACACAAATACACCCACGTACACACAAATCAATCCAAAATACTTATTCAAAATTACACACACACACATGTCCAGACAAACCAATGCGAAATACATATTCAATTGCACATCCTTATTTTTCTAACATACTTACTTACGCTCTCACAAACCCACACACACATGCACATACACATGCACTTTCATACATACCTACTAGCACAAAAAAACAAGATTACTTTCCCGATGCTATTGTCTACATTATTGATACGTAACACCTTTTTGTTAACGACCGCACTGCCTCAATCTTATGATAATGGCTAATGTTATAGATACGATATCAGAAATTGATAACACAGAAGTTTCTAAGGCAACACAATGTAATGTTGATGAGGTATGTGACTTATTCAACATAAAAGGCAGTGATTTTACTCTAATAACTCAGAACATAAGAAGCATTTATTGTAATTTCAATGACCTTCTAGTAACGATCACACAGCTTAAATTTTACCCAGATATAATCATTCTTACCGAGTGCTGGCTCTCTAAAGATAAACCTATCCCATTGATTGCTAATTACCAAATGTACTCATCCACCCGTTACCTAAACCAAAGTGATGGAGTAACAGTCTATGTCAATCATAAAATAACAGCTAAAGTCACGGAGATTTTCATGATGGATGCCTCGTGTCTTCAAATTCACTTAAATAACAATGTAATTTTGGCAATATATCGATCACCCTCTAACACCAATGCAGAAAATTTCGTCTATTCTTTAGATTCTCATCTAGAATCTATAAAATCACATAAAAATATCACAATAGCAGGTGATATAAATATCAACACCATTCCTAGGGATAAGGAGCAACCTTATGAACGTAAAAATAGATTTAACTATCTTAACATGCTCGCAGGACATGCTATTATGATGGGACATAATTATCCAACCAGAGAGGAAAGTTCATTGGACCACATAATGATCAAAGGAGATAAGAACAGTAATAAATCTCAGGTTGCTGTCCTAAACACATCCGTGACGGACCACGCTTCTGTCATGATGCACACTCCTATGAAATACAATGATAATAAAAACTGTAATAAAACAAAAGTAATTACAGATCAAAAAGGTGCATTGCATAGCCTTATGGAGAAAAACCTGGCGGTTTTGCTTCACTGTAATGATCCTGAAGAAGTGATACGGGAACTAATTAACAAAATAACGGAGTCTCTGAAAGTGAACACGAAAGAGATATGCGTTAGTAAAAAAGACCGTGTCATTAAACCGTGGATAACACCTGGGATTGTGCGATGCATCAGGAATAGAAACAAGCTACAAAAGAAACTGCGATGTAATCCACACGACGAAATCCTTAAGATTACCTTTAGAAGGTATCGGAATTTTTGCAACAATTTAGTCAAGAAATTGAAGAGAATTTACGAAAGAAAGCTGTTGCAAAGTTCCACTGGTAGCCCAAAACATCTATGGAAAAACATTCGCGAAATTACACAAATAAAACAGAGACGGTCCGACAATACAAAAATATTAAATATTAGGTCTTCTCCAAAGGAATCCGTTGACTATGTTAATGCTTTTTTCGGTGATATAGGGAAAAAATTAGCGGACGCCATTGATCCGCCTACTTCTAATCTTAACGCACATGATCTACTCAGGCCATCTCCGCTCAGTTCCTTTGTTCTATTAGATACTGACCAAGATGAAATACATACGATAATCATGAATTTGAAATCCGACAGTGCTCCAGGATGGGACAATATCTCTCCAAGCTTCCTTAAGCGTGCAAAAAACGAGGTAGTCCCGATAATTACCCATCTCACTAACCTTTGCTTTAGCAAAGGTATATTCCCGTCACTTCTGAAAGAGTCTATCATAACACCGATACACAAGGGTGGGGATGGAGACGATGTCAATAATTACAGGCCAATTTCAGTGCTATCCACGCTATCGAAAATCATAGAAAAACTGATTAACAAAAGGCTACTATGCTACCTTGATAAAAATAACATCATATCATCCTCTCAATACGGATTCCGTGCGGGTAAAAGTACTGAAGACGCTGTTTCTGCTTTATCATCAGTGATAACTGATACGCTGGATAGTAAGAAAAAATGTCTTACTGTGTTTTTGGACCTTAAAAAAGCGTTTGACACCGTTTCCATCCCCATTCTGCTAAAGAAACTGGAAAATATCGGTGTCAGGGGAATCCCACTTAACCTATTTAAAAGCTACTTGGAGGGTAGAAAATAAAGGGTAAAAATAAATCAAACGTTCAGTGAAAAGACCCAAGTAGAATACGGCGTCCCACAAGGAAGTGTTTTAGGCCCGTCATTATTCCTGAATTATATCAACGACTTATGCAACATGCAGATAAACAATTGCCAAATTTTGTCTTATGCTGACGATACTGCCGTCACTTTTACTGGTAACTCGTGGGATGACGTAAAATCAGAAGCCGAGTTTGGTCTTAGTAAAATCAGCGAATGGTTGAAGGTAAATCTACTGACACTAAACACCCTTAAAACAAATTATATGTGTTTCTCTATTTGTGATAGGACGCAGCCTGACGACACCTTTGACATTAAAATACACTCCTGCGGTCGGACGTTCAATACTTGCTGCTGCCCGGTGATAAACAGGGTTAGCACTACTAAATATCTGGGGGTAATGTTAGACCAACGTCTCTCATGGCAAGCGCACATTGATTTGGTGGCTAGTCGAATAAGAAAGATAATGTGGATTTTTAAATCACTTAGACACGTAGCTACCAAAAAAGTGCTTAATCTTATTTATGTTGTGTTAGTACAGTCTATCATAATTTATTGCATAACAGTTTGGGGAGGAGCACTAAAAACAAAATTTTTAGACGTGGAACGAGCACAAAGAGCTCTATTAAAAGTTATGTTTTTCAAAAAACGCAGGTTTTCTACTCATTTACTGTACAGCTTAGCGGATCTACTTTCTATTAGGAAACTGTACATCCTACACGTTATTTTAAGAAAACACAAAACTTTGGTATATAGACCTAATATTACCCAAAATAGAAGGAAGCACATTAAGGTAATAGAGACACAATGTACACGCACTAGTTTTGCTCGAAATCAGTTTCAACACTTATCAGCATATTTATATAATAAAATAAACAAAATTTTAGAAATATATCCAATGACTTATCGGGAATGTAAATCTAACCTTACCAAATGGTTAAAGACATTAAATTATGACGAAATCGAAAATTTTATTAAACATGATCTAATATAGCCTCTTTACTTAGAACATACATACGTACGCACACCCACACACACAACACACACACGCACACACACACAACACACACACACACACACACACACACACACACACAAAACAAGCTCAATTTTGTACTTATATGTTTCATTAGTCGAGTCTTAAGTTTTAGTAAATTAATTGTTTATTTGATTATAACTGTACTGGTTTATAATTCTGTACATGTATGCTTTATTTATTTATTTATTTATTTATTGAAAAAGATTCACCAACGACATATCTTTACACATTACAATTTAAAAATTAAAACCTGACTAGGCCAAAAGACATGCCTTTACAGGTGAATACAGCATTTTTTATTTTCTTATTTACTAGTTACAATAACAAAGCAGAAATTTGAAACAGAACAGATAAATTATAAAATAAAGATTAATTATTAACCTTATTAACCTTATTTACATGAAATTTTGCCACACACAGCCTCTTAAACGCACGATCAGAAAGATGAAAGATGTCGACATTGCTGTTATCCATTTCGTTATAAGTACGCATGCACCGGCTTAGAGGAGCGCACCGACCAAGATTTGACTTGCAACGAGGCAAGCTGAAGATATTTGTCAACGGATGTCTAGGGATATGATATGGGACAGAGAGACCTATCTGTTGAAGAAGATTTGGGCAGTTCAATTTACCGTGGATAAACTTATGAAGTGTAACGAGATCCAAAAGTTTACGTCGGTCGGCTAAAGACGTTATTTTAAAGTGCGAAAGGCGATCAACGTAATCAGCGCCACGTGGACAGTCACGACTACGGTAGGCAAGATAACGAGTAAAATTCTTTTGAATCCGTTCTATTCTATCAGAATGTACCTGATAGATGGGGTTCCATATGGTTGACGCGTACTCGAGGTGACTGCGAATGAGCGCGTTAAACATTATTATCAAGGTTCTGATGTTATTAAAGTGTTTACCCATGCGTTTGACCAAACCTAATATTTTCCAAGAGCAACTAACAATTTTATCAATGTGGTCAATGAAATTTAATTTATTGTCAAGCAATACACCAAGATCACGAGTTGTACTTGATTCTGTTAAACTTTGGCCAGAGATGTTGTAACAGGATGGAAGATAGTTTATTTTCCGAGTGAATTTAATATGTGTACATTTTTGTGGGTTAAGTATCATTTTATTCGCAACACACCATGCATTAATAGCATCGATGTCTTCTTGTAAAAGGGAAACATCAGTATCATTATTTATAGACCTATATAACTTCAAATCATCGGCGAATATAGAGAATTTACTATGATTGATGGAGCCAGAGATATCATTTATGAACGCCAAAAAGAGAATAGGCCCAAGGTGAGAACCTTGAGGCACACCGGAGAGAGAGATGTATTCATTGGACTTAAATCCATGCACAGTTACACTCTGTATTCGTCCTGTTAAATATGAGCTCAACCAACGCAGAAGATCCCCATGAATCCCATAAGCTTTGAGTTTAGAAAGGAGAAGCCCATGGTCAACCTTGTCAAATGCGCTGGAAAAGTCGGTGTATATCGAATCTACTTGACGTTTATTGTCCACTGATTTAATTAAGTCAGTGACATAATCCATTAAATTGCTGACCGTTGATTTCCCCCGGCAAAAACCGTGTTGAGCTTCAACCATAACATTCTTAAGAAAACTTGTCAATACAGGATAAACAATGCTTTCAAATATCTTCGCAAACTGACTTATAATTGATACCGGACGGTAGTTTTTAACATCATCTTTATTCCCTTTTTTAAAGATGGGTATGACATTGGAACGCTTCCATTCAGAGGGAAAAGTGCCGGATTGGAGAGATTTTTCAAAAATGATTTTAAGGGGAAGTGTCAGGAACTTGGAAGTCATTTTAATAAATAATGGTGTAATACCATCCGGTCCAGCACCTTTACTAGCGTCTATAGACTTAAGATCCTTGCCTATCTGTTGTTCGGTAAACGTGACGCTATTAAGCGAGTTAAGGAAGAGTGACTCCTTCTGGCACAGGTGCCTTGGCACTTAAAAGAGGGAGCCCACCTTTAAATCTCTGTTAAACTACTTTTGTTACAGAAATAAACATTTTTTCATTTTTTTTCATTTTTCATTTTAATTTTTCACATTAACATTAATAATTTTTTTCTGTGCCATTCTACGCCCCGCATTCTTTTTCCCTGTCAATTTCTACATTCATCATTAGGTTGCCTGGAAGAGATCGCTCTGTGCAATAAGATCGCTTTTTTAACACTTGTTACCTCACCAATTATCTAACCCAAAATAAGTTTTATGAAGAACTTGTGTTATGGATACTAGATAACGGATAAAGATACTTTATATTCTTTTTTAATACATGCATAATATACATAGACGCCCAGACCAGGACAAATAGATATGATCATGCATACAAATATTTGTCTTGTACGATGATCGAAACCGGTACCTCTGGCGCAGAAGGCAGGTATAGTACCCCTGCGCCAAACAGTGGCCGTATAGCGCAAGTTTCGTCGGCATCGACATCGAGTTCATTTTGTCAGATGGCTGTGACATATTGCTCTTAGTCTTTAGTAAGTTTTCATTTGTGTCAAAAAGAACCAGCAATGTGTCACAATCATCTGTCAAATGAAGTCGATCACGATGCCGACGCCACTTGCGCGGTACGACCTCTGGTCGTCAAATAATAAGAGGCCAAATAGATTTTCATTAAATTGACCTTTACTTATTACATAGAGAAACTTCTACGTGAATCGACTTAACCTGGCGTTGGGATGAAATGAATGACCCGGACGTTTTTCAACTGTGGATATTTTAAAGTTAAGTTTTGCACAGGTGTTGGTTTTCCCAGTAGCTGGAGATAAGTATAATAATAATAATTTTGCACTTTTTTGCAATCGTCGTATAAAAGTATTGTGATATTGTGAGATAGTCACATTCAAAGTTGAAAAAGATAAATTTGACAACTTTGATAACTTGTTTTGCTGTCTATTTCGACGTCATAAATGTTACTTTTATTAAAATATCTATAAATAATATATAGATAAATGTCCTATTTTGTCTACTAAACTACATTGTTAGCAAAAACTTGAATATTTTTTAGTTTTATGGGCCTAATAGTGCAACCTTATTATTTTTGTAGTATTTTGGTAAAAAAATACATAAAAATTATTATTTTAGATATTTATTTTTTTATTTTATTGTTCAAAACATTCGAATAGGATAACATCTCTCTAAAACCTATGGCAATTTTAGATGTATTGAAATAATTATTACAATATGCTAACCTAAGCTAATAAGCTATAATATAAATTCGGGTCATCTTGACCCATCATGGATCTCGGTGTAACCAGTTTCCACGTGAACGACGCCGGGTTAATCATATTTCCAGGTTTAAAGCCACCAAAATGAGTTGCATCCAAGCAATCTCATCCAAACTGAAATAAAGTTAAGCCGCCAAATCTTCACCAATAAAAACGTTAACAAACTCATTGCAATTTCAACCTTATCCACCTGTTATAGGGTATAGGTTGACTGCTTTTTACACGGTGTATTATGTTAAAATTTATCTCAATGCAAATAGGCCGCAATCTGCGGAACATTCAAGATGTGGATTATAAATTTGAAACGTTTATGCAAATACCCTCATTTAACTCAAAGTTTTGAGACTTAATTAACGCAGTGACTGTGAGTCTCAGCAAAAATTTTGTAATTTTCTTAGTAATTACTTTACTCATAAATGGAAAAACTTTTAAATACAATTCGCTAATGTGACTTTCTTACCAACTTCTAGACATGTATTAAAACACGTCATTAAATAATAGTCTATTTTTGTTAAAGAAAACATTTATTTTAAAAAAAGCCGGCGGAATTGAGAAACTCCTCCTTTTTGGAAGTCGGTTAAAAACCACAAGAATCAACTTTAAAGAGGTTTATTTTTAAAAAACATCAGCTGATTTTTAATCCACTACTTAAAAAACGGATAAGAAGAAAATGACAAAAAAACATAATATGCAATAATGGTTCGAACAAAAAACAAATTACCGTATTTTTTTAATCTGGACCATTGCACGCACATATAATTAAGACGCTATACGGAAAAATAATTTAATTTTTGTTATAAAACTGTAGAACGGTTAGAGATCAAAACAATTCTGGTAATAAGATATATATTTCTTCATACCTTTATCTAGATTTGTAAAGTTTCAGAAACACGATTTTATGATTTTGCCTCGACACTTATTATTTTCTAAAAGACCCCTTAAATAAACTAAAATAAACTATTTGAAATTGGTTTAGTTTTTTTTTACATTAAATTGGCTTAGCTTGGCATCATTCTGAATCGTCAGATTTAAGAAAAAGCCGAAGATGGAGCGAGCTTGCCTAGAAATAGCCTATTCACTCGAGATTTAAATATTTTATTGGGGTTATAAGCTCCCGGGAATACAGACGCAGACAGGGAGTTCCACTCCCTGGCTGTGCGCATAATAAAAGATGAGATGAATCGGTTTGTACGCAAACGAGAAATATCAACCTGGGCCCCTACCGCGCAACTGTCGTCGGTATCGACATCGACTTCATTTGACAGCTGGATGTGACATATTGCTCCAAGTCTTTGGTAAGTTTTCATTTGAGTCAAAAAGAAGCAGCAATGTGTCACATTCATCTGTCAAATGAAGACAATGCCGACGACACTTGCGCTCAGGTAGGGGTGATAACTCGCAGTACGTCTGGACTCCCAGTGGTAAAATTGAGCTGGCGAGATGAGCATGTAGCTCAATAGCACACTCTCCGAAGTTCAATCTGTAGAACACCGACAATGAGGCAACTCTTTGACGATGAGAGAGACTGCGGAGCTTGGTATTCACAAGTTGGTCGCCCTCAACGAGTTTCCTGGCTTTGCGTTCCACCGAATCGAGTGTGGCCAGCTGGTATTTTGCCAACCCAGCCCAAAGGTGGGAACAGTATTGCACGTTATGTATATAAATAGTGAACAATAATAATATTAAGAATTGTGTAGTTTAATTTCTCCTATAATCGCTATAGTTATTTACTACGAAGTGGTTTCGTGGTTTTTTCGCCTAATCTGCAAAGTCTTTTTCGCATTGCTATGTCACTTCAGTCGTATAGCACCTTAAAATTATGTCTTTACCCAAACAACATATGAAAACACTACAAAGAGTAGGCAAGATGGGCCTCGACATCGCAAAGATATTTAAAATCGTACCAAGGAAAATACCTATACGGACTGCTCCTCTGTTTTGTTTGCCGCCCGCGTGGTTCTCATTCCCTTGTGAATATCAGGATAAAAATGTATCATTTCTTTCAATCCAGGTCATTAACTATCCAAATCCGTTCAGCCGTTTTCACGTAATTAGTAGGATAATACAAGTACTATTTCAATTTTCCCCGAAAACCTTCACAATTTACAGGTACCAGGAAAGGTTTCCGCGTATTTGTCTGAGGGTAGGTAATGGCAGCCATAAAACAAAACAACAAGTTACGAAACAACTTTTGACCTAAAAGTATGATCCTTAGCTTAATAGTTAGTGATGGGTAATAGCAAAAGAGATGGGTAAATAAATATCTTTATGTAAAATACCCATACTGACCAAACTGCTACCAAAATCTATAGTCTCCTTCCTTTCCCAACTATCACTACTAAGGGGTTTACAAAAAAAAAACTCGGGTAAATAAATTATTTTTTGCTCGTTTTATACCACAATTTTATATTATAGGCTTTTTATTTACTGCTTCATTAAAAAAATGCAATAGGAAGCCATAATATAAGTTAACAATGTGCAGTGCAGATTTTATTTTTAATTGAAAATCTGTTTATTTTATTAAGATATTACGTTGTGATAGAATCAAACTTAATAACAGTCTTTCTTTTACACCTTTTATTAAATAATGCCTGGTAATGGTATAGTCTGGTAATAACAGTATAAAAAATTTAAACCCTGACCTTATTTCTACAATCTAGTAAAATCCATCACTGTGGGTGGGTACAGCCCAAATGAAGTGTTTTCCGAGACCCAAACAGTATGGGACTACTAAACTTAGAATAGACCGAATTTTTTAAACTACTTTTGTATTGGAAGATCTAATTATTATATATGTGCATAAATAAATTGCTGTTATTATTTATAGTATGTTTATATTCCAAATCGCAACAAAATCGACTACTTAATTTTCTAATCCTATTCATAACTACTGAAAATTTAACAGAATACGCTTGTTCAGGCAAAGTTTTTAGGGTTCCATATAGGGCACGAATACCGGAATCTCGGAATATCGTAATATCGGAATCAGACAAATATTTTTATTTGAGTTCATCCGGAAGCAACACATATAATATAGTAAAAATATAGTAAAATATAGACTTTAAACCTATATATATTATAGCTGTGTATTCTATAGTATAATTCTGATCTCGATAGTGGGTTCATTATAGATTTAAATAAGTTATTCGGGTATTTTATGAAAAACAAATATAATTAAGAAAATAATTGTTGTTCTTGACTTTACTGTTTATTGGCATCATCGTCAGCCCGTAGACGTCCACTGCTGGACATGGGTCTCTCCTAAATAACGCCATTGAGCCCAATCCTGAGCTCTTCGTATCCAGCTTCTGCATGCCATCTTTCGAAGGTCGTCTCTCCACCTAGTTGCAGGGCACCCTAACGCGGTCTACGCTCCAGAACTCATTTGCCCCAACAGCTGTTGGTTCTTCTTGCGATGTGACCAGAACATTTATAGACCAGACATTGCCGTAAAAAAAGTCAAGGAAAAGATAACAGCTTGTTATCCAGTGAAAACCGTCAGATTTGAAAAGTGATTAGAAGCAATGATACCGGTATAGTGCATTAAGAAATGCAAGTTGAGGTAAATAACCATCAGAAAACCTGCCTAATTGGCAATAACACTTGTAAAAAAATCTTGGAGACAAGCCATCCAAAACTCTTGCACTCTAAGTCAAAACGTTGCACTATTAGATTGATGCCTACTTACTCTTTGAACTATGTCGGTCAACTTGGTTTTCTGTCGGATAACTTAATTTTTAATTATATTTTTCAGAGAATCACCGAGCATAGCCCTCTCTTTAGCTCGCTGAGCGACTATGAATTTGTGGACTAGTCCCACCGTGAGTGTCCATGTCCATGTTTCGGCTCCGTAAGTCATTACGGGTAGGAGGCATTCCTTAATAATTTTTTTATTGCATATTAAAGTAAAATATATTTATAAAACTGGGTATTTATCTTATTTATCGTATTTACCTTCCTATTTATATAGTTACGTTTTACATTTCTGTATTCATGATTTGTTTTTTTACATAATTTACAGTATGCTCATAACTTGCTAACTCATGGGCACACAAACCCTTGTGGTTTTGCTAATGAGCGTAAAATAAAATTGTAAATAAATAAAATAAAATACTACTAGTACCTATTTACCCAAATATTTTCTCACGGCGCGGCGCATCACTAGCCAAGGTTGTGTTGAGAGCTATTAAAAGGGTTATTACGCACACCTGCGCCCCGCCTGCTTTGGATTGTCTACTTAAATTTTGTTCTATTAGGCTCTGAAGTTTAATAAAAATTGCAGCATAGATGATGACGGGGTCAACGTGATGAGATGAAGAATGTAAACCAACTGGCAGGGACTCAAAACAAATTCACGTTCGCTGGCAGTGAACGTCTATAGACGTTAAAACAATAAAACATCGATTGTGTCTCGTTCACTGTCAGTGAAAGTGTTAAAAATAATTATCGCTCAAGATGATGATGATGATGATGTAGAGGTATATACAAACCTTCCAATAATAAAATAAAATAAATACAAAATTATCTCAATTAAAGGAATCGGCATTTTTTTTCTATTACTCATTGGGGACTTTTTTTCAAACACGAAGAATGGGGGCAAGGATCTTGTCAGCTTTATTTATACTAACGAGATTTACAATAACTTTTTGAATCCGTTTCTTTTTTACAAAAAGTTTTTTATTTCACAATTTGTAAAGTTATAGAATAAGTACCGCACTGACCTACAAAATCGGAACTATGAACTAGTCATCTATAATAGAAACGAAACCGACACTATTTTCAAGATTTCCTGAAAACTACTGAACCGATTTCAACATTTAAAAAGTATGACAAATGTGGGACAAATTTATATATACGATTTGATAACCTCCTTATTTTGAAGTCGGTTAAAAGTGCCGCCGAGGAGCTCGGTGTTCGCGCTCCCGGCCATGATCTATGGTCCGTCGCGGAATGGGTGACGAAACATTTAATATCTCGAACTCCTCCATGCTTCTGAAGGCATGTTATGCCGTTGGTCCTGGCTCGACTGTACGTGCAGTCGTTAAAACCCTCCAACCCTCATAAGGGCCGCGTGGTGGTGGCCATGTCCTCTTCGTCTTATCCATCCATAAGGAAGAAGGCCAGTGCCCCAGCAGTGGGGACATTAAAAATGCCTCATGATAATGTGGCCACCCGTAGTTCACCTACTTGAGAATCTTCAACACATCTTCAAGGGCCACTTGCACGTGGAAATAACCGTTAACCCAGCTTGGCGCAAGTGAGCCTAAGTTAGTTAGTTTTATATTTAGTAGTAAGTTCACTTTTTCTATAATTACATTTTTTATTCCTGTATGTGTGTGCCAATTAATATTTTTTCTTTCTTTCTTTCTTTAATGGCGGTGAAAAACTGCTTTTATTACTTTATTTTGTGTTTCTACCTTGTCCTGAACCGTGATGTCATGACATGACTGGTCTCAACAGAATATCAGTACAGTAGAAACTGTTTGCTGCAGATACTGAGCTGAGATCAGTATTGGCATCACATATTACGGAAATTTTCTTTTCTTTCTTTTTTCCTATCATTGGGTATTATTATTTGTTTTATTTTATCATTTGTGTTCTTTACGGCTTTCATATGTATGCTATATGTTGCCAATAACAATTATTATTTTATTCTATTCTTTAAACAGGAAGGAATTAAAACTTGGCCAGTTATGAAAATGCTGGAGTGGCAAAGCTTATCTTTGCCAATTAACACATTGTGGAAATACAGTAATGTTATATTTAACTACTCATTACATCCCAAACAGAATGACAAGTACTAACATTATCTCCTGAATCAAAATTGCAGCACTCAATCAGACTCAGTAATCAACTGTAGGCTGTAATTCTGGATTCCGTTTGCTTCCCAATAAATCCTGGGAGTATCCCACTAGGATTAATTCTAAGACCGAAATCACTTGTATTTAGTAAGGAAGATTGATTACGGACCTATAGAAATTGTGTGATAAGAAACTTAAACCACTTAACTTAAATCCACTTAAAAATATAGTTTACTAGTGATAATATTGGTGCAAACTTTTTTTTTCTCTAATACAGACATTGTTATATTTTGTTTGTTTGTCCAAGTTTTTCTCGAAATCTTTAGCATCCATTTCAATAATTTTATCGCAAAAACATTGTAAATATTTATGAATATTTAGTTAAGGTTTGAGGAGCCTGTGGCGCAGTGGTTCGCGCGCTCGGCCTGCAATTGTTGAGGTTAAGCAACTTTCGCAATGGTCTGTCACGAGATGGGTGACCAAAAATGTACTTTCTCGAGCTCCTCCGTGCTTCGGAAGGTACGTTAAGCTGTTGGTCCCGGCTGCATTTGCAGTCGTTAAAACACGTAGAAAAATTGTATTGTTAAATTAATTTACTTCCTACCCTATTACAATTTAGTTAGGTAGTTCCCTTGAATCAAAACGTCTCTGAATCAGATTCGGTAATCTACGAGAGATTCATTCGGAAATCCCTTTGCAACGGCTTCTAACAAAGGATCTTACGGATTAACTGTACGGCTTTGTACTTTAGAAATGATTGTTTAATCACTTAAAGAAGGCTAGTTCGCTGAAGGAATATTAAGTAGTTTTATTTATTTCTTCAGCCGTAAAATAGTACATGTACTTGACTTAAATACTGATAGTGAACTGTAAGTTCTTCATTATTTTCAAAATTGTTAATAAGAATTTTAATTTAATTTAAATAATAATTATTGCTTCATTTCTTTATTTTAACTTTAAAGTTTATTTTAAATCTTTAAATGTAGCTAGAACCAACACCTTTACGTGATTTCAGAATTACAGGTTAATTTAATTTATTATTTTTTGAATACTTATCCCATGGCCGAATATAACGAACATCTTCACTGCTGACACGATCGCATACCGAAAGCACTGAGCCTACCATCAACTCTTTACGATTCTTTTTAGGTTGTGAGAGTGGGATGCTGCCATACGGCGCGTATAGCGGCTACCTTAAAATAAACTAAAATGGATCGCATTACAGTAGATGGTAAGTCCAGTACGGAACAGGGGTCCTACCGCCATCTCTTAGCGCAGTATTGTTTCAATCTTACCATGCTATTTCGTACTACGAATCTCTTAAAGTAAGCTTGTTTTTTGACGGAAGTTTTGAGGCATCATCGCTCAATCATCGCCTCCAAAGTTAAATTTAAAAAAATACGTGTGGCACTCGGGGACTGCCGCGGAAAAGCTATTGCATAGCATTTTTATCGTAGATTTTGGTTGCTTAGTTATGATTGTGAATAACAAAATTGTCAATGATGAAAATACTGTATGAAAATTTGTGTGAAAATATAATTTCTTTTTAAAATCTAGTACCGCATTTTTTCGATGCGGTACCGTCGGTCAAAATCTATGACACGAAGTGGGGGGTGCTAGGTTTTTTCGTTACGGAATTTCTTGATTCGGTCGCCGCGCTCAAAGCCTGCGATAAAAGCTATGCAATAGCTTAATAAGATGCAAAACATTCTTATGACATGATGGTTTCTAATAGATGATGTACAATTTATGTCTATACTAAATAATGCAGAAATAAGGTAAAATTAATGTAAACTGCATTACTTGACGTATACTTGCGTCGCTATTTTGTCTACTGTATTGCACAGCGATTGTTAATACTTTATCGAAAATAAAGTAAGTGAATTTGCGGCATTCTACACGGGCAGATTAATTTATTCTCCCCGCAGGGTTATTACCCAAAACATAGCAATTATCGCGCAGTGATCTTGAACGTATAATTTCCATATATTATGCGATTGCTGGCTAATCGCTCGCTGATGGTTCGTATAGCGGCGTCTACTCTTTCGCGCTCCTACCTAGAGTGCGACAGTGAGACGCCCCGTGTTGTTATGGCGCTAGCGCCAAAAATAATTTGGTAGCAATAACAGGAACTAAATGAATGCACGGTTACTATGGTGGTATCACCATAGTGACCGCACTGTTATTTTTCACGTTGACGTATGTCAAGCAAAGCAATTATCGATAAATGTCTACTATCGCATTGCTCTCGTAAATATAGGTAATAAGGCGACCAAGCTCATATCAGTATCATTTCAAGTTAATATTGTATGCACTACAAACCTATAGTTCTTTTTTTGGCGCCCAACGTGGGGCATGAACCCACGACCCTGAGATTAAGAGCTCTACCGACAGAGCTATCCGGGCTTTGTGACATCGGTCTCCTTTCACAGTTTGAGATGATCTCAAATTAAAACTCGCAAATTGCAAAACCTACCATTAGGTGCTGGGACATAGAGATCCTCTCCCAAGCGAGGAGTTAATTTATATAACATAAGTTTTCATTACACCTCAAATTTACATCACGTACAAAATTCAGGAGCTCCATTCTCGTTTTCGGATGTGATCTGATCCGTATAATTACAGAATCGTGAAGTCACAACTCAAATGTAGATCACACGTAGAATAAATTAATGCAGGAGCGAAAACAGTGCGACACCTGTGTGGGAAATATAAATGTGGATGTGGTGGGATGGGATATTCAATATTAATGAAAAAGAAAATATAGAGGAAATTCTAAAAAAAAATTTAAAATGAGATATGAAACCAAATGCAAAAGAAAAAAGCGCAAATGCAAAAGCAAAAGTTTTTTTATGAACAATGGTTATGGTTCGGTTTGGTTATTCTAGGGATGGGTGACAAAAAAAAATATTATCTAGAGCACCTCCATACTTCGGAAGGTACGTTAATTAAGGAAGTCCTGTGCCCCAGTATTGGAGATATTCAAACGGCAGATGATGAATTCCCAAAGAAAAATATCAATAATTAATACAAATTCATTAGTATTGTATATCAAAACTTTCAGTGATTTATCTAATCCTAAAGCTAGCTACAGCCTTTTCGCCCAGAAACGATCAGTGCTAATTATTTAGTCTAGTCTAGCCTTTATAAAAACATGTTAAATATTGACAAGACAGAAGGTAGCCAGGGAGCCAGGCGGAAGAACAACAAATCCTACCACCAACCAAAAGTTCTCTTAAACCGAAAAGGAGGAAATTGATAATTCGATTGAATTACAACTCAATTATTAATAGAATATCAAACAATGAGACATAGAAAAATCGCAAATTTTATTAATAAATAATAATAAATAATTGCATACAAACACACCAATTATCTAGCCCACGTTAAGTTTAATTAAGAACTTGTGTTATGGTTACTAGATAACGGATAAACATGCTCATATACTTTTTTTTTGTAAATATATACATAATATACATATTAAACACCCAGACCAAGACAAATAGACATGTTCATGCACACAAATATTTGTCTTGTCCGGGGATCGAACCCGGGACCTCTGGCGCAGAAGGCAGGCTTAGTACCCCTGCGCCAAACAGGTCGTCGTGCGCCAAACGATTCTAAGAATGAATGGGAGACGCTAAAAAGTTTCGCGCACTAAAGCATGTGGCCGTTTTTGCATGTATGTATTATATAATACGTGCCGTGTGGTGACGGCCTAAGAATACAAGTGTCACCACTCCCTTACATGCCCGGGATATCGTTAGAGTCGACTAAGAGGCTCGACGCATTGAACACCTGTGCGAGAGAAGGAAAACTTGAAACAAACCCTCTACCAACCCGTCTGGCCAGCGTGGCAGCAGTAGGCTAATAGCCTCCTATGAACGCCACATTAGGCGTGAGCTAGGAGAGGCTTATGTCCAGCAGTGGACGTCCACAGACTGATGATGGATGGATGGATCGTATAGTTTCCATACAAGTTTCTAGAAAAATCGCAGTTATAAGGCTGCGCGGCGGAAAATTGCTGACAAGCGGAAAATACGCACGTGCGACGTAGTGTTAAATAGTTTGATTTTCAACAACCTATATTTTCGAGCTCCTTAAAATTATAATATTTTTCCCCAACTTCGCTGTAATTATAAAATGTCTAATAAGTTTTCAATAAATTTAAACGTCTAAGAAACTAAGAAATTTCAAAAGAAATAATAGACAATGGTTTTACACGGAATCTAAAATATACAAAACCCAGTTCTTATCGAAGACAAAGAAGATTAAATTGAGAGGGTTGTTAAGGAACTATTGTCAAACGGAACGCTGAAGTGTTCTGAACAAGTTGTTTCCAATTGTGTCATAATTTACAAAAGACTTCTATTAAAAAGTCTTGTTACTAGCGTTTGATATACGAATAATCAAGTTTCGTCTTTCTTTTGTTTATATTCTAACCGAAATACCACACTATATGAACGTATAGGGTAAATCTTATTCCAGAAGAGCAGGGGCGGAACAAATGTTCCTATCCTGGAATAGCATAGTAACGGCAAAAGAGCTTAGGTACTACTTTCGATTTTTGATAATGGTACTACCCGTCCCTATGATTTTTCCAAGAAAATATTGAATGGTGGCCATATACGCTACGATAAATCGTTACAATCAGACTGCACAGTTCGAACGGTATCAATAAATCGTTGCGTGTATGTTATAAAACTGTACAGTTTTGCCAGTTATGCCATGTAAGATAAACTGTACCGTTCAAACTGTACAGTCTGATCGTACCGATTTATCGTAGCGTATATGGCCACCAGAAAAGTCTAAACAAGTTACGTTATTCTTTTGTTTTCCTTCTAACCAGCTGCCTTACTTTGAACGGAATCGAGTTCACAATAGGATAGAATCAACGTCAAAAATATGTTACTTTGGTACTTTGAAAACGGTTGATTTCCATAGTAGCGTTTTGGCATTTTTTCTATCATGATGTGAATAAGATTCCGTCGATAGTAACCCCTCTGAATACGACGCCCATATTTATGTGATCTTTTAGGGTAAATCCTATTCTAAGGACAGAAACAAATGCTACTATCCTGGATAGCGGCTATAGAGCTACTTCCGCTTTTTTATAAGTGCTGCCCGTCACTAAAATTTTGCATGCAAACATAGAAAGTTCTTCTTTAGTTTACTTTTTTACCTACATTTATGCGACGCTATATTTTCTGAACATTTAGGGTAAATCCTATTCCAAGGGCAGAAAAAAATTTTCCTATCCTGGAATGATAATTCCTTTCCGTTTAAGATTTTTCCAAGCAAACATTAAAGGGGTTTAAAAAAGTTCCGATATTCTTTTGTTTTTTAAACCGACTTCTAAAAAACGGAGACCATTAACCTACATTGATACGACTCTATATTTCTGTGAACTTTTAGGGTAAATCCTATTCCAAGGGCAGAAATAAATGCTCCTATCCTGGAATGGTAGCGGCGCGTCCATATTGCAGACTTAATCTGCATGTCGTTAGAGTCTCGCCGACTCATCCATAATTCAGATAATGAGGACAAAAATACCGTGGAGTGGGTGGTTGGTAAATTTTATTTTAGTTTCTCTTACATTTTAGTAACGGAATGAATGTGCTATTTTTATGATGATGGGAAAAAAGATAAAAAGGCATTGCACAAAAAACTTTCGAGTAAGTGTCGACAGCAAATGTATGACGTATGTAGCAGCGTTTCTACCGGACGTAAACGGATCTATCCTTCCATTACATGTTTTGACGTGATTATTCGAACACTTTCCTGATACTATTTCGAAAGGTTTTCATGTTAGCCCCACTGCACCCGTATTTTATCTATCAAGAAGTTTAGTTGAAGGAAGAAGAAACCTCAAACGGGTATTAAACGCGTAGAAACGTGATAGATATTTCACCTACCTAATTTTTGAGTCAGCCCGTGACCACGGCCGATGTTACTTGGCCGAAACGTCGGGAAAATTAGGTAGGTGAAATATCTATCACGTTTCTACGCGTTTAATACCCGTTTCAATTTTCAATATTTATAATGCAACGCGAAAGTTTATAGAAGAGACCTCAGCCGATTTTTTTTATTTTTTATTTTGTGTTAGAATCCTATCCAAAACATTAAAACCTAAAATAATGGTTTTGCGTTCGAGCTTTCTTGGAAAATAGGGTTACCAATATACTGGCAAAGGAAATACTCTTTGAAAAGCACTGTTATGTGCATTAAGGGCCGTTTTCACCAACCAAAAAGATTTTTTGTATGGGTTTTGGGCCCTCTCCTTAGCAATTATTTTCAATTTAATTTTTCCAAGTAAGCCATCCAGAAATTATCTGTTGGTGGTGACACAGGCCCATTTATTAAAAAAAATTAAGACATGATACCGTCTCCACAACTTTCATTATCTGTCTTTCGCTAAGGAGACAAATCAGGGCTGTTTGTACTGCGGTTCCCACGTACATTATTAATCTGAGCTTGGTAAGCCGTGACAATTTTGTTACCTACATTATTTATATCGTAATTAAAGAAACAAATTATTATTATTTACAGAAAATTGCACGAGCAAATATTTGTTTGATTGTGCTTGTTGATTGGTAATAGATTAAAAAAAACACCTAAGTACCTAGTGAACATCTTAATGTTATGTTAAAGCGAAAATAAATAATTGTATCTAACTTGTTGTTGATACAAACAATGTAAAACTTGGACAACAGCATTTAACATAAAAAATGGCCAAAAGCGAGTCGGGCTCGCGCACCGAGGGTTCCGTACCATCATATAGTGTCAACGACATAGGTCGAGGTCAGTTTACCAAAAGCAAATAAGTATATAATCACTTTTTCTATTTCTAAAAGTATGCTATTTAGAGACATCGTTTTATTTTTCCTATCTTTACGTTTATTACATAGAATAAATTCAGATTTTTCTCTATATAAACTTCGGAGTGGGGGGTATTCATTCAAAAGTCGAAAACTATACTACCTAAAAAAATGTGCAAGCAACGTTCTTTCATTGATACCCCACATGCCCTAGGTAGCCCCACTTTGAAATTTTAAGACCACCTTTCAACCCCTGTTGAATAAAACATTTTTTTTTTAATTTCCCTCTTATCTGACGTCATATGAAAGAATGAAAGAAGAAAGAAACACATTTATTGACACACACACATACGATACAGACAATAAAAATAGAAAGGATAAAAAAAAAAGTATAAATTTAATAAACACAACAAAATATAACTAATAGGAAGAATTGTGTGGGGTCAATAAAACCCTATCTCAGCGTTTATAAAACTGTTCCAAATTTAAAGTTGATAGCATTAGTAGTTATTGATATATCCAACTGTGACAGACAGACTGAGTCGCACCATAAGGGTTCCTTTTTACCATTTTTGTACGGAACCCTAAAAATATATATTTATTAAATAAAACACTTAGAAAAGCAACAAAAATAATAGTTTCGGTATTGCTCAAAGGGGAATAAAATTTTGGTCTGTCGCAAAAATAAAATATAGGCTAATAAGCTACTCAATCCATTAATGGTGGTAGACCTCAGATTTAAAAAAAATATACTCCAAAACGAAAAGACAATAACTTTAATAGACAAATTAACAATCCCATTCCTTCCGCAGATTACAATCTTAATTCATTTAAAACAGAATCTTCGAGCTATCATCGCCAAACTAATTCAGGTCAGGGGCCTTACCATGAGTTTAATAGCAATATCAAAATAATATTAATTAAATATTGTCACGTTTCGTTTTTCGCATTTTCGTTTCACATTTATTTAAAATTAAAATCTACAAAATAAATAATTAGATAATTATTTTTTTTTATTTCAATGTTGTCTATTCTGTTAAAGATTTTTTTTTGTTGGTTGGCAGATATGAATTCTCAATTTTCTGCGTATTTCTCTTTAAACTGAATCCTTTTGGCTCAAATATCATATTGTTATAATGTCTGACAGTTTTCAACATCCATTTCAGGTGTAAAAACAATAGAATATGCCTTTATTTAGTAATTATAAAGTCGCTATGTCAGCAAGGCGCGAATTCAAGAAGGCGGTGTTGCCAGTGAAATGATGACTCGTTGAACGCCCGGAGAATTCTTTCCCAGACGTGGCAATAATAAGGATGACATTTTGGCTGAAAACACTGAACAAAATGGCTTGATAGCTGTCAAACGTTGTATCATACTTTAAAAAGTGTTTTTGTGTTTTCGAGTAATTTTTGCAGCTTCGAGAGTGAATTACAGCTAAAATGGCTTTTGGTTGTGGGAGAGTTTCCTTGATATTAGGGTAAATAGTACTCAAAAGTGGTCGTATCGATTTTTTTATGGAATGGTGATTGATGAAATTCTTGAAGGGATTCTGGTCTTTTTACATCTTTACCTCCGACCTGGTCGGTCATGTGTTAATATTCTTGGTGATTTTCTTGTAAGTATTGACTGCAAAGAAAAGGAGTTCTCACAGTTGTCGCAGAATAGAAAGAAGCTGATCAATTGTTTTATTGCAGGAGTTTATATTGAAGAACGGTTTTGTTCCACCTGTATATTGTTGTGGAAGCGTTCCTCAGACCTTGGGGTCGCATTCTGGGAGGCGGGTGCAGCTTTTCTCTTTTTGATGTTGTTTGGAGCGAGCTGGTAAGTTTGTTTGTATAATTAACTTATATAGGAGACATTATTCCTCCATGCAGGCATGGCACCATAACCTCACTTGTTTGTTTGTTCTAGCGTGGGAAATCAGAAATCCTTATCATTAAATCAAAAATCATTAAATCATAAACCGCGTTATAAGTCAATAACTCATTAGAAGTCTGAAGAATCAGCCTGGAAGTACGTGGAGTTTGAACGGGCCAGAGGTCCCTCGAGGAACTCCCCGTTTCATACATAAGTACTGCTGTTCAGGTACCAAGTTGCTTTTCCTTGTTGTTATATACCCGTTTGCAGTGGCCGAGCCCATGGCACACACCAAACTTGGTTTATTTTAGCTATTCATGGTGGTATTGTCAAACATGTTAGTGTAATAAGTAGTATTTTTATAAATTTGATATTACAAAGTATTGGTTTCTAAATTAATTAATTGTTTTCAACATTTTGAGTAGAACGCTGGTAGCCATTTATCAAGCTAATGTAGAATCCACGGTTTTAAAATACTGACTGAGCTAATAACTCTGTAACGTTCACTACCAGCGGCTACTTGGTTAGGGTTTGTACCTAGTTGTACCTTTGTTTGTGAGTGTAACTATAATCTATTTAATATAAAAAGAAGGAACCTCATTTTTGTTGTTTTATTAGTACAAACCCCTGGTTTAATTATTTTAATTTTGTTTATGTTTCAATTTCATTCTTTCCAAAACGGCGAATTCCACATAACAGTATTATTCCCCCGGTCAAAGCAGGAGTCTTTAGAGTGTTTACCATCAGTCCTGGGGTGCTGGATTAATTAGGAATCGGATTACTCATTGCAAGTTTGTTGGACGCCATCTTGTTGTGGGAAGAAAGGATTTTAAACATGACAATGGCGCCCTATTTTTGTTTTAGCATGATTGTTTATTGTGTTTGACAGTACCATCCATACCTATTTTAACCTTTTGGGTAAATTTTATTGATTTATTGTTAGATTAATAAGGTGTTTTAATTGTTTCAATTGTGTTTGGAACCAAGTTGACAAGGTTTCAAGAATTGAATTGTTTCTTTTGTTATACTTTTGATGTTTTATTTTATGATTACCTTGTAATCAGTGGTTTGAAATAATTATTTGTTTACAATTTAAGGACACCTGAACAAACATTTAACTTGAAATTTTACTTGAAGTGCATACTTGTATTCCAAATCACTTGAAATACATGTTTGTAATCCAAATTTTACTTAAGATACATATTTGTATTACAATTTAAAAACAAGATAATTCTCCTTTTACATATATTTTTATGTAAAGGGACTTTGTTGATAAAATAATTTATCTATATTAACATTAAAACATTTAAAAACATTTAACGGCTAACAAAACTTCATTTTAACAACAATTCTTTTGTTGTTTTACACTAAGCTTTATATTTTTACTTTGTTGTTGTTAACCTTAAGGGGCTTACACACTTAATATTTTTTTGTTGTAACATTAAAATCAAATATTTCCAATTGGAAAATTGTTGTTGTTGTGTGTCAGCTTAGGGATTGATATGAGTTTTTGTTTTGTTGTTGGAGAAGTTGACATACAATAATAATAGTTAAAAATAGTGACGGAATATATTATTGTTACTTTATTTTGTTGTGTAAAGTGAATATTTATTTTATAAGAAAGCGTATTATACCACCATTAATAACTATTTACATACCAATTTATTTTTGAAGAATTGGAAGTTTACCAATTTATATATTATTTTGTTGATAAATACTTAACATTTTAAGATGGAATCTGAACAATTTTATTTTCATTCGCTTTTGAAAGATGAATTAGTTTATGAAGTTGCTGTTCGGTCAGAGACACCTTTAACTACTGTTAGAGAACTTAGGTCACAACTGCGTTTGTTGTTAGTACAGTGCCCTGCAGAAGCCATTATTGACTCAGAATATCCTGCAGATGCCGAACTCAAAGTAGTATTGAGTAAGCTCGAGGACTTGGAACAAAATATAAGTAAACTTGAAAAGTCCAAAGACAAGTATGCATTCTATAGGGCTAAGGCTTTGAGTTTTCACGTTCAGCATAGGTTGGCACGTATACTAACAGAGGACCCGGCTCTTCTTTTATTAAAAACTGACTATGCGAAAAAAATTAGATAATTTGTTATTCAGATTTCAAAAACTTTTACCTGAGTCTGGACCACAGCCAGTTCCTACTGTTGTTGAGTGTACCGGTGATAGGAATGTAACAAAGTGGAGTGTTAAATTCAACGGGGTAACGGATCCTAGAACTTTTGTTGAACGGGTGGAAGAATTACAGCATGCTAGCGGTGTATCCGATGCTAAACTTTTTAATTCCATCTCGTTACTTTTTGTTGATCAGGGTAAAATCTGGTTTAATGGTATTAAGGATTCGGTTACTTCATGGAGAGAACTCAGGGAACTGATTCTGGAGGAATTTCTGCCTCCAGATTATGATTATAGGCTGATGGGTGAAATTAGGTCTCGGGGTACAGAGTACCAATGAACCCACTCACATTTATTTTGCAGTCATGGCTGGTCTTTTTGCTAGGTTGAATAAACCGCTACCTGAAAATGATCAATTTAACATTTTGAAATATAACATTAGAAAAGATTTTAAACAACAACTAGCTTTGGTTGAAGTCAACACGGTCGCAGGTCTTAAGGAAAAGTGCAGGAAGTTGGAGGCAGTACAGCAGCCCTCCGGGTTGTTTTCCGACTTCGGTTGTAAAACCAAGCCTAAGCCGGTTGCGGCTGTTGAAAAAAGTAAGGTATCATATCCTGCTACTGTGCCTAAACAAAATAATAGCGAGCAAAAGGTGCAGTCTTCACCAAAGTTAGTCTGTTACAAGTGCGGTAAACCAGACCATTGTTTTAGATTGTGTAAATTTAATCAAGATAATCCGATAAAATGTTTTAAATGTGGTGAATTAGGTTATACGGTCCGGACCTGTCCTAAGTGCAATAAGAGTAAATTTTCAAAAAACTAAATGCTCAGGGCTGTAGTTCGGTTAACTCAGTTGAGAAATTTTATAGTTTTGGTTCTATTTCTACAGTCCTGTTTTCGCCTAAGAAAGATGATATTAGGCCTTATTTAAAATTTAAAGTTGGTGATTGGGATGTGTTTGGGTTATTGGATTCTGGTGCTTCCGTTTCGATTTTAGGTAACAACGCACACTTAAAGTTTCTTAAGTTTGGTTTTAAGTTTCAACAAGTTGTTGACAACTCATGTAGTGTTGCTAATGGTGTTGCTATTAAGTCACTCGGATTTTTGTTTATGCCAGTAACTTTCAATAACACAACACACGTTGTTAAGTTTTATGTTATACCAAATATTGTTACTGACATTATTTTGGGTTGTGATTTTTGGACAAATTTTCGTTTGGCACCTCAAATTTTTGAACATATTGACTATAGGAACATGCCTGCAAACTTTGTTAACATTTGTAATGGTTCTGATGCAGACAACATAGCCTCGGTTAAGTCGTATGAGTCCTTAACTACTGATGAAAAGGAGTTAGCAGATTCGATTGTTAGGTCATTCAAAAACATTTCAACGGATGTGAAAGGTTTAGGCCGTACGAAGTTGATTGAACATGTTATTGACACCGGTGATGCTGCTCCAGTAAAGGTTAGACAATATCCTTTGTCGCCGGAAAAGAAAGCTGCTTTAAACAGTGAATTAGACAGGATGTTAGAACTTGACGTTGTGACTACTAGTGAAAGCCCGTGGAATAATCCGGTTTTATTAGTTAAGAAGACAAATGGAGATTGGAGGTTCTGTTTAGACTCAAGGAAATTGAATGAAGTTACTAAGGGGGATTCTTATGCTATACCTTATATCCCACAAATCCTTGACAGTCTAAAAGAAGCCAGATACATCTCTTCTTTGGATTTAAGCTCTTCATTTTGGCAAATTCCCCTACAGGAGGCTTCACAGGAGAAGACTAGTTTTAATGTTCCGCGTCGCGGATTGTTTAAATTTAAAGTCATGCCGTTTGGTCTATGTGGTGCTCCGGCTCGACAGCAGAGACTCATTGATATGTTGTTTGGCAATGGGTTTTGTAGTGACGTGGATAAAGGCATTGTTTATTGTTACGTTGACGACATTGTTATAGCTAGTGCTGATTTTCAGACGCATTTGGTCTTATTAAATAGAGTTTTGGAACGTTTAGAAAAGGCAAACTTGACAATTAACTTTGAAAAGTCCAAATTCTTTAGATCTTCCTTAAAGTACTTGGGTTATGTAGTGGATGAATTTGGTTTAAGAACAGACCCAGAAAAAGTTGCAGCCATTCTGGACTTTCCAACGCCTACATCAGTCACTCAGATTAAATCTTTTATTGGTATGTGTTCCTGGTATCGCCGATTTATTCGAAACTTTTCGACAATAGCTGCGCCGATTAATAAGCTTACTTGTAAAGGCAAATCTTTTGAATGGACACAGGAAGCAGATAAAGCATTCATTACTTTAAAAAATGCACTAGTAACAGCACCTGTGTTAGCAACACCTGATTTCGAAAAGCCCTTTACAGTTCATTGTGATGCTTCAGCATACGGTTTGGGCGGGATGTTGTCGCAAAGTGTCGATGGGCGCGATCACCCGGTTGCTTTCGTTAGCAGATCCTTGTCTGCGGCGGAAAGAAATTACAGCGCTACCGAAAGGGAGGCTCTAGCTGTTCTTTTTGCCGTAGAGAAGTTTGAACCCTATTTAGGGTCGCGACAATTTAAAGTCGTCACTGATCATGCGTCACTAAAGTGGTTCACGAGGTTAGAAAATCCATCGGGTAGGCTTGCACGTTGGTCCTGTAGGCTATCGCAATTTAACTTCACCGTTGAACACAGAAAAGGAACGGACAATGTTGTTCCAGATGCACTATCACGTTTGCTTAAGGTTGATACCATAGATAGTACTGATCCAGTGAACGACGATTGGTATGATCGTGTTTACGAGGGTTGCCAAACACAAGCTAAAAATTTTCCAAATTTTTTTGTTAAAGACGGTGTATTGTACAGGTATAGCGAGAGTAAGTACAGTCTGCTACGAGAGTTCGATTGGAAGGAAGTAGTTAGGAAAGAGAGACGGGAGTCTATAATTAAGGACAATCACCTCGAACCTACTGCTGGCCATTTGGGTGTGTTTAAAACTCATAGGAGACTGTGCTTACGCTATTACTGGCCTGGCATGCACAAAGACGTCATGGAGTTTATTAAAGGGTGTGACATTTGTTCTGCGTATAAGCATTCGCAGAAGGCCACACCGGGTCTTATGGGTAAACCAAAAGTTTGCCATAGGCCTTTTCAAGTTGTTTCGATTGATTTAGTTGGTCCTTTGCCCAGATCAAGGTCAGGGTATACGTTTTTGTTAGTTGTTACTTGCTGTTTTTCCAAGTACACTTTGCTTTTTCCGTTAAGGCGTGCCACGAGTGCGCTGGTCGCTAAACATTTTGAGTACGGCGTTATTTTGTCTCATGGGGTTCCGGAAACTGTAATTGCAGACAATGGTGTGCAATTTCAGGGTTCGGAATTCCGTCGATTGTTACAGCGCTATAATGTTCCCAAAATGCATTTCACTCCGCTTTATACTCCACAGGTGAATCTGGTGGAACGTTACAACAAGACTGTGATGACAGCGGTTGCGTCTTATGTGGAAGATGATCATCGATCATGGGATAATCACCTGCTACAAATACAATTCGCCATTAATAGCGCTGTCAACGAGTCCACCGGTTTCACCCCATTTTTTTTGGTTTATGGGCGAGAGCCCGTTATTAACGGTAACTTTTATAAGGATACCGATAAGGAGTATGAAGTGGGAATGCCCCGCGATGAGTACGCGGGCGAGTTTGGACATATTAAGGACATCTTTGCCAAGGTTCGCCAGAAACTTCTTCATGCACATGCGGAAAACTCCACACGGTATAACCTAAGGCGCAGAGTCGCCAAGTATTCGGTAGGAGATATCGTGTGGAAGAAAACGCACATACAGAGTGACGCGGAAAAATTTAAAATGTCCAAGCTGGCCCCCAAGTACGAGAAATGTAGAGTTACAAAAGTTTTATCTCCATTGGTGTACGAATTAGTTCGTTTAAGTGACAACCGTCCAATAGGCTCTTGGCACATTAAGGATTTTAAATAGTATTTTATTCATTTTGTTTCAACATAGACAATTTGTTTATGGTATTTGTTTTGCTTTAGTTTAGTGAGAAGAAAATTGCTGCTTCTGTGCGGTTGCACATTTTGTAAGATCTACCCTGATAGTGTATGTAAAAAATTATAGTTTACTTACACATTCGTGCGTAAGGAATGTGATGTGGTTCGCTGATAGAAAAACATTACTAAGCTTTGTATGAGGATGGATGAATGAAATGAGTGAAACATTGATGAATAAAAGTCGAAAATTTACAGGAGCGAAGAATTTTTTTTTCTTCTCTTTTAGATTTGTTTTGTTACTCACTGCATGTGAGTGAGTGAGGATTTTTCCTCTTTTTGTTTTCCCGTTCACTGCATGTGAACTGGTGAGGATTCGTTCCTTCCTTTTGTTATCCTACTCTATGGGAGTTGGTGAGGATTTCCCCTCTTTTTGTTTTCCGGCTCGCTGCATGGGAGTAGGTGAGCATTTTTTTTTTGTTTGCTGTTTTTTTTTACTCACTACGGGTGAGCTGAAAAGGATTTGCTTCTCCTGTTGTTTTATTACTCACAATATGTGAGTTGTTATGTGAATTTTTTTGCCCTTTTGTGGTGTTGGTTTGACAGATTTCATGTCAACCATTTTTTTTTATTTTTTTTTTATTTCGCTGGTGTGTACATTCGAAGAGAGTGACCACTTAATTTTTTTGTGTGCATTCGAATAGAGGACCAGTACCGACCATGACGGTCATTTAGATATGGTTTTTACTATATTTTTTTTTTTCTACCCAAGGGTTCGGTATGGTGGTTGTTGTTGGTGGTGCTTGTTGTTTTGTTGTTCTGGTCGTTATTGTGGTGTTGTGAGGTGAACGTTAGAGAAAAAATAAAATGTTTTCCCCTAATGGTCACTCATAGGGTTGTGTTGGTCAACATGTACCTTAGTGTACATGGTGTTTTTATTTTCTTTTGAGGTTTCATTCTTGTATTTTGTGTAAATGGGGGGTTCGAACATAGATTTTGGTTTTAGTTATAGTCGCTGAGGGCAGCGACTTTATTTTGGAAGGGGGGTATTGTCACGTTTCGTTTTTCGCATTTTCGTTTCACATTTATTTAAAATTAAAATCTACAAAATAAATAATTAGATAATTTTTTTTTTTATTTCAATGTTGTCTATTCTGTTAAAGATTTTTTTTTGTTGGTTGGCAGATATGAATTCTCAATTTTCCGCGTATTTCTCTTTAAACTGAATCCTTTTGGCTCAAATATCATATTGTTATAATGTCTGACAGTTTTCAACATCCATTTCAGGTGTAAAAACAATAGAATATGCCTTTATTTAGTAATTATAAAGTCGCTATGTCAGCAAGGCGCGAATTCAAGAAGGCGGTGTTGCCAGTGAAATGATGACTCGTTGAACGCCCGGAGAATTCTTTCCCAGACGTGGCAATAATAAGGATGACATTTTGGCTGAAAACACTGAACAAAATGGCTTGATAGCTGTCAAACGTTGTATCATACTTTAAAAAGTGTTTTTGTGTTTTCGAGTAATTTTTGCAGCTTCGAGAGTGAATTACAGCTAAAATGGCTTTTGGTTGTGGGAGAGTTTCCTTGATATTAGGGTAAATAGTACTCAAAAGTGGTCGTATCGATTTTTTTATGGAATGGTGATTGATGAAATTCTTGAAGGGATTCTGGTCTTTTTACATCTTTACCTCCGACCTGGTCGGTCATGTGTTAATATTCTTGGTGATTTTCTTGTAAGTATTGACTGCAAAGAAAAGGAGTTCTCACAGTTGTCGCAGAATAGAAAGAAGCTGATCAATTGTTTTATTGCAGGAGTTTATATTGAAGAACGGTTTTGTTCCACCTGTATATTGTTGTGGAAGCGTTCCTCAGACCTTGGGGTCGCATTCTGGGAGGCGGGTGCAGCTTTTCTCTTTTTGATGTTGTTTGGAGCGAGCTGGTAAGTTTGTTTATATAATTAACTTATATAGGAGACATTATTCCTCCATGCAGGCATGGCACCATAACCTCACTTGTTTGTTTGTTCTAGCGTGGGAAATCAGAAATCCTTATCATTAAATCAAAAATCATTAAATCATAAACCGCGTTATAAGTCAATAACTCATTAGAAGTCTGAAGAATCAGCCTGGAAGTACGTGGAGTTTGAACGGGCCAGAGGTCCCTCGAGGAACTCCCCGTTTCATACATAAGTACTGCTGTTCAGGTACCAAGTTGCTTTTCCTTGTTGTTATATACCCGTTTGCAGTGGCCGAGCCCATGGCACACACCAAACTTGGTTTATTTTAGCTATTCATGGTGGTATTGTCAAACATGTTAGTGTAATAAGTAGTATTTTTATAAATTTGATATTACCAAGTATTGGTTTCTAAATTAATTAATTGTTTTCAACATTTTGAGTAGAACGCTGGTAGCCATTAATCAAGCTAATGTAGAATCCACGGTTTTAAAATACTGACTGAGCTAATAACTCTGTAACGTTCACTACCAGCGGCTACTTGGTTAGGGTTTGTACCTAGTTGTACCTTTGTTTGTGAGTGTAACTATAATCTATTTAATATAAAAAGAAGGAACCTCATTTTTGTTGTTTTATTAGTACAAACCCCTGGTTTAATTATTTTAATTTTGTTTATGTTTCAATTTCATTCTTTCCAAAACGGCGAATTCCACATCACAGTATTATTCCCCCGGACAAAGCAGGAGTCTTTAGAGTGTTTACCATCAGTCCTGGGGTGCTGGATTAATTAGGAATCGGATTACTCATTGCAAGTTTGTTGGACGCCATCTTGTTGTGGGAAGAAGGGATTTTAAACATGACAATATAGGCAAATATAAACGTCACACAAATTGATATGATTCTGAAAAAATCGCTTTCTTTCTTTCTTTCGTATGAAGATTAGTGGCCACCTCTGGTGTCAGAGTTTATCAAGCCGCCTTTAAGAGCTCTGACTTGGCTTAAACTGTTATTAGATGACAAAAGCCGGGACCAATGGTTTCACGTGCCCTCTGAAGCACGGATGCGCTCAGTTGTAATGCCACTTACAAAAGTAGCTTTATTAATCTACTCTTAACTAAGATCAAGAACAAGCTGGAACAGAAATAGCACTAGAAATAACCAAACCAATGACCCTTTGCGCAATAGGTAGGATTAATACCTCTACCTCTTTACCCGACTCTATGGTCTAGTGGTAAACATCACCGGTACGGTACGGACCCAGAGCTCCCGGTCCGACTCCCAGCGGGGGTACAAATTGTATTCGGTTTGGTTGGTGGTAGGACTTGTTGTAAGACCGCCTGGCTAGCTATCACCATCTTAACTAAGTCTGACGCCATAATAACAATGTTTACAGCATTGTTGAGTTCGGGCAGTTAGAGATAAGATAACCAGCCAACTGGCTATCTTATGACTGAGGAACTCCTCAGTAGTTGATACCGGGAGAGGCTCGCTTCGACCTTCAGCCTTGTCAATATTTAACATCAAGTATGATGAAGGCTAAGAGCCATCTAGTACGTCATAAAAAAGATATTATAACACCCAGACACGGGATCAACATTAATGTTGATGACAATATGACCCACCCAGGACCTAAAAATTCGAACCTTGCGCAATAATAGGTACCTCTGTGCCACCGGGTCCGTTTGCCCGATATTATTTAATTAAATCAACATTGCTTTATCATTTTAATGACGACTCATGGTAGGGCCTCAGAGCTGAGCAAAATCCGAGCGTTGATTGGTTCCGAAGGAATGAGATCTCCAACTTTTGTATTGCTTGTTTTAGAAGTGGAAGGCCTGTGAACATCGATTCTAATCGGTTTGAAATTACTGATGCTATTTTTAACTTATTCTAATGTTAGTATTATTTGAGTTAATAAAGGTCAATGCCAGAAATACGTACTAGTACGTACATGCGTACGTATGTACGTAATAGTACGTACACCGGTTTCAAGGTGTCGCCTACTCTGAGGTCCTGGGTTCGAATCCCGGTACGGGCAAATGTTTGTATGATGAATACGAGCATTTGTACCTGAGTCATGGACGTTTATACCTATATATTTCTATACATAACAACTTATGTATAATTATATGTATCCATTACCCTAGTATGCCATAACACAAGCCTTACAGTGCTTACTTTGCGGCTAGGTTAATTGTAGTGAGTGTGAGTTTTAAATTGTAAGGTACTTTATCTAGAGATCCAGGCCAGTACCCCTATTACGAGTTTGCTTAACATGACATTTACAGGACTCGTGAGCGTAGACTATCGGATACACTGCTCATGTCGGTAAAACAGTCGCTAAATATGAAAGAGACAGAGCTACATTTATATTAACGTTTACTGTAACGTCGAGTTTGCCAAACTCGTAATAAGCCTACAGGTTGGTCCTAAAAGTCTTTGCGTAACGTGATAAAAGAATCCAAAATTTTATATTTTATCCGTTACCGTAGCACATCCTATAACACAAGCCTTTCCGTGCGCACTTTGGAGCTAAGTTAATTGGTGTGAGTGTAAGAAATATTTATTTAAAAAAAATTAAAACTTTTTTAGCCTTGACAATCGCAGGTTGAGCTCAGACCAGGGAGCTCCTCAATCTTAATTCAGTTAAAACAAAATCTTCGTACTATCATCACCAAAGTAATTTGGGTCAGAGCTAAAATGAATCCGACCCTCGATTGGTTCTGACGAAATGAGATATCCAACTTTTGTATTGCTTGTTTTAGAACTGGAATTCCTGTTACCACTGTTTCTAATCTGTTTGAAATTATCGATGCCTTTTTCTACTTTTCCGATCTTAATGTGATTATAAATTTTTAATATCTTAGGAAGCACAGTCTTAGGATACTGAACAGTTTAAAAGTAACTGATAATAATGAAAACGAAAATGAAATTGATTTATTCAATTTAGGTTGTCATAGCACATATGAACGCCGATTAAAATCTAATCAATTCCATTCCACTTTAAAACGTATGTTGAAAGGCATTCACAAAAACGAGATTACAGTCAAACAGACACAGACCGATCGATAATGAAATTACCACAAAAGCAAAAAACAGATTGTTAACTCAATACGCTTCAGTCAATGTGATGCAACTTGGTCACAAAGCAGTCAGAACGCGGTCTAAAAAAAATACAAAACTGAGCTCACATAAAAACGTTAGTATCCAGTGGATCAATTTGATACACACGTATTATTAAAACGACGAACGTAAATAAATATTTTAGGCATACACAACGCCATTTAATCCCAAAAAAGTATATTACCATAAAATGTTGATAGATTAGAAGGGTCTTTATGCCATTCTTCTTCTTCTTATTGAGTGAGGATTAGTGGCCACCTCTGGTGTCAGAGTTTATCAAGCTGCCTATAAGGCCTCTGACTTGAATAATGCCACTCTACGGTCACCCATCCGACACCTGACCGGGCCGAACTTTGCTTAACAAACGTGATCGAATACGATCAGTCTGTCAAGCACGGCCATGAGCGCTTCATATTTATATCATTTATCTTCATATTTATATCATGCCATTGAACTTGTAGGTCCACGTAGTGAGACATGGTCTATTTTCCTTATTCATCCTTAAGGAAATTTTATGAACTCGAGCTCCCTATCTCCCCTGTCTGATTGAGTCGTTGGTCCAAGCTCCATTTGCAGACGTTACCAACCCAAATTGGGTCCGTGTGGTGGGCTATAACCATCATAAGGAAACCCTGTGCCCCAACAGTGGGGACATTAAAATTGCTGATGGTAAAACGCTCAGATCACCTATCTTGGAATTACATTTTATTGTTACATGATGTGGTCATTGGTGGTCAGTGGTTACATGGTGTGGACATTTATAGATAAATCCAGCGAAAATCCGCCGTTATGAATCGAACGTTGCACATTCGTTCCAACCGTATACTATAACTTTCAGAACTCAAACAAGTGCATTTCAATATTCCCTTTGAAGCGCTAGCGTGATTCTATTTCAGTTAATTCAGACGAGTTTCGGAATGTAGTTTTATTAAGAGATATTTTTCTCATTAGCATTTTACTCACATTGATCTAAAAAATGATAAAGTTACCGATGAAAACAGCTAGACTGTGAATATTAAACCCTTAACTACCTTCCCCTAATTTCAGACCAATAACTACCTGGAGTCTCTCAGACTCCAATACTTTGAACTCATAGGAAAAGAGACTATGATGTATGGTAATAAATTGAAATACAAAACATTATTCTAATAAACTATTTTTTAAATTAACTTTAGAAAAAAGTAAAAAATTCACGTCTTTCATAACCAAAAGTTAAATTGTCTTTTCACTGACTAAAAAAATTAAAATAATAACATTCTGACAAAATGAGATTTATAATGAAAATGAACAAAAATAAGGAACTTTTCTTAGTAATTTTTAAAGTTAAGAAAATAACAAGCATCATAAAAAAGTATTTTTTGCCAAAATGGATATATTTTTATAAAATTGCAATCCTCAAAGTTTACTTTTTTTGGCACGTCATGTGGGAGTACTCTAGGAAAATGGGCATATAAATAAATAAATAAAATAAATAGGATTCCATTAAAAGCCACGTAACTACCTGCCAAGAGTCTCTCAGACTCCTCGTAAAAGTTTTTTGCTTAGCAAAATGCAGCGCGCACGTGAGGCCTAGACGATCGCAAGTGCAAGTGACGATGCAGCAGGGAGGAGGTACATGGATTCGCCAAGAAAAAAGACGCATGCGGGTAATGTTATAAACAAAACAACTTTGATGGAGTCTGAGAGACTCCGGGCAGGTAGTTACGTGACTTTTAATGGAATCCTATTCATTTGCCCATTTTCCTAGGGTTAATAAAAAAAATCACAACGGGTTGCACTCCGGAAGTGCCGGCAGAAGTGAAAACCGCTTAAACGAAACAGCAGGAGCAGCCATACATTTTCGCCGCGCGGTAGAAAGATAGGGGGATATTACTTCCTCTTCTACGCCTTACGTCTTACGAATTTTCGATCAGGTCACGTGTCCTGAGGCGACTTTGTCATTTTTTATCCATACCAAAAAATTAAAACTCTGATGTGCACAAAGCTGCTAAAGAAGTTTTCACTTCAATAACTCCCTATTAAAAATAATACACATACACAGGCTTTACTTATTTATTTAAACTTTATTGCATATATACAGCAAATGGCGGACTTAATGCCCTTAGGCATTCTCTACCAGTCAACCGGAAAGGATGTAAGAGATATCTAGCCGGCAATAAAAAAGTAAACTGATTTTAAAATAAACAATATTGAACACATTACACATATGTACCTACTAAACTTAAAGCTACGTTTATAAAACACATAGATACATATACGTACATATATAAATACAATACCTATAAATATTATATTATAGTATAAATACAATATTATATCACAACATAACTTATTACTAATCAGAGATGACGAAGCTAAAGTACAGAACTAAAGTAATGTTCTCGGGCCAATCTCTTAAAAGCGAACTTACTGGAGGCACTACGTATGCTAAGAGGCAAAACGTTCCAGAGTCGTACTGCCGTCGTACTTATGGATATTTATGACGTGTGGAAATATCGGGATAAAAAGTAGACTATGTTACTCTCCGTCTTTTTAACCGACTTCAAAAAAGGAGGAGGTTCTCAATTCGACTGTATTTTTTAACTAACTCTTTGCTAAAAATCAAGTCAATTAGTTTCCCATCCCGTGACTGGATATTGTGAAAGTTGCTTAACCGTCATAATCGCAGGCTAAACGTGCTGACCACTGCGCCACCGAGCTCCTTCATATTTTTTTTCTTCTATTGTAATCTGACTCGCCTTAAATGCCAATCATTCACATACTGTAGACGGTACAAAGATTTCTCGGAAACAGAGTGTCTTTGATCCCATGAAATTGACTGTGTAAATATAAAGTGCTAATGTAGAAGGACCGACCACAACGTCCCTTAGGCCTCTGCCTCGAATCTAGCGGGCAGCGGGGCGGCGGCGGTGCGACTGTCAAAAACGGCGGTGCGCGGGTGGTGCGGGGCGAGCGTTTCCACAGTCGCGCCGCCGCCGCCCCGCTGCCCGCTAGATTCGAGGCAGAGACCTTACACCATGCTAAAAGCTGTCTTTGAAAATAATAAATTTTACTTTAAAAGGGTCCTGATTCAATTTTGTTATTGGCATTTGCTTTTTACTGGTTACGCATATTGATGTTACTAAATTATATCTATCAGTTCCTTAAAGATTTTTAAGGTTTAGGGGCATTTTTTTTTGCAGTCTTTAGGGCATTAACTTATGACATTAGTAAGTTAAGACCACAGAACACAGAAAGTCTTTTTGTGTGGTTAAGGTGGTACGACTTCCATACAAACAATCATTGCACATTAATTGGTTCATCATACTTTCAGCGTTTCAGCTATTTGTTTGCGCGAAATAATAAAAAAAATGTACTTTCATACATAAATCACGAATAAACTAATATCTTATAATTTCAATAATTCTACGTATGTGTGTGTGACTCATCATATATATATACCTCATGTATGAAAGTACATTTTTTTATAATTTCGCGCAAACAAATAACTGAAACGAGTTACCTTGTTAGTTGCACATGTCATTGTATTTGTGAACTATTAATGTATGATGAACCAACTAATGTGCAATGTTTATTTGTATGGAAGTCATACCACCTTAACAGACTGCAATTATCCAATGGAACCACATACTAATGAAATGCAATAATCAAATGAAAGTAGTCATATCTTCTGCTGCTTGACTTTTACGGCCTGAAGCGTAAATCGTATTGATGAATTTTGGCAATGAGTAGTTAATACCTTGGGAAAGATTATTCAGATTTTTAGGCGAAAAATCTGTTTTTTTTAAATAAATACTTTCACAAAGAAAATTGATTTAACACTGTTAAACCCTTCGGTCATCAATAAAAAAAAATACTTACATTGTAAGGGATTTTAAAAATCTTTTCTAAAATCAACAAATTGATAAAAGAAATACTAAATTGATCGCTGATTCAAAGCTTGGCTGCACTAATATTATTAATGCAGACTATCGAGAAAACAGAATCCGTCCTTGTTTTAAACTATTCATTAGGGATCGTACTGAAGTCGGACTTAACGCAGTATTATAAATGAACTAGCTGTTTGAATACGTTTTCTATCGCTATCTACACTTGTCTGAGTTAATTAACTTACTTCAATAGAAATGGGAGGAGCCCGTGGCGCAGTGGTTCGCGCGCTCGGCCTGCGATTGTTGAGGTTAAGCAACTTTCGCAATGGTCGGTCCCGAGATGGGTGACCAAAAATTTACTATCTCGAGCTCCGTGCTTCGGAAGGCACGTTAAGTCGTTGGTCCCGGCTGCGTTTGCAGTCGTTAAAACCCACCAATCCGCATTGGGCCCGCGTGGTGGTCATGGCCCGTTCTCCTTATCCATCAATAAGGAAGGCCAGTGCCCCAGCATATAAAATAAAATGATAAAAGAAAATCGCTAGAATCAATAATATAAAATAAAAATGATTTTCCATGTAAATTGAATGACCCAACCGTTATCGAAACCCATTCCAAATTTACGTCCCGTAACTCCAGAAAAAATTAAAACATGAAACCCAAAACCAATGTTAAAAACTGAACCACAATACGATAACAAAAGCGTACTTGAAGCTTAAGCCCTTAATAGGCTGTTTAAATTCCATCGCGAGCCGATAACAAAGGCAATAAAATTGGCTTTCAAACGTCAAACGGTATGGTAATGCAAGGACCACCTCTTTTACATTCGGTGCACGCCGACGATATTTCACGGTGAGATCTGCTCAAATTCAGATAAAACGGAACGAGAATGTGGCAAAGGACTTTTAGAAAAAAGGTTGATAGTTACTTTATCAAAGTCACAACTATTTGGACTGGCCTGCCTTTTGGGATTGGGGAATAAGATCTGTGAGCCTTCGAGGCGATAAATGTTTTACGGTAACTTATATAATAATGTCAGGGCCCTGGTTTAATTCTACAGTAGCTATAAATGCTCGAGCATTTGAAATTTGTTTTCACTATTATAGTAAAACTACTAATTCTTTGAAAAGTTTTTCAAAAGAATGTTAAATTTTGGAATCGTTTTACTAGAAGTACTTTATTATTTCTTCAGATTAGACATAATAAAAAAACAGTAAGTAAAAAACCATTTGGATTTAATCATTCTCAAGAAATTACTTTAAATTTTATATAAATGTCCCTAAACTATGACCATTCACGCTTTTCAAACAAACATTTTCATATGAAAGTATTGTTCACAAGACATCCGGCGATATCTCAAGAGAAGACTCCATTTAAAACAAAAGGCGAAGTTCCAATCCTCAGTGAAACTAGAAACCGGATCAACTTGTACTACTTACAGAAACTTTTATAAAACTTTCCTCGTACTGACGTTGAGAGTACGACCAATTTAAATACAGGAGCCATTTCCACCCAAACTGTTCATATAAACACCTGAACGTCTGCAGATTGTGGCTTACACTTACACTGGGACTCTCCAACCCCGTTCTGCTGAATTTGAATCTACTGTTGAAGACGATAAAGTCATCCTTAACCGCGAACAAATAGATGCTATAACGAATGAAGGAGATAAATTGGTAGATCTACTTTCTGTAGTAGCTTTGAAATTTTTTATTGCCGCTAAAGCAGATGAATTTTAACTTTATTACTCCATTCTTAAGACTGGAGATCTGGTAGCAAACAAATTTGCAGATACAAACGTAAAGCTATTGAAGTGCTGATATTATTGAAAATAACATACGCTTGAGTTGATAACGTTGGATAGAAAACATTACCGGCAGTTCTTTTTTCATTTCCTTCGAGAATCTTTTCAATCTTTCCTTTTGTCTTTGCTTCTTTTTTTCATTTATTGTTTATGTCTACTGTTTTAGTTTTAATCAGATAATTTCAGACCAGATTAGAAATGTAATTTATAAATAACAATATTCAAAAATTTTGCTACCAAATAAAAAATACGTGATCCATGTAACTAAACAACCATACATGATATGGTTATTATTACAGTGATGTTGAGTTATTGTCTTATTCTTAATCTTTTGTAAATAAAATTAATAGCAATAATGATACAAGCCTGGAGACAAAGCATCGTATGAATATTGTTTTTAACATTTATATTCAAATCCTTTTTTAAATTTTATAATTCAATAAATTAACCGCCTCTGTGGTCTAGTGATACAACCACCAGTATCAGACCCAGGGGTCTGACGCCATAACAATAATGTTTTCAGCATTGTTGTGTTCCAGCAACTAATTGCTGATAAGATAGCCAGTTCCTCAGTGATTGAGGATTCCGGGAGAGGCTCGCTTCCATCTTCAGCCTTATCAATACTTAACAGCAGGTATGATGAAAGATAAGAGACTCGCCGTCGTTCTTAAAAAAAAAATATGTCTGTCTGTCTTATTCCATGATCTATTAAAGGACATCAGGCAATCTCTATACAAAGTTGGTCCAAAAAAAAAACAGTGAGCGGCCAGACCCAAGATTATTTCTAATAGGTAGTTCATAATAAGACCTAAAAAAAATATATGGACTTAACCCTGTAACCGCGTGAACTGAGAAGCTATTTAAGATAAGGCATTCTGGGCAAAAACACAAATAACATTAGGTGGACAGACCCGGGATTATTTTTGAGTTAAAAAATCCGGACTAAAAAAAACCTTTTTTTTGTCCTGATTTTTGAAATCGAAATAGCAACCCAGTTCATGCGGTGACAGGGTTAAGTCCATATATTTTTTTTAGGTCTTTATAGGAACTACCTATTGAAATTAATCTCGGGTCTGGCCGCTCACTTTTTTTAGGACCAGAATGCCTGATGTCCTTTGTATAGTTCATATTTTAAATGTCTTTATTAAGATCCCCTTACAAAAGCAACAAAAGTAAGCTTTCAATTATAAGACGCCCGTCTTATAATTTGCTGCACATTTTAAAATGCGAATCGACATGTCATTGAAAATATTCCAAAAGCTAAGCGAAATGAAATGCAGCCATCGGATTTCCAAGCATCTTTAGACTCAAAGATTCTTTGACATAAATATTGCAAAAGAGCTCTCTGAAATTTTTGCCCTTATTTCGCTAATACTCGAATCAGAAATTATGATAATATTATAGCAACATGACTAACCGACATTCTAGATAAACGAAATTATAACAATTAGTTTTTTTTTGTTCATACCTGCATTTACAATGGTATTCTTATGTGATAAATTTTTAACCCAATTTTCGAACCATTGAGCTACCAAGACAAGACTTGTGTCTCGGCCAATGATTTTAGACTTCTAAACTATGCTATGCATACGATAGTAGAAGTCTTATGTGCTGACCCTGCCCGTGTGTGCGCATAATTCAATCTCGAGAACTACTATAGCTAGAAAGCTGAAATTTTCTGAGGTGATACATAGCCATGTCAAACCTCTAAATACGGAGTTTAGAAGTCGTCTGATGCCTTCGCTACGATAGTGAAGGGCGCCGATCTTTTTTATAATACATATAGATATTTTACCTTCATCGTATCTTGCGTTGAAATCTGCAACGCAGACTGCACACATTGACAATTGACAAGTAGAACAAAAGACATGAAAATGCATGAAAATTAATAGACTATTATAAAAGAATATTATAAGTGTGTACTGGAAGCAGAAGACCCTTTAAGGGGTCCGATTCAATTTGCTATCTCTGTCATAATATCATTGGCCTCGGTTCTAACCATTGAGCTAATGGTTAGAGCATTTGGCAAAACTCTTAAAGGTTTCGGCTTCGAGCTCTTCGAGCGTTATGGAAACTAGTTGTTATTGTTAGTACTTATAATATTGTATGCTGCATTCAATGAGAACAGGTCTTTACCTATGAATATGTCGATTTTTTCTTACACTTCTAGAGATCCTCACTTCTTCAATAATGAAAAGGTATATCTATTGCTTGTTTTTTTTATAAGATTAATATCATAACAGTCAAGAATCATTAATCATAAAATTATTATTTTCGTTTCTAATTGTATAAAAAGTTCCTTGAAAGGTGCTCATTTTTTTAGCATAAATGACCACTTTATTTATTATAATTTGATTACCATTATTTTTTAAATAAAAACTTAGAATTTTAGGTACATGAGCAATTTCAGTAAAAATTATAACAAAAACTGTTAGAATGGAAAACGAACTTTATTTGGAATTCTTCATACAAATCGGCAACTTCATAGGTTATTATGATAATGTATCTTCTTGCAGCAGATATGTCATACGAGCTTGCATTGTAAAAATAAGACCCTATATGAGGACCGATTCAATGTGCTATCTCTTTAATTTCCGTGCTTTTTGGTGTCTTTTGGCCTACTTGTCCATTGTCAATGCGTGCAGTCTGCGTCACAGATTTCAACGCAAATAAGTATGAAGGTAACATATCTATGTAATAAATTTGAAACGAAGTTACTCTGCCTGTATAAAATATGTATAAAAGTAATAGGTGTAATTTCCTGCCCAAAACTTCCCTAATTATTTTAAACCTTAATCACTTTTACTTTGTTCTAAGATGAATCTAAAGTTTCGTGTCGTGAAAATTTTAACGATAACCGAAAGAGGACACAAACGAAAGTTGGGAAGTTTGGAACTGTTTTGTTTGAAGCCAAAATTAGTTTTAACATTGTCTTGGTGAGTTATAAAAGTCTGGTGAAACGTGACTCAGGTATTCTGCTGTTTCTAACCAAAGACGATACCGCCATATCTTAGCGCAGTATTGTTTCAATCATACCAATGGTATTTCGTACCACGACCCTCTTTAAATAAGCTTATTTGTGCCTTCAAAGTGTAAAGTGTGTAAAAATTTTACAACTTCATTTGTTCGTCGGCAGGTACAATGACAAGGAGGAAGAAAAGAAATGGCTGCGAGACATAGCTTTTTTTAGATTTTACCGTACAATTTCTTTCGACTACAAAATATATTTACTTGACATTGGCAAAATTCACGAATTTTATCGCGAGCAGGCCATTATTAAGAAGAACAATGATAAGAATTACATGAAACTGAGATAGTGTAATGTAAGTAAAAAGAGTAAGTAAATGTAAAGTAAGAAAGTAAGAAATGGTCATGGTAAGACTTTGAAGAGATTAAAAATAAAACGCAAACAAAACCCTCTTATGACATGACAGATTCTAAAAGATAACAGTAGACCCCCCCTGTTTGGCGCAGTGGTTTGACTACAGCGTAAACAAACTGAGAGTGTAAAAAAAAACAGACTATGCTAGCCGACAGCTTATCATTGGAAAAAGTAAAAGCCTATCAAGCGACAGGATGTATTCGAAAAGTAATGGTGGTGGGCTGGTATTCTATCACTATTGTTTCTGGACAACAGACCCAATTAACGCCAAATCTGGAGTGGAATGCCAAATCGATAGAGGAAATATTTAGTGAGATACCTAATGTCATAAATTTTAAGAAAGAGCAAGAAAATTACTTGTGACTTTAAACAATAAAAAGAATTGTTAAGGAACAAATAAATAAATAATTGCATACAAACACACGAACTATCTAGCCCATGTTAAGTTTCATGAAAAACTTGTGCTATGGATACTAGATAATGGATAAACTTACTTATATACTTTTTTTGTAAATACGTACATACATAATATTCATATTAAACACCCAGACAAATAGACATGTTCATGCACACAAATATTTGTCTTGTCCGGGGATCGAACCCGGGATCTCTGGCGTAGAAGGCGGGCTTAGTACCCCTGCGCCAAACAGTTCGTCAAACTTGCTCACCAAAGGATCGCCTTTCTGATACCCTCTGGAAGAGCGTTCCACAAACGAACAGCATGCTCAGAAAAGAAGTAGGAAAAGAAATCGGAAGAGTGTTGTAGGAATTCAAGGGTAAGGTTAGATGAAATGAGACTTATGGCGTGAGTGTAAGTATTTGTATTTTTCCTAATACTTTACGCTGTCTTGTTTTGTACTGAGCTGTTACCTACTTTATTACGTAATTTTATTTTTATCTTTTTTTATATACATAAATTTATTTCTGTGTTCTTTATGTCATAAGTCTGTGATGTGTCAATAAAAGGTTTTTTTTCTTTCTAGTATGTATGCAGTGTGTATGAACATTCTGAGTAGAAACTTCGATTTCCTCTCATCGACATTGTGTTGTCAGTTTTCAAGGCGACACTTATTCAGTAGGTACTAAATGTTTAACATGCTTCTAACCTCTTTCTTCTTTTATGAACTACACGGGGAGACTCTTAGCCTTCATCATGCCTGATGTTAAGTATTGATAAGGCTGAAGATGGAAGCGAGCCTCTCCTGGAATCCTCAATCACTGAGTAACTGGATCTTATCTCTAACTGCCAGAACACAACAATGCTGAAAACATTGTTGTTATGGCGTCAGACTTAAATAAGATGGTGGTAGCTACCCAGGGGGACTTACAACAAGTCCTACCACCAACCAAACCGAATACAACATGTAACCCCGCTGGGAACGCGAACCCAGGACCCCTTGGTCTGACACCGGTGGTTATACCACAAGGCCACAGAGTCGGTTCCTTGGGTTTGTGTTCGTCCACAATTCGGGCTTAGTTTGTGGTAAGCGTACAGCTTTGTAATTACGTGTCTCGACATTTAGAATTCATTGGAACAGGCGTGTTAGCCCTCGAGGGAGACGTGTAATCTAACTATGTACTGCTTGTCTAACAATTTGAATCAAATTTAAAACATTGATGAATAAATTACGAACGTCATATGGATCCAAACCACAATGAAATGCCTATTTATGATGTGTCGAGTTCTATGATGTGTCATTGACCAGTAGTTTTTTTGGGTAACGTTTTCTCGGAAAGTACTAAGGTTAACGAAATAATTTATAATTCAAGTGAAATACCTGTTAATACTCTATTCCGTCGTCAGCCTGTGGACGTCCACTGCTGGACATAAGCCTCTCCTAGCTCACGCCTATTGTGGGTTCATAGGAGGCTATTAGCCTACTGCTACCACGCTGGCCAGACGGGTTGGTAGAGGGTTTGTTTCAAGTTTTCCTTCTCTCGCACAGGTGTTCAATGCGTCGAGCCTCTTAGTCGACTCTTACTACATCCCAGGCATGTAAGGGAGTGGTGATACTTGTATTCTTAGGCCGTCACCACACGGCTAATACTCTATTATTTGTTATAAAAACGTTTTCTATGTATCTTTTCCTTGTTTAAATAAAGCTCGCTTAAAATCTCTATTTGTCAACCGGGAAGTTCTCCGATTGTAGCATTCCCGAGTGTCGTATGAAAGCCGAAAGGCTGAAAGTATATAATTTACTTGTTTCAAGTATTTAGAAGTTAATAATAAATAAATAAAAAATCTTTATTGACATAAAATAAACAGAACATAGGCAGACACGACACTAAAGTACCTAAACTAGGTCGAACCTGTTCTTATAGGCACTTATGCTCTTTGTTATAAACATTTTTTTTGTGTGCGCTATGTGTTTGTGTGTGTGTGTGTGTGTGTGTGTGTGTGTGTGTGTGTTTATGTATGTATGTGTATGTATTCATGTGTGTCTATATACTATAAAAGTTACTTTCTATGAACAAAGATTATTTTTAAAATTGTTATGCCCTGCCTTGCATCACAAAATATTATTTTTCAATTTCGACTAGTGCTTCCGTTGACCGATAATCAAGTGTTAACAACCAAGTTTTTTATTGGCCAAGAATATTATTAATTTTTATAATTTTGTTGTACAATATTGGTCCTATAGCATATGAAAACCGGTATGCGAAACTAGTTTTACACGTAGATCTAACAATAAATGGTCTTTGTCTTAGATTAGTATTACAATTGTTTTTATATCGAAATGCGTGCTGTTTTAAAATTATTTCCAAGAAGTTCAACTGTCGAACTGGACCTCAAAGTCACTGTACAGTTTAACAGTAGGATATCTAAAGGGTTACGTAGGTATCGTAATAAATTAAACGTCTACGGAACCCTAAACACGCGAATCACTCCCGTTTGTCTTGTATTATTTTGTATTAGGATCAGGACTCGGCGGAGCTTTAGAAGTTATTTGAGGTCACCCATTCCGTGACCGATTGTGAAAGTTAACAAGTACAAACAAAATAATCTTCTTAAGTTGTATTCGTAAAGACCAACGGTTTTTAATATCCAGTTTAAAAGAGGCTCCTCTCTAAAATACTTATAAGTGGTATTTTCCCATACTTTTTACAACACGAAATCTGAGTTAAATTAGTGCCACTATCGTTGCGGAATACCCACAATTTTTTGTCCACATTAAAATCTTGCATTCAGGCTTGGATTGGGGCCAAATGGCATTGATTTTAAATTTTTAAACTCCCTCGTGAAACACGAGTGCGAATTGATGGGAATTTTAATATTCCATTTAGTATAGTATGGTATGCAAGCTGGGATATGATGCGTTGAATTTTTTTTGTAACTTCATAGACAGCAAATGCTTGTTCTATGACTTTTCCGAAAAAGCCAAAAATATAAAATTTTCGTACAAAACTCGTATTAGGTATTGTTCGGATATATAGCCTGCATATAGCGAATAAGATCATTCCTTTCAAAACTATACTCCCGTTATGTCTTGAAGCGAAGAAACATTTTTTTTATGATTGACGGTGAGACTCTTAGCCTTCATCATACGTGATGTTTTTTTATGAGGTACTAGGAGACTCTTAGCCTTCATCATACCTGATGTTAAGTATTGTTATGGCTGAAAGTGGAAGCAAGCCTCTCCCGGAATCCGAAATCACTGAGAAACTGGCTATCTTATCTCTGACTGAACACAGCATTGCTGAAAACATTGTTGTTATGGCGTTAGACTATGATAAGATGGTGATAGCTAGCCAGGCGGACTTACAACAAGTCCTTACACCAACCAAACCGAATACAATATTTATCCCCGCTGGGAATCCAACCTGGGACCCCTGGGTCTGATACCGGTGGTTGTACCAGTAGACCACAGAGGCGCTTAAAAATATTTGATCAAACTAAACGCATTCACCCTTTCATATGTGTGGAAGGATGAATAAAGGTGCTTGATGTCACAGGTTGCAGGGGTTAAGGCGCTATACGACTGGATCGAGATGGCAATGAGAAAACGACACGTGCGGGAGCGAGACCGATTTTGCTGATTAGACGAAAAAAACACGAAATTACTCCGTAGTAAATATCTATAGCGGTAAAAAAATTAAACTATACATTAAAATAATGTATGGTGATGTAATGCTATTAATCTGTCAAAAAAGCAGCTTTTTGTGTATACTGTTAAGATTTGTTTTGATAAAGTTATGTAACGCGGTTTACTGGAGGTCCTGTGTGGGCGACAGAAGAACAAATTGCGTATTTAAAACCTTCTATTTATTCTCTAAAACATTACACATAAATTATTTTAATCGACGCTAAGTTAATTTTTGATATTCATCATCATCATCATCAGCCCATCATCGTCCACTTGGACATAGGCCTCTCCAAGTGCACGCCACCGAGCAAGATCCGCGACTACTCTCTTCCAGCTCTTGCCATCCACCTTGTGAAGATCGTCGCTCCATCTGAGGGCACCCTACACTGCGTTTGCCGATACGCAGTTTCCACTCAAGAACTCATTTACCCCAGTGGTTGTAGTGTCTGCGGCTTATATGGCCGGCCCACTGCCACTTCAGTTTGCTGATTCAGTGGGTTACATCGGTTCTCTATCGGACCATCTGTAACTTACTCTGTTTTATGTGAATAAAAATGATTTGATTTGATCACCTGGTTCCGGATCTGATCCCTCAGAGCAACTCCGAGCATAGCCCTTTCCATAGCTCGCTGAGTGACTTTAAACTTGTGAACCAGCCCTGCCGTGAGTGTCCACGTTTCGTTGCCGTATGTGGTGATGGGTAGGACGCACTGATTGAAGACTTTCGTCTTTAGACTTTATTGAAGGGGCAACGTAAGGACTCGACTTAGTTCCTCTCAAGCTTGCTGTGGTTTTAACCTTTAGACGTCCGCTCGACAGCCCGGGCTGTCAGGGCTGTCAATTGCTGTACCCGTCTATTCCCGTAGACGGGTACAGCGATTGACAGCCCTGACAGCCCGGGCTGTCGGCGGATGTCCAAAGGTAAAGGAACACTATGGACGGTTGAACCCACGTGGTAGTTGATGGATATCAACTAGGATAGGGTAATCCTTCATATCAATCATGAGGAAGACCCATTGATGATGAATCACAAACTAAATTTCATAGTGCAAAGAAAGAAACATAATCTTTATTGAAATATACTTAAACTACATATAGGTAACGGAATACATATTCTATTTTATTTGAAATTTTATTTAACAATCATATTATATATCGTACATGACTTTTGAATAGTACTACTGAAGTTTTAGAGACAGAAAATATGAAATTGCATATGAAAATATTTTCTAACAGAATTAACAAAAAAATGGGACATAGTGGAACGCCAGTGGAATCTAGTATTCAGTGCTGTATGAAAGAGTCTTTTGTGCACCGAAAAAGTGGGTCATCCTGTTCTTTATTACACTGGCGAGCAAAATGAGTGGCGCGCAAATGACCAAAAGCACAATTTTGTTTCGAACACGTTTTAATTAAGTATATTATGTTTGTTTATTATATTATATAAGTATGCCTATCCGTTATCTAGTATCCAAAATACAATTTCTTAATGATACGTACTCGTACATTGGAATAGATAATGGTATTTATATAAAAAAATATATATACTCAAATTATTTGCTTGTTCTGGGTGAAAATCGAATACAATAACTAAACAATTTTTTTTTATTTTTTTTCTTACGATCTCGAGTGCAAAATGGGACGTGATTCTCGTGGGCATTATTTCAATGTAATTTAGAAATAGCATAGGAAATGTAAGAAATAATTTAAATTTAATGATTCATTTTATGTACACTGGATTTATATTCATAAAATACAAGACCCTAAACAAGATATTTCAACAAGAGAATACCTGTCAACTGTGATAATTAATGGATTATTTCAATTGTATTCGTTATTTTGTTGCTTAAAATTTGTTTTGTTCCTTTATTAGGCGGTCTTTTGTTAAGTATTTAACCGACTTTAAAAAAGGAGGCGGTCTTCAAGTCGACTGTCTATTTTTTAATGTATGTTTTAATATAACGTCGTCAGTTATCAACCGATTTTAATAATTCTTTTTTTTATCTGAAAGAACATAGTTTCATATTTTTTTACGAAGGTCTGGCTAGTAGTTTTTTTATAATCCTGAAAAATATAAGTAATTTACGTTTTTGCAAGTAGATTACTAAATAGTTACTACGTAACAGATACTTCACTCAGTGGAACATTTCCAATACCTAATGCTATAATAGCCTACTCCGTCGCGTCAGCAACCGCTGCATGCTAAAATGTGCCTAAATGCTCAAGGGTACAGTTGTGATTGCTTCGCACCGCGCGATCCCACAGCAATCGCAGGGCTGCGACCTTCAATAAAATAAAATGAACATAACTTTTTGTGTTTATGTTATTGAGAACTGTAATTATGTTCTGACTATTAGGTGGTAGTTTAAAATTACATCTAATATATATTTTTTTTTATATAAATTTGTGCTGACTGTGCAATACGTCTAGATAAAACATAATTATAGAGGTCAGTGTAGGTAAAATAAAAAAAAAATACCTAGTAAAAAATTTAAAATCTACAGCACATAAGGCACCAGACGGCATCTTAGGTGCGTGTACTAACAAATGTAACTATTAAAATTGAACAACGTGCTTGCGCTTCGCTTGCGAAAACCGCACTGAATTTGGTCCGCAAACGGCCCGAGAACGTTCGACCGGGGTAGGTAATTAAAGCGCGCAAGTACATGGAGTGACGGAGCCCTGCCGTTACCTAGATTACATCAGTATTGTTGTGTATGGGCTGATTTTTAGTGTAAGTAACGGAAAATAATATAACTAAATACTTGTGAAATAATAAACTTTTTACGTAAGCTGGCATCTACTCCAAAAGTTTTTTTTTTTCTGAAGTCGGTTTTAATTTTATTTATAAAAAGTTTTTGAATGTCAGTTTAACTGTTAGTAGACGGGTCTGCAGTTAGAAATATGATTTTTGAACCGACAAAAAAAGGATTTTAATTTTACTCGCCTTATAAATAATTAAATAAATAATTTTATACAATCACACCAAATATCTAGCCTACGGTTAGTATCATAATAACTTGTGTTATGGATACTAAATAACGGACAAACATACTTACTTATATACTTTTTTTTTTGTAAAAAAACATATATTTTACTAATAAAACAATACCGTGACTGACTGACAGACCACGCACACCCCAACGGCTGAACAGATTAAGCTGAAATTTTGCATAGAGGATCCTTTAACGATGGAGGCGAAAACTAGGAAAGGATTTATTTATTTTTCCACGGGAACGAGAACCGCGCGGGTAAAATCGCGGGCAGCCGCTAGTACATAATATCACATTAAAATGTAGCATTATATATACATTTATTTTTATACATACATTTTATACACATGTTCAAATAGACATGTTCATGAACACAAATATTTGTCTTGTCCTGGAATCGAATACGGGACCTCAGCGTAGAAGGCAGGTAAACGTACCCCTACGCCAGACAGGTTGTAGAGCCTTAAATTGTATTATTATCGAAAAGAAATCTTGTAAATTAATGTTAATGTTACGAAATAGTGGGATCTGTCCCTTATCATGTAGCAATTTATAAACTAGACAAAACTAATCTTTTTTTGCTGTGAAAAGATACTTCCGAAATATACCAAGAAGTTAGTGCTAAGAATTTAAAAGGTAATGATAAATAGGACAACAAAATAGCCTCTTTTTATTCACCAAAATTTCTGTCCAGACGCTATCGCAATATTTATTAAATCATTTCCTTATTACCTTAGATAGCATAAATGGCCTTCCAGAAAATTATGGGCCATTGGAAATTGTTGAAAAGGAGAGTGCGAAGTAAGACGTAAAACCACTTTAGGATATCGGTGGTTATAGCTCCCTGGATTGATGGTGCAGTTAAAGCTATTAACTGGGATGAAAACGGTTTTACTTGTTGAAAACATTATTTATGTGAAATCGTAATGTGGTACCTAGTTAGTCTTTGCTTTGCGAATATATTATACATTTAAAATGGGGGCCTTTTTATGAACGAACGGGGAGACTCTTAGCCTTAATCATACCTGATGTTAAGTAATAACCGAAAATTTTAAATGTTGAAATAGTAAATAGTATCATGACTTCTGTTAATTGTGACGTTTGACGCCATGTAATTTTTTGGTACTATGCAAAGAGTAAAGTTGGTACTATGTGTTCTGTTGGCGGCAACTGGAGGAGCTGTTATCTGTTATCCAATTATTGCTGAATAAGTTATATTGTTACCTACTACTTCTGGACTTTTATTAATCCTATGTCAGGCAATAAATTATTAGTCTGCCAAACATTGAAATCCTCCACTTGCTCTTTAATCTTCCAAACTTTTACAACTGAGGATTCAAACAAATCAAAATCGATTAAATAAATAAATCCAATAGTGCTACATTAAATTGTCCTCGCGTGTACCCGGTGACCAAAGGGCGCGTGCAGTTTCCAATTAGCGGGCTTGTGTCCTGCGTGATTGTCGCCCCTAACCGGACGCTAACAAGCTTACCGGATTTTAGTACTAACACAGAATATATAATAGTACTAACGTATTACTAGTACGCGTTACAATGTAAATAAGAAAATGTTCTATGACATTTTACGGATCCTGTTGCCCGTGGCGAAATAGCCATGATGTTCGCAGATGGAACTTTATATATAAGGTCACCACCGGGCGCGCCTAATGACTTTTTTTGGCAACACACATGGTTGATTCACTGAATGAAGGTCCTCAAATTTGTACTGGATAATGCTAAAGCACGGATGCCTGAAGGGCAATGGCACTAATCCTTCCTATTACGCCAGCAGACTAGCATGACCGACTCTTTTAAAGACACTCGTCACTCAAAAACGTGACACTGTCCGCTCACATCTTAGCGAGGTAAGAAAGCCAGCATAATACGCCATATCTTAACACGTGATATAGCGGTGTTCATGATAAGGGACTAGAGGGCGAGCAGTTTCCAATTAGCGGTCTTGTGTCCCGCGAGATTACCGGATTTTAGTTCTACAGTCTGTTCACTGAAACGGGCTAGTACTGAGGGGAATTCGGTCGCTTGTGATTGCGGCGACGAGGATATGGCGCATAGGCAACGCCCTGTATCTTCAGGTAATCACAAGTGACTAATTCGTAAAGCTCGTTTTCGGGAAAGGGGGCCTACCGCCATCTCTTAGCGCAGTATTTTCGTACTTAAAATCACTTAAAGTAAGCTTGCTTTTTGACGGATGTTTTCTGACGTCTTCGCTCAATTATCGCCTCCAAAGTGTGAAGTGTATCAAAATGTGACAACTTCAATAAAAACAAAACGTGTTTTTGACATGAAGGTTTTTAATAGATGATGGTAGACCCGCAGGCTATAGTAGATACGCTTTTAATGCGCGAATTTCTATGATTCAACTAATATTATAAACTAGTGGCCCTTTTGGTTCCCGTTTCCATCAGAATATAGGGATAAAATGTTTTTGATCCTATTTTCCATCCAGGCTATAAACTGTATATGAGGCAAAATAAGTGGTTTAAGTAACCTGACTTCGTTTTATTTATATAGAATTTTGTTTTGAATTTTTAATGTTTTCTTTCCGTTAGTTAGCTGAAGTAGGTATAGAGGCTATGCATTATGAAAATCTATCTCAATACCCTACAACTTTCATGTCATATTTAGTAAGATATTCGCATCGTGCTCGTATATCTGTCACGTTTGCCGGCAAATTAATTCGTCAGCGCTGCGTCAGCGGAAATGCAGCGCTGCAAATGCTTGACCGCGTCACGGAGATAACATGTTGTTACATGATCGTGCTGTATTTGAATTTGGGTAGAAAATTGCGCTTTTGCTCGACTATACTCCTTAGTCTGCGGACATGACATCTAGGAGCGGCGGCGATGTACAATATAGTATGACATATCTTGGTAACCGCACGAAGGGGCGAGAGCGAAGCGAATGACCTCGAAGGTCCGAAAAGGGCGCTTAAGCAAAATTGGTAAGTGGATTCTCTGACAACTAATTTATATGTTTATTTCCTATGGAATTTGTTTTTAGTAAGTTTTCTTGCCTTAAAAAGTTCAAAGCAAATTCTGCTACGCTGATACTGACACAGTTCTAAACTCTATAGAAAATAAACAATTGAAATTGTAAGGAAAATCACTTAGCAAAATAAGCGTTAGGGCTCTTTATAGACCCTCTGGGCGACTTTTTAGACCAACAGCTGTCACTCGCCGCCCCGCTCCCGTCGCAGATATCTTACCCACAGACTTAGTGGCAGCAAACATTTGCCCTTACCGGGATTCAAACCTCAGGTGCCACCTTGACACCGGTGTACAGTCATCGGCAACTATGCCTTATACAAACGTCTATGCAGTAAATTTCCAAACTCAACAGCTTAAAGTCTTGAAGTTCAAACTCTATTGGAGTTTGTCAGTTTTCAAGGCCTCTACTGATGCTATTTATCTTCCACCGGTTTTAAGGTGTCAACTGCTCGGAGGTCCTGCCCTATTTTTAGTTCTTTTGCTTAGCTACGTTCTTTTCTTTCTGACCCGTGGTACGCGCTTAGCTTTTTACCCGTAGTCCACTCAGGTGTTCTGTGGGTAATTTCAAGATACCCTCTACCTGATCCAACTACCTGAAGTCTATTCTACAACGTATTTTATTTATTATTTTGGCTGCAGACAATCTTTCCGTGAGTCGCCTGCAGTAAAGTCAACTTGCCAATGTGAACGAACCACCAGTATTGTAGCTATATCATTGGGATCAGTGCAGTAGCTCAAGCGTTGCCAGAACTCGAATTCGGTTTGTGGTTCCATGCATATTGCACTTTCAGCGTGAGTATTCATGCTGAAATGTTCCGTCGCTTAAGTGTGTAACACTTTATTTTGGTCATCACTAATATCCAACGAGCCCTCTAACTGTCTAATTTCAAAATCTATCACAATTCCTTTCAAAAGTATTTTGATTGTGATAGTTATTTATGGAATTGTGTAACTTATAGTCGCAACCCCTTTTAAAACGAATCATGTTTTAAATGACACTTGATTTGTCACTTCTCCATACATTTAAAATATATTTTTATCTGTTACTTTACTTACACAGTTCAATTTCGTTTATTGAATATCTTACAAAACGCGTCCCGATCACAATCCCTTTCATATGTCAAATAGTGACGGCCTAAAGTATGTAAACATCTTTCAAATGACGAAATTGTAAGGGATAGCGATAGATTTTAAAATTAGACAATTAGCCCCTAGAGTTCCGACAAGAAGAAGAATTATTGATGTCAAAAGGGAGGGTTGGTTTTATGGTTAGTTCGCAAGATGAATGATGATGAATTCGCAGACAAATTTTGCTTTGCTCTTCAAAGAATCGATTTTAATTGACTAGGAGGAGCTTTCACATTTTTTGCAAAAGTATTGGCTGTTGAGTAATTTGTAATCCGTCGTATCGGATTGTTATATCTAATAACGTAACTTGCGATAACACCACTGTAATACACATAGGATCATATTTTTCCTCTGCGATCAGTGCTGAAGCCCAAGCGAGGCCAGAACTCGAATTCAGTTTGCGGTTCCTTATATATTGGCACTTTCAGCGAGAATTAAATGTTCTGTTCCGTAAAAGTGTAACACTTTCAAGAAAGGAATATTGAATTTACCCGATGGTGCGACGTTAGTGCCCTGGTGCTTGGGGCGTACCCTTATGTGGGATGCAACCTGTGTAGACACCTTAGGTCCTTTCCATATACGTGGTACATCCTCAAGAGCTGGAGTCGCTGCGGAGCATGCCCAGTTCCTCAAGCGCCGCAAATATTCGTCGCTCTCAGTAAGCCGCGAATTTGCGACGCTTGCCGTAGAGACAATGGGCCCTTGGTCGTCTGACACCAAAAAGTTTATTAAAGATCTTTCCATATGACTGATCCATGCCTCAGGAGACCTGATAGCTGGTGCCTATCTTGCCTAGCGGCTGAGTCTTTGCATTCAGCGGGGCAACAGCGCCAGTGTTCTCGGTACTATGCCACGCGGCTGTGAGTTGGACGGCGTATTTTTGTTATAGTATAAGATTGTATATTTAGCGGTTTCTTGTTTTTCTACTAATTTGTAAATATTTAAGTATAATACATATATATATCTAGAAAGGAATTGCTACCAATTATTTTTCAAATCATTAGGTAGTGCTTTCATTTTTTTTCGAAGGTAATTTATTAATTACCAGAATAACTTAACTGTCAATCAATTAATACTATAATAGCGTACTTTATAAATACCGAACGTCGCTATTTTGTACTTAGTTATCCTTATCTATCTTCTAAGCTAAATCTACTAACATTGATACAACGAATCTAAAGAATTTAATTGTAAACGCACAAATCTCTGAAACCTGGTTCTATTCTTCTATCAAATTGCTAAGCCTTTTAGTGTTATCTTTACAAAGAAACCCGCCTCTGTGTACTGGTGATAACACCACCAGTATCACATCCAAGGGTCCAGGTTTCGATTCCCAGTGTATTCAGTTTGATAGGTGGCAGGTAGGTAGGTCGTTCTAAGTCTATCTAGCTAGCTACCACAAAAACAACCTGGGGCCGTACCGCGCAAGTGGCGTCACATTGCTGCTCTTTTTGACACAAATGAAAACTTACCAAAGACTAAGAGCAATATGTCACATCCATCTGTCAAATGAAGTCGATGTAGATGCCGATGACACTTGCGCGATAGGGGCCCTGTTCAGCATTGTGGAATTCCAGCAGTTAAAAAAGAAGATAGCCAGTTCCTCAGTAGTGGAGAATTCCGGGAAAAGCGTAATTCTTCGTTTTATCCCCACTCAACATCATGCATAGCTGAGCGTTACGATTGGGTAAAAGTACTAAGACTTTTGCCCCGATTAAAAACCTTAAATTTTGTATGGAGATCCCATTGTTTTCTCCGGAAATATGTTCAAGCGGACATAGTCACATGCTGCCCTTAGGTAGAAATCATACAATACGTAACCCACTTCAGACGCTAATTCCAAAGGCTTTAGCCGCAGGTGCCGCCCGTAATCAGCCAGCACTGGAACGACTTCCATGCAGTTTCAAATGGCGTGTGTGCTGCAAATCTATATCAATGCAAATTGCGTTTTGTGTAGGGGAACTATGGGAGTGCATTTTGTAGGATTTTTTAAAAATTTTGTTAAATAGAACTGTTTTCAGTAAGGGAAACGTAAGGTAAAGGAAAATCATACTTGCATTAAAAATTATTCGTGGATATTTAGATGTTTATTATTTAATCATGCAAAAACGACTGAATGGATCTGGATGAAAATTGGTACAATGATAATTAATAACTTGTATTACAACATGGAATAGTGTTTAATTGGTCTAATGTTCCATAGGTATTTTTTGGATTACACGTGGACGAAATGGTGGGCTGAAGCTAGTGATCGTATAACACTTTATCCACTTCAGATGCTAAATCCAATTGCTTTAACTGCAGGTGCCGCCCGTAATCAGCCAGCACTAAAACGACTTCCATGCAGTTTCAACTGGCGTGTCTGCTGCAAATCTAAATCAATGCAAATTGCGTTTTGTGTAGGGGAAAAATGTGGAGGATTTTTTTGGGATATTTGGATTGTTTTGTAATTAGAAATGATTTCAGTATTGAAGATTAAAAGATTAACTAGTATAGATCCGATACTGTCATCAGCCAACCCACCTAAAACTTTGATTGTTTACTGAGTTTCTTTAAAGTTTAAGTCTCTTATGATAAATTTTAAATGGAAAAATGTTGGAAAAAAACACCTCGTCCCCAAGTGTATAAATCTCTGCTAACTTGTGATTTTATCTATGATCGCAGGCTGCAAGATTCCAGCTTAGTCTATTTTGAAGTGAATGACAGAAATAATGCATAAATGTAGCTTTTAGGAACTTTTTCGAATTTTGATAATAAAGGGCTGGGAGATACTGCTGCCAGTCTAAATATTATTACCTCTAGCTCCTACAACCCATACGATACGCATTCTAAGCTGTTACAAGCACTTGTAATTGTCAATGAATCTACGCCATTGAGTCATAAACCCTACTGCGGTAGGGTAAAATACTAAAGTCTAACAAAGTGCCATCGCATGGTCACCCCAACAGAGGCAGCTGCGTCGGCCGTATCTACGGCGTCGCCATCACTGCCTGATCGTGTTACGTGCAACGCAATATGGATGTACTAAGGCTGGAGAATCGATTGCGCAATACTCTTACTATGTCAAAGTGTTCACCATTAGATTCATCATCATTATCTCAGCTACATAACACTCACTGCTAGGTATAGGCCTCCCCCGAGGATGTCCACGACACTCGGTTACGCTGTATGTGCAGCGGCTTTCATGGAGCGTCTTCCGGTGCGCAGTCACCATTGCAGAACCTTTGCGCCGCAACGGCTATCTGTTCGTTTCGCTGTGTCCTGCCCCCCTGCCACATCAGCTGGGTAATTCTTCGAGCGATGTCGATTACTTTATTTCTACGGATCTTCTCATTTCTTCTTCATTTGATCACGCAGGAAGATGCCAAGTAATGCTCTCTCCATTGCACGCTGGGTGACTTTGAGCCCTCTTATGAGACAACCAAGCCTCATAGGAAGTGCCAAGTAAAGTCTCACGAAGTCTCATCGCATGGTCACCCTAACAGAGGCAGCTGTGTTGGCCACATCTGCGGCGTCGCCATTACTGCCCGATCGTGTTACGTGCACTACGCAATATGGACGCATCTAGAGAATTGATTGCACTATACCATTACCATACCATACCACAGAGGTCGGGTTTGATTCCTAGTAGGTATCTCAGGTTTGGTTGATGATAGATCTTGTTGTAAGTCCACCTCGCTAGCTACGTTTAGCAAAGTTTGGTGTCAAAACAATTTTGTGTTCAGCATTATTATGTTCCGGCAGTATGATAGACAGTTCCTATCATACTGCCGGTGGGTGGGCGTTCCAGTCCGGCGCAGGATTCTTGAGGCGGACACCTTTTAAGTTTCATTGTGAAACATGTTTTTTGCTCCATTTTCGTGTGTTTGTTGTTTTTTGTTTTGTTTACGTCTGTATCCACTTTGTAACACACTTTTTTTCTGCATTTTACCTTTTGTTTTTTATTTTTTTTATATCATGTCATGGCACCGCATTAAAATTAGCACAGAACAAACATTAATAGATAATTTGTCAACCAGACTCCGTAATATTTTTTTTTTGTGCTATTGGCAAGGCAAAGGAAGCAGCCTTATATATAGCCAATACCTATCGATTTTTTTTTTTAAATAGTTTTAATTGTGTTCATATATATTTTTTTAATTGTATTATTGCAGTGTATATAATTTTTGTTTGTTTGTGTCTTTTGTATTATTCCTGTTGTCACCAAATAGGCTCCTCCAGAATACCAGCGTCTCAGTGGCATGCTCCGTATGTCACTGTGACATTGCTGAGGATGGGGCCTAGTTGTTTATTTTTTGGTTTTTTTTATTATTATTTTGTGTGTGGCCAATAATAGTTTTACTTTCTTTTCTTTCTTTTCTCAGAAGTGAATTGATTGCGTATTCAATCATCGCGATTCATTACTTTGACAATTTTTTTTTTTATAATTTTCATCAAACTGCACATTTTCATAATTATTCAAATCAAATCAAAACAAAATAGGAGCCATATTAAAAACCAATCGTAATAAACTTATTCATTCGAAAAACATTGCGGAAATTCCTCCACAAAACCCCACAGCAGCACACAGACATCAGAAATGCATAGAAAAAACGCAGCGGAAAAAAACTAGAGCAACCAAAACGCATTAATTCAACACGCCCCGGCCTGTGACACTCCGCGGCAAACAATATGGCCGCGTGAGCCGCATATGAATTTCAGTTTAGGCTCCTGACCTGTTTGAACTAAGTAGAACACTTACCTGCAAGTACAATCGTAAAATGCAAACAGAACAGTAGCAGCAAACTTGATTAACGAATTTCGCATCTTTAGAAATAATATCCCTTCCAAAAAATATGATTTGTCGAGGTCCTCAAAATAGGCCTTTGTTTGCGAGATGACTTCATCATTGGAGTCAAATCTTTTTCCACCAAGCCATTTCTTCAGGTTTGGGAACAAGAAGTAGTCACTCGGAGCCAAATCTGGAGAATAGGGCGGATGAGGGAGCAATTCATACCCTAATTTATGGATTTTTGCCATGGCAACTGCACATGTGTGCACCCTTGCATTGTCTTGGTGGAAAAAAACTTTTTTCTTGGCCAAATGAGGTCGGTTTTTTTTCAAATCGTTATTGAAGCGGTCCAATAATTTGGCATAATATTCCCCATTGATTGTTCTTCCCTTTTGAAGGTAGTCAATGTGGATTATCCCACGTGCATCCCAAAAAACAGTCGCCATAACTTTATTGGCTGACAAACCCACCTTGGCCTTCAATGGCGCCGATTCACCCTTAGAAACCCACTGTTTTGACTGTTGTTTGGTCTCTGGTGTATTGTGATGGATCCATGTTTCGTCCACGGTTACAAAACGGCGCTAAAACTCCTCCATATTGCGATTAAACAACGCCAAACCTTCCTGTGAAGTTGTTTCACGATAGTAGTAATAGTAGTCTGATAAAGATAGCTGTCAAACACAAACTAACTGACGCAGCAAGTTCAAATTTTGATAGGAGTCAACTGACAGATGCCTGTTGACAGGAGTAGTGTTGCTTTTTCAGTAAAGAGGTCAGAAATTCAAAAAGTCACGGACTTATTGACCCGCCCTCGTACCATTTTTATTTTGACGTTCTGCAGCGATCGCGCGATATTTGCTCGATAATTACTAATTTTTAGGTAATAGCCCCGCCGAATGTTACCTTAAGGTGTTGTTCGGAAATAAAAGTGATAGGTTGCCAGTCCATCGCCTACAATAGTTTTCGACTATAATGTTTTTACTGTGTGCAATGGAATGCTAAGAGCTGGTGCACTCTGTATTTTTATTTCACTTCCAGTCCAGCATGGGACCCTATTTTTTTATGAAAGACGGGGAGACTCTTATTCTTCATCATACCTGATGTTAAGTATTGATAAGATTGAAGATGGAAGCGAGCCTCTCCCGGAATCCTCAATCATTGAGGAGCTGGCTATCTTATCTCTAACTGCCGGAACACAACAATGCTGAAAACATTGTTGTTATGGCGTCAAACTTAGATAAGATGGTGGTAGCTAGCCAGGCGGACTTTCAACAAGTCCTACCACCAACCAAACCGAATACAATATGTACCCCCGCTGGGAATCGAACGCGGGACTCCTGGATCACTTACTTACAGTACATTAACAATACTACATTAACAATCACACTAAAATTGTAAAATTTTCGTAATATGTCAAGTAATGTTTAGCGTTAGAACGCAGCATCAGTGCAGTCACCCCCTGCGTCAAATTAGGGCCACGAAGCATATCTAGACAGGCAGCAGCGACTGGATGTCGGATCCGAATTCGTCAAGCACAGTCACACGGGATATAAATGCAATTCTGCTAATGTTTACGCAGTTATCGGGTATCGATGATGATGAATTAAGGAGCCCGTGGCGCAGTGGTTCGCGCGCTCGGTTGTTTTGTTGAGGTTAAGCAACTTTCGCAATGGTCGGTCACGGGATGGGTGACCAAATATTTACTATCTCGAGCTCCTGCTTGCTTCGGTCGGCATGTTAAGTCGTTGGTCCCGGCTGCATTGGCAGTCGTAAAAACCCACCAATCCGCATTGAGCTCGCGTGGTGGGTCATGGCCAGTTCTCCATCCATAAGGAAGGCCAGTATCCCAGCAGTGGGGACATAAAAATGGCTGATGACGATGGATGGGCGTAATTGCTCGATCGCCTAATGACTATGGATGTACATTTTATGGATTTCCTGCATTTGGAATTTAAATGTTGTATAAGTACATCTTAAGTTTTGGCGCGCAGTGTTCATTGCAATAAACAACTTTCTCACGCCTCTCGCTCGAAAAGTTGGGCATTATAGAGTACCAGGAGTGAGTAAAATTTAATTTTAATCCCTAGGGCAATAATAGTAGATTGTTTACCAAGGGCTGTATGACACCCATAACAGTCGAGTGTTTTGGCGCCCGAACGTAGTGAGGGCGCCGATAGTTCGAGACTGTTATGGGTCCATACACCCGAAGTAAACACTCTACTTTTCATTTTGAATATGAGGAAAGTAAAAACAAACAGAATATTTTAAATAAATTGTTGTAAGGTTTCTACGATTTTAATTATTTTATAATGTAGCAAAATAAGCTGTATAGGCTTCTGTGCCTTTGCCTACATACCTTTGGTAAATAAAAGTCCAAAGAGATTACAGATATCGATTTGACATGACACACCCTATTCTTTTTTCAAATTTATTACAGCCCTAGGGCCGCCACATATCACTTTCAACCCGCATTTTAGGCAAGTTATGAGTTACTTTCAGAATATGAGACATGAAAAGTTATTTGAAAATGGAACTAACGGCGACCTCTTCGGTGCAGGTTCATTTGCCGCTATGTTTTTTGTTGCAATAGTTTGCCTATTTTGTCTAGCCGCTATGTTGATACCCTGTTTAATCTACCAAGAAGCTTACAATGTTAGTACCTACATAAATATGTAATAAAAATTAAAAGTTTTGTATTCTGTGTTGTCATCATGCCCAAAACATTAAAAGGTGCCAAAAGAAATAATCTAATAGAATCTAATAGAAATAAAATAATTGAAATTTTAATAAGAACGTGTGTTTGTTTGTTCTTTCTTACTTAGCAAGCAACCAATCGACTTGATTTTTGGCATAGAGTTGGTTGTAGAGGAGAGTAACGTTACTTTTTATCCCGATATTCCCACGGCAACGGGAACCACACGGGTGGAACCGGAAGCTAGTTAAAATACGAAACAACTACATTAATGAAGCTTCCATATTTCTTTTCCTTTGAAAACCATAATTAAAGAGTTAAGTTCCACTAACTTAAGTGACTTCCACGGGAACGGGAATGGCAACCACTCGATTGAAACCGCGGGCGGAAGCTTGTTAAAATATGAAATAACAACTTTAATGTAGCTTTCATATTTCTTTTCCTTTAAAAACATAATCAAAGAGTCATGTTCCACTAACTTAAGTGACGTTTTAAGTTACGGCAAGTCATTGAGTTTAACGCCTAATTAAGCCAAAGTATCGCGTTTCATATTATAAAACAACTTGATATCATCTGTAAGGAATTGTTGGGTCACAGAATAAAGAATCATACAGTATTTTGTCTTGCTCTTTCTTGAGAAAAGTTAGGGTATTTAGTTGTGAATCATATTTATATAGGAATATATGGAAGCGCGCATATTATCAACTCGATTTATTTATTTATACAAACATTTCTTGTAAAGCTCATAGATGGCATCATCCAAAACGCTTACAAGATTAAATAAAGTCAGCATGTTAACAAATAAAAAAGTATGTAATTCTAATCTATATCTGTACCTCTATACTAATATTATAAAGAGGAAAGATTTGATTGCTTGTTTGTTTGTTTGCATTGAATAGGCTCCGAAACGACTGAACGGATTTGGATAAAATTTGGTACACAGATAGTAGATGATAGCCTGAAACTGAAACCTGAAACCGCGGGCGGAAGCTAGTTAGTAATAATACAAATGTCAAAGGTAATGTTAGCACATGTCATTAAAAAATATGTAATTGTTTTTAATAATAATAATACACGCTGGCCCCGGGCAACAAAGCGGTAACCTCCGGTTATCGCCTTATTGTTCTTATTTGATTTTTGGCTTCCCCTAGTATCAATCTATCGACCCAATGTTTTTTTTGCTCTTTTATTAATATTCAACCATATAATTAATATAATGACATTAACAGCTTCGTTGCACAGAAAATATCTTACGACGAAGTTATGTATTCACGGATTACTCTAAAAAACTAAAAACAGCAAAACCGGTGAACATCTTGACTCTAAACATCATAACAAAGAGAAACAGTAACACTAAACCGCGTTTTTTTAAATATAATAATAATAAATATATCAACAAAGTGTAAACACCTCGTCGTCTTACCCACATGACACCCACTGCTGGGTATAGGCCTCCCGCAAGGATCTCAACAACGATCGGTCCTGCGCTGCCCGCATCCAGCGGTTTCCCGCGACCTTCACCAGAACGTCGGCGTCGGTCCACCTTGTCGGGGGCCCACCCACGGAGCGTCGTCCTGTGCGCGGTCGCCATTCCAGAACTTTTCCGCCCTAATGGCCATCGGTTCTTCTCGCTATGTGTCCCGCCCGCCCACTGCCACTTCAGCTGAGCAATCCTTAGAACGATGCCAGATACTTTAGTTTTCCTACAGATCTCCTCATTTCTGATTCTATCATGTAGGGAAACGCCGAGCATAGCCCTCTCCATTGCACGCTGGGTGACCTTGAGCTTTCTTATCAGACCCATAGTTAGCGACACCTCATGCGAACCTAATAAGAAGAGGTTTTGTTCTGTACGAGCTATTACGCCTTCGTTCCCGTAGTATTTATTGTACTTATTGTAGCCCTAGCGACGCACTATCGTGTTACGCCGAACGTCATCCCTTTCACACGCTTCCTAACTCCAATCGTCTTAGAACTTTAAGACGAAAACCGTTGAGTTTGCAATTGTCTGAAGAAGATTGACATACTCGTATTATTTCAACCGAGTTTATTTCGAAATACAAGAAATTAATTATTAATTCATTTAAACTATTGCTGAATAATATGAAGTAAAATATTTCAAAATTGTTGAGCTTCAACGGCGTTTCATATTTGTACTTCACATTTTGTATGACCATGTAAGCAAACCAAGGATTAAATTAAACACTTTCAAACAGTTTAAAGTAAGCGTTAAATAAATAGTTAATAAACTAAAGATTTAATTTTACGGATGTCCCTTTTACTGATATCTATACATTTTCGTCCATAACCTTGTGATTTTTGAACTGAAATAAGTAAGGAACCCAATCTGGAATGAGTAAAATATTTTAAACATCGTGGGATGATGTTAAGTATTTATAAAATTTGAAGATGGAAGCGAGCCTCTCCTGAAATCCTCAATCACTGAGGGACTGGCTATCTTATCTTTTACTGCCGGAAAACAACAATGCTGTATACATTGTTGTTATGGCGTCAGATTTAGATGAGATGGTGATAGTTAGCTAGGCGGATTTACAATAAGTCCTACCACCTACCAAAGCGAATACAATATGTTATCCCCGCTGGGAATCGAACTCGGGACCCCTGGGTCTGATACCGGTGGTTGTACCACTAGACCACAGAGGCGGTTAAAATGTGATAAATATGGAACAACCATGGAAGTAATATGTACTAGGAACAACTCCCAAATAGACGACAGTGACTGTTGTTTGAGGAGATAAATTTAAAATCTTTAATGATAAATACTAAACAAGAAAATATACTAGAAAAAAGCAACTAGTCTCATGTCGCCCTGACGGGATTCAAACCCGCATCCTTGAGAATCTTTGATAATGCATTGGGCCGGCCTATTGCTTATTAAATATTTATCACATAAAAATAGCATTGTAAAATGCAATATTAAAAATTTATAAATCTTTACAGTGAGCCAATCGCCTAACCAAAACCATATAATAAAAAAAATGTGTTTTTATTAAATAAAAATACGTGGTAAATAAAGGGATTTGGAAACCTTTTTTTTATTTATATTTTGAATTAATAATATTAAATATAACGATGCAAATATTTTCGACACTAAGTAAAGGATTAGGTAACTAATAAAACTAAAGCTCATATATTGTTTATCAGGATCATAATAGTTTTTTTTTTGTTGTTTTTATCAACAACAAACGTTTCTTACTAAATAATAATGATAGTAATTATTATCATTACATTTTTATATAATCACTAGCGGCTGCCTGCGTTTTCACCGGCGAGGTTCCCGTTCCAGTGGGATATCAGGTAAAAAAGTATCCATGTTTAAATCCAGGTTATCTACTATCTGTGTGTGGACTTTATGAGACCTCTCATAAAGTCACAACTCTACAAAATAGTTAAGTCGATGGCAAGTTGTATACATGCGCGATTTCTTAATTATTATTATTGCAGCCGCGCGGTACGCAATACGCGAAAGGGCTGCCATCCAACATAGATTAGCCATTACCACACGCTTAAGGCGGTAAACCCAATGTTCCGCCCTCCGTCGCATTGCGCGGAGGCGCGGATTTTAGTATTGTATGAAAATGTCATCAATTTGTATAGAAAACCCACTGAAACCGCGCCGCGGCGCGGAAGCGCGGTTCCCTAGCGGATTCCGCCGCTCCGCGCAGAGGTGCGGCGCTATCTGTCAGAGAGGGTCGTATTATTGAAACATTCGGATAAATGCTTTCGAATAACACCACATTCGCATGCAAATCTTGCGTTTACGTATGCGACAAGTAATTCGATTGTTTCAAAAATACAACTACTGCTTCTCCGTCGCCGCACGCGGCATCCGCGGTGCCAGTGGGTGAATCGCCTTATGCGTGCAAAACTATCACATCGTGCGTTCGTCACCGCGGCGCATTCTAGCTTGCCGAGCTCTCACTGAGACGAGGCGCCTCGGTTAATACTCGCAGACGGTCCTTTTTGTATGAAGATAAAGTACTGTATATATCTTTCTTTATACTGTGGTTGGGTATTCTTGTTTATTAAACGTCTTGTTATTTCGCTCCTTAATGGAATACCTACACTAAGATATGGTGGAAGAATTTAATATTATACTTTGTTAGAAGATACATTATAACCCTTCTTGCAAGTCTAGTCTTTTTAGTCGTTAAAATTAAATCAGCTGTGAAATTATAACTATCGGTTTGTACAAATACAATTCTGAAAACCTTTTTTCTTCGGGGGTCAACTTTCTTTTTTCTTTCTTAATGCTAAAAAAACGGAGTAGATTTTGAAAACGCAAAAGCAAACTAAATCTAGTATTTGGATAGGTTCTGTAAATCATCTGGGATATTTGTATGAAAAGTTATCAGATGAATGAAATTAGAAGATATGTCCAACTCACTCCACTTCAGCTAAGCAATCCATCGAGCGATCACGCTGGATGACCTAGAGCTTTCTTATCACACCCATAGTTAGCGACCACGTTTCACTACGGTAAGTCATCACTGGCAACACACACTGGTCATAGACTTTCGTCTTGAGACACTGCGGTAAGTTGGACGCGAAGATTTTACTGAGCTTCCCGAATGCTGCCCATCCGAGTTGGATTCGACGGGAGATCTCTTTCTCGAAGTTAGACTTACCTAACTGGATTGTCTGTCCAAGGTAAACGTAGTGGTCAACAACTTCGAGTGTAGTGTTCCCAACGTGAACTGAAGTGGGTGGGAAGGACAACATGCGAATTTAACATGATTTTCGTCTTATCCATGTTTATCCTAAGACCCACTTATTGGGAAGCACTACTGAGATCTTCGAGCATTGTGTTAAGGTGTTCCAAGGTCTCAGCAATAAGGACTATATCATTGGCAAAACGAAGGTGTGTCAGATACTGAGTCCAAGAGCTTAAAGATGTCCTCCAATGCAGCTGTGAACAGTTTCGGAGAAATTACGTCTCCCTGTCTCACACCTCGCTGCAGTTGGGATGGTGGCATGTTCGTATAAGTACCTTAACACCTCGATATATCTCCCGTGGTAATATCAAGATATAAAGTTTCCTATGTTTTAATCCAGGCTATCTACTATCTCTGTGCCAAATTTTATCCAAATCCGTTCGTATTTATAATATTAGTAGGAGGTAGGATAAACCTCTGAACATTATTTTACATCTACCTTTGGAGAGTGATTGGAGAGTACTTTGGAGAGTGTGCGAGAGAACTGCAGGACCTTGTTCCTTCAACCTCTTTCCACCAACGGGGTACCAGACGCAGGTTAGCTTATCACCCGTACGTCGTTGATATTACAATGGTCCGTACCAAGCGCTTTGCTGACATATTTCTTATGCGAACTATTGCGCTAAAGAATTGAATGCAATGCCTGCCCATGTGTTCCCCGATTTCTACACCCTTGGTCTCTTCAATGCGAGAGTAAATAGGCATGTCTTGTGCACGCATGTAACACTCTAGACCATATCCTTTTATAAAGCACGATGGTGGTCAAATACCTGCCCAGGTACTTTCCTCAGCGGCCATCTTGTAGTGTTAGCCGGCGTTAAAGCTAAAACGAGTGGGTAGATGTCCCCCAAAGGAGCAATCGACGTCTCGCAGACACAACTTTATAGGTACACAATTTTTCTACGTCTCTTGGTCGTCGGTGCTTGTGTAACTAATTTCATAGTGTAGTGTCTGATAGACGTCACATCGGTTTATTCATATCAGAATTCTTAACAAAAAAAAAGAACGACACCTTTAAGGCGCGATAACGACCTGCTGATTTTAATTTGGCTTCCACATCGTCTATAAGCCAATGAAAGTAAAAAAAAACTTTGAGATCAACAAATCTGGTTGATTTGTTGCTAAGTATATAGCGCGTCATTGGTTCTACCGGTATGGCCGATTGTCGACCCCCAAAAATTATAAGAATCCAAGTATTAGATACACTCGTGCGAGCCCAAAATATAAGAGATGTCAATATTTGTTTGTCTAAAGTAAGAAGATCTACTTTTGTTTCATTTTCATAAATATATCTTGAATTGAGGATATTTTTAGACATTTGTTGATTTTATCATTAATTTTAGAAAAATATGAACCCAGATGTAAGTTCCTAAAATTACTAATGTGAATTTGTTGATCCCAAATATAAACGTTATTTGTAAATTTAAATTAGAACGTTTGTTTAACAACCGAAAACCAAAATTACCTGAAACATTGAAGTAACCAATAAAGAAACTTTTAGAAGAATCGGACATGCCAATATATTTTTATGCACGTTAAAAATTTACGTTTTTAGCGAGCTTTATTTAAAAAAGTAATAGATACATAGAAAACTTTTATATCACAAATAACAGGTATTCCACTTGAATAGTAAATTATTTCGTTAACCTTAGTACTTTTCGAGAAAATGTTTCCCAAATAAACTCTACTGGTCAACCCGATTGTACCTCGGCGTTAGTGTCCGATTTAGAGGGCCCTGTTTCATAAAGCTTGACAAGTCGACAAATTGTCAACTATGCTCGAACATACTTTTTTGTCACTGATCTACGCAATTTTGACCTTTGTCATCATTGCAGAAGGTAGGTGGACTGTAAAGGGCAAAAAATGGTTTTGCGGGGTATTCAAATTTTTATGGTCTGTATTGCGGACGAACAAATAGGTTTTAAAGAACGCGAGGTCGACAAATATACAAGGAAGGGCACGATACCTGCCTCGTGGTGCTGCTTAGAGTTGGAAGTAGACTGGGACGTCCCTGGAGTCGGCTGTTGCTGGAGTTTCTTGCGGAAATTCGACGGGATCACACTTCACATAACCGATAAAAGGGGTTCAGAGCGATAAGATCACTAAACTTGATAAATCGTTACACACACGCGAGCGGCCATTAGAAAAAGACAAAACAATTCCTCTTTCTGCCGGCAGTGTTGCCAACCGTTTTGCGGTGACAGCTATTACCGCTAGGGGGCGTAGCAATGTCTTGCTCTCTCTCATGCGAGACAAGGCATGTGCGAAAGAGAAATGGAATATAGGGAAGTGAGGATGGGGAGTGTCAACCAAATTAAATAATCGAATTTGGAATCGATGCAGCCAAATAACAAATTATTAACGCGGCACATTCGAATTGTATACCGGCGCAACCAGTAGGTTTTCTATAAAAAGCAATCATACATTATAAAGTTATCTTTTTCAAAAACCTTTTACAAACTCTTTCGATCACGCCTTCAAAAATATGCGACAATTTGACAAATATGTCAGATTTTCCGATTACAGATAAGTCAGACAAAATGTTTTATGAAACGATAAATTGTAAAATTGTCGCCATAATTTGACAATTATGTCGGCTTTTCTGTTGGCGCCGCTCCAGCCTGCGGGATCTTCAGTTGTTCGTTCATACTGTGTAACTTTGCCATGCATCATCATCATCTCAGCCACATGGCACCCACTGCTGGGTATAGGCCTCCCCAAGGCTATCCACGACGATCGGTCTTGCGCTGCCTGCATCCATCGGCTCCCACGACGTTCACCAGATAGTCGATCAACATCGTCGGGGGCCTACCCAAACCCACGAAGCGTTGTCCCGTGTGCGGTCATGTCGGTTCTTCTAGACATATCCTTTTCAGTCCAAAATCAATTGACTGTTTTTTTTGGATTCGATGCCTAAGTAAGCTGCTTACGATAACAATAAAAAATCGCATTGAGCGTGGTAAGAAGAACAAAAACAATTAAGCGCGGCTCGCCGAATCGCGGCGTGTGTTGGCGCCGCTCCAACCTGCGGGTTCTGTGGTTGGCTGTTCATATTAGGTTACTTTGTCATGTGTTAAACAGCCGTTAAAAAGGCGGTTTCTTGTCATGAGAAGCTGAAGATTACTTAAACTCTCATCACATCTACCTTTATTATTTTTGAGCCAGAAAATGGGAATCATAATGAAGTATTTTCCATTGAGCGTATACCAATGATTATTATATTAGGTTGGGGAAAAAGTTTTTTCGCATATAGTATGTATGAACTTGTAATAAAATCTCTTTGGCTATACTATTTGTGTCTAGCTGGTTTTGGTATCATTAAAAGTTTAAAATTTAAAGAAGATAATTCCAAATTCAAATAAGGAAAATGTGTGATTTTCATTTGTTTTTCTTACTGTCAAGATGAGTGAATCTAAGGAAGAAATTCGATACATTTTAAAATTTTACTACAAAAAAGGTAAAAATGCAACGCAAGTCGCGAAAAAAATTGCGATGTTTATAGACCTAGTGCAGTGTCTCTGAGAGAAGCAAATTTGCTTTAAGGGTTTTCAATCCGGAAATTTTGATGTCAAAGATGCACGTCGCTCCACATGCAGGGCGACCACGCCCTATTACTAATAAAATGGATGCTATTTTTGAAAAAGTGGAGCAAGATCGGCATATGATTAATTACGACGTAGCTGAAGAACTAGGAATTGCCCACAAAACAGTTTTGACGCATTTGTAAAAATTGGGTACACAAAAAAGCTCGATATTTGAGTACCTCACGAGCGTACTGAACGAAATCTAATAAACCGTGTACTCATTTGTGATTCTTTATTACGACGTAATGAAACCTAACCATTTTTTAAGAAGCTGATAACTGGTGATGAAAAGTGGATCATGTACGACAAGAACGTGCGAAAAAGGTTGTGGTCAAAGGCTGGTCAGGCTTCACATACTGTGGCGAAACCCAGGTTAACTCGCAACAAGGTGATGCTGTGCGTGTTTTGGGATTGGAAGGGCATTATTCATTGTTGTAGTGATTGTACGGCTAGACCACAGAGGCGTTTAAAAACTGATGAGATAAAAGCAAGAAGTTGAGAGAAACTGGCCGGAATTAATTAACAGGAGGGGTGAGGTTTTTATCATGATAACGCTAGACCTCACACATATTTAGCCACTCGGCAAAAAATAAGAAAATTTGGCTGGTATTAATGCATCCACCGTATAGTCCAGATCTTGCACCTTCTGATTTCCACCTGTTTCGGTCTCTTCAGAATTCTTTAGGTAGTGTCAGGTTAACATCACGAGAGGACTGCCAAAACCACTTGTCGCGGTATTTTGATCAGGAGCCCCAAAATTTCTATAGCAATGGGATCATGTCTTTACCTACAAGATGGCAAAAAGTTATCGAACATAATGGGACCTACATACTTTTAGTTAAATATACGAGTAAATAAACTATATTAAAAAATGTTTTAAATTTTCTTAAAAAATGCGAAGAAAATTTTTCCCCAACCTTTTATATGCGATAATCTAATCCTGGGAAGTCCGCAGACCTTCCTTATGGATGAATATGGACTTCTCCTTATTCTATAAGTTCAATCGGAAAATTTCCCAGTTGACCAGTAGAGTTTGGTGGGAAACGTTTTCTCGGAAAGTACATTTTTGCATTTTTCAATGCTATTTTTATACTTATCATCAATTTTAATTAAAAAGTATTGGAAAAAATTAACTCGGCCACAAGTGAATTCGCAGATGGGAATCGAACTCATGACCTTTGGAAATCCGGTCCAATGCTCTAACCGCTCAGCTACCGAGACTTGCGAACCACCGTCGAAATTCTCCAATAATTTTATATTTTCAATTTCCAAAGGTCATGGGTTCGATTCCCATCTGAGAATTCACTTGTGGCCGAGTTAATTTTTTCAAATATTTTTCCATTTTAATTTTATCATAAATATCTATTACTTTGTTAAATAAAGGTCCCTCGCAAACTTTACTGGGCAACCCGGAAGTTCCCCGACTGTACATACATATAACTTTTCCTAAAATTATTTAAAATGCCTTGGTTTCATACGGTCTTCAAGTCTGAACAACCACCAAGACAATCCGATATAATGTAAATTGCATACTCAAAACTCGCTTTGTCGGTCGGTGCCAATTCTTGTATTTCGTTACTTATTTGATGAGGAAAGTTCTTCATATATCCCGTTGAATAGTCTCATTTGTGTTGAGATTTAATTGTATTTGATAGAATCAGGCGTTACTTGGCGGAAATCCATATCTTAGTAGAACACGAAAAATATGTCGCGTAATTCCGCAAGAAAAAATGCAGATGCAGCCCAGTGACACACCTTGCACCTTCACCGACTACTCTACACGTGTTTCGCCCACACACGGAGCATCCTCAGGAGTTGTTAGACCGTGCCAATCTCAGCACCGAGTGAAGGTGCAAGGTGTGTCACTGGGCTGCATCTGCATTTTTTCTTGCGGAATTACGCGACATATTTTTCGTGTTCTACTGAGATTTAATTGTTTGTTGTATGAGAGTATTTGACAATGATAATGATATTGTTACGTTTTTATGTTCAGCACCTGTGTAAGGTTCCATCATCATCATCAGCAGCCACTGGACTGTGGACGTCCACTGCTGGACATAGGCCTCTCCTAACTCACGCCTATACTCAGAACATTACACCAACTGAATTGAGAACCTTCTCCATTCTGGAAGTCGGTTAAAAATATACTTAGCTTAGCTGTATTGTAAAATATGATAAACTATTAGTAAGTAATAAAAAAAAATTTTTGAGGGAATAATTAAATTTCTTGACGTTACAAATTTGTGTTTATTACAAAATTATTTAACATTATAAGGTTCCAAAAATATTCCAATGCTCAACCAATTAGATGGACGACATAATTATTATCATCAAAATATTTTGTTTCTGTTTCATTACAATCAAAAATGTGTTCGACAACCTCAAAGTTAATAGACAAATTCTAAAGTTTTATTAATATTATGCTTAAAGCTCATCCGCATGCACAAGCTACGGAATGCTACGGAACAATATGCTACGAGAGCTACGTGGTGCTACGCCGTAGTTTGACACTGGAAATGAGAGAACTCAATGCTTTTTTTATTGGTTATGGGTTTGATCTTGATCCATATAAAGCCCAGGCGCTAAGACAAGGATCGACGATGGAGAGAGCTAACCCAGAAGCTGCCTATTCACCCTTGCTTTGAAGATGGACGGGTTATAAGTACTCGGAAATACACACGCTGAGAGGGAGTTCCACTTCTTTACTGTGCGTAATATAAAAGATTTTGAGTAGCGCTTGGTGCGACATTTAGGATTATCAACCAAGAAAGTGGCGTGGCGCAGTGGTTCACGCGCTCGGCCTGCGATTGTTGAGGTTAAGCAACTTTCGCAATGGTCGGTCACGGGATGGGTGACCAGAAATTTACTATCTCGAGCTCCTCCGTGCTTCGGAAGGCACGTTAAGCTGTTGGTCCCGGCTGCATTTGCAGTCGTCAAAACCCACCAATGCGCATTGGGCCCGCGTGGCCCGTTCCCCTAATCCATCCATAAGGCAGGCCAGTGCCCCAGCAGTGGGGACATTAAAAAAATGGCTGATGACGTATGACGTAACCAAGAAAGGGTGGTAGCCCGCAGTGCGTCTGGATGTCCGATGGTAGATGGGGGGTGGCGGTATGAGCTCATGCTGATCCTAAGCACAGTCTCTGAAGTACAGTCTGTAAAAGACCGACAGACAGGCAACTTTGTGGCAGGGAGCTAGAGTATGAAACTTGTTCTTTACTAGTCCTTTGTAACCATTTAGCCTCTCAGGCTCTGCGTTGAATCGTGTGCAGCTAGTTGGTATTTCGCTGAGCCGTCCCATAGGTGACTGCAATATTCCATGCAAGATCGGACTTGTATGGAGCTTTATAGAGAGTTGAAAGCTGTCCCGGCGTGAAATATAGCTTGCTTGACCTTATTGCATAGAGTCGATTTTATTTATTCTAAGTGTACTGTACAATACAACCGTACATTCCGCGCGGTCAGCATTTACGCCATCAGTCAATATTTATTATAATTAATTTATATATTCAGTAACTAGTTCACGATCAGTCATCATACAGTGCACTCATATCATTAGCAATTAAATTAGCAGTTTATTGTAATAAATCAAGTGTAATTTCGTATAGCAATAAATTAGTGTTCAACATATTTTTCTCTTATCATTTATCATCATCAACTGTACAAGTCTGTACACTAAGAACAAAACAAATGACAAAAGACTGACTGTTGTCAGTCGGGACCTATCGGACAAATCGGGTTTCGGTTACGGAAGCGCTCCGTTGTAATTCCACTTAACGGTCACCCATCCGAAACCTAGCTGCACAGAACGTTGCTTAACAAACGTACAATCAGTCTGTTAAGCGCCGCCATGAGCGCTTCAAAAATTTCCTAAACAGCTGTTATACCTACCTACGTATACATCTTTTGAAATAATTCCAAAAATATTTTTTCAAACCTCCACGATGCTTGATTCGTAGGCTATTTAAACGCGATCTCTGTCAAGTGTCTCACAAAAGAGGGACCAGAGAATAAGCGACGGATCCCATTAACATTAAGAACGCAATTAATTTTAGAAAATAAAATATTCATTTTATACGCTGCCCCTCAAATTGACGTCGCAATATCGTTCTTATAATTCGAAAACAAAAAAGTGTTTTACAAAGGAGAATGTCCGAATTCACATCCTCTTTTATTACAATTGGCTGACGCTTTCAAATTAAAAAAATATATATATTTTGGGGTGCCGTAGTAGTTTTGTGAAACTTTTACACGTCAATATACTAATTATTTGTCTAATGAAATTCAAACGGGTATTAAACGCGTAGAACCGTAAATGATACCTATATTTCACCTACCTAAATTTCCCGACGTTTCGGCCAGTTTCGGCGGTTTCAATTTCAATATTAAAGATAGTTTAAAAAATCGGCCAAGTGCGAGTCGAACTCGCACATGAAGGGTTTCGTCTCTCACCCAAGGTTGCCTGGAAGAGACTGCTACGTAGCTATAAGGCCTCTTATTGTGTGTACCTCTTTTTTGTCATTTTCTCTGTATTTGTTTCTTTTTCTATCGTGTGCAATAAAGTTTCTATTATTATTATTGCCAAAATGCCACTATAATTTTTCGTCTGCAAAAATAACTTTGTTTTTCATAGTGTTTGTATGAATGACAAACTTATATTTTGAAAATATGGTATAGCTTTGAAACTACTAAATATATTTCGTTCAAATCAATTTACGTTGAAAGTTTTTATAAAGATCTACATCATATATATATTTTTTTATTTTTCATTTAGTTATTTAAAAAGTTGGAGGGGGGGGGGACACACATTTTTCCACTTTGGAAGGGTATAACTTTCAAACGGTTGACTTTGAGAAAAAACTGTTTTAGAAGCCTCAATGTAATTTTTAAAGATCTATCTAATAATATCCCACACGTATAGGTTTGATGAAAAAAAAAATCAGTAACAGTTCCATGTATGGGGAGCTCACCTTAATTCATATATTTTTTTATAAATGTGTAAAAACCGTAAAGCGGTTTACAGAATACATCTACTGACCAAGTTTCAACTATGTAATCATCATAGTTTTTGAATAAAGTAGCTGTGACATCTTACCACTTTGGAAGTGTATATCTTTCAAACGGTTGATTTTGAGAAAAAACTATATAAGAAACTTCAATGTAATTTTTAAAGACCGAAAGTTTTTTTTTTTTTTTAATCCCTTTGGGAAAAATGCTATATTTCTAAAACCATATTTCGTTGAAAGTTTTTATTAAGACCTACAGCATATATATTTTTTTTATTTTTCACTCTCTTATTTCAAAAGTTAGAGAGGGGGGGGGGGACGACGACACACTTTATACCACTTTGGAAGTGTACATCTTTCAAACGGTTGACATAGAGAAAAAATTGTTTTAGAAACCTCAATGCAATAATTTTTAAAGACCTATCTATAGATTTGATAAAAAAAATTTTTTAGTGTCAGTTCCATGTATGGGGAGCCCCCCCTTAATTTATATATTTTTTATTTTTGTGTAAAAACCGTAAAGCGGTTTACAGAATACATCTACCTAGTTTTGGAATTAAAAGGGTGTGACATACATCGGTTTGGCCGAATCTATAAGGGTTTCGTTTTTTGCCTTTAGGCCACGAAACCCTAAAAAGTATAATTATTTGTCTGTCATAAATATTTCTGTCAGGCGTGACAGAGACAGAAGGGCAAAGGTACTTTTAAAATTTGTGCCTATCCGCGTTTTCACCCGCTCCATTCCCGTTCTCGTGGGATTTTTGGGATAAATATATCCTATTTTCATTAACGCTATTACTTATTTGGATCCCACATTTCATGCAAATCCATTCAGCTGTTTTGGTATGATTGAGTAACAAACATTCAAACATCCAAATTTTCACATCCTAATTCTAACTATAACTATTAACCATATAACTGAACTATTATATTTATATTTTACTTTTATATAATATTAACCTAATATTATTATAAATGTGAAAGTTAAGATGTCTGGATGTTTGTCACTCAATCACGCCAAAACGGCTGAACAGATTTGGCTGAAATATGGGACACATATACTTTGTACTTTTTGTCCCGTAAAAGCCCTCACTCCTACGGGAAAATATAAAAATCGATGCGGGCTAAAATAGATGGCGCCACATATTTTGGAATCCTATCCTACTAATATTTAATATGGGAAAGTATGTCAGTTTATTGTTTATTTGTTTGTTTGTTCGTGTTTCACGCAAAAACTACTAAACGGGTTTTGATGTATGATTTTGTATTTTTTGCATTTTCAATGCTATTTTTATACTTATGGTAAATTTTAAATAGAAATATATTGGAAAAAATCAACTCGGCCACAAGTGAATTCTCAGTCATTGGACCGGATTTCCAAAGGTCGCGGGTTCGATTCCCGTCTGAGAATTCACTTGTGGCCGAGTTAATTTTTTCCAATATTTTTCTATTTAAAATTTACCATGGGTTTTGATGATTTGTCGTATTGACGTTTTGAAGTATCGATGTCGGATTCTTAATCACGCTAAAACTGCTGTTTGAAGCCTAGAGTAGAACATGCGATAATTTTTGTCAATAACCCATCATTTCAACAACATTTCAACATCAAAATAAAAATAACGAAGCGATTAAAAATAAATAGCGCCACATATTATCCTACCAATACTATAAATACGAAAGTTTGTGAAGATGTTTGGATGGATGGATGGATGTTTGTTACTGTTTTACGCAAAAACTACTTAAACGATTTGAATAAAATTTGGCACACATTTAGATGATAGCCTAGATTAAAATATAGGCTTATTTTTTTCTTGATATTCTAACAGGAACGTGAACCACGCGGCTAAAACCGCAGGCGGCAGTTAGTAAAATTATATTAGGTTGGGGAAAAGTCCTTTCATATATAGTATGTATGAATTTATAATAAAATCCCTTAGGCTATACTATTTGTAGCTGGCTGGTTTGGTATCATTTGTTGAAGGAGATCGCAAACCTACTTGGAAACCTACATGGGTTTTGTATTTGATATTTTTATATGTCAAATTCACTCTTGAGAAAAATCTGTACACGAATTGTATGTTTTTTCAGTGTTGGAAATGAAAGTCTGTTTTATATATCAACTAGAGGCCGGGCGCGGTTTCACCCGCGTGGTTCCCGTTCCCGTGGGAATTTTGGGATCAAAGCTATCCTATCTCTTAAGTTGGACCAGACTGCTCACGGTGTGCCAATTTAATTCAAAATCAGTTAAGTAGTTTAGGAGTCCATCGCGGACAAACATCGTGACAGGAGATTTATATATATTAAGATAAGTGTTTATTTCATCGTGCTAAATAGCTTCCACATCGTCTGCGCACTGCTATATTACAACATCATTAAAAGCTTAAATTTTAAAGAATATAAATTCCAAATTCAAATTAGGAAAATATGTGATTTTCATTTTTCTTGCTGTCAAGACGAGTGAATCTAATGAAGAAATTCGAATTACTTGAAAAGACGGAAAGTAACATAGACTTCTTTTTATCTCGATATTATGACGGGAACAGGAACCACGGTGGTGAAACCGCGGGCAGAAGCTAGTTTGTGATATTAGTTGGATAGTGTAAAATATCGATTATGTTCTTTTAAGAACAATGGTTGAACACAACTGTGTACCTACTAGTAACTAAATCTCGCTGGGAATTAATCCCGTATCATAACTGGAACAAATTAATGTTGAAATCTCAGTAGGAAGAACATGAAAGGGACTTGATGGGATAGTGCCTATTAGGTATGAATTAATTCATAGACTGGGTCGTGTTCCATCTTGTACGGTGCAATTTAAATATAATTAGAGAAATCATTTCATAATTTTTCAATGCTATTTTTATACTTATGATAAATTTTAAATCGAAAAATATTGGAAAAAATCAACTCGGCTACAAGTGAATTCTCAGATGGGACTCGAACCCACGACCTTCGGAAATTCGGTCCAATTCTCTAACCACTGAGCTGCCGATACTTGAGGACCACCGTCGAAATTCTCCAATACTTTTATATTTTTAATACGCTGTAGGCCAGCAATGTCACATCAATGCTAGGAATATCCTTCTAACATCGAAACGATTAAAATGCAACAGCCAATAAGTAATTTATGATTTTTGCATTTTTAAATGCTATATTTATACTAGTCGTCTGTGGAGACGGAGAAAATTTTAATTGCCTATGTGAAAGCCAAATACTTTCGCCAAATATAAAATACTTTCGCTATCACACCTCTTCTTCTCAGTGCACTTCACGTTCCTCCTCGAATCTCACTCTTGTTGTTCCTCTCCATTCTTTACTCTTATTCCTTCTCTGTGCATGCTGTCCGATTGTGGAACTCTCTTCCAGAAGGTATCAGGAAAACTCGCACTGTGAAGTCGTTTAGCGATCAAGTGAAAACTCATTTCCTTTCCTACACATAACGTCTTGTTGTCTTTCCCATTCCTACTATTTATATATCTTCTATCCTAAATATAACTATTTATAAAGTATGTTCTCTATTTATTTCATAAATTGCACCCGATCCCCGCCCCTTCCTCTATTCTCCAAATCCAACTATTCTTCTCTACTCAAGGTTGCTTGAAAGAAATTGCTACCAAGCAATAAGACCGCCTTTTGTGTGTCACCTTAAACAGTCTGTATTGTTTGTTTTCTCTGTGTTTTTTGAAATAAAGTGTTTTTATAGTTATTATTATTATTATTATTAAATCGAAAAATATTGGAAAAAGTCCACCACTTGTGGCTGAGTTCATTTTTGATAATATTTTTCGATTTAAAATGTATCATAAGTATAAATGAAATCACGTTTTATACTTACTCAATTTACTAGCGAATTGGCAAAGAATATACCGTTATAAAAAACGGATTTTTTATTATATTTACAATCAGATATTTACAATCTGGGTCATTCATTGATGGTCAGAATAACCCAGAAGCATTGATATTCTGACGGGGCCCAATTAGTGAGTAGCTACACAATAGACATAACAAAAACACAATTATAAAACAGTAATGATAAAATAAACAACAATAAAGACATAAAGACAATGACATGCAACAATTATTTAAATAAAAACTAAAACGGGACATTAAAATGTAATAAAAAAGGATGTTAGGCACTAAAAATAACGACTCCTTTGCCGAAATACATAAAAAAAGGAAACCGTAGTTCGATTGGCTATTTGATCCTGACCGATGACCCTATGACCTTTGACATTTTATTTAATTGATTGACACATGACATCTGACATGACGTTTGTTTGGCATTCAATATGGTTGTGGAAATCGCTTGTGAAAAATGTTTTGCAACGAAAGAAAAATATTGCGAAGGATTATGGTGTGGATATTTTCCTGATGAAAATAAATTGTTGATGACGTGGCGTAAACGTGGCAAGCATGTGTTACTTCACCACGTGGATGGACGGACCTAGTGTACATCTTCCTAATGGCGGTGGCATGTCGGCGGCTGCTGGACTGGACCCTCAAACAATATGACAAGCGTGTCGTGAAAACCCGAGAGTGAGTATTATTATTACTGTGTGATAAATATGATAAGTATGTTTCATCAATATGATATAAGTAGAGAGAAAGTAGGTAAATAATCGTCATACGATTTCAATTTATAATACATTACTCAAGACGCTTTTAGAATAGGATTCTATGTATTAAAAAAAACCTCTTTTCCATTTAAGTGTAAGTTTATAATTTAACTGCATTTTACCCTGACCTGGCAGAAATCCTTATCTATATATTATGTATCTATTTATATGTCTATCCTGTTAGCACAGACAATTTGAGGGTGGCTGAAAATCTTGATGCCCGAACAGATGACGCCGCACACCACCAGCCTGCTTTTGACCACGGCTATAGCCACACAGCCGAAAAGTCAAGCTGTAAGTACATACATACTTCATAATAAATGTCGCGGTTGAGTCCCTTTGCTCTAATCTACACTGACGAGCAATGAAAAAGTTCCACCCACAAAATGCCGATAAACACCTTAATATCTCCTAAGACATAGAACCTAGCTTCATAAATTAAAATTAATTAAAAATCACACATTAATATTCTGATGCGCTGTTAAATGTACTTCAATATTGTAGACGGCGTCAATAAGCTAACCTTTCCCGTTTAGGAGTAATTTGGTGCTATGTCACTGTAACTTTTACATTGCTCGCGAGTGTATTAGTAGAATGGAACGGAAAGTTTAAAATCTTATTATGATTACGCTAGGGGATGTTTTATATTAAATTTAAAACCCCTAAAGAATTTGTAACCTCTCACCATCATTCAATAAATTTGAGTGCGTTCTCTTTTCTCTCAAAGAGGCCAGATATTGTACCTATTACGAAAAATAAATAAAATTTATTCATTCTAATACCGAAACCCTCTACAGTATTGTATTGGAAACCTCTTTACCGGTCAAGTGTAGGTTGCAATAGGATAGCTCATATTTTGTAACAAAAAAGAATCCCATCTGACGGTATCAGGTGAAATTCGTATTTTTTTCACAAAAGCTACGAAAAGATGGTTGTTTTTTTTCTATAAGTGTTGCAAAATACGAATAACTAATTATTGCACGATGTGAAAAAGCATTGATAAAAAAAAAACATTTTATCAGTTTTTAATAATTCCTATTTATTCATTTTTTTTTATTGATTTGTGGATCTTTAAGCTGTGAAATCCTAGCAAAATAAATTAGTGTTTTCAATCACTTACCACATCTACTTTTACAAACACCACTTTTACCATTACCACATTAAGTTTATTAACAATAATTAATAACATACAAGTAGAAAGTAGAATGTTTTTAATCCAGACTATAAACTATTTGTGTGCTAATTTTTTTTATGTGCTTTGTGTAACAAACATCCAAATATAATTAAAATATTTAAATTTTCGCATTTTTCCATTCGGTATCATTATTAACATATCCCTTTTCTTTGCTGTTTTAAATTTATTCTGCTTATATGTAAAAAGCGTAATTTATTATTATTAATGTAATCATGCTGCCAACAAATATTACAGAAGAAGTTTCCTTGCAATACGGAACCCCAAAAAAAGGTGTTCTTTCGCTTCACGGCGCATTGAGATACGGCGATTTTTTCCCCTCCTGAATATCCTCGTTGTATCCGTTATTTCCTAACGTATTTCTATATTATATTAGCAACCGTTGTATTTTACGTACGAGTGTTATTTATATTGTTCATAAGGTGTAGTGGAGTTTAGTGGTTAGTTTAATTAAAATAAACTTATGCTAATACTTAGCTTTCTCTGCTAAGACAAACAATGGGTAAATGAGACAAAATACTATTCAGTGACTAATAAATGGATTTCTATTAGCTAATGCACTCTATATAAACCAAAGCTGCTGAAAGGAACATATAATCACAAGAAAATAGGTACACTGTTATTGATCACAATTAAAACAGTGTAACCGCCTCTGTGGTCTAGTGGTACAACCACCGGTATCAGACCCAGGGGTCCCGGGTCCGATTCCCAGCGGGGGTGTACATATTGTATTCGGTTTGGTTGGTGGTAGGACTTGTTGTAAGCCCGCCTGGCTAGCTACCACCATCTTATCTAAGCCTGACGCCATAATAACAATGTTTTCAGCATTGTTGTGTTCCGGCAGTTCGAGATAAGATAGCCAGTTCCTCAGTGGTTGAGGATTCCGGGAGAGGCTCGCTTCCATCTTCTGCCTTATCAATACTTAACATCATGTATGCTGAAGGCTAAGAGTCTCCCCGTCATTCATAAAAAAAAAAAATGTAATAGTAATATAAAATAAATTGAGGGTTCATGAATGTCTGCACAAGGATATTAGAAATGTACTAACCTAATGGATTGTGATGATAAATTTTGATGACAATACAATATGGGTGAACGATGAACTCCTAAACTTGATGATGTGAAAGAAATAATGTTGTGAATGTTTCTAAAACTAATACGTTAATTTAATAGATGAATACGGTCACCGTTCTATGAAATGATTGGGGAGTGGTGATCCTCTGATAGAACTTTCACAGCGGGGTAGTAGCAGGATAATAAAACAGCTGGAGGCTATTCCCGGGCTTCCCTGAACTGTCGTCTAACGCCGAGCGTACTGAATTTTCTGCTTCGCGGGCGGAGTGATATTTTGACAGGGGCGCCGTACGAAAATCTCAATAAAGTGAATGGTTGAAGTAAAATTAAATGACCTCCAATCCAAGGTACTAGCAAAGCAACAGATAAGTTTTTTTTTTTTTTTTTTTAGTTTTGGCTTCTTCCGTTTTCCTCAGAAATTCCGCCAACGTCCCGTAGTGAACAGGTAAGTTTTCTCTAAGTCAATTCATCTGTCAGTGTCACCTGCCACTGTCTGCCCAGCCGGTGCGTTGCGTTCCTTTGCACGGAATTCGAAACGTAAATCAGTGTAAATAAATAGAAATGGTGTAAGATGGCCATAATCAGAGCCCGAGCTGATGCTACCTCTTTTCATTATGAAAACGTACAAAGTTAACAAGATTTAAAGGCATCTTTTTTTTCTACTAAACACCTACCTACTAATAGTCCCACATATCTTATATATTTTCATCTCTAATATATCTATAGGAATTTCAAAAATGACCAATGTCGCAAGACATACAGCCATAAAAAAAAAACATGACATTACACAGTTCACGCATTAATTGTGTATGGTAAAACGTTAACTATAATATTGTAATACAATTTGTTATTAAAGCAGTTACACGTCGCTTAGTGAGCTATGGTAAAGTCTGGAAAGGGTGGGATTCTCGCTAAGGGATAAAATCCGGAATGAGGTCATCCGCAGAAGACAAAGCGACGAATATAATTCTTCAATGTACCAAGTTGAATTGCAGTGGGTCGGGCACATTAGTCACGGAACCAACGAGCGTTGATGCAGACGAGTTCTTGCATGGAGACCAAGTCTCGGCAAATGTAGACTCCATCTAGCTTAATGCTTGATGGACCAACAACCTAAGAAAGGTGGCAGGCTAGATGAAAAAGACGGAAGATTGTGCCGTATGCACTTTGGGGGAAATTGATTTTCTTTGCATGGATAAGGAGAATGAGCCATGATCCACCACGTGGATTCCGTCCTAAGCACAGAGAAGCTTGAAGTTGTAAATTTTTGGTCACATATCCCAAGAACGACCATTGCAAAAGTTGCTTAACCATCACAATCGAAGGCAGAGGGCTCAATAATTCCCATTTAGACCGACGCGACGTTTTAGAAACGTAAATTATCTTAAGCCGGTTGTAATTTACAGTACATGCATCCTTTCAAAGCATCTTCCGGGCATAAATAGTGGAACATCCCGTTCTATACGGAACTAGCCAGGCGTGAAAGCGCCTTTACAGGATGTACGTAAATATATATGTTATACAGGTATATGTAGCAGTCATATTACCAAAGCCGTGATATTATATTTTCACTAGTGATTTTAAAACACTGTATACGATCAATCGGCAAAGGAAAGAAAATAGCTTCTTTTTTCTATTCTTTCTTTTTATTTGCCGTTTTCTCTTAGATTCATTATAGATGGTTTCGGAAAATGATCCATGACCCAACTCACGGACCCAGTGCGAATTGTTGGGTCTTAACGACTGCAAATGCAGCCGGGACCAACGGCTTATAGTGCCTGCCAAGGCACGGAAGAGTTCGGGAAAGAACATTTTTGGTCACCAATCCCGTGACTGACCATTGCAAAAGTTGCTTAACCGCCACAATCGAAGGCAGAGCGCTCAATAATTCCCATTCACACCGACGTTTTAAAACGTAAATTATCTTAAGCCGGTTGTAACTTACAGTACATGCATCCTTTCAAAGCCTCTCCGGACATAAACTGTGGAACATTCCGTCTTATACGGAACTAGCCAGGCGTGGCCACGGTGGTGGTTTAAAGCTTCAACTTGGCTTTACGACTGTAATCAGATAACAACAACCGGGGCTGATGGTTAAAAGTGCCCTCCGAAGCACGGAAGCGCTCAGTTGTAATGTCACTTTACGGTCACCCATCCGAAACCTGGCCGGACCGAACGAAGCGTTGCTTAACAAACGAATGAAACGATCAGTCTATCAAGCACCGCCACGAGCTTCTTACACAAGTGTTTCATAATTTCACGTTGTAATGTCAATCGGCACAATAAAGAAAAAAAAGCTGGTTTGGCTTCTCTTTTTCTTCTTCTCTAAAAAATCGTTCTTGATTTTAACGTCATTAGTGAAATAACAAGAACACCAATTAGACTATAACATATCGTAAAATTATAAAATCGCTAGTCAAGTTATAATATCACGGTTTGACAATGTCACTGCGACATATACAAGGTATATTTGAATGGTGAAAGAAGCGATGGACGTCGGCAGATGATTCGCTTTTTTTAAACGGATAACTTTTGCATAACACTTTTATTGGATAAAACTTTTTTGGGGAATGAACTGCTTTTTAGTAGATATGTTTAGGTTTAAGTTTTTTTTTTACTATTTGCATTTACTATTTCATTTAAAAAGATAAGTACTTACTTACTTAACTTGGTGGTCTACAAATTACACAGAGGGAACTCCAACCCTCAACTTTTGTATGTCCTGACCAACGTGGAGAACATTGGTCAATGGCCAAAGCTATAAGTCTCCCTCAGTAGCTCATAATCAGTCTACATACCAAAATTCAAGCTAAAACAAAAAAATCCTGTTTCTGCTAAAATTCTTGACGCCTTTTCAAGTAGAATGTAAGAAGACCGTCCGAGAACTTCTTGAAACGCCTTATTTCATAATCCGGCTCGTAGTACTTTGCTCTAAGAGCATTAATCGCTACCATATAATATATATAAAATATCAATCGGCTTTTTGCTTTTGTTCTCCCATAAATCAAACGACTAAGGGTTATTGAGCACGAACTGAGTAATTCCATTTAAATTTACACTAGTGGACGACCGCAGTTTTTAATCGAGTGGTTCACGTTCGGTAATTACAAGATAAAAAGATTTTAATAGGAAAACACACTGGCTTAAGGACCAGCTATGGGATTGCGTAAGCTAATCGTATTCATCTGACACATTTTTACGGAATGACATTTAATGACATACAATATGAACTGTCAAATTAATACGATTGACTTTACGCAATCGCCTAGCAGGAGCTCTATGTTTCATTCAATGATTTTCGTGCGATGTTTGAGTTTCCGTATTCCGTAAAAGCGACCTTGCACGTATATACATAGCTTCGCTTTACGCCTGTAGTACCGCCTCCCAACGCGAGCGCGCGAGGGGCAAAGCGAAAAGCGTGCTATGTCTATGCTCGTAAGATCGCTAATCGCGTGATCGCCTTCTCGTTCGCCTCGCCACTCGCGCGACGTGTGATTCAAAAATAGAGGTCCAGCCCTGATCTTCGGTTGGTACCGTTTTGGTGGGGCTGAGAGCTCGGTTAACTGGCGCCCCGCGCCGGCGTCTTATAAATAAATTATTTAAAAACAAACAGTTATTATCATGAAAAATAATAAAATAATAATAATAATATCGCTGTGTCAAATTTTATCTATTCCAGATTCGAGTAAAAACAAACATCATAATTGTGTGGGATGGGTAAAAGTTTTAAGCTAAGCTCCTCTGTGGCTCAAAGTTCAGAAGGGACAATAAGCCATTGGTCCCGATAGAGTAAGCAGTACTTAACAATCAACAATCTTCATTGGGACAGGGTGAAAGGTTATGGCTTACAAGGGAGGCCATGACCCTTGAAACAACCTTTCCTTAATGCAGATTTGCGCCCTAGCAGGAGTTCATTGAAAATGTATAATGACTAGTTGCTGCCCGTGGTTTTAGTCACGTGGTTCCCGTCCCCGTGCGAGAATATCGAAATAAAATGTTTTCATCTATACTATAAGTTGTCTAAGTGTCAAACTTCGTCCAAATCCGTTGAACCATTTTTGCGTGATTTAGTAATAAATAGCCAAACATCTAACATCAACGAGGACTTATATCCAACTTCATTCTGATGAATGAATCGTATTTGTCGAGGATTTAAATAACTTTGGTTAGTAATTAATAACTTTGGTTAGTAATACAATCAAATCAAATCCAATTGATTGGTCAGAGCTATAAAACTTCAATGCTGTACTTTTTTTCAGTTTTATAAGATCTTATTCTTTCAAATAGCTGACTTGCGTCAAGAACGCCGGTCGCGCATATCGGCATGGTGCGATTAATGATTTAGTTAAGCGAGCTCTCGGCACTGCTTCGATTCCATCATCTCTGGAACCTTGTGGTTTATTCAGGGATGATGGTAAAAGACTCGATGGTGCGACCTTAGTGCCCTGGTGCTTGGGGCGTACCCTTATGTGGGATGCAACCTGTGTAGACACCTTAGGTCCTTGGTACATCCTCAAGAGCTGGAGCCGCTGCGGAGCAAGCACAGTTCCTCAAGCGCCGCAAATATTCGTCGCTCTCAGTAAGCCATGAATTTGCGGCGCTTGCCGTAGAGACAATGGGCCCTTGGTCGTCTGACACCAAAAAGTTTATTAAAGATCTTTCCATAAAACTGGTCCACGCCTCAGGAAACCTGAGAGCCGGTGCCTATCTTGCCCAGCGGCTGAGTCTTTGCATTCAGCGGGGCAACAGCGCCAGTGTTCTCGGTACTATGCCACGCGGCTGTGAGTTGGACGGCGTATTTTTGTTATAGTATAGTTATAGTATAAGATAAGATAAGATAGCCAGTTCCTCAGTGATTGGTTATTCCGGGAGAGGCTCGCTTCCATCTTCAGCCTTATCAATACTTAACATCAGGTATGATGAAGGCTAAGAGGCTCCCCGTACTTCATAAAATAAAAAAAAAATAAAAAAAGTATAAGATTTTATATTTAACGGTTTCTTGTTTTTCAACTAATTTGTAAATAAATAAATAAATATCCTATCCACTGAAAGCTAATCAGGCTTAAGATTGATTTTCAACTCAACCCCGATAAGTGATTATTTTTTTTTCATTTAAATGAAGTGTCACATACAAAAAAAGTGTTAAGTTTGTGGCCACCCTAAAGTGATAGAGACCACGTACAAGGTTTACGGCATAAGTAAGGGAGAGAGCGACGAAAAATAAAATCTTAAGTGCTTTTCTCGCTAATCCGGGAACAGCGACGATCGGTAATAAGGCCTTTTCGAGAGCCGCCTCCACCGAACTGAGGTTTAGATGTCGGATAATTGAGAGTTACTTACTTGGTTTCGTACTTGTTTTAATTTGTGAAATAGTGAGTTAAGTCAAAATTCAATATCGTTTATCCAGTCTAGTCTGTTACAAGCACTGGTGAATGCCAAACAAGCTACGCCATCGGCTCACAAACCCTACGGGAGATCTTGTAACAAGAAGAACTGGAAAAAAACTCTGTCTGTTTTATGTCTACCTCACTTAATTGCTACGGAGTCGTCAAATTGAAAAATAGTACAATGTAGAATAATTAAGGTCATTTTCCATTACAATTTCTAACTAACTTGCATACATTAAATCGTGATAAATCTAGGTATGTCCATGCTCCTTATCAATGCATAATAAGGCCAGTGCCTCAGCTGTGGGGACGTTAAAATGGCTAAATTGATATACATATAAAATTAAAAGCCTAGTTTGCAAAAATATAAGGTCTTGATAGGTTACTTTTAGTATAATCAATTATTGTCTGAAGTTGAAGAGCTCTTAATCAAACTTCATTCTGAGAAGCCAACATTAGTCAACCACTAACGACACGTTGTAAATATCAAACTACAAGTATCGTGGTAGTCTGGCTGGTTTCACCACCTACTGATAAGTTCTGGATAACTTATTGTGCAGATAATTTGACCTATTGCCATCTGCCGAATAAGCTATCCAGAACTTATTAGTAGATTGTGAAACCGGCCTATGAGTCGCATTTTCACATTCGGTAGTGAAACAGTACATTTACCTTTAGTACTCTTCGTACATTTACCTTTATCTTAAGTGAAAACACCTCCACTCTAAAACTAACGTCAGTCAAAACGTAACGAGTCGTTATAACATAGTAACCGGCCATAGACAGCAATAAAAGTTTATGATCCACATTGTCCGCTCAAAGGGAGGAAAAATAACACAATACAAGTAAATGCCCGCGGATTTCGCGTGATTTTTGGCTATCTGGCCTTTCTTTCATATTTCTGTGAGTTTTGTGGTTTGTGATTACTGTAGGATTGTGAGATTTGCTTTTATGTGAGTAATTTAGTATAAAATGCGATAATACTGTCTTGTGAACATTATTACAATATGTCAGGTTCTGAGATTTACTTTCATAAGAATAATTGTCTCTTGTCTATTTAATTTTGGTACTCTATTTATATAGCTCTTAGTGATAATATTGTTTACTGGGCCCAGGGTTTGTGAGGTCATTTTCCGTTTTGACAAAGAGTTTTTTTATGAGTAGAATATCATTTAAAAGTTTGCGTTTACAATGATAGGTTTTTTTATATAAGCAAATTTTCTACTAAAGTATCCAGAAGACCCAAGATAATTAATAATCACTACCAAAAAATTGGTTTCATTAAATAGTAGATTGTATTATAAGGGGGCAAAATAATATTTTTACGGCGAGGGCGCTATTATGAATCCAGAACGAAGCGAAGGATTCTAGAGTAGAATCCTGGGATTTAAAGTACACCGCCCAAAGAAAAAATGATTTTGCTTTCACGTGATACACTCTACTTTTCCTCTCCTTCTGAGAGACACTTTACAGTAATTGTATGACGTTATTAGCTCTATTTTTACTGTTTCAAGAGTTAATATAATGTCAAACTAACTTAATGTAAAATAGAACTCATTTTTATGCAAAATACAATAGATAAAATCCGTTCTCATTACGAACAGAACTCTCTCGTTTCTTTTTTTTCAGTGTGCGCAGGAATTTTTGTTTGATTTTGTATGAAAAATTGGCTGCAAGGGGAGGTGTGCCGTACAACCAATAATTCATACAACTTGCGTCCGATTACTATAAACGATTCATGTTACAATTTCAAATCTCATTTCTGCCCGCTAAAAGCCCACATACAGGAAAGAGCTACTTTGCTCCCGCTTATCGAGGAGCAAAATTACACTTTTCGAAAAGATTTCTTTACACGTTTATACAAGTATACAAAATGTCAACAACATGGTCATTTTATCAAGTAGATACTACGATTAATTACTAGATTGAAACCATTTCGCGATTGCAGAATCGCAAAACTTTATCAATTTGTGAAACGTCCCGCCGCCGATTCCCACAAAGTTCAGATTTGTGAATCGTTTATCCACACACTTGTTATTAATTTGTGCAAACTGTTCAGCAAGCAGCGAAGGCGTGTTATTTTTAATGTCGTATTTAAGAAGACCATAGACAATACTGCCAAACTACTACTACTTCACCCTTTGGTGAAGTGGAACTGATGATGAAGACCACAAATGGTCATCGGAACTACTAAGTACTTAGCATTTCACGGCAGCAAAACGATTACTTTAATGTAGTTCATAAGCAATTTATGCTCGACTCAATGCATGTGATGAAGTGCAGCTGATGATGAAGTATCGGGAGAACTCCTCAATAAGTAACGTCCCTGCACCGGGAAAAGCAGCATTTTGTAAAAGGTGATGAGGAGTTGTCATAAGGTTATCAGCGTAGGCACGGAACCTCTTCTACCTTTAAAATTTGTGCAATAAAAACTTTTTATAAAAAAAATGGGCCATCAGATGCCTGAAATAAATGGTTAATAATAATTATAATAAATAATATAAAAACTTTTTATAAAAAAATGAAAACCGACTTCAAAAAACTAAAAAGCAAAAAATAAACCTTTTATAAAAAGTTTTTATATTATTTATTATTATTATTATTAACCATTTATTTCAGGCATCTGATGGCCCATACAATAAAAACCTTATAAATTAGCATACATACATTATATTAAAATCAAAATATTATAAGTCAATTTGACAGTTTCTTTGTCGAATCGATGGCACGCGGCAGCGTCCCTCTGAAGCGCCTGTACACCACGCCCTGCGGCCAGAAGTCCTCCTTCATGAAGAGTTCCAGCCTTGATGTCTTTAGTTTTTTCTTTTTTGCGATGTATGTTCATCGGTAGACATAGGCAGACATGATTATTAATAAAAACACACAACGAAGGGTGCATGTCAAAGCTCGCAGTTATTTTTCAGCCGCCCATCCCAGACTAACCATAACGAAAGTTACTTCGCCGCCGCAACCACACTGCTTAGTCGTTATCAAACTGATTTATTATCGTTTTAATATCGTAAGCCAGCAATATTATCTGGATACTTAATTAATCCTCCATTTTAAACAACCGAAGCGTCTGTTATTAAAATCGAATGAGTTTCAAACGTTTTACAACTTATCCAATTTCCAAACAGATATCGGTTGTAATCAATAAGATGGACGATTAAATTTGTTAAATTGGATTCGTCGCAGATTTGTTTGAAATGAATTGAAACGACTATTAAATTGCGGAACTTTTCCATTTATCAAGAGTTTTTGTTTTAATTAATATAGTACTTTTAGTTACATATCTTCATGGAAAATTTTGCGAAAAGTTTGTGAAAGATGTTTCGTCGAAAAGAAGTCTCAAACAGTACATTACTCGTATATCATAGCTTCAAGGACTTTTTAATGTAATTTATTGAAAACAAACTGATATCAAATAATGTTATTTTTTGCAAAAGTCGTAATAAAGAACACACAGTAGTTTTCGTTTTATCTTCTTCTTTACTAGGGGGTTTCATTATAAATACGAAAGTGTGTTTGGGTGTCACGCCTTAACTTAGCAAAGAATCGACTTGATTTTTGGCATAGAGTTAGTTGAAACGACGTGGCGAGTAACATAGGCTACTTTTTATCCCGATATTCCCACGGGAACGGGAACCACGCGGGTGAAACCGCGGGCGATAGCTAGTCAACGATAAAATACAGTAACCTTAACTTTTAAAAAGACATTAAACTAAAAAAGCTGTTTGTAATAAATAGAGACATCCATAAATTGTCAGTCAGCTCACTTCCGAAACATAAAAAAATTACTGTTCATAAAGAAAGCTGAGACGACAGCATCCAATTTTTCCCGCGCCATAGTTACTGAAACAACAAAAAGGACAATCTTCCGTACATCAAACTTCCTTTTTTTATCGCAACATTAAAACTCTATTCGAAAACGTAAGTGAAAAAGTTATATCATTCCGTAACTTTTCTTTGTTGGCCAACGTTGGCTAAATAAGTCTATAGCCAATGCCAGTACCACAGTCTAAACATAAGCAGTTGCTGCACTCGGCCGATACAACGCACTCACACACGCACACACGCCGCTCGCGATGTCTACACGGCCGGCCCCTCGGTCTTACTGGTTTTCGCTGTAGTCCGAGCCTAATATGCAAAGGGTTTCAACCGCCTCTGTGGTCTAGTGGTACAACCACCGGTATCAGACCCAGGGGTCCCGGGTTCGATTCCCAGCGGGGGTACATATTGTATACGGTTTGGTTGGTGGTAGGACTTGTTGTAAGTCCGCCTGGCTAGCTACCACCTTATCTAAGTTTGAAGCCATAACAACAATGATTTCACCTTTTTTTTGTTCCGGCAGTTTGAATAGAATGGAATAGAAACCATTTATTAACAACACACACACAAAAAACAGTAATGCAATGAGTCAAGTAGGTACTTAATTAAGACAAAAAAACAAGATTTATATTAGTTTACTAAACAACAAAACAAAATGTGTGCTGCTAATAGAATAAAGATAAAATAGCCAGTTCCTCAGTGATCGGAGATTCCGGGAGAGGCTCGCTTCCATCTTCAGCCTTATCAATACTTAACATCAGGTAAAGAGTCTCCCCGTACTTAAAAAAAAAGACATGATGAATTTTAAAAAGAAAAATATTGAAAAAATCAACTCGGCCACAAGTGAATTCTGAGATAGGAATTGAACCCACGACCTTTGAGAATCCGGACCACTGAGCTACCGAGACTTAATTTCTCCAATATTTTTATATTTTTTAAACGCTATAGGCCAGTGTCAATGCTAGGATATCCTTGCATTCGAAAGAAACATTATTTCAAACGTTCTGATCTCGATTCCTATTTTGGAAATTCACTTGTAGCCGAGTTGACTTTTTCCAATTTTTTTTATATTAAAAAATTATTATTAGTGTAAAAAAACATTGAAAAAACATAAAAAGTGCAAATACTGTTTAGACTGTGCCAATGTTCTGGCCAATGTTTGCCAAACCCATCCCGCGGTATTTGCTGAGCAAATATCTATCTTCCCTGGAATTATTCGGTATCTTCATGCTCTAGAATTGTAGGGTTATTCCCAACAACGTTCATCTACTCGCATTACTGCTATTTTAATTTTTTTTGTTTGCATTTTAAACCGGGCAACCTTGGCAACAAAAAAATTATTAAGACAAATCTCACCGCCGCAAAGTTGCCTGTCTGTCGGTCTTTTACAGAGTATACTTTGGAGAGGGTGCTCTAGAGCTGCATGAGCTCATACCGCGATCCCCCTTCTGCCATCTGACATCCAGATGCACTGCGGGCTACCAGCTTTCTTGGTTGATATTCCTAAATGTAGCACCAAGCGCTTAGTCAACAGCTTTTATATTGCGAACAGCAAAGGAATGAACTCTCTCCCTGCGTCTGTATTTCCGAATACTTATAATCCGCCCGTTTTCAAAGAAAGGGTGAATAGGTACCTTCTGGGCGAGCTCGCTCCACCGTAGATCTTTAGTCCCCGGACTAGACTAGGATCAAGAACGAACCCATTCATAATAAAATAACCTATATTGATAAATAAAATAAATAAATACATATATATACAATACATAAATAGTTCACGAGGTGCTGCCGCCTGAGAATCTAATGCTACTATATAGATCTTTGTTATGATAAGATACATTAATATTGGGTAGAACAGGCCTATCAAACAATAAAATATGTTTTTTTTTTATTAAGGTCTCTTTATTATTTAATAATAAATCAATTACACTTATGAATATTAAGTATATAATTTTCATTACAATTTGGACATTGAGGTTTATTTTGATTAATTATTAAATAAATAAATATAAATATTTCTTAAGTTTCTTCGCGCACTCATAATTGAAATAAAACAACTTTTGCGGAAATTTAGTGCGATTTATTTACCCGAAATATATATTTGGTCCATATATTAACCACTACATCAGGTTTGATAAGTCACAGATCCTCGCCAGGGAATAAAAATTCGTAAGAATGCTAAGCGAAGCTATTGAAATTACCAAATATCCAAATTTAAATAGAGATGATGATTAGAAGATACCACCAGCTTGGGACGTCAATTTGCTTATTCCTTCCTGCCCAAAACCGCCAAAACTGTATGGATCACCGAAGATACATAAACCTGATGCTCCACTGTGTTCTATAGTCAGCCAACAAATTGGCTCGACACGTCGCGACAACCCTCTCCCAACTAAGAGGCAGCACAACAGCTTTTGTGAAGGATTCTTACCACTTGATTAGTGAGATACAACACCTACATCTCGCTGATGATGAAATCATGGTCAGTTTTGCATGTGCAGTCCCTATTCACATGTCTACCAGTACAGGACTGCATTAATATCACTAGGAAGAGACTAGTAGATAACAATATGCCTATGGAATATGCAGAGCTACTAGACAATCACTTACATCGGGCTATCTCTTGTGGAATGATGAATTCTATGTACAAGTTGATAGCGTAGCAATGGGTTCTCCTGTATCCCCCATAGTAACTGACATTTTCATGGAGGATTTCGAGGAGAAGGCACTGGCTTCAGCACCAGTGTATCCCCGGTTCTACAAACGGTACGCAAATAACACTTTCACTGTACCACCTAGAGATAGTGCTTCTGCTTTCCTTAACCACCTTAACTCTATTCACCTAAACATTAAATTCACTATGGAGTTAGAGGCAAATTATAAACTAGCCTTCCTAGATGTACTTGTTATTAGGAATCCTAATCAAACTTTGAGCCACACAGTGTATCGGAAAGTAACACATACAGATACCTCAATAGTGATTCACATCATCATCCTTCTCAGTTAGCTACCGTAGGGAAATCTTTGTTTCAGAGAGCCCGCGGCATCAAACATCTGACTGCTGAGCTTCGACACGTCGAGCAAGTACTGAGAAATAACAAATTGCAAGTACCACGCAGACGTCACAGAAACCGCGCCAAACCAGCCACAGTAGAACGTCAACCTGGCATTCTACCATACGTGAAGGGTGTCACTGACAAGATTGGAAGAATTCTAAAGTGTGCTTCTATTAAAACTTACCACAAACCACCCAAGCAGATCAACCAATTCCACAACCATTCTACCATCAGTCAAGTGCAACATACCCCTTCAAGCAGCAGGTGTCTACAAACTGGATTGTGACTATGGACTCTCATACATCGGGCAAACAAAGAGAAGCATAGGGACCCGCGTTAGAGAACATGTAGCTGACATTAAAAAAAAACATTTTATAAAAAAAATTCAAACCGACTTCGAAAGTAAAAAATAAAACTTTTGGAGTCGGTGCCAGCCAGGGCATTCTACATTGCACTTCTATTAACTATATATTTTTTTGGCCTTAGCTAGCTAGCACCGACTCCAAAAGTTTTATTTTTTACTTTTTGAAGTCGGTTTGAATTTTTTTTATAAAATGTTTTTATTTCAGATTTTTTAGTTACATCATGTGCCGTTACTTACACAAAAAATCAGCCCATACACAACAATGTCATCTAGGTAAATGACTACTTGCCAAAAGGTGATTGATATTTTTCAAGATTATGAAAAAACTACTAGCCAGATCTTCGTAAAAATTATATGGGACCACACATAAACCATTTTCTTTCAGATAAAAAAGAATTATACAAATCTGTTAACAACTGGCGAAGTTATGGTAAAACATACATTAAAAAAAAAAAAAAACCTTTGAATTGAGAACCTCCTCCTTTTTTGAAGTCGGTTAAAAATGGGCGCGATAACAAGTCTGCAGTGTGTTAACATGCTTTTGAGGGACCCAACCACTACATCAGGTTTGATAAGCCACAGATCCTCGCCAGGGAACAAAAATTCGTCCCCAGAATGCTACGCGAAGCTATTGAAATTACCAAATATCCTAATTTCAATAGAGATGATGATTGGAAGATCCCACCAGCTTGGGACCCATAAATTAAAGTCTCAACCCAAATGACACACTGCAAGACTTAAAGATACGGTTAGCTCTTTTTGTATATAAATAACATAACATAAAGATGGAGGTCCGCCTGCTTTCGAAATCTTTCTTCGAAAGTCCTCCCAATTTGTGAACTGCCAGTAGAATAATTAGTTTTTTCCTTTGTTAATAATAAATAATTTAAATAGTAAACAAATCAAAATATTAAACTCAATATTTGTTGCCATAGTAAACATAATTAACTTTTAATTACTAATTATCTAACCGTTTCCGAACGCCATAATAAATCAAGTTTGTGAAGGTAGACCTATAAGTAGCTAGTCAAACCCGTGAACACGGCAACTGAAAAGGTGCCGAAACGTCGGGAAACCAAAAAACCTCAAATAAACCGAAAATATATAGTACCAAATACATATTTCGGGTAAATAAATCGCACTAAATTTCCGCAAAAGTTGTTTTATTTCAATAAATATTTCTTACACTCTCACCAATTAACCTAGCCCGAAAGTAAGCACTGTTAGGCATGTATTATGGGTAACGGATATAAATACATATATCTATACACATATAAGTATTTATGTGTAGAAATATATATAAACGGCCATGACTCAGGTACAAATGCTCGTATTCATCATACTAATATTTGCCCCTACCGGGATTCGAACCCGGGACCTCAGAGTAGGCGAAACCTTGAAACCGGTGTACGTACCACTATACCACGGTCGTCGGTATTGATTGTGGATTGCTGGAAATTTAGCAATAGTATTGGTTGCCGACTCTTCAGTAAGCTTAATACATTGACCCTGACCGAACCCATATCAAGATACGAAGAAGCTTACATAAAAAGTGCAGTAAAAAAAACTTCGTTAAAAACCGATTTCAAAATCTAAAAAGCAAAAAATAAGCTTTTTGGAGTCGGTGGCAGCCACGACATTCTACTTTAATCTAGAAAAAACCATGCTGTAGTTTACAAAACAGCCTATTACGGAGACTAAAAAGTAAAAAAAAACCGCGTTAAAAAAAACCGACTTCAAAAACTAAAAAGCAAAAAATAAGCCTTTTGGAGTCGGTGCCAGCCAAGGCAAGAAAAATAAAAGAATAGGAGCTTATAAGCTCCTCATCATCTCATTAAATAAGGTTTAATGTACATTATAAACAAAATTATCGTAAATACTACATCGTCCAAGTCAAAAATGAAATGAAATATATAAAAATTCTCATAACATAAAAAGTACTGGGTTAAACGAAATCAAATTTTATGGGCCCAATTGGCAACTATTCTGCATCGAACAAAAAAAGAATCATGGAAATCGGTTCAGAAATCTCGGCGTAATCGGTGTACATACTTAAAAAAAAAAAAAAACCGTATTGAGAGCCTCCTCCTTTTTTGAAGTCGGTTAAAACACCGCTGTTACGAGAAACACAAGGGCGCTCTCAATGTCAAAATGTAAAGTCGGACGTGCTGTTGACTATACATTATAGCAGCCACCCCCAGTTTCACGCGAGTAGTAACCGTTCCCGTGGGAATATCAAAAATCCATTCTTAGAGCTCGCCTACAGCGTTAAGGGATCCTGTATGCAAAATTTCAGCCAAACCGGTTCAGCCGTTTGGGATGTGCGTTGTCTGTCAGTCGTGGTATTGATTTATTTGTATAGAAGCTCTTACCGAATTGTCTAATTTTAAAATCTATCGCAATCCCTTTCAAAGGTTTAGTGATTGTGATAGCTATATGGAATTGTGTAACTTGGAGTCGCAATCGCTCTGTCAATAATAAGATGACATTTCATTTAACACTTCTCCATATATTTGAAAGATATTTTCGTGTGTCATTTTGCAAATTGAAAGGGATTGCGATAGATTTTAAAATTAGACAATAAGCCCGTCTGCTTCTGAGTAGCGGACTCGACAGCGACAGCAATACAATGTTTTCTCTATAATTTTCCGCATTCGGCAACTTTTTTGTCGTCGTCGTGTGCGCACTTTGTATTGACACCAATAAACGAAGTGACAGTTGCTTCGCGTCGCGTGCGACAAAAAAAGTCTCGCGGCTGTCGCGTCCTTACATGCGCGTACTTTCATACAATCCCGTAGACTTGATGCCAGAGACAAATTAGTTGCGGAGACAAAAGTTGCTCGTGCATTTGCTTAGTGGTTGATGGGAACAACCCAGCAAGCGGTCTAGTTCACGAATTGTTCCCTCGGTCTAACCAAACCTCGCTACGCTACCGGCGCGGCCTTTGCAACGATTCCAGTGTGCTAGTCGACTGAGAAATAATTTACAACACAATACAACTTAATTCAGTACCTCAACTTGGGGACAACCTAGCTAACCCTAACCCTAAAGCTAGCTAACCCAGCAATAACCCAGCAACGAAAATAATACATTGTTACGTAGTCAATCCGTTTTGTAGTCGTCAAAAATAATTACATTTTCAAACTTGAATAACTGCTTGGCTACTACTCATACACTGTTGACGTCATAACAAAAAATGATTGTAACACAGTTTATAATAATAATGTGCTATTTATTTTCGTTGGCCGACATTTTTCTTTTTGGTCCAATTTTACTGATCGACTTCATACAATCACACTAAAGTTGAGATACTGATTACAAACATATTTACTGTCTGTGTAATTTAGCTGCATGGTGTTTGATTTGATCTAGGCTACGATATTGACTTGTGTCAGACCAACTGTCGGGAAACTTTTGATGAGCGACTTAAAATTTATGGGGGTGTTAGTGGGGGGGTTAGTGGGTATGCCTGTCTAAGGAGAGCTCCACATAAACCCTATCGCTCACCAGCGATCAATTCATTTATTCATTCAATCTCAAGCTGCACTCTTGATGCTTTGCCAAATCCGCAAGGGATTCATAGAGTGTTTTTACGATTTAATATTTTGTGAGACGGGTCGTCTTTAGTATTATTATTTTCTAAAAAGTTTCTTGACACACTGATTACCACGATCGGCTACGGCTTGCGATTGATTCTAAGCAACTTGCGCTATATGGTTGTTATTATAATTTACTTCGCTTGTACAACCCTGACGCTTGAGCTGTGGCGTAAGTAAATTCCTGTTAAAAAGAATTGGCTCTTATGAGCGTTCTAGTAAGGTGCAATTTCGAGTGCACCAGATGCGTTGAAAATTTTGTAGGCTATTAAAATGTCGGCTTTCTTCGAGATCAAAGGAGTGATTATTGTATTCGGTTTGGTTGGTGATAGGACTTATTGTAAGTCCTCCTGGCTAGCTACCACCATCTTATATAAGTCTGACGCCATAAAAACAATGTTTTCAGCATTGTTGTGTTCCGGCAGTTAAAGATTAGATAGCGAGTTCCTCAGTTATTTAGGATTCCGGGTGAGGCTCGCTTCCATCTTCAGCCTTATCAATACTTAACATTGGGTATGATGAAGGCTAAGCGTTTCCCCGTCGCTCTTAAAAAAAGTCCTTCTTATGTAACCGTAAGAAAGGCCAGTAGGCATGAACGACTTTTATCGACACTGTAGCTGACAGCATCATGCTTGATATCATATCGCGTGATATAGATGTGCTAGCTTGGTTTTTTGTGCTAGAGATGTGCCCCAATAGATGGTGTTAAAGTGTGTTTTGTGATACTTATCTCAGAATCAAATCAGTGTAGTTAGTCTTAAATAATGAAAACGAAAACGAAGAAATATTTGACGACCTATTAGGGACAGGACTACTATACCCGCCTTCTGCGCCGGAGCTCCCGTGTTCGATCCCCGGGCAAGACAAATATTTGTGTTCATGCACATGTCTATTTGTCTTGGATATTATGTATGTATTTAAAAAAAAGTATTAAGTATCTTTATCCGTTATCTAGTATCCGTAACACAAGTTCCATGGAACTTAACGTGGATCTAGCCCACGCCCAGCCCTGGGCTAGATAATTGGTGTGTTTGTATGCAATTATTTATTTATTTATTATTTCGTTTCTTTTTCACAATTGACGCCCTAACTAAGCAACCAATCAACTTGATTTTTAGCATAGAGTTTGTTGGAAGGACGTAGAGTAACTTTTTATCGCGAAATTCCCACAGGAACGGGAACCAAGCGGGTGAAACTGCAGGTAGAAGCTGGTTTTTATAATAAAATAAGTTTAACAAGGGTTTTTTTTTGTTTTATCAAAACTATAGGTAAAGTGTAAAATAATAATTGTCGACGATGATCAAATTTCAAGTTTTGTTAAAAATATTTTATCCAAATAGATTTATTAAAAGCTCGTCTGGAGTGATTGTATAGGTACGTTGGATCACAACTTTTGTTTTACAAAATAAATATCGACATAAAACAATTTTCGCAGTTTAAAATTTGTGTAGGTACATGCTGTTGACTATGTCAGGCTCACATTTGTACAACAAAAATATGATAAAGAAAGAAAGAAAGAAACACGTTTATTGATACACCACACAATGATTATCAGGAAAAATATTAGAAAAAAATATAAAACGTATACTCAAAAAAACGCAAATGGTAATCTATACTAATAAAGAGGAATGATTTGATTGTTTGTTTGCATTGAATAGGCTCCGAAACTACTAAACGGATATGGACGAAATTCGGTACACAGATAGAAGATAGCCTGGTTATGAACATAGAATAGTTTTAATCCCGATATTCCCACGGGAACGGGAACCACGCGGGTGAAACGGCGATCGGCCGCTAGTACTAATAAAGATACAAAAAAAGAGAAAAAATATATACCTTATACCTTACTATAATGGTGTGTATAGCCGCTATTATATTGATATAGCCGCTAACGCCTGACGTGCAAAAAAACTGGACGGACAAGTGTAGATTTAGCTTTTTTGCGATGGTTCCGTATGGTATTTTAATACTTTCGTGGACACTGAACGAGGCACAATAGATTTTTTATTGTTATGACTGCTATAGCAGTTGAGTGTCCATGACTAGCGGCCCGAGAGTCTTTCTTCCAATTTTTTATTCGATATTTCAGTTATTTCCTTGAAGCGTAAAAGGTTTTTTTTTTCATAAATCATCTCTCTTTATTAACCTGAAACTGGCGATCAGGTGAAGGTCGCGGGAAGCCACTGAATGCGGGCAGCGCAGGACCGATTGTCGTGGAGATCTTTTGAGGAGGCCTAAACCCAGCAGTCGGTGTTATGTGGCTGAGATGATGATGATGAGGATGACGATGAAACCGACGATAATTTGAAAAAATCAACTCGGCTACAAGTGAATTCTCAGATGGGACTCAAACCCACGACCTTTGGAAATCTGGTCCAATGCTCTAATACGATGAAATCTATTTCACGTCAAGTCCATTTTTTTTCTTACACACAGGCAAACATCAATATAATTTAGAATTATAACTAGACGATAATATTATTTACCTTTGACATAATTTCTGCCTATTGTAGTTCTAGGAACGTGAATATCGCATAGGTTTGATTCATTAATTTTTACTCAATATATTTCAGTAGGGCAAGCACGAATAACTATCGAAATAGTATCGAGTAAGTATCGAGCACTTAATGTCAAAAATGTATAGGAAAATGTAGTTCCGTTTACGTCCGGTAGGAACGCTATATATATAACTTTCGAGTAAGTATCGAGAAAGTAAAGTTAAAAAAAATTATGACATATTGAGCAGCGCTCCTACCGGATACGATGTTTCGTCTTAATCTATTTTCTGTCTAGAAAGAAGATTAAATTATATTATTTCACTCATCAGCCTGTGGCCGTCCACTGCTGGACATAAGCCTCTCCTAACTCACGCCTATTGTGGCGTTCATAGGAGGCTATTAGCCTACTGCCACCACGCTGGCCAGGCGGGCTGGTAGAGCGTCGGGACGTAAACGGAACTACATTTTCCTATACATTTTTTGACATTACGTGCTCGATACTTACTCGATACTATTTCGATAGTTATTGGTGATAACCCTGCAGGGCATCAAATACGTTAAAAGTGTTATAAAATCAAATACCCAAGATTGGGATAATGAGTGACACACTATTTCTATTAACGTCTTCAGCTACTTGTTCCCATTGCTGGAGCACTGGCCTTCCTTATGAATGGATAAGGAGATGGGGCCAGACCACCACGCAGGCCCAATACGGATTGGTGAATTTTAGCGACTGCAATTGCAGCCGGGACCCAACGGCTGAAGGTACCTTTCGAAGCACGCAGGAGCTCGAGATAGTAAGTTTTTGGTCATCCATCCCGTGACCGACTATTGCGAAAGTTGCTTAACCACAACAATCGCAGGTCAAGTATGTGAACCACTAAGCCACCGAGCCCTTCAGGAACGTTAGTACCTACCTACATAATATTAGTAGGAATAATTTCAAGATCCTTCGAAGGTCATGAAATGTTTTGTTTATTTGAAGGTAACTTCAACCTTCAAGCTAATACGTTTGACAAATGTTTCAGACAATAACAATATTATGAAAGGGAAAAGTTTTAAAAGGGGAATTGCTGGTTCAAATAACGACTCTTCGGGAAACTTATATTAAGCTAATGAAAACTTGTGAAAATTGTAAATGTCTGTTTGTAAGAGATATAGGTATGAGACAAGAGAAGAAAGAGATTTCAAACGAAGATACATCTAGAATAAGTTTATTTAATTGTTATTGACTATCGGCCGAAATTAATAACCTCTCTGTAGATATGGATAGGGCTAATTGAGATAGTTGCCTAGCAACAGTCGGTATTTTGGTCATACTAACAAAAATATTCTAGGCAACTATCTCAGATAGCGCAACCCATATCTACAGATAAGTTATTAATTTCGGGCTTTTATCTACCTATCTACATAGCTTTTGGTTGTTCTAAAATATACGAACAATATTGCGTAAATTAGGACAAAAAACACAATGAAATGTTATAAATGTTACAACAACAAAAAAACAGCAAGTCTTTCAATTGCTCAGAACCAACACAAAACGGTAACATAAAAACTTACTTAACGGAGAATTTATTATTATTTACGATATAATATTAATAACACTCAATAAAAATGATTCGAGAATTTTTTTCTTTCAATACTAAAGGCTGAATTATGCACAACACTTCTTTTAAAAGAGGAATGTAATAAAAGTCTTCGTGCCATCTTTGACGTAAGTTTTCCAATCCTTTTATTATTAACGCCTTGCTAATGCGCGCCAAGCCTTGAAATCCTTGCAACCACTATATTTCCGTAAAATCCGTGTTAGGTACATGCTGCCAGACTTAAAATTCTAAACCATCCCAGCCACGAAGTCACACACAAATTACTATAGGTCCGTATGGAGATCATCAAACAAACAAAATTCATTTAGCATCTGTTAAAAAAATACAAGGACGAAAAGCGACTTTATTGCGTAGTAACAAGGTCGACACAGATTTAGATTGAAGTTTCTGAACGCAAATCCGAATGGTCTCGCTTTCAAGGGGATGCTACCGAATTTAGTGCGTTTCCGAACGTATAGTGGCGCGGACGTCCTTACGGTTCAAGTTTCGAATGCTAACGTGCGAGTTCGAAAAGTTTTACGCGGGAGTTTATTTTTGTTTTTATTGGCGTGACTGGCGTTAGAACGTTTTAGCACTCGGACCTTTTTGGTCATTATAACTTTTTAAATTGGTGTTTTGGATTGCTGTTGTTGTGTTTAAGTAAACTTTTTTGAAGTTTTGAAGATTTAATCGCAGTTGAGTGAAGAAATGTGAAAAGAAGTGTTTAAAGGTAAGTGTTTATGCATTTTCTCTTGTTCGTAATTATTTTACATTTTTAAATGACGCTCAATAACTTTCACCTTAATGAGTTGAACAATGGAGGAAATTATGATTTTTGAATTTTTGTATTTTTCAATGCTATTTTTATACTTATGATAAATTTTAAATAGAAAGAAAGATATAGGAAAATATTATGTTTTGCAAAATTTTTCTATTTAAAAATCTAGGACATTAATATTAACTTGGAAAAGTAAACACAAGATTTTCTTCATTAAGCTACATGTTTATTATAAACCAAAGAAGTTTTGTTTTGACGTCCAAATTATATCCGAATCCGTTCGGCCATTTTTGCTTTATTGGGCAACAATTATAATAACATTCAAAAAGCAAAACATTAAAATTTTATACATATTTTTTTAATATTGGTGGGATAAGCCCAAGGACGTATAGTACTTTTGTATTTTAAACTTTATTATTATTGCGATCGAAAAGTTTTTTTATCTTAAAGTTGTTTTATTGTAAGCAATACTCAATTATTTATTGCATTCCATAATGTAGACAAAAGATGGTGAACATAAATAAAAGATAATCATGGACCTTGACGGGCACGCAATTGGGTTTAGAAGAGAGGAGGCGCTAATTAACATTAGATAAGTAGCAAGGTTTTACATCCAAAAAAAAAAAGAAATATTAAGCAAGAACGTATTATTATCGTTTATGATTTTTAAATTTATGCATTCTTCTATGCTATTTTTATACTTTTAATAAATTTTAAATAGAAATATATTGGAAAAAGTCAACTCGGCCAAAAGTGAATTTTTAAGATGGGACTCGAACCCACGACCTTTGGAAATCCGGTCCAATGCTCTAACCACTGAGCTACCGAGACCGTGGCCGAGTTGATATTTTCCAATATTTTTCTATTTTAAATTTATCATAAGAATTATTACCGTGTTTATAATACAACCACCTACACAATTTCTATATGAGTATTATAAATTCGATCGAGCTTGTTTATTCCAAAACAACGATTTGAATCTTTGCTTAAACTTCTTGGATTTGAAATCAGATACTGGATACGTTTAAATTTTAGCTATACATTGTTTATCGCATCTATCTTTAACCTGTTTGGTGCAGGGGTACTAAACCCGCCTTCTACGCCAGAGGTCCCGGGTTCGAACCCCGGACAAGACAAATATTTGTGTGCAAATGTCTATTTGTCTTGGTCTGGATGTTTAATATGTATATTATGTATTGTATTTACAAAAAAAGCATATAAGTATGTTTATCCGTTTAGTATCCATAACACAAGTTCTTTATGATACTTAACGTGGGCTAGTTAATTGGTGTGATTGTATGCAAATATTTATTTATTATTATTTGATAAATATTAAACAAGAACATATACTAAAAAGCAACTAGTCTCATGTCGCCCTGACGGGGTGGCGACATGAGACTAGTTGCTTTTTTCTAGTATATTTTCTTGTTTAATATTTATCACATAAAATTAGCATTGTAAAATGCAACATTAAAAAGTTATAATTATTATCATTTATTATCTTGTTTATAATACAGCCACCTACACAATTTCCATATGAGTATTATTTTAGAGAGAATTAGATTTGAATCTTTGCTTAAATTTCTTGGATTTGAAATCAGATACTGGATACGCTTAAATTATAGCTATACATTGTTTATCGCATCTAATTAAGTTACTGCTGTGGCTACAGTAGTAACTTGATTAGATGCGATTGGAGGTGATCTGTGGATGCGATCTATGATCGTATCTTCGCTTTTACGCACAAAGTACTATGAGTATGAATAAGGTTTTTTCCATATTGAACAGGTTTGGAAAGATTGCTTTAATATATATATATATTTATTTTATGTAATATTACAGTCTTACATAATGAGACCGCCGGTGGTCATACTACAATGAAATATCTATTGTGTCTCGTTTACACGCAAATAGTCCAACATACCTAGAGCTCATACCGCCTCCAACATACCTAACTTTGGGTCTGATCTAAGAAAACTCAAGGTCACCCAGCGTGCAATGGAGAGGGCTATGGTGAAGGTCGCGGGAAACCGCTGTATGCGGACTGCGCAGGACCGATCGTTGTGGAGATCATTGGGGGAGGCCTATACCCAGCAGTGGGTGTCATGTGGGTGAGACGACGACCACCTAGAGTAATTAGGTACTTGTTGGGCAAGCATGCTACATCTTAGGCCACAGCTCGCTTTCAATCAGGCCAGCTGGTTGCTAAATGGATTCCCAATTAAATTGTAATAAAAAGTATTACTCAAAACTTACAATTTATAATTATAATTATTGTATAGAAAACCGATACGGATATTAGTCCGTGTCATATGACACGTGAGACTGATATTACCTAATCCGGATTAACGCACCAGTGAACCATAACTATTGAAAAGGGTATTGATTTGTGCTACTGATAAGTAAGGATTTTTAGTTTTGCATTTGTAATGCCATTTTTATATCTTAAAATTTATAGTCAAACTCAATATTATATTTTTTTTATTTGAGACTGGGCAAATATTTGACCACCATCTTGTTTGGAAACAGGCGGCGTACCGTCATCGTAATCGGCTTCATTTAACAGATGGACGTGGCACATTGCTGCTCTTTTTTCACACAAATGAAAACTTACCAAAGACTTAGAGCAATATATCACATCCACCTGGCAAATGAAGTCGATGTCGAGGCCGACGACACTTGCGCGGTACAGGGGCAGGATGTTACATACTTGCCCGGAAAATGCCTATTCACTCTAGCCTTGAAGAGGCCAGTTGTAGGAATCGGGGAAGACATGATATTTTTATTCAAATAAGCTTTAAAGATTTAAGTGCTTTCGAAAAGTCTAGTTTTTCCTACCAGCCATTTAGAACATCTTTTAACTGACAAGAAGTAAGAATCTCGAGTCGTATTTTTGAATGATTGGAATTACATTCGCATGGGAAACTTATGATTCCGTTTGCGGTTGTAATTCGAGTGATTCTAAAATATGAATCCTCATCAGCTTTAACGGAAGCAACAATTATAATACTTACCTACTAGAAAAAATGAACTAGTCCCTATTTCACTCGGATGTGACTCGAACCCGCATCTTTTGGAGACGGTGCCAGCCAAGATAAAAAACACTAAAAGGAACCGCCACCCCTCAATTAAGGATTATTTTTAAATCAGTTTATTGATATAAGTCTCCTTTTATGGAAACAAAAAACATCAATCTATAAAATTAACAGTCAGTAAATTGAAGCAAGGGAAATTAGCTCTCTTAGTGTTATACAAACCTTCATAATCATTTATGATTTTGTAATTTTTGCATTTTTCAATGCTATTTTTATACTTCTGGTTTTAGGTCCAATGCTGTAACCGCTAAGTCTCGGTAGCTCAGCGGTTAGAGCATTGGACCGGATTTCCAAAGGTCGCGGGTTCGATTCCCGTCTGAGAATTCACTTGTGGCCGAGTTAATTTTTTCCAATATTTTTCTATTTAAAATTTACCATTTCATAATCATCTTTGCATCCTTTTTCTACGTCTACCATTTTTTTTTACAAATTTATCCTTAATAAAGTACTTAAAATACAAAACTTCCAATCCATTTCAATGATAAATAGGTTGTATCCAGACCCAAATTAGGAGGACATTCCCGTAGGAAAAACCGAGATTCGCATTTACAAAACTGGCTTTGGAAATGTTAATGAGAACGAGGCCCATAAATGTACAGTCTAAAGCTTGACAGACTGATCGTATTCGATCACGTTTGTTAAGCAAAGTTTGGCCAGGTCAGATGTCGGATGGGTGACCGTAAAGTGGCATTACAACAGAGCGCTTCCGTGCTTCGGAGAGTATGTTAAACCGTCGGTCCCGGCTGTTGTCATTTGATTACAGTCGTTAAGCCACGTCAGAGGCCTTATAATTGCTGCTTGATAAACTTTGACCACTAATCCTCACGCGATAAGCAGAAGAAGAAGAAGCAAGTCAGGATTTACGCTAAAAATCGCTACTATTTCGAGGAACCTAAAGACCAAACTTCGAGGACGTATCGTCAAAAAGTGTATGATAAATTATATTGAGCGGTGTTCCTAGCGGACTTACGTCTGTAATAACCTATCTGTAGATATGGATAGGGCTATGTAAGATAGTTACCTAGGATACTGGCTTCGTTGCCTAGCAACCCTCGTTATTTTGGTCACATTAACAAAAATATCCTAGGCAACTATCTCAGATAGTCCAATTCATATCTATAGATAGGTTATTAAATTCGGGCGTTAAACGGAACTACGTTTTCCTACACATTTTTTCACAGAACGTGTTCGTCACCTGCTCGATTCGAAGATACAAGTTGTTCGTGCTAGAGGTACTGATCTGTAGTTGAGTGTACATTCAAAAGCACGTTACGAAAATATAATTCTGAGCTTTGGACGCTAATAGCTTAACGATTATAATCGATTGGAGTTTGTCAACTTTATATAATTTTATTTGCTGCTGCATGTACAAGTCTGATTCGTATTTGCATAGTAATTTTATGGATGCTTAAGAAATTATTTGAAAGCCAATCTTCCCATTTTTGTTTCGTATACAAGCTATTTTCGATAAAACAAGCATGGGAAGACGAGCAAAAAAATACATTTTTTTTTTTATAGGAGTGACTTTTCCATTTATATAAAATTTTCAAAAACCGCAAATTTCTGTGATAAGTACAAAAGACACGCTATCTTTTTATTGCTTCAGTATATTAAACTCTGGTATAACTCAGTTTGTACAGTGGAAGAAAAAAAATATTCTTAGTGCTACTTGAATTAAAATAAAAAGGGTTTGGTGATATTATGTCCTTTTATTTTAAATAAAACCTTTTGTATGGACGTCCGGAAGTAGGTATTTCCTTTCTGTTGGCACTGTTATAAACTAATATGGAAAAGATACCTGTCTAGGATTAGACTCGTTGCAAGGTATTTTGCGTGAAATTAAAAATATAAATCCTGATTTTCAAAATGTATAATGCGTTCGTTACAATGTTTAGCGTAGTTGAAGAAGGTAAGTAAGTAAGTGTCTCGAAATTTAAAATTATTACAAATGGCTGTATAAATGCGCACCCACGATTGGTGCCCTACAATATGGCGTTACCGTGGACGCTTCGGATTGGCTGCGTTGAATTATCGCGCGATAGTAGTTTTTCATGGATCATCATAGATGGCACCTCTGGTCCTCAACATGCCCCCGGCCTTGGAAGCACCAGCTTACGAAACCCTCGCTGCGTCGGTCAATGGCTCGTCACAAAAGAGGGGACAGATTCTGGTAACAGCGCGCCTAATGACACCAGAAGCTGTGCGGATGTCTGCCACTCTCACGATGCCGTCTCTGCCCGGTATGATGCGCTCCACACGACCCATTTGCCATTTCAGTGGCGGTAGGTTATCGTCCTTGATAACAACAAGCGTATCCGGTTGTAAGTTGTTAATATTCTGCCTCCACTTGGTCCTTGTCTGCATCTCGGATATGTACTCCTTGCTCCACCGTGACCAAAAGTGCTGCCGCAGTTGTTCCACCCTCTGGTAGCGTGTGAGGCGGTGGACTGGCGTAGACTGCAGATCAGCAGCTGTCACAGGCGCTGTGAGTGAACGACCAACCAGGAAATGAGCGGGCGTGAGAGGAGCAAGGTCATGAGGGTCAGAGGATAAAGGACTCAGAGGACGAGAGTTGAGGACGGCTTCCACTTGTGTCAATAGCGTGGTTAACTCCTCAAAAGTGAGGTGTGCGTTGCCCACTACACGATGGATATGGTACTTGCATGATTGTACTCCTCTTTCCCAGAGGCCACCGTGATGAGCAGAGTAGGCAGGTATAAATTTAAATTTAATTTGTTGACTACTAGCGTATTCGAATATATCAGATGAACAATTATTTAAAAAGTTTCTAAACTCATTCATTAATCCTACAAAATTTCGTCCGTTGTCCGAGAAAATTACTTCCGGTTTGCCACGCCGTGAGATAAATCGCTTTAAAGCGAGTAAATATGCATCGGACGACAGATTGCTGACAAGTTCCAAGTGTACTGCGCGCGTGACGAAGCATATAAACAAACATATATAGGCCTTTACAGTTTTAGCCCCCCGCCCGCTGCGATTCAATACGAACACTGGTCCCGCGTAATCAACTCCGCATTGTGCGAACGGATAAGTTGGCGTGATACGCTCAGAAGGTAAATTTCCCATAAGAGGAGTGACTACTTTACCTTTTAAGCGTTTACAAATAATACATTCGTGTATTACCTTCTTTGCGAGATCACGCCCCCTTACCGGCCACCAGCATTCGCGCAGCGCGAACAGCAGCGCCTGCTGCGCCGCGTGTAGCAGCTGCTTGTGCTTGTAGCGGAAGAGCAACACTGAAAAGTGATGTTTACTCGATATGAGTGCGGGATGTTTCTTGTCATATGTGAAGTGAGGTGAGTATTCGATGCGACCACCAACTCGTATTAATTTATCATTTCCAATAAATAATTTTAATTTACTCAAATTATGTTTTATTTTTAAGATTCCCGTTTTGACAATGACTCATACTCGTCAGGAAATGACTCTAATTGCGATAATCTAGCTAACGTATTCACAGCCTCTCTCAATTCATCAACATCGAGCGCGCCGGTTTTTTTGTTGACCTTATTGCGCGCATTATATATAAATCGCAACACATACGCCGTTGCGCGCATCATTCGATTAAATTGAGAGAACCTGTGGAATGGGAATAGTGACGTACAGGGCTGCTGGTCTACCACCAACGTGTGTATACTCCTAGGTTTGAGTTCTGGAAGGTCATGCGTATTGATCTCAAAATTGCACGAGTTCGTGGTCGTTCCAGAACCAAATTCTGGATCGTGAAGGAATAACGGACCCTCCCACCACAATGACGCTATAGAAAGGTCAGTCAGGCCGACGCCACGTGATACGAGATCAGCAGGGTTATCCTTTCCACTTACATGCCGCCACGGAATTTCCTTAGCAAGTTCGTGAATTTCTGTGGTTCTATTTTGAACGAACGGTTTTAGCAGGTTAGGGGCCATACGTAACCATCCTAACACTATCGTTGAGTCCGTCCAAAAAGTAACGAGGTTAAAATTAAGTTGTAACGACTCGCGAACCTTGTTATAAAGACGAGCGCCTAGCAGTGCCCCCAGAAGTTCTAGTCGCGGAATACTAACAGGGTGTAAGGGTGCGACCTTGCCCTTAGAACACAATAACCTAACTGTTATCTGATTTGTGCTAATTGTGCGAATATATAAACACGTACCGTATGCTGTTTGCGACGCGTCTGTAAAAATATGCAATTCAATACTAATTGGACTATCGCCTACGACGTGTCGCGGTACACGTATATTAGTTAAAACGGATAGGTCACTGATAAACCGTTTCCACGCTCGCGTGACGTCACTGGGAACCGGATCGTCCCATCCTACTTTTAACAACCACAGTTTTTGTAGCAAAACCTTTGCGAGAATCACTACAGGACTTAGGATACCCAATGGGTCAAATATTTGCGATACAGTTGATAAAATTATCCTTTTCGTTAAAGGGGTAGAATTGTTTTGAAACTCTGTAGTGAAATAAAACTCATCAGTACAGTTAAACCACCCAATGCCAAGCGTTTTACTATGAACATTTTCATCTAACTTTAATTCCTTTGCACATTGGGGCATTATTGGCGTCAGCGATTGGTCAACATCGTTAAAATTAAATATCCACTTTCGTAGTGGGAAGCACCCCGATTCTAATGTTTTCGCGGTTTTTGCGCAAATTTCTAATAATTTAGTTTTATCATCGTGACTAAAAACCATGTCATCAACATAAAAACTGTCGTTTATTACCTGTTTGACGTCACAGTCATCACACTCGGCAGCTAATTGTTTTAAACAACGGCAACTTAGAAACGGTGCGGAAGCGGTTCCGTATGTGACCGTGTTTAGGCGGTAAACGCCAATGGGCTGTGATGAGTCATCGCGCCAAAGTATCAATTGTAAGTCCCTTTGATCAGGTGATACAAGTACCTGCCGATACATTTTCTCGATATCCGCACAGGCCGTGTATTTAAATTGCCGAAAGCGCAACAAAATAGCTAATAGGTCGCCTTGTATCGCGGGTCCTACTAACTGGATATCGTTGAACGATTTCCCACTAGTGGACGGGGCACTACCATTAAAAACGACGCGTAACTTAGTGGTAGTGCTATGAGCGCGGAAAACGCCATGATGTGGCATGATGTAATGCGGATCACCAAAGGAATCTACAGGTGTCATGTGACCTAATTTAATATATTCTCGAATAAACTCAGAATAAAGCCTTCTATACTCGGGCGTGCGATCAAGTCTTTTTTCTAATGCTAAAAACTGTCGTTCCCCTTGAGAGTACGTCTTACCTAAGGAATCAGCTGATTCTTTGAGTGGAATTCGAACGCAAAACCTGCCGCTAGTATCGCGTGTTGTATTAATTACGAAAGATTTTTCGCATTCCAGCTCATCATCACTAAGCGCATTCTGAACCTTAGGTAGCTCTTCAAGCTCCCAGAAGCGACGAAGTTGCAAATCTATCGACTGCGTTAAGTTACAATGAACGAAACTATTGCGTGTATTAATTATGTTTAACGAGCCCGACACTATCCATCCTAATTGCGTGTTTTGGAGGAACGGGCCGCTAGGTAAACGAATTTTACCTTCTATAAGTAAGTCCCAAAACCGATCAGCGCCTATCAAAATATCAATATTCTGGGACTCCAAAAAATGCGGATTAGCTAGCTGAACATTGTCAGGAATTCTGAACTGTGCGCTTTGTATGTTAACAGCTGGCAATGTTGATGTTATTTGCGGTAAAACAAAACACGTAATGCGCGTGGAGTAAGTATTTACGCGCGATTTTATTTCTATGTCACAAATCTGCGTTGACTGTGACACGGAATTTCCTACTCCCCGTATTTCATGAGTGGACTGTATAACCTTAATATGTAGTAATTCGCAAAATGATTTTGTAATAAAGCATCGTTGACTCCCGCTATCAAGTAACGCGCGCGCTGTGTGATAGTTATGGTGTTTATCGGCAACTTCGACTATAGCGGTCGACAACAAAACAGGTTGCACACATAGATCACGGGTATCGGTATGCGCTTTATTTAATTGAATAGTTTCAACTTTATCACAAATTGTGGCGGTATCCGTATAACAAGGTGCGAGAGGCGCTGACGTCACGAGCAGCTGACTGCCCTGCGATGCGCTCGGGCCGCCCGTCGGCTTATTGATAACGGGACTCGCAGATAATAAGGCCGCGCTAGAAACTGCATTCAATTCGTCATTATGAATGAGCGAGTTATGTTTTTTATTGCATTTTCTGCAAGGTCCGAACCTACAGTCGTTCACCGTATGACCCGAACGCAAGCAGTTTTTGCATAATTTGTGCTTTACGATTAAATCTAGTTTTGAAGCTATTGTTAAATCTAAAAACTTTTCACAAGAATATAGTGGGTGCTTACCGTTACACATTACACAAAAAGACAACGTATTAACGCGGTGCTGACTAGTGTGCGCTTTATTGCTAGAAACATTGCAGTGAACTTTGACATTTTCGTGCGTGGATTGTTTTTTATTGTAAACATTGTGATAGTGATTACTTTTACTACTGTTCGAAACTAACAATGTCTCTAGCATGTCAGCCCTACGTTTTAAAAACTGGAGTAAATCATCAGTTTTCAAAGTTACCTTGGAGTCACTGTCATGATTTAAATATGATTGCGTGCATTTATATTGCTCCCATTCGCGCTCTGTGCTAGAATCTAACTTACTGACAACAATATAAATTATAAGTGTGTCCCATGAGTCTGTGGGCTCACCAAGCAATTTCAATGCACGCAAATTCCTTAAAATAGTGTCTATTAGAAGCCTTAGTGATGCAGGTGACTCTTTGGTAAGCTTTGGTATGGAAAAAATTGCCTTTACGTGATTGTGAATCAGTAAATTAGTGTTGTTGTAACGGTTAAGCAATAACTCCCATGCAATAGCGTAATTGGTGGCGGAAAACTCTAAGGAATCAATCACTAAGCTAGCGCTGCCTTTAAGTGATGATTTTAGATAATGAAATTTTTGTATGCTACTTATTTCTGTGGAATTATGAACAAGGGACAGGAAGGTGTCTCGAAACTCCAACCAATTCTCGTAATCGCCTCCAAATGTAGGTATTGAAACTGTAGGCAGTTTGACCGCCTGCTGTACGCCCCTACACTTAGAACCTCCAGCAACCGGCTCAGTGCCCAACAAACACTCGGCTCTAGTCAATAAGCTGTAATAACAGTCCTCAAACAAATCGCGCTGCGATAACTGGTTATCTAAGTCGCTTTCTGAAACCATTTCTTCGATTTGAGTTTGAAGACCGTTAAATTCAGCGTAAAGACCCGTAACGCCACGTACACGGAGTTTTAAATCCACAAGTAACCTCTCGGACAACTCTTTATTTGCTTCAACATTATCTAGGTAATTAGAAAATCTAGTTAACCTGCCCTTTACGGTGCCTCGCTTTCTAATTAAACTATTTAGCTCTGACGGCACATTAAAACTATCAACCGTTAGTTTACAAGGAGACTTTGATCTTGCCCTCACTTCACTATCAGTGCTCATCTCGGTAGTCAGTGGAAAATAAGGAGTACTTACAGTTTATGGTGATCTCTGCGAATGCAGCCGGTACTAGCAACGGCTGATGATCACTCACAAAAGCGCAGGTATGAAGATGCACATAAGCACACTGGAATTGGTAAAATGCACACGCATTAACACAAATGGAAACCAGGGTTTTAGGGATATTGCGGATGGCTGGCCGTACCACTTTAGCGTCTCCTGTCTGTCGTCGAGATGTCCAATACATAGACTTGCGAGTCTCGATTGCGGCAGTCCTCTTCTCCTGGATTGGAAAGTATCCCGTGCGTATTTCAGGGAAGATGGAGTCGGATGGTTGCGCAGGTCAGCTGATCGACGAAGATCCAAATTCGGTTCAGAAGCTCCAAATTCGGCTCGAAGGTCCAAATGTCTAGGATTAGACTCGTTGCAAGGTATTTTGCGTGAAATTAAAAATATAAATCCTGATTTTCAAAATGTATAATGCGTTCGTTACAATGTTTAGCGTAGTTGAAGAAGGTAAGTAAGTAAGTGTCTCGAAATTTAAAATTATTACAAATGGCTGTATAAATGCGCACCCACGATTGGTGCCCTACAATATGGCGTTACCGTGGACGCTTCGGATTGGCTGCGTTGAATTATCGCGCGATAGTAGTTTTTCATGGATCATCATAGATGGCACCTCTGGTCCTCAACATACCTTTTGGGAAAAAATCATAATTTGAGTTCTCTTTTGGTATAATAAAATAAATAATATAATAAAATGAAAATCTTTTTTCTATAAAAATAAATTTTAATTTTTGGAACTTTGCCCACATTAGGATCAAATAATCTTAAATTCTAAGGCACGACATATCTTCGGGACATAATATCTATTATTTATAAATTTTCTACCACCGCTGTTTAGGTTTTCCACTTAATTTTCTCCATTTCCATTACTTTAATAGATAAAATATTTTTTAATTTAAACAGTTCGAACAATATGTTGAGTCAGTTAACTACGACAAGTATACATAGACAAGTTGTCGCACAATAGACTAGAACGGAAATGTCAAAATATTTTTTAAACCTTGTCTATGTCCAAAGTGGTACCATCAAACTTAATTAAAGCAACAGGCATAAGTCCCGATTCTCGAAAAGATTTCACCATATTTTAAAACAAAAATAGATGACCTTTAGATTGAAATTATTTTGAACTACTGTAAATTAACACAATAAATGTGGCGTTTTGTTTAAATTGATTGACCGTTTAATTCATACATGGAATTATGCCCGTTTCAAAAGAAAAATTCTGTATCGGTATTAATTTTTCTATAGGAAAAAAGGCTTTTTGATTCGTTCTATTGACATAAATAGTTGCTATTTAGACTTGCCGACTGGATTCCGTCGAAGTTTACTTTTAAATAAAAAAAGGGAAATTAGACTTTTTGAAAAGTCACTTCTCTATTTCCCACACTTATATATGTATCTTATTTTTGTAGTTTACTAAACTGCTGACTCATATCGCGTTTTAGTTAGAGTTAGAACGCAATAGATCTATTTATTTAAGAATAAAGTTAAATTTCGTTTTTAAAATGCTGCTTAAAACGTAAAAAAGTATCGTATTCCAATAAAACTAGGCTCTCAAGTGTTACTGCCACACTTATTGTGCAAAAAGAAATCCTCGGAAGTCTCTTAAATCCATAAAACCGCTATTCAAACACACGAATAAGCAAAACAAAGACAGAAGTATAAAGGCGAGTATCGACATAGCGATTGCGAGGCTGCCTTGCGAGGCATTAACAAATATCACAATATTACGAAGTTCTTCTTTGGGATTGTTTGTTAACTTAAAATATATATAGAAAGAAAGAAAGAAAAATCTTTTATTGACACACTGATAAAAAGAAAAAGAAAACATAAGAGAACAAGAAAAATTAAAATTAAAATTAAAATTAAAATTAAAATTAAACATACACAACTACAAGAATAAAACAGAAACAAGACAAAAACAGAAAAACAAAGAGTATATATTATTTTAAATTCAGTATAAAATGCGTGTATTCAATAAAAACCCTGTCTCAGCAATTTGCCTACGTGCCATCCAAGTTGGGCAGGATGAGACACAGAGGCGCTGTTTAGTTAAATACAGTATATAGTTAAAGGTACCAAGGTCGCATAGCTAACCGTGAGTTATTATTATACCCCTATAATAAAAAAAAATGCCTATAATAAAATCAGAACTATTTTAATTTTCATTGATTCATATCCAATTCTACGCAGTCGACCGCAGTATAATGTTTTCGCAACGCTGAGAGTCGATCAAAATGGAGAGATTTCGCGCGTCGTGCAGCCGCCCTGGGGGTCAATTCTGCCAATTTTTTTGTCAAAATCGTCTTTCAATGGTGTTTCAATAGTAGTGTTTATTTCCACTGTTGTAACAAGAACTGTGTAAAACAGGACTACCATTGAAACACCATTAGAATACGATTGTGACTAGGTATTAACAGAATTGGACCCCTGGGAGCGAGTGGCGACGACGGCGATGCCGGCGAGCCGCAACCATGTCCATCAACAGCCACGTCCACTTATTCAAGAGTGCCCGACTTAGAAGAGGATTCATTTCCAAAGAGCATTTATATTCGAAAGATATCGCTTTAAACTACAAAGTGTTAAAGTTGATTTAATTTAAAAAACGTAAGAAACGTTACAAAAGAAAATATTAAATTTTAAAGTTTCATTTTGCCCGGGCGAAACTTTACCAACTGGCAGCAACGTTCAAATTAGCTCTCGAGGCAGCCACGCAACGTCGATACGCACCTTAAGAAAAAACTATACATTCGAATGGGACCCGGCTTACTAAGTCGCTATACACATAACCCAAATGCTTTTGGATTGACAATTTCTTTTATTTTCCGAATTTGCTATGGATTTTTTTCAGATTGAGATGAGTTCGCATTTGGCCGTAGAAAGGATTGAATGTAAAACATTTGATAGACAAGGTTTTAAAGGAGTTATCGAGGTAGACCAAAATGTTTGATGGGTCGGATGGCAGCTTACAACAAGTCCTACCACCAACCAAACCTAATACAATATGTAATATTGGTTACGATTGGATGTAGCGCTATTTATTTTGGCCCGCATCGGTTTTTTTATTTACTCGTAGAAATTATGGATTAAAAAAAAATGAAATTATGTAGAAATTATGGATATGAAAAAATATCGATTATTCCTCTCTAGGCTTAAACAGTAGTTTTCGAGTGATTAAAAAACCAAAATCGAAACACCAAAACTTCAAATCATAAAAACATCAAAAGTATAACATTTATAAAATAAAAAAAAACAGGATACCACTTACGTAATGTATTGTGAGGAAGAATTATTTCCAAAATATGTGGCGCCATCTATTTTAGGCAGCATCGATCTTTGTATTTTCCCGTAGGAGTGAGAGGCTTTTACGCGACAAAAAGTATCCTATGTTCCTCACCAGGCTACAAAGTGTCTGTGCCCCAGATTTCATCCAAATTCGTTCAGCTGTTTCGGCGTGATTGAGTAACAAACATGTAAACATCCAAACATTCACCCACACGTGTTTCCCTTTCCCGTGGGAATATCGGGATAAAAAGTAGCCTATGAGTTAGTCAAGCAGGCCTACCGCCATCTTTTAGAAACCGTCATGTCGTAAGAACGTTTTGTTTTGTTGAACGACGACAGACGCATGACATGTGCGTTCCATTTCATGCATGCAAAAATATGAACGATATTTTTCCCTTACTTCACTTATTTCGTTTTTTAGTTTATTCCATATTCCATACACCATTTAGTTTATTCCATTTTAGGTTTGGTTTTTTTTTTTTTATTATAAATGTACATATTGCTAAGTTTATTTATTTATATCCATTATACACAGATTTCAGCTATCAGCTCTTTTTTTTCGCGTGTTGTACGGTTGAACGTTTCTCGTATAGGACAGGCCCTGCCAGAATACCAGCGCTGTTGCGGTGTTGAGATATCGTTCTCACATCGTAACAGCATTTTAGCTGAGGCAGGATCCTGATTGGCCCGTCACACTTTTCTTTTAAGCTTAAAATAATTTGATGTTTGTGTTTTTTTTTTATTCCTTTTTGTTTATTACATAATATTTTTGTTTCGTGCCTTGTGACGTGTCAATAAAAACTTTTTTCTTTCTTTCTTTCTTTCTTTCTTTTCCTTTTGTTTCAATACTGTTTAAATTACAAGCTTGACTTTATTTGACCTAAGACGTCGTAGTAGGTTTGATTGATAAAAATCTTGTTTGAGTGAATGATTGAGCGATGACGCCACAAAACTTCCGTCAAAAGACAAGCTTGTTTTAAGAGGTTCGCGGTACGATATGACATATAGGTAACAACATTGCGCCGATACAAACTGACATTAAACAATATTGCGTTAAGAGATGGCGGTAGGCCCCCAGTACATACCAAATTTCATCCAAGTCCGTTCGGTACTTTTTGCGTGAAAGAGAATCGAACAAACAAACAAACTGATATGCTTTCCCATTTATAATATCAGTAGGAGTAGAATGGGATTGTGAGTATAAAAGATAAGAAGGTTTTAAAAAAGTCATCAACGAGGTCCAAAATGTCAGTAAGATATTAAATTAGGCAAGCAGTTTGTATGGAAATAGGTACCGCCTTCCAACTGACTACGGAATAAAAAAATAAAAAACTTACACTCACACCAATTCAGCAAGCCCCAATCCTTATAGTAAGCACTATAAGGCTTGGGTCAAGGGATACTAGGGTAACGGATATAAATACATATAATTACTTATGTGTATAAATATATATATCTTATATATAAAATTCTCGTGTCACAGTTTTCATGTCATACTGTGACACGAGAATTTTGTCACAAATTCTTCGTGTCATACTCCTCCGAAACGGCTTGACCGATTCTCATGAAATTTTGTGAGCGTATTGAGTAGGTCTGAGAATCGGCTACTATCTATTTTTTATTCCGAAATTCCACGGGAGCGAAGCCCCGGGGCATAGCTAGTATATATGTATAATCGTCCATGACTCTGGTACTAATGCTCGTATTCATCATACAAACAATTTGCCCCTACCGGGATTCGAATCCAGGACCTCAGAGTAGGCGACACCTTGAAAATGGTGTACGTACCACTCTACCACAGACGTCATTATTAAAGGAATCACATAATTATAAGTAAGTAAATCAAATAAACAATTTTTTATGAAATCTCTAAAAAGCAAAATGAAAGTGTCTGAACGACGCGAATGGTCGAACATAAGTGATGAATGGTAATGTACAGTCAACAGCACGTACGACTTTACATTTGCACTAAGAAAATCGCCCCTAATACAAACCACATAAGGGCGCTCTCAATGTCAAAGTGTAAATCCGTGCGTGTTGTTTACTGTACTATGTTTTGATAAAACTTGGGATCCAACCGTCCGCCATATTTGCGAAGAGGCCGAGAATATATTAAACTTTGGAAGACAAAGACCTTACTTTTGCCTTGGATTTGACGACTTTGTGTTATAGATGTTTCTAAAAGAAAGTGAGGTACTAACGACGGCGAGTTAAACTTTACACCCTAGAACGCTCAGCGTTAAGGCGCTATACGAGGGGTGTTCATTAAGTAGTGAGAATGACTAAGACGCAGTTATCTGTAATTAAATGTAATTTTACTGTGTACCTTTTAGGAGTAACAATAAATAAAATAAAATAAATATTTCCACACAATCACACCAATTAGCTAGCCCACGTTAAGTATCATGAAGAACTTGTGTTATGGATACTAGATAACGGATAAACATACTTTTATAACTTTTTTATTGTAAAATAAATACATACATAATTATACATATTAAACACCCAGACCAAGTCAAATAGACATGTTCATGCACACAAATATTTGACTTGTCCGGGGATCGAACTCGGGACCTCTGGCGCAGAAGGCAGGTTTAGTACCCCTGCGCCAAACGGGTCGTCAATATACATTTAGCATATCTTTTTTCTAAACTTAAAATTCCTTATTGAAAAAAATCTTCGTCCTGACTGCTTAAAAAACATGTAGAGCAGCGATCACTGCGTCATCATCATCAAATTCCTAACCTCTGAGGTGCTCCTTTAATCATGAAACAGATAAAATTCACTAGGAGCGAGATCCGGTCAATACGGCGGGTGCTCCATTAACTCAAACCCAGTATCTTTAATGGCAGCCATCGCAACTTTGGACTTGTGCGCGGGGACGTTATCCTGAAACGAAACAACTTTTGCGAGTTTACCACGAAACGAAGAAACAAATGACAAAAAAAAAACAAAACGGAATCGATAACTTTGAAGCTATTGCATAGCTTTGAACGCGGCGACCGAATCCAGAAATTCCGTAACGAAAATAAAACCTAACACCCCCCCCACTCCGCCTACCATGTAGCTCGGCCGAGCGTTTTAATCTACTCTTTGGTTTGAAGTGACATTTGACATTTTCGAAAATCGTGATTTTTTGGGGTTGTAATAAATTAAAAATAAATAAATAAATATAATTGCATAAGTTGATAAAAAATGATTTTTTATTATGTTAATAAATGAGCTATGCGTGCCAGTATTTATTTTTTCTTACCAAAGAGTATATAATGTATAAATTACATTATATACTCTTTGGTATATATATAAATTATTAATGAACACCCCTCGTATAAAAAAGTACATACTTTTTCTAATAAGATTATAGGACAGTAGCGATGTTAAATCTGGTAATAAGATATATATTTCGTTATACCTTTATCGCTTTATAAGTTTCAGAAACACGATTATATGATTTTGCCTATTATCTTTTCGAAAAGACCCCTTACAAATACAAAAATTCAAGATTATTCTCAAATGGGGTTACATATACTATTGAAAAGTGGTTTAATTAGTATACACCAATAATATTTAGCATCTAGTTTCATTTCTCTTTAGACGCTATAGATACTACTACGAAGTAATTTCGTGGGTTTTTTAGCCTTTTAAGGGTTCCGTACCTCAAAAGGAAAAAACGGAAACTTATAGAATCACTTCGTTGTCCGTCCGTCCGTCCATCTGTCAAGACCGTTTTTCTCAGGAATGCGTGGAGGTATCAAACTGAAATTTATATCTAATACTCAGGTCTACTGTCCTTTGGAGCTGTGAAAAAATCAAACTTCTAAATCAAAAGATACAGCCGTTTATGCCGCAAATTTTTGAAACTTGCACGGGAATCAAAACCTACAGGGTACTTCCCGTGAACTTAGAATCTTGAAATTTGGTACGAAGTAACGTCTTATAGTACAGATAAAGGAAAAATTGCGAAAACCGTAAATTTTTAGTAGCGTCATATAATAAAAAATATTTTTGAAAATTTTAAATTTTATTTTGCAATAAAAATACCATAACTATGACTCGATTGTCGTAATGGGTGAACTTTTACTTATATACCTACAGGGTTGTACGGAACCCTCGGTGCGCGAGTCCGACTCGCACTTGGCCGGTTTTTTTCGTATTTTTTTTTTATTAATTTATCAAGTTAATTATTTAATTATCACTTAAATAATTTCCCGCCAAACTATGAACATAGTTTGTTGGCGGAATATGCGCTCTTTTACAATTATTTACACATCCTACCTCACCAAACATGCAATTTAATAATAAACGTATTCATTTTTCAGTTAAGAAAAAATATTTTATCTATTCGTTGCCTGATCTGCTAAATCGGTCTCGATCCTGCGCGCGTCGTTTTCTCATTGCTATCTCTGTTCAGTCGTATATCGCCTTAACGCTTTCTAAATAATAACTAGTTTTAGAAATGCAACTGCTTAACCCTGCTAGGCTGGGAACGAAAGAAAAACAGAATGTATTAGCTGCTATCTTTCCAAAAATATATAATCTTAAATTAATAAATATTTCTTACACTCGCACCAATTCACCTAGCCCCAAAGTAAGCACTGTAAGGCTCATGTTATGGGATACTAGAGTAACGGATATAACCCACTGTTACTACCGTAGTTTTAAAACAACGCACAAGAACAACACATAAATTATAAAAATATTTAAGAAAATGTGGGTATTTTAGATTTTACTAGCATGCATAGAAACAACACAAATTTTCCGAATTTCCACTAGGAAAATATTTTCTCATATTTTTTTTCCCACATCATTTAATATTTATTAACCTGCATACAAAAATCATTCAATTCAAATGGAATATTTTAAGTCAGTAAGATCTAGGATAAATACATATAATTTATACATAATATAAGTATTTAAGTTTAGAAATACATATAAACGTCCATGACTCAGGTACAAGTGCAAACATTTATCATACAAACATTTGCTCCTAACGGGATTTGAACCCGGGACAGCGTAGAAAGTAAAAGTCTATCAACGGAGGGGATATTCGAATACTATTGTTGGCGAAGGACTATGGTTACTGAGGCGCCCCCTAGACGCTCAGTAAATACTGTGATCCATCATTATTTATTTTATCTTGTGACTAGCGGCCGCTCGCAATTTCACCCGCGTGGTTACCGTTCCCGTGGGAACATCGAGATAAAAAGTATCCTATATCCATAACTAGGCTATCTACTATCTGTGTACCAAACTTCATCCAAATCCGTTCAGTAGTTTCGGAGCCTATTCAATGCAAACAAACAAACAAATTTTTCCTCTTTATAATATTAGTATAGATATATACTGATCATGTAGTCTATTGTATTGACGACTGTCAGTATTTATTGCGGATTTCTAGATTTCTTAATTCCGTGTTGGCAGATTGTGATAAATACTGATGGGTCTATATTAACTCGCAAAAAGTAACACTCCTAATTCAAACTGGAAAAACGTTATAACGCATATTTTTTAAATCGCATAGCAATTTTCTGCATACCTGAATACGCACAATGCGCATAACGTAAATTGTCATGATGATGACGAATGAATGAAGTAACGTTATGCTCATAACATTTATCCCATAATAAACTTAATAAGAATAAAGTTACTTTGCACATGTATTCAATGGTATAAATGTACACCTAAGGCTGGCCTAAGGCAAATTAAAAATAAGTACTGCTATTGTCTGAAAAAAAATAACCAAGAAATTTAAGTAATCTATATTACACTTAAATTTCTTACCCATCACGTGATCTACAGGAATAAGACAAATTAGGCGTTTTAATTTTGGACATTCAAATAAACCCCTTTCTCTCTCAGTGAGAAGTTTATTAGGATGTGAAAAATATCTATTATCGAGCTAAAACAAAAATACCCATCATCGCAGGCTAAGGTGAGAGGTTCGCGTCTTTTATTTTATGACAATGTAAGTTAGTTAAAAAAGTCATGCATATTTAAATTATGCGAATTCATTATTATGCGCAATAAGGGTTACTATTTTGATTATTATGTTCAATGTTATGCACAGTTATGTTATGCCGATGCCAAATTTGTAATACGAATTTGTATTATGACAATTAATGTTGGGCGTATTAAAGGGCACCCAATAGCCACAATTGTTTGTTTGTCCTCTCTTGACGCCTTAACTAAGCAACCAATCGAGTTTATTTCTGGGATAGAGGTAGTTACAAAGACGGAGAGTAACAATATGCTACCTTTTATGCCGATATTCCCACGGGAAAGGGAACCACGCGGATATGATTGTTCATTTGTCCTTCCTTCTCGCCCTAACTAAGCCGGTAATCGACTTGATTTTTGACATAGAGTTTATCTGAAAGGACGAAAAGTAACAAAACATCGAGTTTCCAAGTAAGATTTAAGGGAATTAAAATCGCTCTCCTTCACGTTATAACAGAGTAAAGTGACGTGATTTTTAGTATAGTCATACTAATATTATAAATGTGAAAGTTTAGATTTTTTGATGTTTGTTACTCAATCACGCCAAAACGGCTGAACGGATTTGGCTGAAATTTGGGACACAGATACTTTGTAGCCTGGTAAGTGATATATGATATTTTTGTCGCCATAAAACCACTAATTCCTACGGGAAAATACAAAAAACGATGCGGGCTAAAAATATGGAATCCATACTTCCATCCATCCACATTTTGTGTATTGGTTTGTCCTTTCTAGACGCCCTAACTAAGCAACCAATTGACTTGATTTTTGGCATAGAGTTAGTTGAGAGGACGAAGAGTAACATAGGCTACTTGTTATCCCGATATTCCCACGGGAACAAGCACCGCGAGGGTAAAACCGCGGGTAGAAGCTACTTTTTTATATTAGTAGGTAGGTACATAGATTAACTTTCCTCTTATAAGCTTAGTGTTTCAAAAAGTATTCAATAAAGATTTTGTTGTAAGCTTAGAGAAGGTCAAGGGCTCTTGACTAGTTGAAGAAAGGTCAAAAAGGTCCTTCGATTGAGCTGAAAGTAGCGAGAGTGTCCGAGTAATCCGTTTTAAGTGTTTTATTATTCTCCTTAAGGCTTTTGTTACAAAGGATTAGCGAAGTCAGTACTTATGAGCTAAATCAGAAACGCAGATTCACACAAACGGAAAAAGTTAAGCATACTCAAAAAATCGTCGGTTAAAGTCTATCAATAAAGTTGGCAGACGAAAAAGCTAATGGATTAATAATTTTAAACTTTAAAATTCAGTTTTTTTTTCAATAAAGCAATGGGTTCTTTTTGTTCTGAACATCTTTCTAAGTTTTAAAGATGTTAGTTTAATCACACTAGTAGTATTAGAAGAAATAAATGTATGTTCTTTCTTTCTTTTAAGAGAGTCACTATGAAAAATATGTTGTGTTGGTTTATTTTGTTAGTTCATATATTACCATAACTAGCATAATTTTTTCTTTGCATAATTGGATTATGTCAAAAAAGTCGCTAATGTGTTACGCACCAATACCATATTATAATACTTCAAGTAGAAACTCTAACGCTGTAGACATTTTGAAAAAAAGATTCCGATGAATTGAGAACGTCCTCCTTTTTTGAAGTCGGTTAAAAATAGTCCTCTACTTCGCGTATCCAGCCATCCAGCCATCTTACGGAACGATAATGTTACCAAATATTGAACACCTTCGTAATTATTCCACAAATATAAACTTGGATAATAAAAGTAAGATGTAGTAAGACATACTTCTTATACGTGTAATAAAAAATAACTATTGAGGTTAGGTATGGGCGGTTTGTTCACAAACTGGAACAGAATAGAATAACATTCATTTGCAGCAAATATGGTACATTTGTTGTCATAGATTAAATAAGTTTCACATATTTGACCTACACATTAGAGACATGCAAATATTATTATATATTATGCAAGCTATAGTTAAAATATAATCAAAACATAAAAAAACAAACAAAATAATTAATTTATACCAAAATTACTACCTTCATCAAAATGTCAATACTGTACTAATTAATTTTTAATGGCAAAAAGGAGAATGCCAAATCCTGCCTGACCATGCGCAAAGCCAGCGTCAGAAACATGTAGGAAAACAAACATTCGTAATTACGGTTTCGTATAGTGTAATAAATAAAAATATTCATCTTAGGGTTTAAAAGTTAGATATTTAAAAAAAGCTACACTGATTTCCTGCATCACATCACGCATTATTTTTATTTAGTTTTACGCTTCCCATGACAGGCAAAGGCAGTAGGTAGATACAGCCATATCGTAACATTGAACACAAACACTGACACAAAAGATGCATTTATGGACACATTTTACAACATTGAAAAACTGCAGATAATTAATAAATATGCTTAATCTTTTGAGAGATTAAACAAACCAACATGGCGGCAAAAGAAATATACGATGCAACGCTCTCTACTCTGTTATTTTGATAAGAACAAGATTTTAATATAGTTAGTCTGTGGTTGCGTTTGAGCTACCTGTCAGTGCTGTTTAAACTTATTTTCCGTGTTATTTTCTTCGATTTCTTAAATCTCTTTTGCGGGAAGTGTTATAAAGTTGGGTTAGGTTAGGTATGTGAGTAATCCTCCGTTGGACCTACATTTATGATCAAAGTGAGATTTGCGTGAAACGTTGAGTAAACTACAACGGTGATGCAGGAAGTCAGTGTCGCATTTTATATTATTTAACTTTTAAACCCCAAACTGATTTTTTTAATTAATTAAGAAATTTGAAACCATAATTAAAAGATATATTTAAATACATATTTGCTTAAAACGCCGGCTTTGCGCATCTTAGGCGATATCCTTAAGTAAATCTGGCATTCTCCTTTAGATACTAGTGTAAGGATGACCACCAAATAATACTTCTTCTTAGTATTAAACACCTTTATTCACTTTTCGAACATATCACACTCAAATCACACATAACAAGCCACGCTCAAACCCATTCCCCTCCATTTATATCATTTTCCCTCCCACATTTTTTCTACATTATTGCTACTTCCGGTTACTTTGACTTATTGCATAAATTTAACAATTTTAACTTTATTTTAATGAAATGTTACTTGAAAATTTCTAATAATATTTAATAATCATAATAAATTGCTTTTTATACATTTTCAATCAATAATTCTTATAAAAGTTCCCAACCACAGAGTAACATTCACTTTTTTTCCGTAGTCGTCGTCAATCACGAAACTTTTGTTTTACAGACCAGCAAAATACTAATTTTATAATACATAATTTAATTTACTATTGAATCTAACATATAATTATTATTAAATTAATCATAAACCTTACACTCGTCCGTCCTGACAGCGTGCATGGTCCCCATGTACGTGTCCGATCGGACCTTACACTCGGTAAATATCGAACAGGCTTTTGTAAAACGTTGTGCACATATTTATATAAAGAAAAAAAACAGCAATATAATATACAGTATGACATATACATGTAATCGTTATCAGATTAAGTTATCATTCCACCCCTTGATTCGAAAATATAATAAACTGTACGGTAATTTATCATTACAAAATTCATTCCAATCATATAGCTTATCTCAATACTTCATTGCCTCCATTTACAGCCTGACGACAATCTATTCAAGTCATGGGACACTTCACTCCCAGAAACTAATAATTCTATATAGTGTCTTGCCTAGGACACTTCACTCCTAGGACTTTCGATATGGTGCCTAAGACACTTCACTCTTAGGACTTACAATCTAATCCCCAGGACACTTCACTCCAGGGTCTTAACTATAACTTGTGGCTTTAATTCCACACTTTAAAACTTAACAACTTGGAAATACTACAATGGACTTTAAATTATAGTATATTTTAATAATAGATTTAGTGAACCAATTATAAAATAAAAACAACAATATGATAGTTTTTTTTTGCAATCAAATTTAATTTTCAGTCAAGTCACCCTCTTCTTCACTATTACCTTCGACGTCTAGTGCCGCTATATGGATCCAGGGTAACATCCTATCGGCAGCAACGGTTGTTTTATGTTTGTGTTTCATGCCCTCAAACCCAGGTATTGGTGCCAATTTATAACGGTCGTTTCCTATAACCCTAACTACGCGATATGGGCCTTCGTAAACTGGTAAAAGTTTAGAGCTTTTACCATTATTTTGAAAAGCGGTTTTAGTAATTTTCACTAAATCACCACAGGTATATGTACGTGCTGGCCGCCTACCATTATCATAAAAACGCTTTTGGTAAGCCTGCTCTTGGTCAATTTTCTCCTTTACTTCGTCACGTAAGACACTAAGGTCGATCGTTTCCCTACTGCCGTCTACGATCTCGTTAAGAATGGGATTAACCTCTGCTGACATGCTCGTACCAAATAGAACTTCCGCGGGTGCTCGACCGATAGTCTTTTGCAACGTGTTGTTCAAGCCCCATTGAATCTTACCGAGCTTGTTGTCCCAGTCCCTTTCATCATGTTTTAAATTTTGCGCGGTCAAGGAGTCAAGAATGGTTCGGTTATAGCGCTCTACTTGACCGTTCGATCTGGGACTTGCTACGGCGTTGAGTATATGTTTTACCCCTCGATCAAGGCAAAATCTCCTAAATGCATGAGACGTGAAACAACTGCCCCTATCGCTAATCAAACGTTCGGAGGCACGAAAAGTATCAAAAATATCTTCCAAAACTTTAATTACTCCCTGAGTTTTAGTGTTTCTCACTGGTCTAATAAAAACAAATTTCGTAAACGAATCAACGACGACTAGTAAATGTGTATAACCGTTTTTTGATTTCACGAAAGGCCCTAAGTGATCCACGTGTAGGGTGTGGAACGGTTTTTCAATCTTTTCGATAGGATGCAATAGTCCCTCTCGCTTACTAGCGCTCTTTTTCGCATACGCACATTCTATGCAAGCCCCGACATACTTTTTAACAAACCTAGCCATCTTAGAGAACCAATACTTTTTCCTAATTCTATCTAGAGTCTTTTCGAAGCCTACATGCCCGATGTCATCGTGGTTTAATTTGCACAACTGCCATCGGGCACCTTTAGGTACCACCCATCGAATATCATTATCATTGTCTCCTACGCGCCTAAAAAGTTTATTATCCTGAATTATATAATTTTTCTTAATGTATTCAAGACCTTTTCCGTCTAGTTTACTTCTCAAAATGTCTCGTATCCTGCACAATTCCGAATCACCCAACTGAAGAGTGAGTAACCAATCCTGATCACTAATTGACATTACCGCTTCTAAAGGTTCTGGTCCTAGATTTTCCCCATCTGTCACTGGATTTCTAGACAGCGCATCAACGTGAGACATTTTCCCACCAGCCCTATACTCTATCGTACAATCGAACTCCTGGAGAGCTAACCACCAGCGAGCTATCCTTGGCACTAAATCGCGTTTCAAAAAGGTACACCTAAGTGCACTACAGTCTGTTATTATCTTAAAACTCTTACCTAAAAGAAATACTCTAAACTTTTTAAGTGCTGAAACAACTGCCAATGTTTCCAGCTCGTATGAGTGGAAATTCTTTTCCTCAGGTGAGGTTTTTCGGCTATAATAGGTTATAGGTCGAAATGGATCTTTATCGGATAATCGCTGTAAAAGGATGCCCCCGACACCGACCTTGCTGGCGTCAGTGTGAAGCTCAGTTTCTGCTAAGGGGTCAAAAATAGCTAAAACCGGTCGATTGGCTAGATGGTTTTTTAAGATTGAGAATGCCTTCTCTTGAGCTTCCTCCCACACCCATGAAACGTCCTTTTTTAACAAATTCGTTAATGGAGATGCCAACTCAGCAAACCCAAGGATAAATTTCCTAAAGTAGCTGACCAATCCCAAAAATTGCCTGACCCCATGAACATTTACTGGTCGAGGAAAATGTATAACTGATTGGATTTTCGTTTCACCGGGTCTTATACCATCAGAGCTAATTTCATAGCCCAAATAATCAATTTCATTTCTTAAAAAACTACATTTAGACAGATTTAATTTTAGGTTTGCATTCTCCAATAACTTCAAAATTTCCTCTAAATTGTCAAGGCATTCATTCGAATCCTTGCCGAAAATTAAAAGGTCATCTATATACACAGTAGCCTTATTAAAACGAGCAGGACCTAAGACGTGATTCATCATTCTTTGAAATACGGCCGGCGCGTTTGCCAAGCCGAACGGCATTCTGTTGAACTCATATTGTCCGTCCGGCGTGACAAAGGCCGTCAGTGGTTTTGACTGTTCAGCAATAGGCACTTGATAGTAGCCCGACATTAAATCTAGAGTGATGAAGCACGTCTGACCCGATAGTCTAGCTATTTCATCCTCTATAATAGGCATCGGGTATCGTTCCTTAACAGTTACCGAATTTAACATTCTGTAATCCACACAAAGTCTAGTTGATCCATCCTTCTTTTTTACTAAGATGATTGGGCTGGCGTAACTGGATACTGAATCCCTAATTATGCCCGCATCCATCATATCACCTACCATCTTACGTACATTATCACGCTCATGGTGTGACAACCTATACGGTCGATAAACAACTGGACGCTGGCTGTTCAGTTCGATAGTCATTTCAGCGCTGGTTGTACCCCCTAGATCAGCTAAGCCCTGAGCGAAACAGTGCTTATAGTTATATAGTAAAGCAAACAATCTACTCCTATCGTGATCTGATGCCGATTTACCTACCTGCACTTGGTCACTATTGAACTGAGTTGTAGAGGTCCTATCCAACTGCATGCTAATTCTTTTAACAACCTCTATCCTTTCAGCTCGGGAGAACACAAAATTTTGTCGAAGTTCACACGGTATTGAACAGGGTGTGACGGCGACATACGTCTCACCATTTTTAACAAAATAAACACCACCAGAAATTACAAACTGTTCATTTGGTTTACCTATAACCTTAGTACCCAGCGTTACATACCCACTAAAATTTGCATGAGAGGCGGTCCTAACGCTCGCGGCCCCAAAAATATGACAATGGTTACTAAAGCTAAGCCTAACTACTTTTTCCTCTTCATCTAATGTGTCAAGGCTAGGTAACATCGTATCTAAGGTAAAGAACCGCAACATCTTAGAATCCTTAAAGACTACTACGTGGGGTTGCTCTGAAAATGACTGACCAACTAATAAAGGCTTTTCTAAAAGGTGATCAGGTACAACCTTGCAAGAGACTGTCGCTTTTACACGGTCTATGATTAGGTCTAGCAATACTGAACCTAACGAATGAACTAAGCTGTTCCCAAAACCTAACATTCCAGTGGGCCGTTGATCATGCGATACTCCTAAGGCCGTTAGTACGGATTCCTTCACTAATGTGACATCGCTACCTAAGTCCACAAATGCTTCCAACTGATTATTATTCACGTTAACTCCTTTTATGTATTTGTCTTTAATACTTTGGCCAGACGTAAATATACACATAGTTTTCTGAGTTACATCGAGATTCTGTGGTTTATCTTTATGAAAACAAGTTTCTACTGTGTGTCCTATTTTGTTGCAAAGTTTACATTTCAAGAGAGGCTTAGGGCACCGTTGATGGAAATGACCTTTTTCTTTACAGTTAAAACAGTAATTCAAGTTAGAATTTGGTCTTAGGAATGATCTATTAGGGTTGTGACTAGTATCTAAATTGTTGATCGTACTATTTTTAGATTTTATTTGAAACTGAGTAACCATTGTTTCTTTATTACTTAAAAGAAATTGCAGCAAGAGATCGGGTTCAGTACATCTTAAAGCCAAAGCGCTCGATTTTATAGTTTTGTCATTTATTCCATGGATTATGCAATCCACCGCACGCTTGCCTTGTATTTCACATTGATTCAGCAATGCAAGTTTTTCATAGAAATAAATTTCAATTGGTTCACCAATTCTACTGCGTCGCCTCAGCATCTCCTCCAAGGACTGGCCATAGTTTTGCTCGCATGGGAATGCACTAAGCAGCTTCTCCTGCCACTGAGGCCATGAGTACAAAATAGAATTTAAGCTTTCATACCATGTCTTAGCCAGTCCTTGCAGTTTTTGCATCGCGAAATGAATGGTTGTTTGGTCATCCCAACCGTAGACACAGGCACACTCGTTGACCTTTTTCAGCAAAACATCCACGCGCTGGTTTTTAGTGGACGGATCAAAATTTGGTAAAATATTCTGATTGTCTATACGAGTGTTCGATAATTTACTCTGTGTCACAGCGGGGGTTGGCAAACCACCCTTCAGAGACTGAATAATGTTTAAAATATCTTTACTAGTAAATACAGGGCTACGTGACCTTATGGTTGTATGCTCAGCATCGATGTTCTCACGACGACTGCTCGTGGCTCCCAGCATCGCCCCCGCAGCCTCGACGCGTCGCCGATCTCCGCTGCTGCTGCGATGCCTGCTGCCGCTGCGTCGCCTGCTGCGGCTGCGTCGTCTGCTGCGGCTGCGTTGTCTGCTGCCGCTGCGTCGCCTGCTGCCGCTGCGTCGCCTGCTGCCGCTGTGACGCCTGCTGCCGCTATGACGCCTGCTGCCGCTGCGTCGCCCACTTCCTATTTGACGGTCACTGCGACGACTTCGAGATTCCTGGCGATCCTCTTCTAGTTGGCGTTCCAAGCGAAGAAGCTGTCTGCGTTGGAGGTCCAGTTCTGCTTCGCGCCTCATCAAGCTACGACTTCGTGATAAGCTCCGATGCTCATCCTCCTGGTTACGTCTTGATTGACTCCGGGCAGGAGTTGAGAGATTCCGTCGACCACCGTCTGGATGGTTACTTGTATCCATCGTCTCCAATAACATAGAAAAGGAAAACGAAAGATGTTAATATTTAAATTGTTAAAAAGTCAAATATCTGAGAAACGGCGCGTCTTACGACAAAATGGACAAAATTTTGCCCCCCCTTTTAATAACCCCTTCCCTTAGCCTAAACTGTACATTTGACAAAGAAAAAAGAAAGAAAGAAATGGGAGAAAGAAAATAAGTGACTAACGTTTGAGCATCACATAATTACTTTGTTAATATCGACCGATCAGTAGACTTTCGATTCTTACTTACTTTGGATTAATACAGTAATATTAAATTCGTAATTTCCACTAGGAATCCAAGCATGAAGTTGTCGTTTCGTTTAGGTTTAATTAAGTTTAATAAAAACAAGATAACTTATAATATTGTAGCAGGTTTGGAGGTTGTTTAATATCGCATACGATCTTGACTAAATTGTAAAAACGTAGGTAGATTCTTTGGATTTAAATGTTAACTTTCTCGATTGTAAAAAATATAAGAATACATTAGAAAGAAAGAAGAAAAACAACCTCTAAATAAACGAAAATTCCGTACTTGCAATATCGTTTCAAGGGTTGAAAGTTGATGAAACCCTCAATACGAAAGTAAAGATGTTTCATAATTATATTTTAACGGTGAACTGCTATCAACTTCGAAAATTTGGATAGAAAAAATAATGGACATGACTTACGCGATATTGCGACGAATCCCACTTCTGACTTGTAAGGATGACCACCAAATAATACTTCTTCTTAGTATTAAACACCTTTATTCACTTTTCGAACATATCACACTCAAATCACACATAACAAGCCACGCTCAAACCCATTCCCCTCCATTTATATCATTTTCCCTCCCACATTTTTTCTACATTATTGCTACTTCCGGTTACTTTGACTTATTGCATAAATTTAACAATTTTAACTTTATTTTAATGAAATGTTACTTGAAAATTTCTAATAATATTTAATAATCATAATAAATTGCTTTTTATACATTTTCAATCAATAATTCTTATAAAAGTTCCCAACCACAGAGTAACATTCACTTTTTTTCCGTAGTCGTCGTCAATCACGAAACTTTTGTTTTACAGACCAGCAAAATACTAATTTTATAATACATAATTTAATTTACTATTGAATCTAACATATAATTATTATTAAATTAATCATAAACCTTACACTAGCTAGATAGTATAGTCAAGGAACTGCTTAGCTAATGAATTTACTGTGGCGCCTTCTTATCTAGTGGCTAGATAACTTTTATTTCATATTGTGCAGTCCTTCTTCTTCTTATCGTATGAGAATTAGTGGCCTCCTGTAGTCCTTTAGTACGGTAGAAGATAAAATAAGAATAGTTCGCTAGCAAAACAAAACATAGATGCGTTCGACGGGCAGACTCCCCAAAGATTGGCTCGATGATATTATCCGCGTTTAATAGTTTTTCCTATAAATTTAAACAGAACATCAGCAGGAACTGAAGCAGTAGCCTGTCTGCAAGATTATCTAAAGTCTACGAAGCATAAAATTTCAAAAATGGGTGTCTTAGCACAATAGGCGAGACTGGATCATCATCTAAATAAACAGGCGTTCTAAAAGCCAAGTATATTAAGAATTTTCAAAATACATCAAGAGCGACATGCCTCTGATTTGCATAGCTATTGTGCTAAAAAGGCCTCTGCCGAAGTTCAGACGTTAGGCCTCAACCGAACATTAGACATTAGAATCTTCATTAGCAGAATAGCACACGTTCAGTCCGTGTAAGATTAAAGGCTCGAAATCTCCAATTCAAATGATGGCACGGTATTCAAATGAAAAGGGGAAGCATTATTCGGCGCCATTTTATTGTCCCACCAAATGAAGGATGCCTTTAGAGGTTGTAAATCGGACAGATGTTTGCAGTCGGTGCGGTTTGAGTATGATGGAGTTTACAAAAGTTAGCTTTACACTGAATTTGATGACTGATCTTGTGTGAAATAGTTCACCAGTCACATTCCTAATAATGCCGTGTGGTGACGGCCTAAGAATACAAGTGTCACCACTCCCTTACATGCCTGGGATGTCGTAAGAGTCGACTAAGAGGCTCGACGCATTGAACACCTGTGCGAGAGAAGGAAAACTTGAAATAAACCCTCTACCAACCCATCTGGACAGCGCGGTAGCAGTAGGCTAATAGCCTCGTATGAACGCCACAATAGGCGTGAGCTAGGAGAGGCCTATGTCCAGCAGTGGACGTCCACAGGCTGATTATGATTCCTACTATTACCTACAACGATATATTAATCGTATACAAAAGGATTGACACCTTTCCTAGGCTAATTCAGATAAGGGTCTGTTGATATTGGGCGTTTGCATGTTTTTCATATTACACAGCTCTCAAATCATTGGTCAAGTAAGTTACTCAGAACTTACTTTATGAATGTGAAATAGACCATAAGTGTTAATACAGTTTAGACACTATATATATAAAGCTCCCATCTCCCATGCTTTACTGGGAGTGAAAGAAAACAATGAATATGCCAGAACCTCCAACCAACCAATGTCAAATATGGCACGCCGCCACACTTGACTTGTTGAGAGATTGATTTGATTTGTTGAGAGTGTGGCTGTAAGTAATGTTAACCCCAGATAGCTAACGTTGCTGAACTACTCTGATAAGCTAACCATTCGATATTTTGACGCTTTGGATTTTTAAATGTTGATTTTTTTATATTTTTTTATATTTTCTTTACTTTTATTATGTTTATAGAAAATAGGGAATATGAATTTAAGAATATTATTATTTTGAATTTTTGGGAACTATTATTTTTTTTTGTTTTCATACTTTTTTTTTGAGATGAGACCACCACTCTATGTGGTCAACTAGGTTTCTGAGTTGGCACGAAACCTCGGGTATGTTAATAAAACAATAAAAGAGAAATTAAGCAATGTATTTTGACGAATGCTCGTCATTTTGACGAACGTTAGCTATCTAGGGATTTATGTCTTTAGCTGCTACATATCATCAAATTGAGAATAAAGATGTTAATCCAACAGTCAGAAAACTTATTAACACAACAACCGCGAGACACGTTTCCCCCAACGTTGGTTTGAGATTAAAGCCTGTGAATCGAAATCAAATACCGGGATGGAATTCAAATGAAGGGGCGCCCCTACTATTGTAAATTCATACTATTGTTCGGGATACCGGTGGATGTAGAATAGAAGTCTTGCTTCATAATAAATCGTTGTACAGTCGACGGCATTTTGCCTTTACTATAATTGCACGTAAACGTGATCGGTTTTCGTAGTATTTGTCAAGGTTGGGTCCTACCTGTCATCTTTTAGAATCCATCATGTGATTAGAACGTTTTGGTTGCGTTTGATTTACAATACTCGTCAAATTCGTACCTTGACCCTCCACAAAGTAAAGTTTTGTTATTCCTGTCTATGAGATATAATTATCTATTGATGTAAATCTAGTGTATTTGTACCGCAAGACCGGCGGGGCTATTACCTAAAAATATGCAATTATCACGCTTTTATCGCGCGATCGCTGCGGAACATCAAAACAAAAATGGTATTACGTATGTTATTGCTGGCTAATCGATCGCTGATGGTTCGTATAGAGGCGTCTCACCCTCTCGCGCACCTACCTAGGTGCGAAAGTGAGACACCGCATGTTGCTATGACGCTAGCGCCAAAAACAATTTGGTAGCAATAACAGAAACTAAATGAATGCACATCGTAGTTCATCGTTTGTTCGGTAGAGGCCGCACTGTTGATACGTGACGTAAATCGTTATCGCGCAATTTCTGCTGTCGCGTTGCTGTTGCAAAGATATATTTTTTCAATGTTGATGTACATAATATTAGATTTTACACAGTCAAATGACTGTGCCGATTTATACAGAACCGTTTTGTGTGAAACAACCTTTATTTTAACTCAATATTGTTGCCATTAATCAAATGTAATTATAAAGCTGCGCTAGATTACGCCATAAACAATTTAGTAGCAATAACAGAAACTAAATAAATACACATCGTAGATCATCGTTTGTTCGGCAGAGGCCGCACTGTTGATACGTGACGTAAATCGTTATCGCGCAATTTCTGCTGTCGCGTTGCTGTTGCAAAGATATATTTTTTCAAGTTGATGTACATAATATTAGATTTTACACAGTCAAATGACTGTGCCGATTTATACAGAACCGTTTTGTGTGAAACAACCTTTATTTTAACTCAATATTGTTGCCATTAATCAAATGTAATTATAAAGCTGCGCTAGAATTCTAATTTTGCCTTAGTAACAGGTATTTGAGCAAAGTTAACCAAAATTATTTCGTTCAAAATATTCGATTTAAAAGTTTCTAACTCCATTTTGATTAATCGAAAATCGATAGTTGGAGCTCAGATTTGTATTAAGTTATATTTTCATTTGATATTAACAATATCTAAGAAACGCTGAGAAAATATTATGAGATTATTTTACCTAAAAGGTCCTAGGTAAATTAGACGACATACATATAGTAAAACACACACAACAAAAGTGTTTAGGTATCAAGTATGTTTTAAATCGAAACTAAAAACGTACCTTGATCCCCAAACGCTACAGACGATTATTAGGTTACTAGCTTCAGCCCGCGGTTTCACCCACTTAGTTCCAGTTCCTGTGGAAATATCGGGATAAAATATAGCCTATGTTACTCTCTGTCATTTCTACTAACTCTTTGCTAAAAATCAAGTCGACTACTTGCTTAGTTATGGCGTCAAGGTAGCACAAACAAACACACTTACGCATATAGAGTTTCATTTAATTAGGATTATTATTTTGGATCGTTAATGATTCTATTATGTAAAGGGCAATGTCTAGTTTTGGCGCCTTTTAAAAAATGCCTGCACACCATTAAGACCTTATTAAATGGATAGAATATTTAAGTACGAATAAAATACTGATGCAGCACATTTCTAAACCGTATCCACTGCAAGATAAATGAAACTTTTCATCACTATACTTGAACTATTATTCTAGAAAAGATTAATGTAAAAAATTACTCAATTTTTGCAATTTCATCATTAATTTATTAAATCGGCATAGGTTTTTAACACATTAAACTATCACGGTTTCCCTAATAATTATAGACAATTATTACGATTTTTTTTTGTTGTATGTATCAATATCATGGATTTAATAGCAAATACAAACATGGTAAAAATCATATTTATCAGATTTTTAATCCGAAACATAAATAGACTACTTAAATACAGAATATAAAGAGAAAAATCCAACAAACCAACATTGTTTATTCACACTTCAAAGATTTATCCAACAACTTACAAAACCGTGGGACACGACAGATGTTTTGGATTACATTCGAAAACCGAAAGTAGGATCCTGAATCCTGATCCATCCCCAATAATGCCCTTGGGTGGAATTTTAAATGATCCCAAAGAATACCGTCTCACTCTGAATTTATATACTTTTTTGCATCTTGTCTTTAGACTTTCGGGAGATACAGAATACAAATTGCGGTTTAAAAGCGGTTAACTTGATTTTATTTTAATTTGTATTTTATATTGCCGTTTTATTGGTCGTTTTGTTGAATCGATGGACATGAAATGAGTATTTGTAGGACTAAAGTTTAGAATAACATAATATGTGAACAGTGACCTTACTAAGGTTTTTCAGGAATACTAATAGCCGGTTGCGGTGTTCCCAATTCCCATGATATCATCGGGACAAAATGTATACTATTTTTAAACAAGATAAGTTAAACTATGTATGTACTAGCAGTCACACGAGGTTTCACCCGCGTGGTTCCCGCTCTTGTGGGAATATCGGGATAAAAAGGGATTTCTCTTCACATTTTTTTTTATTCCATCACTCAATCACTTTCTAGTTCCTATCACCCCTACGCAGATGATCTTCAGATCTACGCACAAGCACCATTATCAGAACCGTCAAATGCAATTACTACAATCAACTCTGATCTTGCACAAATTTCTTCCTTGAGTAAGTCTTTTGGTCTGACTCTTAATTCAGCTAAGACTTAAACCATTATCATTGGTAGCTCTCATTTCGTTTCGAGGATCGATTTCAAACAAATTCCGGTAGTTTCCTTAGACGGCACAGTTATCCCGTTCTCCAGCATTGTCAGGAATCTAGGTGTAATTTTCGACGAAAATCTATCCTGGAAGCCTCATGTGGAACAAGTTAGAAAAAAGTTTATGCAGCGTAAGGTTCATTAAACCCTTAAATTTATTACCACTATTTTATATATATTAAATACAAACTAAAAGCCTATTTTTTTATGTATGTATTACCATAACTTTGCCAGTTGTTAACAGATTTTTATATTTCTTTTTTTATCTGAAAGAAAATGGTATATGTGTTGTGCCATATAATTTTTACAGAGATTTGGCCAGTAGTTTTTTTCAGAATCCTGAAAAATATCAATCACGTTTTGGCAAGTAGTTGTTTACCTAGATGACATCTTTGTTGTGTATGGGCTGATATTAAGCGTAAGTAACGGCACATGATGTAACTAAAAAAAGTAATTCCTTTTTGAAATTTTGACTCAAAAAGTTTTATTTTTTACTTTTTGAAGTCGGTTTGAATTTTTTTTATAAAATATTTTTTTTACATCTTTAGATGCTATTACAATCAACACCATTATAATTTTAATATTCAGTCACTACTTTGTGCGTCCCTGAACCCTATTTCGACCAGAGACTAAAATTAGAGAAAGATTTACAGACTCATAACAACTATTAATACATTGCTATTGATTAATCTTCACAATTGTGTATAAGTGGATTTATTTGCCGGAAGGTCTACTTGTCTAATGCGTTTTATTTATTTTTGCCACGGCTCAATTTTTTTCTAACCTAAACTTCATAAATAAAATAATCTTTATAGTTTTAATTTATTGTGGTTACATAAAGGTCTTAAAATTTAAATTATTTTAGTAAGTCTCTCACAATTAACCTATTTATAGGCGTACAATGTGTTATCATAAATAGTGAAGCTAAAACTTATTTATTATTTATTTTGATCATGCTTTAAGTCTAACAATTCCCGTACATCATAAAAGTTATATTCATTTAACCATTTATATAATTTGTTTTTAATGCAGTATTAGAAGAAGTCTCTCTAATATTGGCAAGTAATTTATTATATTAAAATATATAATAAACACACATTGTCAAACAGCTTTTCCCATATTTATCTGATCTCGGAATATCAGTATAAACAAGTCTGTTGGGGTCTCTTTTAATTCTTGTGTTTACGTCAAGTGCTCTTTTAAAGTAATTGCTGTGTTTCCTTACAACATTTGGAATTTCAAGTATATAAAGTGACGGTAACGGCAGCAAACCAAGAATTTTAAAATATGGTTTGCATTATACGTCAGGTGCAATACCACATATTGCTCTAATACACTTTTTCTGCGCTACAAATATTTTATTTTTATCCGTACTATTGCCCCATATCACTAAACCATAGCGAATAATCGATTCTATATAGGCACGATAAGTCATAATAGCTGATTTTAAATTTGTGACATTTCTCACTTTCCGTAGAGCATATACAAATTCGATGATTCTATTGCATAAGTCTTCTACATGTGTTTTCCAATTTAAATCTGGGTCTATAGTTAAGCCAAGAAACTTAGTTTGTTTCGCTTCCTTTATTTTGTCTACGTTAAGTTTAATACTAAATTTTGATTGTTTTGTTTTATTGAATTGAATGTAATTACATTTTTCAACATTAATCTTTAAATTATGCGATGCTAGCCATTTTATAATTTCGTTAATATTATTATTAATGTAAATTTCATGATCACGTATTGAATTATATTTTTTTTAAGAAGTTACAATTATCGAAATGTCATCTGCAAATAGTATTGATTTTTATTTGTTATTTGAGTTATGTCATTAAGATAAAGAAGAAATAAAATTGGTCCTAAACTGCTCCCTTGAGGGACTTCACAATTATTTTCTTGGTATTTTGACGAATGCGACATTAACTCTTTTCCTATGACTTTTTTTTATTAAAACTGATTGTCGTCGGTTTGTTAAGTAGGATTTAAACCATTGAAGTGGTAACCCTCTAACTCCCATCAATTCGGGCAATTGTAGCAGTATTGTGTGTGAGATAAAGTGGAATGCACAGCAATACGACTTCCAGATTCAGAGAGTCAAAAGTGAAGGGGTTAAACTTGAACTAAGTATTCAAGATGACGATTCGCTTGTCTGAATTTCTAGCTCACTAGCGACTTCTCGAAAGTCCTTACTTTCGAGTAAACTTGTTCGTTGGAAACGCGTGACGGCCGACAGTTGCAGACTTCGTCCGAATCTCCTTGTTCCAAAATATATATACTTTGTTGAAACTCTACCGAGAACTGGATAACTAGTACCGCAGTCTAAACATAATAAACAGTATATGCACTTGGCCCATATGACGCCCTCACACACACATGCGCCGCTCGCTATCGCTTCACGGATCTCGCTGGTTGTCGCTGTAGTCCGAGACAAAAAAATGTAGCGAGCCCGCGTAGGTATGTGTAAGCGTATAAATAAATAAAAAAATTAAATACTTTCATTTCAGACTATGGTCCATATTCACAATAAAAATAATAAAAATTCACCTAAATTAAATTATTATTACTAAAATTTATAAAAACATTAAATTTTAATAAAAAATTGAATAAATAAAGTTGGAGTATATTAGTAACAATAGCCTTACTATGTTAGCAACCAAATAACAAAACAAGATAGAATGCAAACATCCCAACCCGTAGACTCCTAAGTTCGCGCGCACACGTTTCTGAGTAAGACGTATATGTGCGGTGCGCATGCGTATGCTGCTCGGACGGTGCCTGTGCGGACCGCGCGCCCCGCCCCGCACAGATCTCGTCGCGCATCAATGTCTGCGCGCCAGCATACGCTTACTCTATCTGTATGAGTGCGTCATTTCGAACGTTTGTAGGCAGAGCAAAAGACTGTTTGGACTGTGCTAGAGCTTCTAATTTAGTATCAGATTGTCTCTTTATTAAAGACGGGAACACGCTTAATATTGTATTTCAAATTATTAACTTCAATGTACCACATTCTAGCGAATTAAATATATTCTATTCTATTCTTTCTAAGTTCTAGAATTTCTTTATAGCTTAGCTGGCAGAAAATTTGTAATGTTTTTCATATAACAACTGTAAAATTGTCTGCCAGATACAAAACTTAGGTTTCTGTCAGTGGTGAAACTGCTATAAGACAATATTATAATATTGTCTTTCTAATAATTATGTCGAGAAACAATTTCACTTATCAGTCAGTGGTGAAACTGCTCCTTAACATTGTGTTTAAATATATAATTATTTGAATAAATATAATGAAACAGAGTTTTATTTTGTAAGAAATTATTATTTCTTCAATCGTATTGTTTCTTTTATCTTTATTTATATTGAACTTTTAAGAAAGTATATTATGACGACGAAACAACGTTATGCAAGGCTTGAAAGTTGGTTATTTAACGGCGAGTTACCTCTAAGCAAAGCGAAAGCTGAGCAAGTCTAGGATTGAATCCTGAGCGAAGCGAGGATTTCAAAGGTACAAGCGCTATAAACTTTTCTGCCGAGCGCAACACACAATTTTTTACCACACAACAGCGAGGAACATTTTATGGTTGTTTCCGCGGTCAACTTCCGGTAAAAAATTCTTTAAACATAAAGTTTAATCTAAATATACCTTATTCTCGTTGTTTTAATGATATGTGAACAGTGCCCTTACTAAGGTTTTTCAGGAATACTAATAGCCGGTCGCGGTGTTCCCAATTCCCATGATATTATCGGGACAAAATGTATACTATTTTTAAACAAGATAAGTTAAACTATGTATGTACTAGCAGTCACACGAGGTTTCACCCGCGTGGTTCCCGCTCTTGTGGGAATATCAGGATAAAAAGGGACTTCGCTTCACAATTTTTCTTAATTCCGTCACTCAATCACTTTCTAGTTCCTATCACCCCTACGCAGATGATCATCAGATCTACGCACAAGCACCATTATCAGAACCGTCAAATGCAATTACTACAATCAACTCTGATCTTGCACAAATTTCTTCCTGGAGTAAGTCTTTTGGTCTGACTCTTAATTCAGCTAAGACTTAAACCATTATCATTGGTAGCTCTCATTTCGTTTCGAGGATCGATTTCAAACAAATTCCGGTAGTTTCCTTAGACGGCACAGTTATCCCGTTCTCCAGCATTGTCAGGAATCTAGGTGTAATTTTCGACGAAAATCTATCCTGGAAGCCTCATGTGGAACAAGTTAGAAAAAAGTTTATGCAGCGTAAGGTTCATTAAACCCTTAAATTTATTACCACTATTTTATATATATTAAATACAAACTAAAAGCCTATTTTTTTATGTATGTATTACCATAACTTTGCCAGTTGTTAACAGATTTTTATATTTCTTTTTTTATCTGAAAGAAAATGGTATATGTGTTGTGCCATATAATTTTTACAGAGATTTGGCCAGTAGTTTTTTTCAGAATCCTGAAAAATATCAATCACGTTTTGGCAAGTAGTTGTTTACCTAGATGACATCTTTGTTGTGTATGGGCTGATATTAAGCGTAAGTAACGGCACATGTTGTTTCCGCGGTCAACTTCCGGTAAAAAATTCTTTAAACATAAAGTTTAATCTAAATATACCTTATTCTCGTTGTTTTAATGATACAAAAAACAAAATAATAAAAAAGGGAATATTATATGATAAATATTTAACAAGAAAATATACCAGAAAAAAGCAACTAGTTGCTTTTTTCTGGTATATTTTCTTGTTTAATTTGTATATCTTTATCTTAATGACATAACTCAAATAACAAATAAAAATTAATACTATTTGCAGATGACATTTCGATAATTGTAACTTCTTAAAAAAAATATAATTCAATACGTGACCATGAAATTGACATTAATAATAATATTAACGAAATTATAAAATGGCTAGCATCGCATAATTTAATGATAAATATTGAAAAATGTAATTACATTCAATTCAATAAAACAAAACAATCAAAATTTAGTATTAAACTTAACGTAGACAAAATAAAGGAAGCGAAACAAACTAAGTTTCTTGGCTTAACTATAGACCCAGATTTAAATTGGAAAATACATGTATAAGACTATGCAATAGAATCATCAAATTTGTATATGCTCTACGGAAAGCGAGAAATGTCACAAATTTAAAATCAGCTATTATGACTTATCGTGCCTATATAGAATCGATTATTCGCTATGGTTTAGTGACATGGGGCAATAGTACGGATAAAAATAAAATATTTGTAGCGCAGAAAAAGTGTATTAGAGCAATATGTGGTATTGCACCTGACGTATAATGCAAACCATATTTTAAAATTCTTGGTTTGCTGCCGTTACCGTCACTTTATATACTTGAAATTCCAAATTTTGTAAGGAAACACAGCAATTACTTTAAGAACTACTAAAAGAGCACTTGACGTAAACACAAGAATTAAAAGAGACCCCAACAGACTTGTTTATACTGATATTCCGAGATCAGATAAATATGGGAAAAGCTGTTTGACAATGTGTGTTTATTATATATTTTAATATAATAAATTACTTGCCAATATTAGAGAGACTTCTTCTAATACTGCATTAAAAACAAATTATATAAATGGTTAAATGAATATAACTTTTATGATGTACGGGAATTGTTAGACTTAAAATAATAAAAAAGGGAATATTATATGATAAATATTAAACAAGAAAATATACCAGAAAAAAGCAACTAGTTGCTTTTTTCTGGTATATTTTCTTGTTTAATATTTATCACATAAAAATAGCATTGTAAAATGCAAGATTAAAAAAGTTATAGGGAGTATTATAGTTATTTCAAAGTTATTTAAAGTTTAACATTGTTACCGCCTTATTAATAAGAATAAAAACGATTCCGTAAATGTTGACACTGACATGAGGTACAAGACAAAGACAATTTAAAAATAAAGATTTATGTCACGTTCCGAAATCTAATCATAGGTTGTGAAATCTCACCTAGCCTAATATAAAATTCTTATAACAAATAGTTTAATCTATGTTGTTATTGTTTTTACGATTCAATGAACTAAAATAATATAATAAAAGCAAAACGGAGTATTATAATTAATACAAAGCTATTTAAAATAAGAATAAAATGTAACAAAATAGTCAATAGTGCGATTCGCAACACATTATGACATATTTTTAGGTATTAACGATACCTTGGGGCTCAAAGGGCGTAACCACCATTTTGGTCAAAATGAGTTTTAAATGCCATCTTATTCAGTTTTTTCTGCGCTATCGAACTGTATTTTTAAAGTTCTCAAATTCGGAAAACAATGGTGAATCCGACCCCAAATTTCAAGGCTGGTAATGCAGATTTTTTTGTATTTTTGGACGTATAAGCAATAATTATTAGGCATCATCAAAGTACTGGGCGTAAACGACAATCTCAAATGAAAATGTAGGGCGTATATCTGTACGACTTAAAGCCATAAAGAATATATTTCATCATAATTTATTGTTGTATGTTAAGGTTTAGAGGGTAGAAACGTTATCGCCGTTTGTATGGAGACCGTTTGCTACACATTCCTCTTAAAAAGTTTAGTTATAACCCATGTTAAGGCCCTCCAAAACTAGGTTTAATTGTAAAGCCACAATCATTGCTTTGACAAAGCTGTGAAGCTTTGCAAATTTTGTAGCTTAAGGTTAGTTAAACCTTACTGGCTGTGTAGCAAATTGTTAAAAATAATCATTAAAAATAATTTGTAGTTCCAATTAATTTGCCTTAATAATTATTACCTTCGTCAGAACTAGCCAACAATCAAGATTGTTTTGAAATAGTATCCTTTTACTCTTATCTTCCTTCTAGTAACTAACTATAAAATACTAAATTTATTTTGTCATTCCAAAAGTAAAAAAAAACTTCCCTACTTATAAATATCAGAATAGAATACAAGCCTCTGATGGACTAAAGGTTGCCAAATTGACCTATTTTACTAAAAACAGTTGTAAGTATTGTAATATAAACCCAAAAAGTTGAATAACTAAATAACAGATCGATAAAAACTACAGTTTTCATTTTGAAAGTTGGTGGTAACACTCTGCGTTACTAACGCAGCACTCATTTTATGGGGCATAAAAGACAGCGTTACTAACGCAGCAGTCATTTTATGGGGCATAAAAGACATTCATGTTGGATTTTGTGGAGCGTATTCACCAGCTAACTTTTTAATTACAAATATTTCTTAAAATGTTATGTTTTAACATTATGCACATCAAAAATTAACGACTTTTGGTGTAAGAATCATATTTATAGGATCAATAACAACAAAGTTGTGATAAATACAAAATTTAAATTTTAGTTTTTTGGCTCTCCTGAAAAGTCGTGTTTTGGTGGTTACGCCCTTTGAGCCCCAAGGTATCGTTAAATTAAAAGTACTTTACCGCGCTAGGCCGCAAAAAAACGATTTTCTACGATGAAAGTTAATGACAAAACCTCCTCTTTCGAGCGTGTGAGGTGAAAAAGTATTTTTGTCTCTGTTAACACAAACTTAAAAAGCAATTGAATGCCAAAATTTCTCAGAAGACTCCCAAAAGTCGAAAGCAAGTGTTTAGCAAGAAACTTTTTTCGACTCCAAGACATTTATTACTTAAGTCTGAGCGTTGTTTTATTTGAATACTTTCTAAAGCATGTCAATAAGAAAAAAAATCCCCTTGTAATTTTTCTTTTGTTGTTCTCAACGACTCTCGCTACAGTTTTGTTTGTCCAGAGCTTTTGATTTTGTTTTAATAAGTGTCTTTGTGAAATTTATTTATGTTAATTTTGAGATCGTTGAAAATACGACACCGGCCTATATCAATATTCAATCTACTTGAGAATAACAACGAGTAAGGTTCGACAAGAATATTAATCTGTTGTATACTTAAGAGGAATGAGGCATAAAGTAAACTTCCAAGGTTTTTAATAAATATTTAAATTAATAAAAATTATATTTAAAGATAGAGGAGCCCGTGGCGCAGTGGTTCGCGCGCTCGGCCTTCGATTGTTGAGGTTAAGTAACTTTAGCAATGGTCGGTCACGGGATGGGTGATCAAAAATTACCATCTCGAGCTCCTCCGTGCTTCGGAAGGCACGATAAGCCGTTGGTCCTTGCTCCATTTGCAGTCGATTAAACACACCAATGAGCCCCAATTGGGCCCGCGTGGTGGGTCATGACCCATTCTCCTCATCCACCCATAAGGAAGGCCAGTGACCCAGCTGTGGCGGCATAAAAATTACGATGACGTTATTTTTATTTAAAACCATTTGTCAAACACGTCATTACGAACCACTTTTTGTATTTGTATGGTCACTTATAATGTCGTTGTAATAATCAATCAATCAATCAATCAATTTATTTATTTACTAGAAACATGGTAAAATACAATACAGATCTAAGATATTTATAAAATGTCCATTCATGTCTCGCCAAATCGGCATGCAAATGTCAAAAATATAATAAAAATATAAAATCAAATCAAATAATCTACTTAAAACAAAGTCATATACACAAAAACTATACATTATCTTATCACAGTCCGAAATACTCTTTATCATGTATTTATATGTCTGCAGTAATTAAAATAATCGTCAATAGAATAAAATCATTTTTCTTGTAGCCATAGCTTCACTGAGCTAGGGAACTTTGCCATTGGGCATGATTTGAACCCATTTGGTAGTGCATTGAAAACCTTAACACACATTGCTGGACAGTTCTTAATGTACAGAGCAGTTTGGGATTAGCACTATATGTAAGCATGTCTGGATACTCAAGCTCCTGTTTGAATTATCTTTAAAAGTCCTAAATAGGTGTTTGTGACATTTCACAAAACATACCAAATTCAAAATGCTCATACAAGGCAGTGTTAAAATGTGCAATTTACGAAATAGTGGTGCATATGATTTATCTGGAGCTAAACCATGCATAGCTCGAATACATTTCTTCTGAGCGTCAATGGCCCTATTTACATCAGTACTATTACCCCAAAGTATCAGTCCATAATCCAGTGCAGAGTAAACATATGAATAGTACGCTCTTAATAATGTTTGTTGTGAAGTAGTTCTGCGAAGTTTACTGAGAAGGTAGATATAGCTATTAATTCTGGTCATAAAAGTCATCGTCTCACCATATAACACCCACTGTTGGGTATAGGCCTTCCCCAAGGATTTCCACGACAATCGGTTCTGCGCTGCCCGCATCCAGCAGCTTCTCGTGAACTTCACCAGATCGTCGGTCCACCTTCTCGGGGGCCTACCCACGAAGCGTCGTCCGGTGTGCGGTCGCCATTCCAGAACCTTTCCGTCCCAACGCAACGGCTGTCGGTTCCTCTCATTATGTGTCCTGCCCACTGCCACTTCAGCTGAGCAATCCTTCGAGCGATGTCAGTAACTTTAGTTCTCCTGCGAATCTCCTCATTTCTGATTCGATCATCGTAACACCGAGCATAGCTCTCTCCATTGCACGCTGGGTGATCTTGAGCCTTCTTATCAGACCCATAGTTAGCGACCACGTTTCACTGCCGTAAGTGATCACTTGCAATACAATGTGGTCACACGCCCCGTATAGTCAAAGTGCGAAGGGATAATATCTGTAAAATCGATACCCATCAGAAATAGTTCCACCATTACGACCTTACTCGACCCACTTAGAAATCCGAAACAGAATCGTAAACGTACCCTTTGGGTGTGATGAAATTTTAACTTAGTTAATTAGGCGGATAGCGACACTTTGATGGCGGAGTAACGAGTTTGAAAGTTGGAGTGTCATTAAAGACATGACGCGTTAATGGAAAAGTACTTTTTTAACACTGTTGGGTATTGGGAAGGATTTGGGTATATTGAATTTTTATATGTTTTGGGGTTGTAATTACTTTTTTTTTAACATATACCTACCATTCGGAACCGAGAGAGTAACACCAGAGTGGTAGCGCATACCACCACTCGAATCTGAGTGTTCAGCAGTTAATAGTGTGGCACCTGACAGGATTTTATATTTTTTCTTTCTTATCGTATGAGGATTAGTGGCCAGTCGGTCACCTCTGGTGTCAGAGTTTATCAAGCCGCCTATAAGGCCCCTGACTTGGTTTATGATGATTTTACATATTATTAAGTTCTTGCCAGTCAATCGTGGTGGTGGGCCAAATCTGGATCGGTGGGTGTTAATTACTACCAATGCATTTTTAGTAGTCTCCCATAGGCTTAACTTTTACCAAGCACGGAACAGTTCAAGATAGAAGGTCACGTCACGTTATAAAAGATCACGTCAGGTCACTCGATGATCAACCATACTACCAAGAATAACATGGACTACATTTTTATCAACTTTTTAAATATGAATGTTTAGATGTTTGGATGAAAACGGCTGAACCGATTGGGACACATATATATTGGATTAATTAACACATATATATTTATAGCTTGGATTAAATCATAGAAATCATTTTATCCCGATATTCCCACGGTAGCGGGAACAACGCTAGGCGACCACTAGTAATTAAATAAATATAATGTTTTTTTCTTTTTACATTTAAAATTGGTCACCAACTGGCCTGACGGAAAGCGAGCTGTGGCCTAAGATGGAGCATGTTTACCCAACAAGTACCTATTCAAGAAAAGGGCTTTTGAAGAGGCCTAAATTGTAGCATTCAGGGAATACATTGGCAGGCAATAAATTCTAGTTCTTGGCTGTTCGCACCAGGAAGGAGGATGCAAAGCGCTTCGTGCGGATGGCTGGAATGTCTACAATGTAAGGGTGATAAGCAAGCCTGCGTCTTTTACTTCGATGGTGGAAGGGGGCTGACGGAACTAGGCTTGCAACTCCTTCACATATCCCTCAAAGTATATCCTATAGAATGCTGAAAGACTGACTACTCTACGTCGGTGACTAAGGTCCTGGAGCTCATTTGTTGCCATGGTAGAGTATCCAATGAGCTTTCTAGCACAGTTTTCAACCTAGTCCAAGGCGGCCAGCTGATACATTGCAGATCCGTCCCAAAGATGGCAGCAGTATTCCATACACGGACGGACTTGCGTTTTGTAAAGTAGAAGAAGCCTGTTCCGGTGTGAAGTACCGCCTCACTCTGGACAGGACGCCAAGTTTTTAGCAGCATTTTTCGCTATGGCTTCGATATCAATTAACAATATTATTGTTAATTGGATAATTCTAAAGAGAAAAATATGTTACGTATTGTGTACTTCGAGGCTTCCTGAAATTAATTGTCAGTTCGGATGAAGCTGTGCGTCTAGTGGTCACAACCTCTTTTCTATACAATGTAAAGCTAAAGTTCTCAGTCGGAGGATTAAACTCAAACCATCGTGGTTACTCGACCACTCATAATACTTCCGGGTAAAGCCTCCTTTGAGTCAGAGACTAACTATAAGGCTGCGGACACGGAACTATCGAGAGCGGTATCGAAGCGGAGCGGAACATTGGAATACTTTGCATTAACATTATTTTACAGCTTCTATGCATCAATAAGCAAAAAAAGAGTAACGAAACTAATTGCACACAAGAAAGTTAGTAATTGCTTACTATCAATAAGGCCGCTCATTGTTCTTTATTTATCTTCTTCTTCTTTTTAACCGACTTCAAAAAAAGAGGAGGTTCTCAATTCGTTTGTTTTTTTTTTTATGTATGTACACCGATTACGCCGAGATTTTTTGGACCGATTTCCGTGATTCTTTTTTTATTCGATGCAGAATAGTTGCCAATTGGTCCCATAAAATTTTGGTTTAGTTTGACCCAGTACTTTTTATGTTTTGAGCATTTTTTATATATTTCATTTCATATTTGTTACTTGGATGACATGATATTATCTACCTTTAAAAACTGTAAAATAAAAACTTTTTATAAAAAAAATGAAAACCGACTTCAAAACACTAAAAAGCAAAAATAAACCTTTTAGAGTCGGTGCCATCCAAAGCATTCTACTTTGCGGTCCTACTATTTTATTTTTCTTGCCTTGGCTTGCACCAAAAGGTTTATTCTTTGTTTTTTAGTGTTTTGAAGTCGGTTTTAATTTTTTTTTATAAAAAGTTTTTTATATTGTCCAATGGTGAATCACATATGATTCACCATGGTGTGCAATAAAGAATATTTCCTCTTTTTATCTTATGATTAGTAATTTGGGTATTTCGTGTTGCCACCCTTTTGAGCAACCCAACAAAGCAGGCAGTCTATACGATACGATTTTGAATTTCCTGACGTTGCCAAAGCAATGTACCTCTATTTGAGGTGACACTTTTTTTGATCCTAAATACATGCACATGGGGGCCTACCGCGGTCTCTTAGAGCAGTATTGAATCAATCTTACCATGCTTTTTCGTACTAAGAATCTCTTAAAGTAAGCTTGTTTTAGACGGAAGTTTTGAGTCGTTTTTACTCAATCATCACCGCCAACGTGAGAAGTATGTCAAAATGTGACAACTTCAATAAAAATAAATCGCAAACTAAACGTTCTTATGCCATGATAGTTTCTAATAGATAAAGGTAAGCCCGCTGGTCCTTCTTAACCATTTCTTGAGTAATTCTAGTATTTTTTTTTATAATCATATCGGCTTTTCTTGTACTTATTGTTTGAGTTATAAGGAGAAAAGGTCAAGGAACATGTGCTGTCGGTTTTGTCTGTTTGACTGTTCGATTTTTATAAAAAAATCTGATAACCATTTTTTTTAAGTTTCGACATTGGTATTAAAAAATACTTTGCAATAATTTGCATCGTTTCCTACCGAAATCATAGATTTTCTCATAGTCTAAAAGGTAGCCACATATTTAGCATTCCGTGGGAATCGAGTCCATGACGCCACAATTTAAAACATTACATTTCACTGAATGGGATTAAAATATAGACCAAAGTAAATAAGACAGTGTTTTTTTTTCAAATCATCTAAAAATAGCTGATAAATTGATTATTTAAATTAAATATTTTCGCGCGGAATTGACTGGGGCCGCCAACATGGCTGTGACGCCACGCCACTTCTCAAATGTCACGTCGGCGCACTGCACTACAAATGACCTACCTTTAGTAACAGAACGTAGTGATTACATACTCTTTGATAGTAACCATAGTAACGAATCAAAGAGCATAAGTATAATCACTACGTTCTTTAATATTGTTTATTTTCGTTTCTATGGCAGTGTCGCAATGAATTAATTTGTACTGTTGGTTCCACCAGAGTGCCCCGTACAAACGCGGGCCGAGGTGGCGTGACGTCACACGCCAATCTGTACGCATGGAGCGAAATTATTTTGCAAGCGTAACTTTAAGGCCCTGTAACTACTGGATATTTTCATGATATTTTCTCACTAATGTTTAAATTTACTTATTAGTAATTCAATTTTGTTCTACAAATTTAATAATTACATTGAAATTTGATTTATAGAACAAAATATAAAAGTTCTCCAATGAAAGTTCCAATCTTGTATTGCCAATTGCATATTTCCCTCTTTATTTTTCTCGGCGCCTGTTCCGAATCCGCCACCGCTCAGCCGCCATTCATGCGCGTAGCCTTAAACAAGCCGGTTGGGTTCAGATATTTTACTTTAGTTTCATTAAAGGACCTTACAAAGAATATTTCATTGTTTGAGTTTCATTATACTTGTACAATATCTTGTAATAAATGTTAGATTAAATTCTTTTTGGACTTTTCAATGTAAAAGTTTCAATATCTGGCAATAATGATTTGTATATTGTACCGCTGATGAGGCGTTTAGATTCGTAAATGTACAGATGCAGACATAGTTCATACCAAAAATAAACTGAGTGTAAAAAAAAATGTGACATATGCTAAGTAATAGGAATCCATACCAAATAACTAGGAAAAGTTTAGACGATTGAAAAGTACTAACTCAAGTTCAAACTATTTTTCACTACTCCAGTCCAGGGACACACCGTCATCTTTTAGAAAATTTGTTTATCAAACAAAACAAGTATTTTACATTTACAATCAAGATTAATGACACTTTTTTAATATTTAAGTAAAATACTTAACCCAAAATAATTATAAATTAAAACAACGAGACTAAAACCCGAAAGGAGATAATTCCTTTTGGACCTTATCCTGAAAGTGCCGGCCAATAAAAAAAATGGTACGTATGGTTAAAACTGGTCATTTGAAGCAATAGTTGATATGGCACAAAAGTTGTAGGATCACTTTAAAGTCAAGGTATACAAGTTCAAAGATTAGCAATTTTCACACAATCCTTCATTTCTCAAAATGCTATAAAAGATAAATATTTATACATATTGCTAGAACTCATGATCTGAAGTCATTGAGAGACAAAACCATTTAGTAGCTCATCATTTTTATACCTACAGTGATACTGATTAGGAAAAATCATTTTTACACGTTCCTAATTTTTATATTTATTGCAGGCATATTGTTAGATGTGTTATTAAATCATATAGGTACCTCACTACATAATAAAAATGCTTCAGTTTAAATGTCTTTACACTTTCAAAAATCCATAAAATATGTATGAAAATGACGAATCTTTGAACTTGTAAGATTACTCAAAGTCAAGATATACAAGTTCAAAGATTCGTCATTTTCATACATATTTTATGGATTTTTGATGTTAGTTGTCAAAAGACACGTCGTTATACAGCAGCTGGAAGCTTAAGTTACGAGGATTTTTAGTTTGAATTAAATACATTTATACATCCTGTATACTTATGTTAATGAACCAAATCAAATATTTGCTATCCCTACCTCAACCCTGGAATATTGAATAAAACATGAATCGATTTGTGTGCTCATACCATCCATCATCATCAAATTGAGCTTTAAGGAGATGGCTCGTATGAAGCTCGGCACCTTTACATATCGCGCATCAACCGGAAAAGTTAACACATAATAATATTCCACTCGAATCCGAGTGGGTGGCACCATTGGTAACGCATACCACTACTCGGATCCGAGTGTTCGGCAGTGAATGTGAAGCAACCTTCACAAACACAAACTAGGTATAGGTGAAGTATTGCATACATTATTATACTAGCCATGATTTCAGAAGACGCACTTACCTTCATATGAAGCGAATTAAATACAAGTTTGTCCTCTTTTTCATTCTTACACCCATATTCTAAGTCGTTCCTCCAAAACTTACTCGTCCTCGACTTAACGAAACCTCATTGAAAACCTCTTCAAAATACTCCTCGAAATCGGTATTCTAAGTCATAACTCCGTAAGGACCTGGAGGAGCCAACGAGTGCGTAGCCACTCCGTGTTAGACCTAGCGCACACTACCATTTTTACCCACGACGAGGTTGAGTGGAGTGTAAAAAGTTTTGGAGGAACGACTTAGAATATGGGGGTTAGGCGATGTTCACACCAAACATATGATCGGCCGCTGATTGAGAGCAGGCTCACTGTCAGCCTCAGTGTGAACGTGAACCTAAGACTACTTTGCACTCGGACAATTATGACAACACGTTGTAGTTTAGACAACATACATTTGCTCTACGAAAACCGCCGCTATTCCGAGCGACATAAAGGCTAAGGTCAAACTGATAAAAATTACATGCTGCCGTGTGTACAATCAAACTTTAATTGGGAAACGTTTTACGGTTAATGAAATAATTTATTATTCAAATCAAAAACTTATAAATATTCAAATTATACTAATATTATACTATTTATACTTAATATTATAAATAGAAAAGATTTGATTGTTGGTTTGTTTGCATTGAACAGGCTCTGTACTCAACGGATTTGGATAAAATTTGGTACACAGATAGTAGATAGCCTGGTTATGAACAATGGATAATTTTTATCCCGATATTCCCGTAAGAACGGGAACCACGCGGGTGAAACCGCTAGTTATTTACAATATTTAAAAAATAATTCCATTAATCTAGTAATTTCGCTTCCTAAAAAGCTCTGTTAGTCTACCGGGAAGTTCTTCGCTAGTATAGTCAACAGAACGTACGACTTTACGAAAACCGTCAAAGTGTAAAGCCGTGCTAGCTGTTGACTGTACATTGCGCTAGGTCAAGAACAAAAGGGTACTTTGTTACGATCGGCTACGTAACCAACCCGCGTCCACTTAGGGTAGGTAGTGTCGTGTGTGTAATCGATGTGCGACGAGAGTCAGAAAAAGTGCCATCGGTGACATAATTGTTTGGAAAAAACAGCGAGAAATATACAGGATGGAAAAAATCTATGGGCCCTGGAGTTACCTCATTTTACTGATTCTTTATTTTTTTAAAGAAACTCAACTGCATTGAAAAAAAAACAAAAAAACGCTTCTCACACCCAGTAATCTAACCAGCTAAAATCTTTAAAAAATTATTATGTATGTATTTTTATACCATCAATCGATAGGGTAATTCAAAAGGACCAACTCTCTCTAATAAACATAGTAAATTAAATTAAAGGAAACACGTGAAAACTCAATTTATAAACTCAATGGAGCGGATAAAGCACTTTTAATCAAGGCTCTTTTGAAAAAAAACGAATATCTTTGTAGTTTCGTTTCTTTTAAAAAATAAAGGATTTTTTCCTTTAAGTAAAATGGGCTAACTAAAGGATTTAGGGTAGTTCCCCTCCAGGACCCATAGATTTTTCCACCCTGTATATGTAATAGTAGATTGTATTACAAGGGAACAAGATAGTATAAGGCGCTATTTTGAGTCCAGAACGAAGCGAAGGATGTTAAAGTAGAATCCAGAACGCAGCGAGGGATTCCAGAATAGAATACTGAGCGCAGTGAGGGATTCAAAGTACATTGCCGAGAGAAAAATAGTTTTGCTCTCGCGTGATATACTAAACTTTTCATCCCATTTTATGAGAAAATAAATAAGATACACTTGAAAATAATTGTATGACGTTATTAGCTCCTATTTTTACTGTTTCGTGAGTTAAAATAATGTCACTCTTATAACTTGAAGTAGAATAAACATTTTTTTTGCAAAATACAACAAATAAAATCCGTTCCGATTAAGAACAGAATTCTCTCGTTTATTTTTTACCGACTTCAACAAAAAGGAACTTTACAAAAGTTTAATTTTTACTTTTTGAAGTCGGTTTGATTTTTTTTTATAAAATGTTTTTATTTCAGTGTGCGATTGCTTCCTCGTACGCCGTACAACCAATAATTCAAACCACTTGTGCGTCCGATTTCTATGTACGATTCATGATCCAAATTCAAACATTACTATGGTCGATTCATGTTCCAAATTCAAACTCATTTCTGCCCGTTTAAAAACTCTCATACAGAAAAATAGCTAGAAGGGATGAAAGAAAATAGCTAGTTCATGCAAGAAAGATAAATCAAGCTCTAACTTAGTTATTAGCTAAGGAGTTTGTGTCCTGTGTAAACCGTAGTTTAACCGCTAGCCGATTAAGTGCCGGCATACCACAGACCTATTGACGAAAAGAGCGCTTCACACTGTATGAGATTATAGCGAGTCACACATTTCTAAGTGACGCGTGTTTTCATGGCAAATTGGTCTCAAGCGGACTGACTTAGGTCGGAAAACTTTGACCTTGGATCAAACTTTTGACACGCAAGGTAGGTACACTTCTACCGTCTTTCTCGATATAGGTCTGTGCGGCATACCAATCCGGCATTTGTATCTAAAACTAGATAAAAGACGTTGCTAACATAATCGTCATAATAGCAGCTTGCTATAACATATGTGATGACGTCATCAACCTTAATGACGCGTAAATCTAAACACTATTCTATTTACGCAACGATTATGTTCTTCGTTAAAGATTGCAATAGTTTCGCTTTCCGCCTGAAACTGGGGTGCCACCAGTATTTACTGTTAGCGAATAGTTTTCACGTGAACTATTCGCCGCAGTACTAAAACGGCACCTCCATCAAGTTTCCTAATTAGCAAAGTTCCGTGTGAATCGGGCTTTATTTAGAAGATAATGGCGAAATTTGACACTCATTATAAAGCATTCTCTCTGAGAAACTACCAACTGGGCCACCATACCAATTTATTTATAATAATATGACCTACTTACATGAGCATATCTTATGTTTTATCTTGTCTGTTCATTGAGCAAATTTAACCCTTAAATGTTGTCGTGGGTCCCCTGGACCCACCTTGATATTTAAAGCGCTATGTCTCTCAGCTTCTCAGTAACTTCCTAATCTTGGCTGGTAAGCATCCTGTAGGACAGCCGACTTTCGCTCGATTCTTTAAAGGTATGTAATTAATTCCGCTTGGGTCCAGTGGACCCACGACTATAGATACGTTTAAGTTTATTTTTTTATTTCAATAAAACCCGTCTCTGGTGGTAGCCTCAAACTCGATAGGAACAAAAGGATATTTTTTTGCCTTCCTACTACTCTAGAGCCAAGACTGTTCAGCTATGTACCAAATACCAGTAGGTTATTTGCGTGACATGTACAAAATTTCTATGCTATTCATGTTTGTAACTAGTCTCAATTAAACTAGTGTCCGAATTTTTGTTTTGGAAGCTATATCTTGCTTGATTGACCCTACATTAATATTTATTTTTACATAACCTAATTTCTAAACTGTGTGTATTTTATTTAAGTGCTAGTTAGTAATACACATAATATTCCTATGTACAATTTTGTTAAACAATATGAATAATAAAATATTAATAAATGATTTGACAAAAAATATCTAGATAAACTTACGTAATTTCAGTCTGGTTACTATTTTAAGATAACTACAGATACGTTATTATTTTTCCCCACTACAGTTAAGGGTTAAAGGACTAGTTACAATTTTAATGGTATTGTTCCACACACTCTTTATTTTAGTAATAAAAAAAGCTTTGGAGTCAATACTTCCATTAGGTACTAAAAACAGTAGAAATATATAGACAACTGAATTAACCAAAATTTGGAAAAGTGTCGAAACGTCGGGAATTCCAAACTTTAAAATAAGACGCAGAAACTGTATTTATTATAAATGCGAAAATAACTCTGTCCGTCTGTCCATATTTTAGCTTTTCGCGCCAAACCTCTTAACCTCTTAACCACAGGCGTTCCCCACTTTTTTTTTTAAAACCAGCCAAGTGCGAGTCGGACTCGCGCACCGAGTGTTCCGTAAAATATTTTTTATTATATGATGTTACTAAAAATTTACGGTTTTCGCAATTTTTCCTTTATCTGTACTATAAGACGTTACTTCATACCAAATTTCAAGATTCTAAGTTCACGGGAAGTAGGTTCCCTGTAGGTTTTAAATTTGCGGCATAAACGGCTGTATCTTTTGATTGCTTTCGCTTAGAAGTTTGGTTTTTTTTCACAGCTCCAAGGGACAGTAGACCTGAGTATTAGACATAAATTTCAGTTTGATACCTCCACGCGTTCCTCAAAAAATGGTCTTGACAGACGGACGGACGGACGGACAACAAAGTGATCCTATAAGGGTTCCGTTTTTTCCTTTTGAGGTACGGAACCCTAAAAAGGACGTACGTGCCGCTGCATTTTCCGCTTGTCAGCAATTTTCCGCCGCGCAGCCTTATAACTGCGATTTCTCTAGAAACTTGTATGGAAACTATACTATGTATTATACATTTTTGGAATCCTTAGACAATTTGCAATTTTTGTATGTTTCATTGTTCAACAATTACTATGAAGAAAGAAACTTAAATTGGAATTTAAGAATAGATTACACTTTATTATATTTATAAGTAACACGTGGTCAAAAAAACTTTATAATTTATCGCTCATTACCGTCATTACCCCTTTAATAATGACCTAGCGTTCCGAATTTGGCCCGCGACCGTTTGCCCAGATCTGCCCGTCACCGAAACTCACTAATTGCAGAAGTTTCATCTTTATTAAAGGTCGGTATTTGGTTTCACATTACAAACACAGTACATTATTATGCCGCAAAACACGATAGTATGCATACTGTGGAATGTAGTTAACACATTCTTGGCGGTTCTTTTGTTTCCATATGGGCAAAGGAAAGAGTAGTTTTCCTCCCTCGACTGTTTTATATGTTCGCAGCCCTCGACTGCTTAATGTTATTTGGTCATATCAAGGTCACTGCAAAAGAAAAGTATCCTACGTCCTTTTCCAAGATCTACCATAGGTACCATAGGTCATAGGGTCATCGGTCAGGATCAAATAGCCATTTTTGTTTTTTTTTATGTATTTCGGCAAAGGAGTCGTAATTTTTAGTGCCTAACAACCTTTTCAGTATTTTAAGCGTGAATAGGTAGCAGACAAGCATGCAACTTGCATATTCTAGTGAGCCGTGTACGAGTACCATGTGTATAGCATCAAATATCCCTTGCACTCATTTATCGAACAGGCGGAGCGTGTCTCCCCTGGACATGATCTACCTTGGGCAACTTGGAAGTCCTTATATACGCTACGGACCTTAGGCGGCCGAAGCAAGGAAAACATGCGCAGGTGGGGTGGGGTACTGCTCGGATAGCGCTTACCTATGTGGTATTTCCTTCCAGACAATCGCACATCTTTTGTCCTGCCCTGCGTGTCCCAGCACCTGTACACGCGTGGATCTATTCAAAGCTTCTGATAGTGCTGTGTCGGTGGCTGAGTTCTGGTCCTCACACGTATAAAAGCCTGATTCGACACGATAAGAAGATAAGAAGAAGAAGCATCAAATACTACGCTAGTGTCTACAAGTATATATAGTGTTTGATAGCATGCACAGAGCTGAGCTAGGACTCTGTCACTCCGCGCGTGGGAATGAAATATGAACCTAGCGGTCAACGTTCTCGTCATTATCAACCATTTTGATGTCCCCAATGCTGGGCACTGGCCTTTCTTACGGGAAAGTAAACAAGGCCATGACAGCGCGCCCAATACTGATGGGTGGATTCTAACGGCTGAAAATACAACCAGCCCTTAACGAAGCACGGAGGAGCTAGAAATATTAGATTTTTGGTCACCCATCCACTGACAGACCATAGCAAAAGTTGCTTAACCGCTAGAATCGTAGGATTCATATGCCAACCACCAGTTCACCGATTTCTTTAAACTGTGTTACCGGTTTACTATCCTCCTATCTATAGTTATTTGTTATTTTATTCTTGTGTCTAGTTTCACAAACGTACCAACCACTCATAAAGCAGATCGTAATCTGAAACTTCGCTAATTAGTAAAGTTGTATCTAATAGTTATTTTATGGTTCCCTAGTTTGTCTAGTTGGCGGGGACTATTTATCACGGCTTCCAATTAAACTGTCGGTGTAGATAAATTTAGTGATAGAAAACTTTGCGAACAGACAGATTGGGGAATCCGAATCTAAGCTAAATACGCAAATTATTTGGAAGAAAAAGTGTAGCAAAGATTTTGTTTCTTTTCTATTTACAGTCCCGGATTTAGAACCTAAGGAAAAAATATGTATCAAAGATTTAGTATGTAACTGTTTTTTAACCGACTTCAAAAATACGTAGCGTATATTTTTTACTCTAACATTTATATTTCAATACTGTAGATTTGAGTTTGGCAACAACATGTTTCTTTGTAAATGTTGTTATTTCTGTAAAAGCTGATAAGTTTCTTGTGGCCGTTCTTCTTGACAGTTAAAAATGTCCTGAATGGCTGGTAGAGGAAAAAAAATACGATTCGAAAGCACTTATCTATAATTCTATTTGAATAAAAATTTAACTAACTTTGATTCCGTTGCGGATACAGTCGCAAGTTTTTCATTTAGGTACTATTAGTAAGCCTTTTCCTAAAAAAATGTCGTTTTATTCTCAAACATGGCTTTGACTTTGACAACAGATAATCCCAAACCCAATTAGGAAGTGCACTGGTTTAATCCGAAGCGAAACACGCAAATAATTTGTGTTAGCTCGCTCCAAGGTGGATCCTGACTTAGTCCCTGGGCTTGACTGGGATCAAGAACAAACCTATTCTAAATAAAAAAAATTGAGCTAGCTATCGAAGATTTTGGGTCACTTTTTTTCGTTTAATTGCTGTATTAGGTAGCCATGTTTAATATTAGTATTTTAACTATGAAATTGACCTTTTTCTGTCCGTGAAGATAAATTGTAGCTGTGTAGTGTCGGCTTAGAATAGCACTAACCCCTCTCATCCCGTGGGTGTCGTAAAAGACGACTAAGGGACTCAGCCTTCAGGAGACGGGCAGCAGCGTCTCCTACAAACTTGACCATACTGCGATCGCCAACCCGCCTGCCAAGCGTGGCGATTATGGCAAACCCCCCATTTTGAGGGAGGCTTATACCCAGCAGTGGGTGTTATATGGCTGAGACGACGAAGATAAATTTAGTGATATAAATCTTTCCGAACAGACAAATCGGGAAACCCTGTATGCCGGTATGCACATACCTATCTGATTGAGATAGGGATTGTTCAGTAGATAATAAATAGTTTTATCTAAAAGAGATTACGTATGTACTGCTAGCGATAAGTCACAATTATATTTTAGTACATTAGCGCGTAGTTTAAGTAAGTAAATATACTTCTATACCATCCACTGGAGTATCAATACCTCTCCCGGTCTCTCGGTATATTTAGTGACCCCGACGTTATACTTTAATGTGCGTCTCCTCTTACCTATAATTTTATTTGTATTAACAAATGTAAAATCCGTTATTTGCTGTATGTGTAGTATTTAAGTTTTGTTAAGTTTTAATTTAGAGCTGTGGATTTTGAAATAAATAAATAATCCGAAGCGAAATACGCAAATTATTTGAAAGGAAAAAAATGTATCAAAGCTTTTGATTCACAATTGTTTTTCCATTACGGCCACAAGTGATAAGCTTTTTATTTTTTAGGTGCTAGGTCGCGATAAATAATATTGGGCCTTTACCTTTCAAACTGCCGTGTTTTTATTTACACATAGGGAACGTGACAATATCTATGATTTAAAGGTCGGTTCGCTTCATATTATATTGAAAGTGGCTATAAATAATTATATTTCCTATTAATCGTTGTCATCTGCCATTTTAATGTCCCCACTAATGGGCACTGGCGTTCCTTATGGATGGATAAGAAGAACGGGCCATGACCCATCACATGGACCCAATGCGGATTGAAGGGTTTTAACGACTGCAAATGCATCCGTGGCCAACGGCTTCACGTGTGCCTTCCGAAGCACGGAGGAGCTTGAAATGGTAAATTTTTGGTCACCCATCCCGTGCCTGACCATTGAAAAATTTGCTTAACTTCAACAATCGCAGGCCGAGCGCGCGACTAACCACTTTATCACCGACTCCTCAATATTCCCACTAATTTCTATAAGTACTAGTACAGTAGGATTACAAGATGTATCTATAACTTATATTTCATCCAAAATTTATCTGTTTGTCTGTTTTTTCGTAATTGAAAAAAAAACATCTTAACAACTTAACTATTCCTAATAGAATAAACATAACAATCCGTCCTCACATTTTATACTACTCGTCTTTTAAGTTCAATGCTGTCAAAAACTGTAATTAAGGGTTTCGGCGGATAAAACCAGCCAAAACTACTTGACCGAAAATCTGATTTGACTGTAACATATCTATATCTATTATCTATCTGACGAACTATATCTAACCATCACCTAAAACATTCAATAATAATTTTAAAACTTAATCACATTATCGATAACTGTATTTTATTTGATCAATTTAGCTTGTTTATTATGATGATTGATTTAGAGAGTCTAATCGGTTATTAATGAGTAATTAATTAATCTTCTTCATTGCTTTACTTAGCCTTGATATCGTACTAATATTATAAATGAGAAAATTTGGATGTTCAGATGTTTGGAATTTTGATTTTTACTACTCAAGCGCAAACAGCCGAATGGCGGATTGTAGTGTTTGGCATGGATTAGTTTACATCCTGGATTTAAAACGTAGGATAATCTTCTCTAATCCCACGGGAAAGGGAAGCGCGCTTGTGAAACCGCGGCTACTAGAATACTTTTATGTAAAGAAAAATGTAATTGCTTGACTCGCATTGGCGGGGACACTACCGTGCCCCCAGATTAGCATTCAATTTGGTTTTTCCTATGATTATGCAATTTTATCGATAAACCTTTCTTAAATTAGAGTGGGACTAGTCCACAAAGGAGATCATTCAGACTCCATACATTTTGGACCGTTTTTTAAAAGTGCCGGCCAACAAAAAATATGGTATGTATGGTAAGAACTGGTCGTTTGGAGCAATAGTTGATATGGCACAAAAGTAGTAGGATTACAGTCGAGGTATACCATTTCAAAAATTCGTCATTTTCATACCTTCCTGGAGTGTATCTGTAACAAGTCTCAGCTTCGTTGAAGTTTGATTTGCAGATTTGTACGATGCTGACTTCGTCAATTGCATTTTGAATGAATGCCAACACTTCGATCACTATTATTCGTTCGGAGCCCATAGTGTATGACACGCAGCGGCTATTGTCGCGCGAAACGTGAAATTAAATAATTCTCACTAATGCAATAGTGCACGACCGTTTCCGAGCGCGTTTCGCACTGCACTCAAGGTTAAGATTAGGAAAGCGCAGCGTAGGGCACCCTACGCTGTTTACTATGTCTAATCAATCAAAAATGGCTGAACGGACTTGTATGAAAGGAGATCAGTCACTTTTCATTCATTGTTGGACCTAAACAATAAAAGTGCGGCAAACGAAAATAAATTGCACGTTATTATTCTAAACAATGTTACGATCATTTTTTGTTATGACGACAACAGTGTACGATAAGTGGCCAATTTATTCAAGTTTGAAAATGTAATTATGATTGGTATAAATACGACCACAAAACGGAACCCAGCAGTGGGAGGACGTTCGTGAGTCGCTTATGATGCTGATGAGGCACTGATCTCAACACGTTAAACGCCATGTTGGACAATGCTGGGCGACACCCTATCCATTTGAAAGGACCAAAAATAACCTCCGCTTTTTGGACTGCCACCTTCAGGCTCCAGGAGCTTAATCCGCTCCACGACTAGCTGGGTTCCAAAGCCCGCTAGACACCGCGCCTCCGAATAACCCACTCCTTTTACCGTGATAGGAGTGTCATCCACATAGCAGACGATACTCACTTAGGCAGCAAGACCCCCCCAAAGCACCCAGTCGTACTCCGTACCCCGAAGGTTCCACAGGTTACACAAGAGTGGATCTAATACCGACCTTTGTGGAACCACTCACGTCATCCTTCGGGTGACCAACTCCTCATTCGAGGTGATGAAGAGAACATCCTTGTCCTCGAGATAATGTTCAAGGATGCGCCTCCTGTTTAGGGTATGCGGTGATAACTCAGTGCATCCCGAATGACCGTATAGGGGAGGGCGTTGAAGGCGTTTTTGAGGTCCAATGACTCAGATACCACCTGTTTCCCTCTACCAATCGCCCGTTCGGTGATCTCCTTGAGGGCCATCACCGCATCCAACGTTGACCTCTGTCTTCTAAGCCCGTACCGATTCCCGGGCAACTTAGGACCCACATTGTCAAGATGCTGGATGACCCGCTCAGCCAGAATGCGTTCCAGAATTTTAGCGAGCTTGTCCTACAAGACTACTGGCCAGTAGGGCCCAGGGAAATCTACAGGTCTTCCCTCCTTTTGTAGTAGACAGAGGTGACCCCTTTTCCATGTCTTGGGGAACACTCCAGACTCCAGGCAATCGTTAGAAACTGCCAGAAAGTGATCTCTAAAGTGATCCACTGCAACAGGCCGAACCTTACCTGGGATGCCATCAGGCCCGGTGGCCTTCTTTTTGCCCCGAAGCGATCTACTACCGCGTCTAGCTCACTCCGAGTGATAGTGACAAAGCCTTCAACCACTTTGGGCAATCTAGCCCCCATGTACGGTGCCGCAGGGTCCATGGTCTCCATAGCTGGCGCCTGGTGATTCATTTTCTATCGCACCATTTTGTACGGTCGCCCCCACGGATCCCAATCCAGGTCTTCTAGAAATTCCTTTGCCTCGGTAAGCGTGTCGGAGAAGAGCAGGAGCCTGGCTGCTGAACTCTTAAATAAGCTTTTGTTATTACACTTATTACTTACTAGCGTTTCACCCGCGTGGCTGCCGTTCCCGTGGGAATATCGGGATAAAAAGTTGCCTATTTTAGTCCAGGCTAATCTGTGTGCCAAATTTCATTTAAATCGTTTCAATAGTTTTTGCGTGAAAGAGTAACCACATCCATCCAAACATCCTCATAAACTTTTGCATTTATAATAATAGTAGGATTTCTATTTATGATTCATTTTGTTTTTTTTTTATATAAATAGCATTTGAAATGTCTGGCTAATTCATTTCATAAACACGGATACATCATATTTTATTTTCCCTGTTCAGTAGTTCAACTTATGTCACTCAAATTTATTTCCTTACAAACTTAAATATTTTAGTGCTGACGTAATTAGACTGGGGGGCCACGCGGGTCTACTAGAAGGTAAAAACGCGTTTTTCGATCGACCGACGCGGAGAATTAGACGTTCAAATGTAAGTCTAAGTGACGGACAGCATTGTCTGACATGGCCTAAATGGAACAGGTTAGTGTCGCCCATATTGTCCGACGTGGCCTAAACGTCAGGGTATGACTTTCTGCTCTGGCGTTTAACGTGTTGTAATAAACGATATTCTGACATTTACATTATTACGTGATCAATCCGTTTTGTGATGGCATTTATACCAAAACGAATGACATTTTCAAACTTGAATAAATGCTTGGCCAAATCGTACACTTGACGTCATAACAAAAAATTATTGTTACACTGGTTAGAATCCATCCATCCATCATCAGCCTGTGAACGTTCACTGCTGGACATAAGCCTCTCCTAGCTCACGCCTATTCTGGCGTTCATAGTAGGTTATTAGCCTACTGCTACGTTACGGGTACGGTGCTACGAGTTGGTAGAGGGTTTGTTTCAAGTTTTCCTTCTCTCGCTCAGGTGTTCAATGCGTCGAGCCTCTTAGTCGACTCTTACGACATCCCAGGCATGTAAGGGAGTGGTGACACTTGTATTCTTATGCCTTATGTCACCACACGGCACAGAGTAATATTGTGTAACTTATTGTCGTACACAAATAATTTATGGTCATCATTACAACATTGGATAATCCTGTTCAAATATCTAAATATCCATACAGATAAAGTTGCGGGCAGCCACTAGACTTACACATATTGTGGCCGTATTTATTTTAAACTTTATCCCTCGGCTAGTTTAACCGTACATTTATCTGGAAGTTAGAGCCATCGCTAATCGGCCATGTTATTGATGGCCGCAATCAATCTTACTCAGACACCGCTTGCTTTTCACTTAGCCGCCATATTTGTTTTTACTGATGTTCCTATTTCTGTGGTCTTGGTTATCTTTACTTTGATGTGGATACGACTTTGCAGACACTGATTTCGAGTGAGAACCTACCTGCTAAAATAATGACAATTAATAACTTTTTTCGTTCAATCACACCGATTTCCAAGACCAACGTAAGTTTTACTAAGATCTTGTGTTGAGATACTAGATAACGTATAAACAAATCTGAAATATTATTATTAGGCTAATATTTTTTTTGTAAATTTCATACATAATAAACAAATTAGGGGAGGTCAGCTCAAAGCGGCCACCTAAACTTTGACTAACAAAAAATGACACTTTAGAATCGATTTTGAAAAAGTATTTTATGTCAATGGATAGGGAATTTAATAGATTTTTATAAAGTGTAATCGTATTTTGCAAAAAGCTTGTAAAGCTTACTATTATTTGCAAATTATGAAAAATTGACAAAAATCCGCCTGAGTACCTAAGTGCCTAAAGCAGCCATGGGGGGAAGGGCAAAGTGGTCATGCCAAAATATACCAAGAAATGCAATTTTAATTAACAAAAATACCAAAAAATAAATTATATTTCACTTTATTTACGATAAAAAGAAATACTGTTCAATATAGTTTCAAATTTATTTTCAAATAGGTTATACGTCATTACTTAAATCTAAGTCCCAAAAAGTCTTCTGCATAAAGTAACATAACCAACAGATATACTCGGTATTTTAGCATGAGATTTAAAAGATACAACACCAGTCGAGATTAAAGCATAACTGATTTATTATTTAAGTACCCACATAACTTGACATTTTAATTGACAATCAAAATACACAATATACCTTTCCTCTACAATTGAAGTAAAATCAAAGTTATGGATTTAACAGTCTATACTTAATCAACAGAATTTGGTATGCCGATTATTCCTGGCCACTGTTCTGGTGGCGGAATGATAATAGGAGGATCTGGAGAAGATGACCCAGATCTGGGTGCTCTTGGAGTAGCAATTTGTGGCGGAGGTGGTGAGTTAAATCTGTGTGGCTGCTGGCTCACTGCTCGAGCTACCAGCTGATCAACATGCCGACGATGTAGCTCGCCATCTTCCGTTCTCACCATGTAAGAGCTAGGACCGTCGACTAACTCAACTTGTGCCTTCTGCCATTTCTCGCCAGGTCCGTACATACGAACTAAAACCGGCTGATCCTGAACAAACGAACGTGTTGGCGGATGCTGAGCTGCTTCTTCCAGTTGCTTATCGGCCTGGCTCGGAACCGAATCTGGGTGTAGCGCAGACACTGCAGTCTTATATCGGCGTCCATTTAGCATTTCAGCCGGGGTCTTATTAGTGCAACTGTTGGGGACAGTTCGCATAGCGTATAGGGTTTTAGGCAATTTCTCATTCCAAGGTACATTTAAATTCGAAATTTTCCTTAATTTGTTTTTAAATGTTTGAATAGCTCTCTCTATTTGCCCATTCGAAGCTGGATGATACGGTGGAGAATACAAATGTTTAATGCCATTGTTTTTCAAAAAGGTATTAAATTCTCTGGATGTAAAATTTCTGCCATTGTCAGTGACTAAAATGTCAGGCAACCCTTGTGATGAAAATATTTCGCGCAGAATGGCAATAACTGCTTCACTAGACATCGATGGTACTATTTTTGCATCAAACCATTTACTGTAACTATCTATTAAAACTAGAAAGGTTTTACCTTGAAATGGGCCTGCAAAATCTAAATGGAGGCGGCTCCATGGTCTCTCCGATGCAATCCAAGTTTGCGGATCTCTTGGCGGATTATTCCTTACCGCTTGGCACTGCTCACACTCGGCAACACAGCGCTCGATCTGCTGATCCATCCCGGCCCACCAGACATATCCCCGAGCAAAAGCCTTTGTTTGAACAATACCAGCATGCGGGGCGTGCAACAACTTCATCACTTCACTTTGAAGTGACTTTGGCACAATGACTCTGTTACACCACAGTAAACAACTTTTACTCTGTGAAAGAGCCTCTCTCCTTAACCAAAATGGTCGTAGAACCGGGTCATTATTAGAACGCGGCCAACCGTGAAGCACATGAAACAGCACCTTCTGTAGTAAAACATCTTTCTTAGTTTCTTTAGCAATTCTTAAAGCATCGATATTCCAGCCTTCTGGCTGTTCTTCCAGCAATAGAACTTCTTTTACGGGTTTCTCAGTTTCCATAGCCGAATGAGTCATTGTCCACCTACTCAAAGCATCAGCATTACCTAATGATTTACCTGGTCTATATTTAATATCATACTCATAACAACTGAGTTTCAAAGCCCATCGTAACATCCTTGGTGAAATCTGGTCTGGAATTGGTTTGGTAGGGTTAAACAATCCAACTAGGGGCTTGTGGTCCGTAATAATACAAAATCTTCGACCAGCCAAAAATTCATGGAATTTGGTTAATCCAAAAATAATAGCAAGGGCCTCTTTATCTATTTGCCCATACTTTCTTTCATGTGGCTGTAAGGTTCTCGAGGCCATCATTATGGGTTTTTCTGATCCATCATTCATAACATGAGCAATAATAGCACCAACACCATAGCTTGAAGAGTCACAAATCAACAACAATTCTCGGTCAACTTCATAATTAACCAGTGTCAACTCAGACGACAAAAGCTCTTTAGCCCGCTCAAATGCAGTATTTTCTGCTTCACCCCAAATCCAAGGTCTTTTTGCTTCTAACAAACGATACAGAGGCTCCAGCAGAGTAGCCTTGTCTTGAATAAATTTTTCATAAAAATTGTATAAGCCCAAAAATGCTCTTAAGGTCTCCTTGTTTGTTGGAGCAGGCTTGTCTTTTATTTCTTTTACTTTTAAAGGTGATGGGTGGAGCCCCTTCGCATCTATCATGTGACCCAAAAATTGAATGCTATTAGTCGCAAAAACGCATTTCTTTATATTAAGATGAAAACCCACGTCGTTCAGCTTCTGGAGAACGGCATGAAGCCGCTGATCATGCTCTGCTGCATTTCTCCCAGCCACGGCTACGTCATCAAGCATACATGCTACGCCTTCGAGGCCAGCCAGTGCATTTGCCATGACACGCTGGAAGATAGCTGGTGCCGCATTGATACCAAAAGCTAGGCGGTTCATCTTCATCAGTCCCAGCGGGGTGTTGAGGGTTAACAGTGAGGCAGTAGCATCGTCAACTTTTAATTGTAGGTACGCCAATTTAAGATCTATTTTGCTAAATACCCGACCACCACTAAGCTGAACAAACGACTGAATCGCTGCCGGAAGTGGGTATGTATCAACTTCAATCGCCGGGTTTACGGTTGAACGGTAGTCTCCACATATACGAAGAGACCCGTCGTCCTTCTTGACCAGTCTTAATGGCGTAGCCCAATTTGAATATCTGACAGGCGTCAGAATACCAGCTTCCACCATACGAGTCAGCTCTTCCTCCACTTGACGCCTTAAAGGAAATAGCACGGGACGTGCTTTCATAAAACGCGGCGTTGCGTTAGCGCGCACGTGCAGAGATACCTCAGGGCCTTTATATTCACCAAGTCTGTCGCTGAACAAACTAGGAAACTGACGTACTAAGGAATCTATTTCACAGTCCTTCCAGCAGATTCCTAACACTTCAACACCTAATGCTTCAAACCAGTTTCGACCCAATAGGCTAGGGCCATTGCCCGACACAATTAAAAGTTCGCACTGAGCTTCCTTATTCCCAAGAGATGCACGAATAGGTGTTGCCCCTAACACTTTGAGCGGGTCCCGAGTCCACGTCACTAATTTTATATTGGTAGATCTCAACGCCGGCGGCGTATGCCACAACTGCTGAACGTTACTTCTGACATGATTGTTCTCGACGCCCCGGAGTCCACCTCCATAGTCACTTGAGCGCCATCGAGATATATGTCTGCTGTAATCGGAGGGCTATATTTCTCAGAGCACACGTACACCCCCATCATCTTTTCAGACTCGGCAGACGGGGCCTCTTTACTCTCATTCTGAGTATGATGTATCTTTGTTCGCCTTTTTCCACAAGCAGATGTAATATGTCCATATTTCTTACAATAAAAACATCTGGCTTTTATAAACGGACATTGTTCACCAGCTTTATGGCTACGTGCACAATGACGACACTCGTCCGTCTTGATTCTACCAATTTCCATAGGTTCATTAACCGTTGACGGAGTTAGCTTTGTTTCACAACTACTATCAGGGTACATGTCGTTAAAAGTCGTCTGGTAATTAAGACACTGCATTACAGCCATCTCATAGGTTAGGTCTTTAGCCTTCAACAACTCTCGGCGCAGACGCTCATCACGCACACCCAACACTAGCCTATCTCGTAACTGGCGCTTTAAGTCCGTAAAATTGCATTTTGCGCCTAATGAACTAATGGCCGCTATATATTCTTGCACGCTCTCCCCTTGAGATTGTTGGCGTTTATGGAACTTCCCGGCTTGACATATTTCATTCACTTCAGGTTCATAAAATTTGTCCAAAATCCCTAAAATGTCTTTAAACGGTACGTCCGTAGGTCGCCTAGGTACCAACAGTGACACAATAAGTGAATAAGTTTCTTTGCCGCACTGAGAAAGGAATAATGAACGCGCTTTGAGCCAGTCACTTTCCGCCACTCCCGCGGCGTCTAATGCACAAAGTAGTCTTTCTTTGTATTCACTCCACTTATCAGTTTTAGGGTCAAATTGTCCGGGAAACACAATATTTGCAATATTTGACGCCATAATTACACTCAAAACACAATATTTTCCGAAGTCGCCATTAAAAGATACAACACCAGTCGAGATCAAAGCATAACTGATTTATTATTTAAGTACCCACATAACTTGACATTTTAATTGACAATCAAAATACACAATAAGATTCTAATGTAATAAGAACAGATTTCTTCACTAATGCGAATACGGCATAGCGCGGTCACTTGGCTACTTGGCCTCGACCGCTTAGCCTTTTTATACAATTTTGTTTTAAAAATAAATCAGCTTACATTATTTATCCCATGTCGGAACAAATAATAAACAAACAAAGCCAAATAGATGAGTAACAATAGACTTGCAATAAAAATATTAAATTTTATAGAGGTTTGAACAAAACATTTTTTTTTTTTAATGAAGTACGGGGACGTTCTTAGCCTTCATCATACCTGATGTTAAGTATTGATAAGGCTGAAGATGGAAGCGAGCCTCTCCCGGAATCCCCAATCACTGAGGAACTGGCTATCTTATCTTTAACTGCCGGAACACAACAATGCTGAAAACATTGTTGTTATGGCGTCAGACTTAGATAAGATGGTGGTAGCTAGCCAGGCGCGGATTTACAACAAGTCCTACCACCAACCAAGCCGAATACAATATGTACCCCCGCTGGGAATCGAACCCGGGACCCCTGGGTCTGATACCGGTGGTTGTACCACTAGACCACGGAGGCGGTTAAAACGTTTGAACTTACAATTGATTTTTTTAACAAAAAGCTCAAAACCTTGCACACGTCGCCGCGGCCACGGGTTTGCTCCTATCACCACCGAATGACTGCTCGGTGCAGGGCGGGAGGTTGGTTATAGGGCAGAATGGCAAACGTGGCGTTACCGTTTTTAGTTACCGTAAAAACATGGTTTGGACACTTTGCCTCCTATGGCCGCTTTGAGCGGAATTCCCCTATATATAGTTTTGAGTTAGTCATGGTAGCTATAGTTACTAAAATAAATACTATACGGATATCAAACGCGCATAAATAGGGACAATTACAACTTAGTTCACGAACTAAGTTGTAATTGTCCGTATTTTTATGTTTTTAGGGATTTTTTGATTTTCCGTTTGATATCCATAAAAGTTTAACAACACTTAAAACTTTCTAGTAAAATATTTTATGCTAAGATAAAAATAGTTAGTTGCGTAGTTTGTTTGTTGCGTTTGATATCCGTAAAAGTTGTTTTATTTCTACGAACAGCGCGCGTCAAAATTAAGGTAAGTAATTAAGGTAATACTATAATTATGGACGAAGCGCTTGTATGTACAATTTGAGCAAACAGCTTCGAGGAAAATTCGATTTTTAACTTTATAAATTGTCAAAAAAAGGTTTGTGTCTCGCACAATTTTCCAATTTAAAAACTCTTTTGTTATTTCAAAACAAAACGTTCCAATTTCAAATCAATTAATATCGAATAACAAAGTGCACTCTATTCCCTTGCGATAGGTGCCAGCATCCGATTCCTTTAAAAGCGCATAGTGCACAGATTCATATCGGATATGCGCTTTCCGCTCGAGCGATTGTTCGCGCATGACTGCTCGATTAATATTTTTGAGTGATGACGAGTTAGAATGTCGCGAGGAAAGAACGAGATATGGAAATCGAATTTCTGCGTATGAATACTTTTTTGCTTCGGTCTGCAGGATTGTGATGTTCAATTGTTTTTTATAAACGTATCGTTAAAATGTCATACGGTACGATTGTGTGTAAATTTTAAGTAGTCAGATTTTTGAGTGATGAAGAGTTAGAATGTCGCGCGAAAAGAACGAGTTATGGCAAAACGAATACTTTTCGCTTTGGTCTGTAGAAGTGTGATGTTCAATTCTTTTTAAACATAATAATATAGTCAAATTACCATACGGTATGATCACAGTCTATATACCTATAAGTATCTATCTCCTCTTTAAGATTTAGTTACAAAATCAAAGCGAAAAAGTATTGATACACAATTTACACAATCATACCACAGTGGTATGATTGTGTAAATTGTGTATCAATACTTTTTCGCTTCGATCTGCTGGATTGTGATGTTCAATTGTTTTGTGTTTTATCATATCATTTTTATCATAATTAAGGGATGATTTAGAAAGAAAATCTAAAGTAGTCGATTGGTTTTAAAAATCTAGAATTTTTATTTAATTTAATCAATATAATTTAGTCGCTCGTTCGTAATAGTGACTAGTAGTTTCCTAATGCAAGTGTAACACTTGTTTTGCCGTTGACTGTACCTATAAGATTGATTGATCTACGATTGTCGATATCCAGCTTAACCTAAACGCCTCTAAACGGCCCGATATCAGCAACTTGGGAATCTGTCAATTGTGAACGATTTGCAACCGATACCATCTTTCACCTAAATTAAGAGCTGAGAGAAAATGTGCTTTATTGACGTAGATGTAACAAAGTGTTTGACGAAATTTATTGTTTTTTTTTGTATTTAGTGACTTTGTAGTTTTTCTCGTTAATTTAAATTTCAATCGTTTATTATACCATAATGTAAATAAAATAAATATAAATATAAATAAATATTTCTATACAATCACACCAATTATCTAGCCCACGTTAAGTATCATGAAGAACTTGTGTTATGGATACTACATAGCGGATAAACATACTTATATACTTTTTTTTTGTAAATACATACATAATATACATATTAAACATCCAGACCAAGACAAATAGACATGTTCAGGCACACAAATATTTGTTTTGTCCGGGGATCGAACCCGGGACCTCTGGCGCAGATGGTGGGGTTTAGTACCCCTGCGCCAAACAGGTCGTCATAAAAAAAGGTGTAACAAAAGAAATGGAGACCATTATGGACCCTGTCGGGCACAGCAACTGGATGAAAGGGGGAAGACACTTCCATAGTTTATTTTTTTAATTATATTTTATTAAAACAACCATCTCATATTTCATACATAAAGCTCTTTATTTGACAGTGTCAATATTTATAAAGGTTTTTCTTTAAAAAAAATGTTTTGTGATCATCATCGATTCGTTCGAGGCCTCTCAATAGCTAGATCTGTATCCTAAGCACGTAACGCTGTTGCTAACAATTATCGTTTGATATTAATGTTTTTTTTTTCTTTTGCGATCATGTATCTAAGATTTGTCGGTTTCGTTGCAATCTAGCATCGGAAACTATCTAGTTATACTTTTGGTCGGAAAAATAACAAATTCATGAATGAATGAATGAATGAAATATTCTTTATTGTACACCCAAAAATACATTAAACATAGGTACATTAATTAAAATCAACAACATAAGAGTGGTACAAATGGCGGCCTTATCGCTAAAGAGCAATTTCTTCCAGCAACCAATTCATAGCAATCGAGATTTTTAGTAACAGACCGTAAGTAATCAGGGGTTTTGGTCGCCCATCCAACAAAGGTATGATAAAGGCTAAGAGTCCAAGGTTGTTAATTAAAAAAACTTTAAAAAAAAATGAAAACCGACTCCAAAAAACTATAAAGCAAAAAATAAGCCTTTTGGAGTCGGTTTTTATTTCACATTTTTTTTATGGTAGAAGACGTCCCGTGCTTTGGCTAATAACCTTTATGGCAACTGCTCATCACCTTTTACAAAATGCTGCATTTCCCGGTGCAGGGACGTTACTTATTGAGGAGTTCTCCGAGTACTTCATCATCAGCTCCACTTCATCACATGCATTGAGTCGAGCATAAATTTCTTATGAACCACATTAAAATAATCGTATCGCTTCCGTGAAATGCTAAGTATTTAATAGTTCCTATGACCATTTGTGGTAGTTGTGGTCACCGGGAAAAGCAGCATTTTGTAAATGGTGACGAGGAGTTGTCATAAGGTTATAAGCGTAGGTATGCACGGGACTTCGTCTACCTTTAAAATTGTGAAATAAAAAAATTAAAACCGACTTTAAAAATACGCCTTGGCTGGCACCGACTTCAAAATGTGAATTTTTTGGTTTTTAGTCGGTTTTTTATGAAGACTGTTAAAAAAAAAAATACCTTTCCGATATTTGCTTGAACTCCACGAACGCGCTCAAGCGCCATCTATAAACACACTAAAATCAAGTTCCTCCAAGTATTATACCAGAATGTTGCCAAAAATATTGCCAATATAACCTTTTCGGTTTTATCACCCATTTGTCTTTGGAGTGTCAGCAACACCGATAAAGGCTTTGTTCCTAGTAAATAAGGTTCTTATTTGCGTAACACAGTCTTCTTTTTCGGTAACGCAATTGAACGGTCAACAGCAAATAATATCATATTTCTTCAGACAATTCCGAACTCTTCTGCTTACTTCTTAAAGTTCAAAGTCGATTGGAGAGATTTGACAGATATGTAAAGCCGTAGCTGTTGACTGTACATGTATCGTCATAAAGTGACACCGTTGACCCCAAGTAATGTCGTCCACTTTTATGTTTTATAAGTCTACATAGTTTTATGTGGGATACCAACTGTGCGAGTTGTAAAAATGTCTATAAAATAATATAGTTTTGGGGAGGAGAAATAAAATTGTGTGTATGATACACATACATTTTATTTGTTGTCCTCCTAAAAGTGAAGTCTGTTTGTCTCACGTTGGTTGGGTTATCAAGACCATTTAGATTTCAACTAGATAGATTCAAAAGATAACTTGTAAGTTAATTAAAACACGTAACAACATTTTTAATACTTTCCAGTAAAATATTTTATGCTAAGAGAAAAATAATAATATTGTAATGTCGAGCTATGTTGTGTTTGCGTGCTTTATTTTAAAAAGTCAGTTAATAGTTTTTTTTTTTAAATCATTAAGTTTATAGTTTTCCCGAAAAAACATCAATTCGTATTAACTTTGGTTTTATGCAGTTTATTTATTTATATTTCAATTGATTTTCCAAAGTTTCCACATCTTTTCATACTTTTATACGTAAAACTTAAATAAAAAAAGTTGTAAAACCAGAAAACGTCGCGAGAAAATGCAAGTGAATTAAGACATTTTTAAGTAAAATTCAACCTCTTTGACATCAGAAAGAGCGCTCGCGAACGTAAAACGCCTCTTGGCTTCTCTTCGAATGTCTTAAAGCTTCAGTGTTTCCGGTTGAAATGAAGACACGGTGAAAGTTTTTAATGTTTTCTACAAATGTAAAAATTTTTCTTTTCGCAGACTGAAACTTTTTTTTTCGCAGATTGATAGAAAGTATTTTTACAATAATCAACGCATTAAGTTAATACTAGCTTCCGCCAGCGGTTTCACCCGCGTGGTTCCCGTTCCCGTGGGAATATCGGGATAAAAATTAGCCTATGCTTCTCTCCTTTCAACTAAGTCCTTGCCAAAAATTAAGTCAATTGGCTGCTTAGTTAGGGCGTCAAATCAGTAAAGAGTAGGATTTTCGCAATATGATTTATTATTATTCTCTGAATTGACGATTTCCAGATTGACCTCACTCATGCAATTTGTTGTAGGTATGAAAATTTTGCCCAACAAGATATTCTCAAATCTAAAACCGACCATTTAAGTACTATCTATACTTAAATAATATGTATAATAATTATTGAAACATACTATAACTTATACAATAATTGTTGGAATTTGTGTCAGTTTGTATTTTCGCATTTCACAGCACCATTGTTAGAAAATTTTGAAGAAAATACTGAATACTTGGTTAACATTTATCATACACTAGCGGATCCTCGTGGTTTTACCCGCGTGGTACCTGTTCCCGTGGTAATATCGGGGATAAAATATAGCCTATGTCACTCGGGAGAAATGTTGCTTTCTAATGGTCTAAGAATTTTCTAAATCGGTCCAGTAGTTCATGAGATTAGCGCGTTCAAACAAACTCTTCAGCTTTATAATATTACTAAAGGCCGGGCGCGGTTTCACCCGCGTGGTTCCCGTTCCCGTGGGAATTTTGGGATCATTTATAGCCTATGTTACTACTTGGGGTCTAAGGATTCTCTATACCAAATTTCGTCAAAATCGGTCCAGTAGTTTTTGAGTTTATTCGTTACATACAAAAATACAAATCTTTCCTCTTAATAATATTAGTATAGATTAGTACAGATTAAGGACTTTAAAATGTCATTCCTTTAAGTAACGCATATTTTTGACAGACCTTCAAAAACGCCGTACGGTACTTACTCCACGCAGACAGCCACTAGTAATAATAATATAAATAGCTCAAATCTCCGTCCGCAACTGAAGTTGAAAAATAAAAAAAGGCTTCGCAAAACTTTCAAAGATGTACCATCATGTAGTGGAGAAGCTCTTGAGAGCTTTAAGTGTATCTCTGTCGCTTTCAGCTCGCCTCACGTTTCTTCCTAGACTTCAGTCGTGTTTTAAACTTTTCAAAATGGATATTCAACTGAAAATTTGTAAACGTTTGGAGTATTATGCTGAAATTTTATTTGCGTATTTTTCATTTTAGTTTTTTTTTATCCCAACCACAGTGCACACGTAATTGGACAAAAAAGCGTCATCTCGTTTTATACACTGAACTTCTACAGCAACAGCCTAGATCATGATTCGAGGAATATTTTTTTTCAATACCTACATACCTTAAAATATTTTTTTCACCTCTCACGCTCGGAAAAGGAGGATTTGTTATTCAGTTTCCGCGTTTTTCTGTTTTCCTAGCGCGGTAAAGTACTTTTTTAATTTAATACCTAAATTTAGGTCATAATACGTTCCGAATCGCACTATTGACTTTTTTATACATTTTATTTTTATTTAAAATAACTTTGAATTAGGTATAATACTCCGTTTTGGTTTCATTATATTATTTTAGTTCATTGAATCATAAAAACAATAACAATAAGATTAAACTATTTGTTTTAAGAATTTTATATTAGGCTGGGTGAAATTTCACAACCTATGATTGGATTTCGGAACGTGACATCAATTTTTATTTTTAAATTTGTCTTTGTCTTGTACCTCATGTCAGTGTCAACATTAACGGAATCGTTTTTATTCTTATTAATAAGTAACAATATATTCCTACTTTAAATAACTTTAAATTAACTAATAAATAAATAAATAAATAATAAATAAATAAATATTCGCATACAATTACACCAATTATCTAGTCCCACGTTAAGTATCATGAAGAACTTGTGTTATGGATACTAGATAACGGATAAACATACTTATATACTTTTTTTGTAAATACATACTTAATATACATATTAAACACCCAGACCAAGACAAATAGTCATTTTTTATGATTTTGTAATTTTTGCATTTTTCAATGCTATTTTTATACATATGGTAAATTTTAAATAGAAAAATATTGGAAAAAAATTAACTCGGCCACAAGTGAATTCTCAGACGGGAATCGAACCCGCGACCTTTGGAAATCAAAAGAGCATTGGACCGGATTTCCAAAGGTCGCGGGTTCAATTCCCGTCTGAGAATTCACTTGTGGCCGAGTTAATTTTTTCCAATATTTTTCTATTTAAAATTTACCATACAAATAGACATTTTCATGCACCTAAATACCCAATAATACTCCCTTTTTTATAATTTTAGTTTATTAATCATTAAAACAGCGAGAATAAGGTATATTTAGATTAAACCTTATGTTTAAAGATTTTTTTACCGGAAGTTGACCGCGGAAACAATCATAAAATGTTCCTCGCTGTTGTGAGGTGAAAAATTGTGTGTTGCGCTCGGCAGAAAAGTTTTTAGCGTCTTGTACCTTTGAAATCCTCGCTTCGCTCAGGATTCAATAGAGGTAACTCGCCGCTAAATAACCAACTTTCCAGCCTTGCATAACAAATAACGATTTAAGTGCCGCAAGTTAGGTGACAATTTCAGAATTAACTCATTCCTCGCATTCTATCTGTCGATATATCATAATTGTGTTTAAAAATCAAATTAGTTCTTTATCTTATGCATCGTGAAGTGGTAGGTATGTATTATTTTTTTTCATTTATTACACCTGCAAATATGTGTTTTGTTAGTGAGGTATGTGCAGTTGAACCCGGCGGACACAGTATTTTAACCGACTTCAAAAAAGAAAGAGGTTCTCAATTCGGTTGTTTTTTTATGTATGTACACCGATTACGCCGAGATTTTTGAACCGATTTCCGTGATTCTTTTTTTGTTCGATGCAGAATAGTTGCCAATTGGTTCCATAAAAATTTGGTTTAGTTTGACTCAGTACTTTTTATGTTTTGAGCATTTTTATATATTTCATTTCATATTTGTTACTTGGATGACATGATATTATCTTCCTTTAAAAATTGTGAAATAAAAACTTTTATAAAAAAAATGAAAACCGACTTCAAAACACTAAAAAGCAAAAAATATACCTTTTGGAGTCGGTGCCAGCCAAAGCATTCTACTTTGCGGTCCTACTATTTTATTTTTCTTGCCTTGGCTTGCACAGACTCCAAAAGGTAAATTTTTTGCTTTTTAGTGTTTTGAAGTCGGTTTTCATTATTTTATAAAAAGTTTTTTTTTAAATTGTTTTCATGTTTGTAAGTCCTAAACTTATATGTACCATCTTGTACCTACCATGAATGTATTTTTTATATATGGTAGACACATAATCGTACTTAAAAAAAAAACTGCACACTGGTGTACATCATATTTTTATTAAACACTAGAGGCCGGGCGCGGTTTCACCCGCGTGGTTCCCGTTCCCGTGGGAATTTTGGGATCAAAGTTATCCTATCTCTTAAGTTGGATCAGACTGCTCACAGTGTGCCAATTGAATTTAAAATCGTTTAAGTAGTTTAGGAGTCCATCGCGGACAAACATCGTGACAGGAGATTTATATAATATTAAGATAATACCTATACTAGCGGCCGCCCGCATTATCGGAATATCGAGATAAAAAGTATTCTACGTTTTAGTCAAGGCTATCTACTATATGTGTGCCAAATTTCATCACCACTCATTCAGTAGCTTTTTAGATTGACTCAACTTGGATAGTAAATATAAGAATCGAGAGTTCTAGTAATATTGAAAGAAAGAAAGAAAGAAAGAAAGAAAAAAACATTTATTAGCCACATACACACAGAAGATACACACACACACACACAACAATACAAGGAGCTACAATATTAAGATTTAAATGAAAAACGAATTAAGCGTGCAGGGCCAATAAATACCCCGTCTCAGCATAATGCTACTGAGCCACTAATAGATGTGCAAAGTGACCCAGTAGCGCTGTTATTCTGACGGGGTTTACAAAGGACACAGACAGTCAAAAACAAATAAAATAATAATAGATAAATAACAAAATTTATAAATAAAAATATAAAGCAATAAAATGTATAAATATAAAAAGTCATACAGGTAGATAAATAAAAATATAATATTATGGCATTATGTGCACTGTTGTTTGCCGATGAGTCGAAGAAACGACAGTCGGTGATTGGTTGGCAGACGGGACAGATTGATAGACAAGTATGTCAATGTCATCGCCTCCACCTCACTTCCTTCCACGTCAAATGCGCCACGTTTTGTATTTATGTAAAAATATAAATAATGCCATGTGGTTGTTGCAATACCAAAGCGTTTATGTCCAGCGATTTTTAGTACTGAGCAAATGTTCATCCAGTTCGTAAAGATATGCCCCAATATTGGTAAACATTTTAATAGTTGTGATTAATTTTATTGGCATTTATTATGATAATCCCTACATAAAAGTAGCGTTTAAACTTATTTTCAAGGTCAAAATAATTTTGGCCACCACGCTTGTATGGGGACCGTACACTGTGCGACTGCTGCCAAGGATAAAAAGTGTGTTTTCTTTTTTAGTTTTTCCAATCGTTAACCTAACTTTCGAGGAAAGTAAACGGGAGATCCACGCAGACCTAATCGATAGCGGTTGCTATTCTTAGAAAAATAAATAATTTTTATTTTGCTAGAAAAACGGTTACAATCATAACTCCTAATATTATAAATGTGAAAGTGTGTTTGTTTGTTTGTTTGTCCTTCCTTCACGCCCTATCTTTGCAACCAATCGACTTGATTTTTGGTATTGAGTTAGTTAAAAGGTCGAAGAGTAACATAGGAAGCGCTCATGGCCGCGCTTGACATACTGATCGTATTCGATCACGTTTGTTAAGCAAAGTTCGGCCCGGTCAGGTGTCGGATGGGTGACCGTAAAGTGTTATTATAACTGAGCGCTTCCCTGCTTCGGAGGGCACGTTAAAACGATCGGTCCCGGCTGTTGTCATTTGATTACAGTCGTTAAGCCTAGTCAGGGGCCTTATAGGTGGCTTGATAAACTCTGAGACCAGAGGTGGCCACTAATCCTCACTCGTTAAGAAGAAGAGTAACATAGGATAACACGCGATAGATAACGTGCAGGAACCACGCGAGTGAAACCACGGGCGGTCGCTAGTGATGCCATAAAAGAGAAGTTTAAAATGTTTCGCTAAATCTTTCAGCTTGCAAAAAAAATGAATAACCAAAATCACATGCATAAAAACTACCACCATATTCTAATATTCTTTCCAAAGCAAAAAAAAACAACATCAAGGCTTTCACTACAAAAAAAAAGAATAACAAAAGCCACGTACAACCCCACTGAGAGAACAATGGTTAATCTATTTTTTGTGTGCCAACCGTACAGATTATACCCGCATTGGAACAATAGCTGCGGGGTACGACTATAGATTTTCCCTATGAACAGTCAATTGACGTTAACTTTTACGCGATGACTGTACTGTCATATATTCTTTGGCACATTCGAAATTGGCTATGCGTAGACGTAGGAAAAAGGTAAAGATAACAGAAGTCAGAGTAAAATTTTTGCAACAGAAATAATAATGATGATTCTTTTTGTTTACTTACAGTTGTCATCCTTATTGGTAGTAATATTTATTATACCTATCATAATTGCTGAATGCTCTAACACGGTTTAACTAATAGCCTTAACTTTTTTTACTTATGAATGCCTGGTGTAAAAACTAAAGCAACGAAATGTCCATTAAAAATACTTAAGTAGTTAGTTTTAATATTTCTACTCGACAGATCACGGAAAGCCTAGCGAAATAATTATATAAATTATATTATATTAAATCCACAAGATGTATTTAAATTACACTTTTTTATATAAAAAAAGTAGAACTTATAAAATATGCCTTTTAGCACTAAGCTAGTTATAATTAGAATGTTCGTACTAAGCAATAAATGTCTTTGTTTTCAAGAAGTATATTTTACATATCACAATATCACATATCCCTCGCGTCAGATGACATGTTATCTCAGTTGCCCGAGCCAACAAGCTAGCTTACCGGACTTACGGAGACGAAAATATACGACTGGTAGAAAGACCTTTTATAAATGGTGTTGTTGCAATTTTAATGCGAAAATCTTGAAAGCGAAATTTATGAATTTGCTCAGAGACATCTACATTTTTTTAATGGAACTACGAGCTCTCTGTGCTTTGCTATTAGCATTAATCTGAACGCAGCCGTACTGAAATCGCTTTGGGGACTATACTCTCCGCGGACGTTTCAATGTTTTGATAGCTTAGGGAGTGTAGTCTCCATGGACAGATTACTGGTTCAATTTCAAGAGTCCAATTATCACTACATAGTATAAAACAAAGTGGCTTTACGGTGTCTGTCCCTATGTCCCTATGTATGCTTAGATCTTTAAAACTATGCAATGGATTTTGATGCGGTTTTTTTAAATAGATAGAGTGATTCAAGAGGGAGGTTTATATGTATAATACATGGGTCGAATACCACATTACACCGAAGCGAAGCGAGGGCGGGTCGCTAGTAAATAATAAAATAAATAAATCTTACACTCACACCTATTAACCTAGCCCCAGCCCCCCCTGTGTTATGGCCTATGGGATACTAGTGTAACGGATAAAAAAAAACATATAATACATAAGTATTTTTGTGTAGAATTATATATAACCGTCCATGACTCAGATACGAATGCTCGTATTCATCTTAAAAACATTTGCCCCTACCGGGATTGGAACCCAGAACCTCAGAGTACCGGTGTACGTTCCACTTTACCCCGGAGGTCGTCGAATTTGAGGACAAAACCCTATTAAATTAATGTGAAAGTTTTCTAAGATTGAAGATTTGATTGTTTGTTAGTCACGCAAAAACGGATGAATGGATTCGGATAAAATTGGGCACACGGATAGTTTATTATATATACCTATAAGACCGGGAATCATGCGGATGAAACCGCGTGTAGACAATATCTATTTCTTGTGTCTACCTAGGTAACAACGGGAAGTAAATCCCATGATCTACCCAAGTGAAGCGAAGAGTATGTAATCACTTTAAGTGACAACTCGGGTTGACTACGGACAAAGAGTCTTTTGCTACGCATGTACGGCGAAAGATCTAAAAAAAACCTTGATCGTTTTCGTTGTAAATACAAGTATGAAAAGTCATGGAAAGCATCTTTTTGTCACTGAGATTCTTCTATAAATCTACAACAGGTAAACAATCGGTATCTGATGTGAAGTAATGATACATCTAAAAAATGAATCGCGCTTCTCTCGAAATCCTCAACCAATGAGGAACTGGCTATTTTATCTCTAACTGCTCGAACACAACATCACTAAATACATTGTTATGGATTCTGACTCTTAATAAGGTGGTGGTAGCCAGCGAGGCGGACTTAGAACAAGTTTTCACTGGAAATCAAACTCGAGACCTCTACATCTAATACTAGAGGTGTTATCACTTGCCCACAGAGGCTTGACTGCCTCTGTGGGCTAGTGATAACACAGAGGCAGTCAAAGCTTCGCTTTCGATAAAGCCTGTGCTTTATAAATATTCCGTTATTTCTCTGATAACTCTTATCGACGATGTAATCAAATCTTTTAAATGAATTAACAAATATTCATCTTAACCAATGTCTAGATCGAAATAGATAAAACCTCAAAAATTCAGAAATATGATTTACAGATATTTTATTTATATTTCTCCTTGTTACAGGAAGCCGGAAAAATGGCTGGCAAAATACTTCTTTTAATGGCTTCCATATCCGCTGTGAAAATGGGTGAGTGTATGCTTTAGACTTATATTTAAATATATTAATGGCTATCAGCCTTTTTTGTTATTTCTGTATAATTCTGTGCTAAACCTAAAGACTGTAGTTTACTTGTATATTGGATTCCCAAGTAACATTTGATTCGGTTCTAGGTTGTAAAAACTTCCTTTAGTTGGAAATTTCCAAAGGTCGTGGGTTCGAGTCCCATCTGAGAATTCACATGTGGTCTAGTTGATTTTTTCCAATATTTTTCTATTTAAAATTTATCCTAAGTATAAAGATATCATTGGAAAATACAAAAAATATAAACTTCCTTTAGGTTTAAAATGGTCGTGGAAAGGTTAGTGCTGTTGCTTTCAGGTCATCTTCTGTAATTGAGAATGATTAATAAGTCCTAAAACTAAAAAGCTATTATTAAAACCTTAGAGCCACTGACAAGAGGTTAAATTATCATTAGTAAACCTATGTTTAAAGAGCTTTTAGTCATAGAAACTTATATTTGTTTTTGACTCCTGATTAATTTCTGGCAAGGCAAATGCTAATGCTAAATTGAGATCTAAATGGTTCAAGTTTTAACTTATATATTACCTTATAGTTGTGAATGTTGAAATTACCTTTAAGTAATTTCTAAAACCTTAGTAGAAAACGAAAAATATGTCGCGTAATTCCGCAAGAAAAAATGCAGATGCAGCCCAGTGACACACCTTGCACCTTCACCGACTACTCTACACGTGTTTCGCCCACACACGGAGCATCCTCAGGAGTTGTTAGACCGTGCCAATCTCAGCACCGAGTGAGTAAAATGGCCCCAAACAGCCGTATTTAATGCTTCCCACTCCCCCCCCTCCCCGCCCCCCGTGTGACGCATCGCGACTATAAGAGTGAGACAGAGTAATAATTAATGGAAATTGTTATAATAAATGTAAATTAAATGTAAAAGATATAAATATGTGATATCGATGGTTTTTTTTTTTTTTTTTGTTTTTTTTTTTGTTTTTTCTTTTTTTTAATGAATCCCTATCACTGTTTGTTTGTCTACAAATACGCAGAAGTGGGGAGGAAGAAACATTTATCTGATCGTTAAGTATGGCTCCATCAACATTATGTTTGATAATTTCTAATTGTTCCAACACGTTCAGTCGTAAACTTTTATTACAAGTATGTAAAACCTCGTAGGAATGCCCATCAGATAATTGGTGACCGGTATCTAATAAATGTTCCGCGAAATGAGATCGTTCTGGTCGGGCATCTCATTTCGCGGAACATTTCGCGTTTCTTCCTCCCCACTTCTGCGTATTTGTAGACAAACAAACAGTGATAGGGAATCATAAAAAAAAAAAAAAAAAAAAAAAAAAAAAAAAAAAAAAAAAAAAAAAACCATCGATATCACATATTTATATCTTTTACATTTAATTTACATTTATTATAACAATTTCCATTAATTATTACTCTGTCTCACTCTTATAGTCGCGATGCGTCACACGGGGGGCGGGGAGGGGGGGAGTGGGAAGCATTAAATACGGCTGTTTGGGGCCATTTTACTCACTCGGTGCTGAGATTGGCACGGTCTAACAACCTCTGAGGATGCTCCGTGTGTGGGCGAAACACGTGTAGAGTAGTCGGTGAAGGTGCAAGGTGTGTCACTGGGCTGCATCTGCATTTTTTCTTGCGGAATTACGCGACATATTTTTCGTTTTCTACTAAGATATGGATTTCCGCCAAGTAACGCCTGATTCTATCAAATATTTCTAAAACCTTTAGGCCGTATTTGAGTTGTCATGATAACCGAATTAGGAGTCCGTGGTTAAAATCCAAACCTATTAGCTACTGTTTTGAGCAGAAGGCATGATAAGTCTTGCAAGAAGTCTTTAACCGTGTTAGTTGTATCCGTGACTTCAAAGCAGTACGTTATCGATTGACTTGCAAGATCAACCGACACAGGATGATACCAAAAAACCGGAGTGGAAATTTTAAACGTAAAGTGCATAAAAAATCTAAAAAATAATAAATACATCGGTAAGTTTTGATTATTACTCATTAAGCAAGCTGGTGTGATTACTAGGTAGGTATATGACAATGCGAATCCTCTTGTTATACTAATTTTAGTAATTGGTTCAGTCAATATATGATTTTTCGTTAAAGGGGATTTTACTGTTTGTTACCAAACTGCTTACATATATGGCCCTGTCCTAATTGGTCACCGTACAACCTTGATCGAAATTTGGCTCACAATTAGTAGATAGACTAGATAAAAAAATAGGGTACTTTTTAATCCGATGGAAACCGTGGGCGGCCACTAGTTAAATATAATTCTTTAACTTCCCCCACAAACTTTGACAGTTGCGATTACTCGGACGACGAAAATCGAACTTGTGTACATCTCTTATCTTATCTCAGAGAAATGTCACTTTGTCATCTCTTTATTAAAATTTAACGTTTTTAATTAATTATTTTACATTATTAAATAAATTACTTTAATGACAGCATTGTCAAAATAGAATCAAAATTTCGCCGTTCCCATTCTTTCAAATTAATTTAGTTGTAACTTCCTCTAACCAGACTTTGAAGTTTCACAAATTGTTTTATAAAATTTGCATAAAACCATCGACCACAACGACAGCATTCCAATTTTCCGTTCAAAAGTTTTAATTAAGCCACGAAATTAATTTTGGATTAACTTATTCGATGCCATTTTATATTTTTCCCGCGTACTCGAATGTCAATTTGGCTTTTTCATTGTATTGGCAAAATTTTAATATTGAACGGAAAATGTATTAATTTATTAATAAAGTTAAAAATTAATAAGCCGTGTAGTGTCGGCTTAGAATAGCAGGGTCCATATTCGGCTGCATAAAAAAGAAAGGCACATTTTAGAGCTGCATAACGTTTTTTGGCATACCCATCATTTCGCATAACGTTCAAACAGAATAAATCATAACGCATACTTTTTTTCTCCATAACCGCTTTTGTAATAATGGTATTTCAGTATATATTTTGTTCGCATAAATGTTTTCACCGTAATGATTACTAATCATAACATTTATTGGCATATCAATCTTTATCACAAAATATATTTCAAAAACTTTAATGTCATGCAAGCATGCAAGCAAACAAACAAGCAAGCAAGCAAGCAAGCATGGAATCAAGATTGCAAGCAAACATACAAGCAAACATTCAAGCAAGCAAGCAAGCATCCAAGCAAGCATGCAAGCAAGCATCCAAGTAAGCATGCAAGCAAGCATGCAAGCAAAGCAAGCATGCAAAGTAAGCATGCAAGCACATGCAAGCATGCAAGCATACATATGGGAAATACACGTGTCCGGCGCTGCGGGAAGTGCAGCCCCTTCGCCCTTGCGTATCAAAACACAGACACCGCGATCGGCTACGCAGCTTCGGCTTGCGCGGTGACTGCGTTTCGCTACGGCGGGCGGGGACTGCTCTCCCTCCGCGCCTCCGGGCTCTAAATTGCACTCTAGTATTGGGCATACAAGTACCACGGCAAGGTGACCAGGCAAGGTGGTCGGGATTGGGACCTAATACCCTACCAAACACGCTAACTTAAACATAAATTTTAACTCTTAATTATTGATGGTTTCATAGTTTATGATAAATTGCCTTTAGACGCATAACAATCGTCGTCGTCGTCTCAGCCACATGACACCCACTGCTGGGTATAGGCCTCCCCAAGGATCTCCACAACGATCGGTTCTGCGCAGTCCGCATCCAGCGGCTTCCCGCGACCTTCACCAGATCGTCGGTTCACCTTGTCGGGGGCCTGCCCACGGAGCGTCGTCCTGTGCGCGGTCGCCATTCCAGAACCTTTCCGCCCCAACCTTCCCAGTCCAAGAGCTTAAAGATGTCCTCCAACGCAGCTGTGAACAGTTTCGGAGAAATGACGTCTCCCTGTCTCACACCTCGCTGCAGTTGGATTGGACTTGTGCTCTGGTTCTGTAATCGGACCGACATGGTGGCATGTTCATATAAGTACCTTAACACCTCGATATACCTATAGTCCACTCCTATAGACCTCTGGAGAGACTGCAGCAGCGCCCAGCTCTATCGAATCGAAGGCTTTCTCATAGTTCACAAACGCCAAGCAAAGTGGCAGATTATACTCCTCGGTCTTCTGTATAACCTGCCGCAGCGTATGGATGTGGTCTATAGTGCTAAAGCCTTTTCGGAACCCGGCTTGTTCGGGAGGCTGGAAGTCGTAATGACTCTCGAAAACAACTTATAGACATGGCTTAGAAGTGAGATGGGTCTGAAGTTCTTCAAACGGGTGTTATCTCCCTTTTTGAAGAACAAAATCACCTCACTTATATTCCATGCCCTCGGCGTTTTGCCCTCGACGATGACGGAATTGAAAAGCTTCTGGAAGACTTTGAGTATCGGCTTACCGCCCGCTCTCAGAAGTTCTGTAGTGATTCCGTCATCACCCGCCGCCTTGTTGTTTTTGAGCTGTTTGAGAGCCATATTAATCTCGTACATAATAGATAATTGCAAATTAGGTAATAGCCCCGCTGAAAAGTTAATTTCAGATTCTTCAAAGTTACATACATTCACTCACCCCATAAATACCTTGGGTGTTGGGAGAGCATCTAAGGTGCAGAATGAGAATGAAATGTTAAAAGATCAGTTTCATAGAAGCTACCACAGACCTATATACCGTGCAATTTTTTTATTGACCCAAGCTTAAGGGGAAGGTCATGTTAAGTGTTTAGAATAAAATGAATAAGGAATTTTATTTTTTTTAAATATTTTAATTTTTTAATAATTTTTATTTTTATATTTTATCGACAATCATTCGGATATAATACCCAAACAACACCAAAAATGAAAAAATAAAAGCAAAAAAGAAATTAAATAAGTAAAAATACTAAAACAGCTGATCGCCGGCGCGGTGCTCGCGCGGTCACTAGCCCGCGACGCGACCTGTGTCGACCCCACACAACCACACGCTCGCATGTGCCTTCTGACTACCGATCCATTTCTACAACTGAGACGAACCCCGTAAAAGTTCAAACGTTTGTTTATAAAATAAATTTTATTAAAAAAAAACCAGAATGTAAGTACTTACAAGCAGCTAACCTGGTGTTTAAGGTAAATAAACAGTGTATGTAAACTGTCCATCAATTTCGGCATTATTCTCAAAATCCTATATTTTTTATTATTTACTCTTGATGTGCTTAGAAGTTACGCACAGGAATCTGGGATGCATACAAGCAAGCGCCAGCGACGGACGCAAGTAGGTACATAAATCGTATCGTGCCGCTCCGTTTCTTAGCAATTCTTCCGCTCAAATGGTACACCTACAGACTATTGTAACATTTAATAAATACATTTCGCCCTTTTTTACTATAAACTTATAGTACCTAGGCAGGCAGCTGCGATACTGAAATAAAATTACTGTTACGGATTAAAATGCTCACAAGTTTATAATACATTTAAATAGCAAATTGGTGTTTTAGAGTTTGGATACATGTTTTTAATCAAAGTAATAATAAAAGACTATTCATCGATTTGCATAAACGCTGAGCCTACCCTTCAATAGCTATGTGACACGTCGTCAGATACTTCTTTTTGAGTGTATTAAACATTACTATACTACGCTTATTGTTATTTCATAAAATAACAAAAACCTGGATTCTTTAGTAGTAGTTTAAAAGTAAGATTTAAATAAAACGAATAATCTAGCATACCCAGTGCTAGCGCTCCTGCGCAAAAATGCCTGCCGCCAGAATTGTTGTCTAAATTGACGGTTAACACAAATACCTGATGAGTGTGATTGAGACTTGCGCTTGTGTGTACAAAATTCCAATAAACTGACATGCTTAATAAATAATAAATTTGAACGGACTAAGATTTGGAACTTAGCTTCATCCTATTAAATAAAAAAGTGTGGGTCCAGAATTGATACCATCCTTCCAAGGAATAATTTAAATAAGTTTAATTTAATTTGAATTCATCAACAAAAATAGGTACAGCATTTAAACACACTGTTTTTTTTTTAAACACAATGCGATTAATTACTTAAATAATGTTTTATTTCAATGATGGTACGCACAAAAAAAATTATAAGTAAGATGCATTCATGTTCTCTTCTAAAAGTCATAGCGAAATTAAAACTTTCAATCGTTAATCATAAATCATAATGCAGTGTAGGTGTACTGATTCTTTGCGTTTTGCCGGTGCGCCTGCCGAAAGGCGGCACGGGGCGGCGGCATGACTTTGTGTCAAAGTACCACAGTGATCAAAAATGACCGTTCTAATAAGGGTGCATACATACTTTTCGATGAACTGTGTAAATTCTGTAATTCAACTTTACTTACTAAAGTTCAATCTCTATTCGTAGTAAGCAATAAATTTTTTACTGATAAAAAAAATACATAGTTGATTTGATATCTATTCAATTCGATATGAGTTGAATGAACAGTGCGGGCCAAAACTTAAGATGTACTTAGTGTGAACTAGGCCTAAAGCACAGAATAAAAATAATTATATCGCGCTCTGATTTTATTTATTCAGTTTGCATTTGCATGTTACTCTTGCTTGTCGCGCGCGTTTGCAAACATAAACATGCCTCGTCGGTATACCAACCAGGAGTACCTGGAGATGGTCATTTGTTATCGGGAAAGCAATGAAGTGCTTAGAGCTGCGGTGCACCTCTATCATGAAAGGTTTGGTTTGGTGTACGAGTCGAGCATCGCACAATTTTGAGAGCTGTTTCATTATTTCGTGTTTTAACTACTTATTTCAAGATAACCTAAGAATTCTAAAATGATAACGTTATTCAGGGAAAAAAAGGTCATGATTTAGTTATTATTGCATTAGTTCATCATTCCAAAGCCTGTTAAGTGTGATGGAAAGTTATCACCTTTCTAGTGTTATTAATGAAAGTGTTGAAGGAGACTCGTTCGACATTAAGTATGTAAGTATTATGATTTTAAATTGGTATTTCTATTTTATCTTGAAAGTCGTTTGTAATTATTAAATTTTTTGCTGATGTTGGTTTAAGATAAAACGCAACTTTCCCGCGTAAGTAACGTAGTTAGGCAGTGTGATCGTTAAGTTAGAAGTTGCAAACAGTGGTTTTGTTTGACTATTTGGGTTAAGTTTTAATAAGTATCCGAAAAATCAACGATTACATTGTTTTGACAAAATAAAAAAATGGTAATCACTTTCCGAGAAAATAACAGTAGGTAGTACGGTTGGTACTGTGATGTGACCGTAATCGTAAGTTGGTTTTATCTATAGACGTTTATTTATTCATTAACTCGTTTGAAAAATTCTTTCATTTTGCTTGTCTCGTCTCAGTTGTAGAAATGGATCGGTAATCAGAGGGCATAGGAGAGCGTGTGGTTGTGCGAGGTCAACACAGGTCGCGCCGTGAGCTAATGACCGCGCGCGCACCTACCGCGTCGGCGATCAGCTGTTTTAGTATTTTTACTTATTTAATTTATTTTTGCTTTTATTTTTTTATTTTTGCCTTTGTTTGGGTTTTATATCCGAATGATTGACGATAAGTTATAAAAACAAAAATTATTAAAAAATAAAAGTATTTTTAAAAAATAAAATTCCTTATTCATTTTATTCTAAACACTTAACATGACCTTCCCCTTAAGCTTGGGTCAGTAAAAAAATTGCACGGTATATAGAGATAGACGAAAAAAGCGCTTCAAACTGTATGAGAACTTATCGTGTCGAATTTTTCGTACCTACGATGACGTTACGAGCGAGATTTAGTGATGTAAATGTTATTGACGAGCTCTTGCAATAAAGCACTGCACAATTAACCATTTTCGTTTCTGAATGACGCGTGTTTTCATGGCAATGGTCTCAAGCGGACTGACTTAGGTCGTAAAACTTTGACCGTGGATCAAAATTTTTGACACGCATTGTAGGTACAAGTTTACCGTCTATCTCGATATAGGTTTGTGGCAGCTACATATGTTTTCGATTATAGTCAATTGATTATGCTTCTACTTTCTGCACTGAAAAAACTAGTACTGGCCATCATATGTTTCATCCAGCAAATCTCTTCTTTTATCGTATGAGGATTAGTGGCACCTCTGGTGTCAGTCTATCAGACCACCTATAAGGCCTTTGACTTGGTTTAACGACTGTTATCAGATGAAATCAGCTGGGACCAACGGTTTGCCCTCCGAAGCACGAAAGCGCTCAGTTGTTAAGCCACTTTACGGTCACCCATTCGAGACCTGACCAAGCCGAACGTTGCTTAACAAATGTGATCGAATAAAATCAGTCTGTCAAGAGCGGCAATGAGCGCTACGTCCAGCATGGGAGATCATTATCATGCATTTGACGTATTTGGTAATTGTTTTCCAGAAGCATACTACAATTTATCACATAAATCTTTTTCTTTTATTTTCTTTTTTTATTCTTCCAGTATTTTCTCACCCCAGGTGTTACTATAAAAATTCTATACAGCCTTATGATAAATTCTCGCCATCAGGGGTATTTCTCCACATATTTCTGTGCTCCAGCAATTTGACACTGACATATTGCCCGATATATGTTTGGGAAACACCCGATTTTGTGCGCTAATCGAATATACAACTGAGTTATTGATGTGATCTTCATAATAATAGAATTTCCTGTTGGATTTATTGTTGTGACATATTATTTTTCTGTTCTTTATCTATCAAAGAAGATTTTGGGTATGGTAAATCTGTTTACAATTCGAAATACGAAATAAATAACGTACGACGCACATAATAATTTGAGTCGGCAAAAATGAAAATATTATAATAAATCTTATTGTTAATATTTATGTTCATACTTATTACCTACATATTAATCTAATATTTTATAAAAAAAAACATGACTGAAAACCCATTTTTTTTTATTAGTAAGCATCAAGCTTTGGTCATGCGTAACTATCGCGAGCAAGCCATTAATTAAGAAGAAGATGCTTTAGTTATCTTAAAAAAATACCAAAATTATGTTTTATCGCTTATTATTGCCACGTTACGGAAGATAACGACAATTGAATTAAGAAATTAAAGGGAGATGAATGCTATGGAAATACTGACTGAGATATTAACAAGATTTATTACCATGAGAATAGGACGTCGATATACATCTACGTTAGTAATAGTTAGTATATTTTGATACAACACTAAAACTAAAGAGTTAAACTAAGTTAAAATAATCGAAAGGGTACGGAACTGGAGGTCTACTCTCTAAGCACGAAACCCGTAGTTTCGGCCTAAGTTACGGACATTTCCTACTCCGTATCATCTACGGACAGCTTATTAGTTCGGATACCCGAACTAAGAATTAATGAGAATACGTTTTGACATTGTCCCTACACCCAATGTGTTTGTGCCGTTTGTCCAAAACTAGTACATCCGAAATCAATAGAAAGTAGGCTCCATCCGTAGTATCGGGAAACTTACGGACGGGAGCCCGTATCTTAGTTGACGGGCTTAGCGAGTAGGCCTCCTATTAGGACGGCTGCTCAGGGGGTGTGCTTGGCGTGCAGCGCACAGGACTGGTAGACTGGCGATGTGCAGCGACACGTCAACATTAAAAACAATTAGGTACAATCGGGGAACTTCCCGGTCGACCAGTAGAGATTTTTAGAAAAACGTTTTTTCGAATGTTATATGGTTAAAGAAATGATTTATTATTTAAATAAAATACCTATTACTAATCTATAATTTGTGATATAAACGTTTTCTATATGTAAATCTATTACTTTTTAAAAGAACGCTCGCTAAAAAACTCTACTGGTCGACCGCGAAGTATCCCGACTGTACGTTATTTTGAAATTCAGATAAAAAAATGAAATAGCAATAAATTGAAGAAATTACAAGTAAATAGTAAATATTTACAGCTTCAATTAATAAAAGAGTGGTAAGAAATATTGGGAACAACATACGAAGTTATATTTTGCACCAAAGTAAATCAAAGGTATTAGAAAATTGTTGGAAAAGACAAAACATATAAAAAAAAATGTAGATATGCGTCCATTTTACTTTTGAATTGAAGATAACTACATTATTTCATGACCAATGAAAAACTTAGATCATAGCTCTTTTCTTATTAAATATTTGTAACATTTTTATATCAAAGGTTATATCATTGTTAATTATTGTACTATTCACAGCTTCCTTAGCATAAATATAATCTATTCAATTTTCAATTCAATTCAATTTTATTGCAATCCACAAATGGTAACAAGATGGTAACATAAAGAGGGTAAGTACATTATGGACCCTGATAGGGCACAGCAAATAGTTTTTTTTTATTTTTTTTATCTAAAGACTATTGTACTACAATTAATGGAATTATTAATAAAATACTTCCAAGAGTACCAGAACAATCAAAGGGAACTCCCTTTGATTATTCTGGTACTCTTGCAATGGCACACCTGGGCCCGTAGACAAAGTAACATCGTTATGTAGCGAAACGATAATTCGATTCGTTATTGTCTATATTCGCCAATTAACTTGCGGTAAGACCACGTGATTTAGCGCGGCCTATGCCAATCCGCCAATCCCATACATTTAAGTCTTTACGAACTTCGTTATCGTTTTTGAATTGTTACTTTGGCTAGGGGCCCTGGTTTCACAGGACACAAGTTCAAAACACAAATTTGCTAGTAGTAGTAGGATTTATTTCTAAGAGCTTTTAAGGACGACGCAGCATTCGGGATGCTTCGAAAAATCTTCACGTCCATCGACGAAAATCTATGACCAGTGTGTATTCCCTTTGATCACCTAAGGCAGTGAAACGCCGCTAAATATGAGTCTCTTAAGTAGACACAGCGAGAGAGCCAGCTGGAGAGAGCCATGCTCGCGTTTCCCTACGTTCCTGATTGAATCAGAAATGAAGAGATTCATAAGAGAACTAAAGTAACCGATAGTGCTTGAATCAGATTTGAGATTTACATAAAGGAAAAAGTATTCTAAATATTGACCTCGGTAGTAAAGTATCTATACCTTAAAAAGTCTTAATAACTAAAATGATTAATATTTATTTTCGCTTATTTTACTTTTGTATTAATTAAGCAATCAAGAAACGAATCCAATAACATTAATCCTTCTATCTATTCTAATTATAACCTAGCTCGATAAAAATATTTCATTTTCTATCTTTGAAGTGTTTTGAAGCAAACAGCAATGAGAACACGAGAAATATATTAAACTCCAACAGCACGAAAAAATGTAACTCGTAAAATCATTGGTCTGTGCAAATTTTAATGAGTCCAAACCACTACAAGCGCTTTTTTTAAGCCCAGCCACAATTATTATCTGTGTATTCGTGGTACGAAATATTTGCAACGCTGGCAGTACAATGTTTATTCCTTTGATCTCTTTTTAATGACAACTACGCGCACTGATGTGCGTAGGGCTTAAAAACAGACTTTAGTTTTTTTTATTTTATTTGAATGTAGCAAAATAGGCTTTACGAAAATTTTGTGATTGAATTGATGAATTGGATTTTGCTTTCAATGTAAGGAATAAAAAGGGAGAGCTCGATGTTGCCGTTGATTACCACTCTGAATTTTACGGTTTTTAAGCAACTTTCGCAAAGGCCAGTCATAGGACGGGTGACCAAAAACGTTTACGTCGAAATTTTTCGTACTTTGTAAGGCATAGTTCGTAAATTTTTGTGGAAAGTCGATGTTTTTTGTCTCAATTTTCCAGAAAATTCAGTGATCTATCTCCTCCTAAATTATGTTGGTGTCTTACAAATAACCCTCTATATTTTGTTCTACAGAAACTTGAAGTAATGTACAGTCTACAGCACGTACGGCTTTACACTTGCACTACGACAACCACCGCTAGTATAAACGACATGAATAAATAAAATACGAAACAAAATAATTGCATACAAACACATCAATTATCTAGCCCTCGTTAAGTATCATGAAGAACTTGTGTTATGGATACTAGATAACGGATAAATATACCTTTAATTTTTTTTTGTAAATACATACATAATACACATGTTAGACACCCAGACCAAGTCAAATAGACATGTTCATGCACACAAATATTTGTCTTGTCCGGGGATCCCGGGACCTCTGGCGCAGAAGGCGGGTATAGTGCCCCTGCCGCCAAACAGGTCGTCAAGGCGCTCGCGTGGTCAAAACGTTTTATTTTATGATCAACGGGGAGACTCTTACATCATACCTGATGTTAAGTATTGATAAAGCTGAAGATGAAAGCTAGCCTCTCCCGGAATCCTCAATCACTGAGGAACTGGCTAGCTTATCTCTAACTGCCGGAACACAAAAATGCTGAGAGCATTGTTGTTATGGCGTCAGACTTAGATAAGATGGTGATAGCTAGCCAGGCGGACTTACAACAAGTCCTACCACCAACCAAACCGAATACAATATGTACCCCCGTTGGGAATCGAACCCGGGACCCCTGGGTCTGATACCGGTGGTTGTTACCACAAGACCACAGAGGCGGTTGAATGTAAAGTCTGGTGTGCTTTCAAGTGTATTATGTTAAGACTACGATTTAATTAAAGTGTATATTGTCAGATGATTCTGTCTACTAATTAATTTTCTACTCAAAACGGAATTACGTTGTGAAATATCAGAACATCGCTGTGTTTCGTAATAAATATAACGTGCTTAGTGTGTACACCTCTTTGTTGTATACATCAAACGATTGAAGTGTATGAGGAATTATTATAAAATAATTGGCATGATCTTTGTTGGTATAAAGAAGCTTTTTGTGTAATTCGCTAATTCCTTACCAGTCTATGAAGAAAAAATAACTCGATAAGTCGATGTTAATTATTGTTGACTTATTGTTTCCCTATAATTGGTTTTGAGCTAAAGTATATATTCAACCATGATGTGATCTAACTCTCAGGGATATATTTATTTTATTTGAAAATACAATATATAATCTTAGGGCGCGTTATATAACACGAATTCCATCACCGCGGCCGCAGCGCGGTGGGTCTGCTGTTTTAGGAAATCAAGCTTTGTAGCAACTATGTAATGTGTACGTCCGAGAACATTCGAGCAAAATTTACGTGTCAACGTCGCGCAGCCGATATGAGGTTGCAGCGCGGTTAAGTAACTGCTAAGAATTCGTACGTTGTGGACTAGTCAATAAAGTTTTAATTGCTATAAAAAAAAAAACAAGTACGCGACCAATCGCGTCGTCTACTCTTCTTATTCATATGGTTTTCGTCTGTAGTCTGTAACGAAAATGTCTTTAGTCGGATTTTTGTTCAGTCGAGTAACTTGACAAGTACCAAATGTAATTTTGTAAAAATAATGCTGCTTTATAATTTAGCTTTAATGTTAATTGAGTACATACGTGAATGGAATAAATATTTACTGATCTTGAATTGGATCTAAGCAAATCATTACGAAAAACCGTTTAGAGCAGAATTATTTTTACAAAGTGACATTTACACCTGACAAATTACTCTACTACTAAAAGTCTTCCCGTCGCACTATTGTTTCCGGACAACGTCTTAGATTCAAATAATGCTAAATGTGGCGTCGTTGAGGTTGTCGTTATGAGATTTATGTTTATACATTCCACTCTCAAGAATCAACTTCGATACTCTGCCTTCTTATCGTTTCGACGACAAAGGACATGTCCCAATTTGGGCCCCGTCTATGTACAATCGGGGAACTTCCCGGTTGACCAGTAGAGTTTTTTGGGAAACGTTTTCTCGGAAAGTACTAAGGTTAAAGAAATAATTTATTATTCAAATGAATAACCTGTTAATGTTCTAATATTTGTGATAAATAAACTAACTATGTATCTATTATTTTTTTAAATAAAACTCCCTAAAAAAATCTACCGGTCATCCGGGAAAATCCCCGACTGTACACCACCCCCAAAGATTGAGAAAAATTTACTGATTCTGAGAAAAATGAAACTAATTTTATAAAATGCATGGTTAAGTGGTTATTGATGAAAACAAATAAGTATTTTTTACTGGAAATAAGGAATCAAATATGACAACTCGACGTTAAAAACAACTGTCAGTGTCACTGTTATTGAGTTCACTCTGTGTTCAACTGTTATTCTATTGACTGACAGTGACAGTGACAAAATGACATCTTCCGCCATGATGTATTTTTGATCTGAGTTTGCATTAAATTCATTGTTCCTTTCAGAAAACAAAGCGGTTTTAAAGAAATTGAGTAATTATAAACTGTTTATCGTGTTTTAAGTACCTTTTGGTATACTGTACACAAACGTGGATCAAATTTCATAAATTTTTGGACATCACCTTAAAATTTTTACCGTTATGGCTCAGAATTTGGCCTCCTCGGTAGAGTTGTCGGTGGCAGCCATTACACACAGCTTACGTGCAGGTTTCAGGACAAGCTGGTCACGATTTGAGGTGGACCATTGTTCGAATAGCACCACATAAGCAGCTCTGATTGGCGCCATCTGCAAATATCCACCTGGACACATTTTCCTTGCTCCGACTGACCTATTAAACCCACAAGAGCATTACAAGGGTTTTAAGTCATATTATTTCTATACTTCTTCTTATTTTAGGTCCATTTAAGGTGGATAGTAAGGCCATATAAGGTCGATATTATGTTAACCCGTTATAGTAATTTAAAATTTTATGAGCAGTCGAAGTCACAAACTCTGTCATAATTCAAAGCTCTTTGACCTCAATAGAAATAATAATTCGCAAAAACAACACACATAATAAAAACATCGTATTCAGATGCATGTTTGCATACGGGGATGCGCTGGCACTCATTAAAATGCATGAACCCACGTCCGGAACTGTGCAAAGAGTTTTTAAGTGGCATGGAGTTTGTTTTGTGCATACGAATTGCTGTCATCTCAGAGAAGGGACGGAAAGAAAAAATACTTATAGCTTATAAAAATATAATGAAAAAAAATATTTTAGCGATTGCTGGTTCAATTTGTTATTGTAACGCTGAAGCTCGGTGAGGCGCGGTTTTTGAAGCTCAAACAGAGTTAACAAGGAAGAACATAATTTCTTCCCTTGATTTTTTTATTTATTGACGACTCAGTATCTTATCTGAGAGATGCGTGTGGTGCGTTTCCCAAATGAAAAGTTATATTATCTCGAAAAAAAAAATTGCTGTAATAGATTTTTCTTAATATACTAATATTATAAAGCTGAAGAGTTTGTTTGTTTGAACGCGCTAATCTCGGGAATTACTGGACCGATTTAGAAAATTCTTAGACCATAAGAAAGCTACATTTCTCCCGAGTGACATAGGCTATATTTTATACCGATGATATTCCCACGGGAACGGGCACCACGCGGGTAGAACCGCGAGGATCCGCTAGTGATTAAGATAAAGTGTTTCAAAATGATTTATATAAAAAAAAGATAATATTTTGAAATCCTTTTTTCTATAATCTATGAAAGTTCTTCACTGTAAAAAGCTCTAGCAGAAATAATCCGTCTAGCAATAAATCATTAAAACTACCGTCTTTTAAGTATCATAAAAAAAAACGATAAGGCGCCTCATTTCAGTTGAGAATTTTTATTTCATTTTAACATAATTTAAATATAAATAAAAAATGCGAAAGTGTGTTTGTTTGTTTGTCCTTCCATCTCTTTGTTTTTTTATATGAAGTACGGGGAGACTCTTAGCCTTAATCATACCTGATGTTAAGTATTGATAAGGCTGAAGATGGAAGCCAGCCTCTCTTATCTTTAACTGCCGGAACACAACAATGCTGAAAACATTGTTGTAATGGCGTCAGACTTAGATAAGATGGTGGTAGCTAGCCAGGCGGATTGACAACAAGTCCTACCAGCAACCAAACCGAATACAATATGTACCCCCGCTGGGAATCGAACCCGGGACCCCTGGGTTTGATACCGGTGGTTATACCACTAGACCACGGAGGCGGTTAAATTTCGCCCTAACCAAGCAACCAATCATCAGCTTGATTTTTGTCATAGAGTTAATAACTTAGTGGAAAGTACAGATAGCAACATGTGCTTCTTTCTTTCCCAATATTCCCACGGGAAAGGAAACCACGCTACTGTAACCGCCAGCGGCCGCTTGTTTGAAATAAAATTTCAAATTCGTAAATCCAGAGATAAGTCCATTCAAACAAAATCTTCAGCTATATTACATAACTATTTTCACTTCCTAATGAGGTCTTCTTCTTATCGAGTGAGGAGTTAGTGGCCACCTCTGGTGTCAGAGTTTATCAAGCCGCCTATAAGGCCTCTGACTTGGCTTAACGACTGTAATCAAATGACAACAGCCGGGACCGACGGTTTAACGTGCCCTCCGAAGCACGGAAGCGCTCAGTTGTAAGGCCACTTTACGGTCACCCATCCGACACCTGACCGGGCCGAACTTTGCATAACGAACGTGATCGAATACGATCTGTCTGTCAAGCGCGGCCATGAGCGCTTACCTAATGAGGCCTTACCTAATGAGGTAAGGTCTCATTTTTGTTCTTTCCCCATAATACGAGTACAAGAGTTCTTCTTTTATTATGCATCAAAGACGTGCTTTATATTCTGCGGCTTTTATAATGAAAATCTCATTAGCCTGGGATGTCAAATGGTGTTCCGTAACTAGCGAAGTTACGGAGTATTAACGGGTTAATGAGTTGGGTTAAAGTAGGTTCAACTGGGAACTTTTTTAGTTAAAATAGTGTTAAGGGTGTAATTTTTACGAGAGCTACGGGTCTCATCATAAGCTTCGTTAAGTTAATAATGCTTTGTATCTTTTTTCTACTATGTATAATGTTTATGCTTTTTTACTTTCAACGGCGACTACGGCCTATACAATACTAGCTTCCGCCTGTGGTTTCACCCGCGTGATTCCCGTTCCCGTGGGATTAACGGGATAAAAAGTAACGTCTTTTCAACTATCTCTGTGCCAAAACTCACGATGATTGATTACTTAGTTAGGGAACAAAGAAAGGACAAACAAACACACTTTCGCATTTTTAATATTAGTCTTCTCCTTAACGTATCAAGATTAGTGGCCACCTCCAGTGTCAGAATTGGCTTAACGACTTACAACAGCCGAGACTGACGGTTTAACGTGCCCTCCGAAACACGGAAGCGGTCAGTTATAATGCCAATTTACGGTGACCCATCCGTCACCTGACCTTGCCGAACGTTGCTTAATGAACGTGATTGAATACAATCAGTCTGTCAAGTGCGGCCATCAGCGCTAATATTAGTTAGGCTATAATATTAGGATTACGGTGTCACCAATCCCATAAACAACCATTGCGAATATTGCTTTACTGCCACAATCGTAGGCCCAGCGTGCGAACCACTACACAACCGAGTTCCTCATACATACCCCTCACGCCATACACCTATCTCTGCAGGATCGGCAGTGCTTCAAAGGCGCAGTTTGGCAGTAAATGAATAAACACTCTTATTGGCACACCTCAGCTGCATTTGACATTGGTCAGGTAAAAGATGTTGCCCGGAAACAAAAGCCAGCCCAACGCCTACAATAGTTTTCGGCGGGTCTACCTAAAGATTTGCAATTATAACGCAGACATCGGCGATCGCTGCGCAACGTCAAAATAAAAATGGTATTACGTATGTGATTGCTGGCTAATCGCTCGCTGATGGTTCGTATAGCGGTGTCTCACTGTCTCGCGCTCCTACCTAGGTGCGAGAGTGAGACGCTAGCGCCACAAACAATTTGGTAGCAATAACAGAAACTAAATGAATGTACATTGTAGTTTATCGTTTGTTCGGTAGAGGCCGCACTGTTGATACGTGACGTAAAGCAATTATCGCCCAATTTCTACTGTCGCGTTGCTGTTGCAAAGTTAGGCTTTCACTTTCTGCATTGAAAATCTATTCCTTCTGTTTATCTTCACATCTTTTATATTGCGCACAGCAAATTAGTGGAACTCCTTCCTGCTTCCTGCTCCGTCGTAGATCCTGTCTTAGCGCCTGGGCTTGATTGGGATTGAGAGCTAACCCATTGGAGGTTGCAGCTTCTTTATCCCGCCATGATTTAGGATTTTAGATTGTCCCTGAATAAGTTTACTGACGTCGCTACTTCAGTGAGATTTCATGAAGTCAACGCTCGAAATCAAAAAAGCACTTACTGGGAAGCTGCTTGAAAAACACACACGGGGCGCGCGCCCGTTCGATCTCTCGGTTTGAATGTCTAATGCCAAAGTGATGTGACATTTACTTGAGAGTAGACAGCAGGCATAAAATGCGTTCGGAAATCTATGGGGAAGGAAATAAGGATGGGAGATTGATTCTAGGCTGTAACACATAATAAAAAAAAAACTTTCTCTCCCAGTCCAGCAAGGGGTTACAAACCTCTTTCTAATATACCCTGTCCCTTGATAGGCTTTTACTATCTGCACTGGGAGGCTAGCAGCTAATGTATTCTATGGTTTTTCTTTCACTTTCTGTCCAGCATGGAATTGCAATCCTCTTCCTCAATAGTACTAATCATTCATCATCATCAGTCATTAGAAGTCCATTGCTGGACATAGGCCTCCGTCTTAAAGCGACACATAAATCAGCTCTGAGCGAATAGCAGGTCATCGGTCCACCTACGAGATCTTCCTACGCTGCGTTGACCATGTCACGTCGTTCGTGGTCGTCACTTGAGAAATTGCATACCCCAACGGTTATCGGTCCTGCAAGCGATAAGGTCTACTAGTAAGGGGTAAAAATATGCCGAAAGTAAACCGAACCGAAAAATTCACTTAAGTTATTGGTGATTTGGGACTTCGGGTTCTTCTTAAAGGGAATTTGTATCGACCCTTCGCCCTAGACCCATTGCCACTTTAACTTAGCAAGTCGGAGAACTAATCATTATATTATAATTATTCTTCCCCTCCGTAAACAAACATGTCCGCTTTGTTAGTTTGTTAAAAAGGAACCCTTATTTCAAAGTCATTTGAAATCATAATCAGTGTGCACTTAGCATGTCTAATGACGTCACAGTTTCATAATGGAACAGCTCATTAGCTCATGTTGACGTCATGTGACTACTTCAAAGCTTTCCTGGAGGTAATGATGGGGTTGTTCTTTTTATCTTTAAAAAAATACACAGCACTTTTTGTCAAAATTTTCAAGGGTTAGATACTTCACGGATGAGATTATCTATGAAATGATGATTACAAGATTACGAATATCACCCAAAAGTGCACGCAAAATGAATTATCTATTCATGAAGCTGTAAAAATTATATGTGATATTGACAATTACGAATTCGAAGATTATGACAGTTCTGACCCAGAATTTAACAACATGCCTGACCCAGAATCTGATAACAATTCTGATTATAATATTTTTTAAATAATTGTTTATGTTTAGTATGTAAATAGTACATTGTTGTTAAAGGGGTTATGTTTTTCGTTACTTTAGATTACACGGAAATATTAAATTGGTAATTATCGATTTGTCTTTATAACTGCAGTTTGCTAAATTGCGAAGAGGCAGAACAGGATTGCGTAAAGCCGCGATTGTGAAAAATTAGAATTGGAAAAACTGAGACTGTGATCAGTGTCGCCTGATTTATCAGAGAAATCTCGTTTAAATTACAATAATAAGGTACAATTTTGCTAGTCTCGCTCCTTACACCACTTGCTTAAAAAGACGTACATCTAGTCAGAGAAAACGAAAAATAGGCTAATGTAATTTGGTTACATAATAAGTACGTATTGTTACCACTTCTTCTTTGTGTGAATTCCAAAAGAGGCGACCACACCTTTCTCTTTGTATGTTTTAGGATTTCATCACATTGGCAACCGGAGGGTTTGCTGCGTTTTTGTTTTGCTTTTAAGTTTTTTTTGTTTGAAATTATTTCATAAATGACATAATACAAAAATATTTACAAAAAATGCTCTCTTATGTTTACGAACGAAGCACGAACAACTTTCGAGTAAGTATCGATAAGCAGCGTTTCTACATTTTCCTATAAATTTTTTGACATTGCGTGATCGATACTATTCTGATATTTTTTCCTGCTAATCCTACTGTAGGTTATATTTACCCTATTGTTTAATCTCTTCTACATATACTAAAAATATCTCATGTCAAAATAAGTTTCTATTCTTGGTTCCCCTAAAAAATTGTGTCGTACACATACACCAACCTTATGCAGAACTAAAGTGTTCCGTATAACATTACTAGGAGCAAATGTTTAACCTCCTAAGCAATATATTTTTCTTTGTTTACAGATGCTTCTTTTGTCAACAACGTACGCCACTCATCTTTCCCCAGCACGCACCAAGAATATACCCCAACGCTAACAAAGTAAGTGCAAATTCCAACCTTAAACTTCCAACTTTAAAGCTCATTTTCCATAACTTCAACCCAGGTCATCTTTGGTCCATTTCCATATCGCCGACATCTTAAGCCAGCACAGCAAATTGGATTTTCAACTTTAAACCAAAGTTCCATGATTTATTTTCGCTTACGTGGAATTCTGAGAGTTTTCTGAAAATTCGTACGGAGTTCACAGCTATTATTATGGTGATAAGTGTGTTTTTCATTTGAAGTCTGCCGGGGTTGTTTTAATATTATAATGAGGATGCGAATTGAAATAAAATAAGATGGGTTTACGTGAAAGGTTTTGTATGGGCTTAAAGCTGGAAATTTTTGCATGTGCTCTCATGTAAATGGTAATGCGAATCACATTTGTTTTGCATATTAGAACCGTTGTAAGAGATTGAAAGTCTGTTTTGAATATTTTCCAGTTTTACTAATATAAATTCGATCTAATTCAACATATTTTGCTTTAACTAAAATTTCAAACAATATTTGATATCTTATTGCGTAAAATATGTCGTTTTTAACCCCCGACGCAGCGCAAAGAGGGGTGTTATAAGTTTGAAGCCTATGTCTGTCTGTCTGTCTGTCTTTCTATACGTATATTCGTAGAGCCTAAACGAATCAAGCGATTTCAATGCGGTTTTTTTTTTAATTGAAAGCTTATTTAGCTAGAGATGGTTTTTAGCCACGTTTGATAAAAATCCATCCGGCCATTTATGGAGATGGTCAACTGCCTGCCGAAACGATAAAAGATACAAAGGTGGCGCTTTGACTAAAATACATTATTTGGCAACCTGGGCAAATTTGGGTACAGCAAAAAATAAAAACAAAATGGCGGCAAATATTTTTTTGTCTTTCTGTACATAAATATTCGTAGTGCCTAAACGAATTAAGCGATTGCAATAAGTTTTTTTTTAATTTTGTGTGTAATTTAAAAAAGATGAAATAAAAATAAAATTTTAACATTTTAAAAACCCCCCGACACAAAAAAAACTTCAAAAAAATAAAATTTGTCTCTCGGTCGGGGACCACAAAAGAAAAGTACTAAAAGGGTATGTTATACGTTGGGGTTAAGTGTTAAAATTTTATTTTTTATTATATATGTATTTCTATGGTTAATATTCGTACATCAATCATAACATCAAACTAATTGTACGGTTACTTTAAGGAAGCCTTTCAATTTACTATCTCCAATATATATTTATTCTATCTTCTTAACGTATAAATATTCTTGCAAGGTAAAAATCTCTTGCCCCATACATTATAGAACTAAAAGCTTCAATCTTACATAACAAGTAGGGACTTAAGTTTTCACTATGAAACGTTGCATGTCGTATAAACGTCTTGAAGGGGAAAAATCTCTAAGATGTTGACTCGAGGCTTAAGACTATTGGAAACAGTCAGTTCTAGCATTTGTGCAACGTATTACAGTAATAGGAATGCATTTGAGGACTACCTTGTACAACAGCAGCATATCATGTTTAGCATACATGGCAGCATCGGCCATTTACATTCCTTACAGATGGTTAAAGAGGGGCCATGGTCATGACCCACCATTCTAGCTGATTTCAATTTTGTAGTATTTTACTGCAAATGCAACCGCCTTTCGAAGCACAAAGGAGCTCGAGATAATGCTTTTTGGTCACCTGTCCGGTGACAGACCATTGCAAAAGTTGCTTAACAGCTACAACTATAGACTGAGCTAGTATCACTATAAGTCTAGGTATCTATATTGGGAGAGCAGTGGACCAGATCTTAGACCACATCTAGCTTCACATCAGACCAGGGGCGTGCATTCCATATAGGCAATTAGGCAGTGCCTACCTCATTCAAAACCTAAATAAATATACAATAAGTGTTAAAGTTATTTTATTTTAGTTTAAACTTCTATTCAACACTCACCCACTAAGATATTCCTTACACTAAATACTGAATACCTACCGATAGGCAGTCTCGAAATTGCCTACTCGAAACAAGCAGCGTTTCATACAAGAAAACAACATATTTAGAAAAAGTATTGCTCAAGTATAAACCGCCCATGGCAAGAAGGGCGCTGTTTGTACGTGTAACGTTCTAGCTTAAACTTCTTGAATATATCAGTATAAAGTAAGCATGCCTACCTGACGAATGAATTTGGTCGCGAATTATTTTGTTGAGGAGTTATTTTAAAACTATCATATTTCCTAAGATATTCATTAGAATTTAATGATGTAAAGGACAATTTTGTTCAAAATTAAATACTTGTGATGATTAACGTATTTATTTAGATAAGGATTAATATCATGTTTATGAAAACAGCTTCTCAAATAATACATTAGTTTAGAACAAATTTTATTATCTGAAAAATGGTTATAGTGAGTTAACCATAAAACATAGACATATGCTGTCGCGGACTTTTTTTTAGAACTTTTGATGGGGAATATTTTCGTCATACATGATTTTTACATAACTTTAACCGTTTACACACCGTCCGCAACGGAATCTCCCAAAACTAATATTTTTTTCCCGTTTCTGTAACGTTTTACATTAATGCTCTGCTCTTATTAATTGTAACGTGATATTAAATATCTTATTACCTTCCGAGATACTGGACTATCCAGGACAAAAATATTTTTTCAATTCGAACTAGTAGTTCCGGAGATTAGCGTGCTCAAACAATCAAACTCGTCAGCATTTATGACGAACCTTATCATTTATGACTAGCGGCCGCTCTCGGTTTCACTAGCCGCGTGGTTGTCGTTACCGTGGGAATATCAGGATAATTATAAATATTTGCATACAATGTGGTTTTCTGATATATATAAGCTACCTACATTGCTGTAAAGTTTCATGTTAATCAGTTCAGTAGTTTTTGAGTGAAATAGTAACAATCATTCCTCCATCCAAATATCCTCAAACTTTCAAACTTATAATAATCGGTAGCAGGATAGGATAAGTGCAAAGTTACTAGTTAGATCTACAGTGCCTACTACGCTGTAAAACCAATGCACGCCCCTGCATCAGACTAGATAGTGGTCAAATGATAGTCTATCTAGAAATACATTTATCTATCTAGAAATATCTAGAAATCTATATACAGTGGTGGTCACATAATTAACGACACTTGTCGATTTTTATATAAACGAGGTAAATTGGAGCCTTGGTTCTCGGCCGAGGATTGACCAAGCTGTGATCTGATTATGGCTATCCAGGGATTAAATGGAAGAGATCCAGATTGTTATACACACCCAACTGATCTGATCTACATTTTAAAAGATTTAGGGATCGGAGTTTTTAGTTTCAGAAATTCCATATACATTTCTTATAATGCTGATCAGATCAGTTGGTGTAACAATCTGGATCTCTTCCATTCAATCCCTACTACGACTAGTGTGTAAAGACCTTTCGGTTCATATGTATGTCTCCGCCTCTGTTGTCTATTAACCGCCTCTGTGGTCTAGTGGTACAACCACCGGTATCAGACCCAGGGATCCCAGTATGGATTCCCAGTGGGGGTACATATTGTATTCGGTTTGGTTGGTGGTCGGACTTGTTCTAAGTCCGTCTGGCTAGCTACCACCATCTTATCTAAGTCTGACGCCATAACAACAATGTTTTCAGCATTGTTATGTTCCGGCACTCAGAGATAAGATAGCCAGTTCCTCAGTGATTGAAGATTCCGGGAGAGGCTCGCTACCATCTTCAGCCTTACCTATACTTAACATCAGTTATGATGAAGGCTAAGAGTCTCCCCGTTGTTCATAAAAAAAAAATTCTATCTCAGACCATATCCTGCTTTTCATCAGACCAGTTCGCGGCCAAATGCTTACCTATGTAGTAAATCTAGTACACTATCATTCACTAAACAGGACGTTAGTAGCTCTATCATGTAGATTACTTATTGATTTGTCCGATAAGGGCCTCAACTTTTGCTAATGTAAACAGTGAGTGGTTACGTCCCATCTATTGAATGTTACATTAGCAAGGGATCCTAAGCCGCTTATTGAACATCACTTGAAACTAACAATACAATTTCCACTCAAATCTTATAAGTAGAAAAATAAGTACTTTAAATGAGGGTTTCAGATATTTAAACTCTTTGTTTTTTCAACCAATCATATTTAAATAATTACGAGTATGTTAAAACATAATGTGGTCTTCCCAGTCCATTAATTCATTAGTTTTAGGTCCTTTTTGTCCATATACTGTCATATATACTTTCTCCTTATCCTTTCAACATTCTTGTTACTATGTGATAAATATTAAACAAGCAAATATACTAGAAAAAAGTAACTTGTCTCATGTCGCTTTGACGGGATTCGAACCAGCATTCTTGGGAGTCCGGCCCAATACACTAACCAATTATGCTATGGAGACATCTCTCTTTCTCTCTTTCTCTCTGTAGCGACTCCCAAGGATGCGGGTTCGAATCCTATCAGGGCGACATGAGACAAGTTGCTTTTTTCTAGTATAAAGTTATAATTCTTGTTACTATTTCACCTTTCAGTAATACCTACATATTTTCCTATAGCAATAGTCATTCAATTATTAAACTATACTTTTTTTTTCTTGTTTCAGATCAAATAATAGTGAAACTAGTAAAGGTGAGTTCTTTTTTCTATTGTTTATAAAGAGTTTGCCGTAAAGTGAACCTACTTTGATTTACAGTATAACGAATTCATCCACACACGCGAATATTTAATGTATCATATTCTCTATGAGCTTCTGAGCGGTTTTCTACAAGGTATTGCCTTTGTTAACTTAACGTTGCAATATTTCATTTTATTACGACACTGTGTCCGCCAAGATTCAGAGTACGAGCAATTTAATGCCCTACAATTCCATCCAGCATTGTGTTATGACAGATTTAATTATAACAATGTGTCGCATTCACAAAGCGGGAACCAACTTATATTTACAGCGTACGACCCGAGTTACGGTTATGACCCTACGATTTTGGCTTGATATTTTTTCATGTAGTCGCAACATACAAACATTGTTGTTACTTATCATAAAAACTATGTAATTAAAAGTATTTTTTTGATGAATTGCACTTTTAACAACAAGTAAGCGTCGGTTCAGTTTCTTAGGAACTCAACATGTCTCAATCATTTAGTAAGAAGCGAAATCTCCAGCAAATATTTCTTGCAGCCCTACGTTTAAGAATTATTGTAGTCAATTAGTACCTATAGTACGGTATCTCTGGTGTGATTTGATCTTACTTTTTTCATTACTTCACTCAATGTTACATGTAAAATCAAGAGCAGTGATTGTATAGGTTATAATTGTCAAAAATAAATGCGTTTAGTATCGTACAGTATAAAAATCTTTTTCCTAGCTTTATCATCAGAAATCACGCGCTGCTGTCAGTTGATTGGCGCAAATGAAGGTGGCTATAAATGTGACATCGTAGTATAACAGGATGGATGCGAGTAATCGATTATCGGATCTGATAAAATCGATAATCGAGAGTCTGTGGGTTTATTTGTTGTCATTGTTTAGACTCCATCGAGTGTAATGACATTATTGTACGAGATGACGTCAAAACGTTTCACATGTAAAATATGGCACATCTCGTCCATAGTAAATTTGTATTGAGAATTTGGAGTGCATTTTTGATAAAATTATATTCATTATTTTAGACCTTAAACTAGAAATGTAAGGCGCAAAACATGTAGATATCTTACTAGATATTATGTAAAATTAGTTTTTACATAATATTTCTAAGGAAAAATATACGAAATCATGTAAATGCTAACACACTATTTGAAGATTTTGTGCAACTTTAAATGAATTCAATAAAAAAAACTGTGCCCTATTTCAAAATTTGGCCTCGCGAACAGTGTAGACACATTATCCCTTGTAGTAACTATGTAAACTTTAACTGTGTGAATGGACTATTTTTATAAATATTATGGTTACCGTAACTGTCTTTTTTCACTAAAAAGGTCGGTAAAGCCTTAACAATTGAGTAACTGATAATCTACTAGAAAGTGCGTAACGTACAGTCACGAGCAATGGACATTTATACACTTTACAACCTTATCGCACTCGGAAACAAAGCTCGGTCCGTCCACAAATGTCATACAATGTTGTAATGTGACAAAGTTGCTTACCCCCATATTCTAAGTCGTTCCTCCAAAACTTTTTACACTCCACTCAACCTCATTCGAGAAATTTGGTATTTATAGTTACAAAAAATGTCCTCCACTCAAATTTTTATAGTGACGTGAATAACATAGTGATAGCAGCCTCCAACGGATAATTAAGTTGGGGGTTTTTAATGTACGTTTCAACCATAGTGGGTTTTTTCAAAATTTAAAATTTTGCTTATTTTTCAAGCTTTTTAGTAGTGAGCATAGGTACATCTCTGTACTAATAAACGCCTTTACTGAAAACCACATCAAATTTAGACAAGTAGTTTTGGTTTTGCACAATCAAATGTTTACTGCAGCGCCCCCTGGCGAGTTGTCACCATAACACCTATCTAAGAACATAGCGCTAATCAAACTCGAACCCATCACTGAAAACCGCATCAATATCTGACAAATAGTTTTGGAGATAAATGGCAACATTGGTTTGCACATCCTCTCACCCCAAACGCATAAAATCATCTCCGTACCGTCTCATCGTGTGTAAAAATGGTAATGTGCGCTAGCCCTCACACGGAGTGGCTACGTACTCTTGGCTCGTCCATACTTCTTCGCATACTTCTTCGTCCATACGGCTACGTCCTTACGTCGAGACAGAGTTACGACTTAGAATACCGATTTCGAGGAGTATTTCGAAGAGGTTTTCAATGAGGTTTCGTTAAGTCGAGGACGAGTAAGCTTTGGAGGTACGACTTAAAATATGGGCGTTGGTGGCTTTATGTCATTGCACGTGACTGTACTTACCTATGTATTTGTTTATAAAAAAAAGAAAAAATAATATAAGGGAAAATAATAAAAACGGTAGATTCATATACATAGCAATATTAGTATGCTATATATCAAATAAATCTATTAATAGATATAATTTATTTTTTGTGGCCTTACGCTGGCTGTGATCGCTGCCTCCACTGCCTCCACCAGTCTCTGTCACACACCCTAAGTTTGACTGGTAAAGAATGCTTAAGTCCATCTATGTACAATTAGTACCTAACCTAGTTCTGACACCCATGAACAGGCATTGAGTCGCATTACTGACCTTGAAATAAGATTGTCTCTTTCTCAAAAGAAAGCACTTCAATTAGAGAAAGAAAATAAAAGTATTATAGAAGAAAAGCACTCTCAAAGCCTGTTCAATGAGTTATCTCAATGTAATTTTGCAACAGGTGACGATTCACCTTTAGAATGTGTCAACGATGTTAGTAGACCATGTTCATACATAAAAAAATATTGTCGTTTCAGTAGCGGGAAGAAATTAAAAAAATATATTAAGATTAATAGATATATAAAGAAAACACAAAAATTGGTTAAAAGACAAAATTATTATAATAGATATAGTGATTTAAGGAAAGAACGTAGCCAATTGTTGGAAAAATTAAATGTGATTAAGTTGGAATCATGTAATAACAATAAAAAAAATTATATGTTGGATATTCAATTAGGTAACAAAATTGACAATTTGGAACTTTCACTGAGGGAAATGTATACTAACTTGAGTGAGTTCTCTCGCAAACAGCTAAATTATCAAAAAATTGCTGCAAATGACATGATAGACATTTGTAATTTTAACACAGATCGGTTTGAGTCACTAGGTAAGAAATGCAGCTGTAGTTGTATGATTGCCAACACTTGTTTAAGTCAAAATGACTCATCAGGCCAAGTTGCTCAGGTGGGTGATTTACTAACCAACTCTGTTTCTCTTTCTGATAGTTTATTGCAATGCAATAAAAGTATGTCCCCTTCTGCTGCTAAAAACTGTGATACTAAAACAATTATGTTCTGTGATGACATTGGGAAGAACTTAGGCCATTTAATTCAGAAAAATTCAAAGGAAAATATTGTTAATTATTGTATGCCTGGTTCAAGTATAAATGATATAATGAAAACAATTGTTGGGAAATCTTATAGTGATAACACAAATATCATAATTTTGATGGGGAATAGGGCTAATGTCAAGAAACAACAGTTGATATCTTATGTTAACACTCTATGCTCTTTAAATGTTAGGAAAGTTGTAATGTTTACATTTCCCTACAGTCAAAGTTTCACAGAGATAGAAAATAAGTTAAGATACAACTTAAACTTAACATTAAACACAGTAGCCTTTCATAACACTGAAAAGCTACATATAATTGACATAAATCCTTTGTTAAATAATTTTAACTTGACAAAAGATAATTACTATCTGCCTCACTATTATAAGAGACAAATAGCGCTTACGCTATCTTTTTATTTTAAACATTTAGCCAATAATCTGGCTATAAAAACCTCTGCTTTTATTGAGCAGTTAAATTCTGACATTTGTAATATAACTTTGGAATCTGTTCCAAGTAATTTGATTCTATTGAATCCCAACACTGACTTGGTTAATTTAAATTACCATTAGAGACAACAGAGGTGTCCTCTAGCCCAGTGTTGACAAGAGTAAAGCCAAAATGTTTAAAAATTGTTCATCAAAATATACAAGGCTTTTCTGACAAAGACCTAGAAGTATGTTTGTTTTTAAACTGTGAAAATGTTGATGTGTTGTGTATCACTGAGCATTGGTTAAAATGTCATGAAGTAATTTTAAATCTGGATAATTATAGAATTGTGAGTTCATTTAGTAGGCAATCTGCTATTAGAGGAGGGTCTCTTATAATTTTACATAATAATTTTCAGTACAAAGAGCGCAAAGATATAATATCCCTCTCAATTGAACGAATAATTGAATTGTCTTGTGTGGAACTAGACCAAATAATTGTAATATGTGTTTATAGACCCCCTCAGAGTAATTACCCAGAGTTTGAGTCCACTATGGAGGAAGTTTTAAGAATAACTAGTAAAAGTAATAAAAAGGTTGTCATATGTGGGGATTCTAATATTGACATTTTAGACTCAAAGTTGTCGAAGCTAGCAAGTAGATTTTTAAATTTATTTAAATCGTTTAATCTATCACATACCTTTAATGAGCCTACACGAATAACACCCACATCTGCCACCTGTTTAGACAACATTTTTTCAAACTGTGTAGTCACTGAGAAATCTATAATAAATGTTATTAATTCGGACCATAGTGGACAACAAGCCTCTATAGAGCACCATCATGTCTGTCCTAAGCGGAAAATTGTGTGCAGGCCAATAACTAAAAAGGGCATAGATGAATTTAGAAACAATGTAATTAATAAAATTGAGTCTTTACCAGTTCCTAATATGGAATCTAATTATCTTTATAATGATTTATTTCATGTGGTTGAAGACGAATTTAGTAAAACATTTAAGCAAAAAGTGATCAATTGTAATTCGGATAAAGTAAAGTTTAGTGATTGGGCCACGCCGGGAATTTACACAAGCAGAAGGAAACTATATGACCTCTATGCGTCAAAGCATACTTCCTGTGACCCAAATTTTATTGGATATGTCAGGAAGTATTCTCAAATGTTTAAAAATGTATGTGTAGCTGCTAAGGCGATGTTCTTTTCAAATAAAATCAAATTAGCGGATAATAAAATAAAGGCTACTTGGAATATTATTAACCAATCAACTGGGAAAACTAAAAATAATGTAAAATCCTTCTGTCTTAAAGTTGGTGATAAATTAATTGAATCTGACGTTGAGGTTGCCCGTGTTTTTGAAGATTTCTTCTCTCGGGTACCCTTAGAAACTACCAGTAAGTTGAATTCCTGTCCAAACGTTGCTGCTGCCCTCTTAGAGTCTTGTGTTGATAAGTGTAATAAAGTATTCAATTTTAAACATATTAATAGTGAAGACATTTTAAAAGCTTTCAAGTCTATAAATATTAAAAAGACTGAAGATTTATGGGGCATGTCAACCAACATTATTAAATCAATTATTGATACAATAGCTCCATATTTAGCTTTCATTTTTAATCAATGCATAGATGAAGGTACTTTTCCCGATTTAATGAAATGTAGTAAGCTTATTCCTCTTTTTAAATGGGGTGACAAAAGTGACCCTACAAATTTTAGACCGATTTCAGTACTACCGGCACTTAGTAAAATTTTTGAAAAAGTTATATACTCTCAATTATTAGACTATTTAACAATAAATCGAATCCTTCATAACAATCAGTTCGGCTTTTCTAAAGGTAAAAATACTACTGATGCTGGCATTGCACTCCTCAAACATATTTTTGAGGCTTGGGAGGGCAAGCAAGACGTAATTGGTATATTCTGTGACCTGTCTAAAGCCTTCGATTGCGTTGATCACGTTACACTTTTAAAGAAACTTGAACATTATGGTGTCTCTAAGAAATCTGTTAGCCTTTTGCAGTCATACTTGCACAATAGAAATCAAAAAGTAATTGTCAATAATACTGCTTCTACTGGAGCCCCCATTATTATGGGCGTGCCACAAGGTTCAATATTGGGCCCTTTGCTGTTTTTAATTTATATTAACGATCTCCCTCATTACACGAGTAATTTATGTGAGACAGTACTATTTGCAGATGATACATCTTTAATTTTTAAAATTGATAGAGGAAACAATTGTTCTGACGAAGTAAATAGTGCTCTCTCTCAAGTCGCACACTGGTTCAACAGTAATAATATGTCTCTTAACCCTTCTAAAACCAAGTTTGTTAGATTCTCATTACCTAACGTAGTGCAGGTCGATATGCATATCAATTTGAATGGGAATGTAGTAGAGTTAGTTGAGAGTACAAAATTTCTTGGCATTACATTGGATTCAAAGCTGCAATGGGATCCACATATTGAAGCCTTATCGAGTAGACTTAGTTCTGCGGCTTTCGCAATAAAGAAAATAAGGCTCTTAACTGATATTGAAACGGCAAGACTAGTTTACTTTAGCTATTTTCATAGTGTAATGTCCTATGGCCTGTTGTTGTGGGGCTCAGCAGCTAATATAGAAAATGTTTTTATACTTCAAAAAAGAGCTGTGCGCGCCATTTACAACCTTCGACGGAGAGATTCTCTTAAGGATTTGTTTAAAGAGATTAATATACTAACTTTGGCGGGACAATACATCTATGATAATATAGTATATGTAAGGAAACATCTTGATTTATTTATTAAGCATAGCGATGTCCATAATTTTAATACTAGAAATAAGAATAAGCTTGCCGTTCCAAAATTTCGACTTGAAAAATGTAGACGCTCGTTTTTGGGGAAAGGTATAGCTTTTTTTAATAAAGTTCCACAACAATTGATAGAGCTGCCTTTGCATAAATTTAAAATATATGTTAAAAAGACACTCTTAAGCAAAGGTTATTACAAGGTAGATGATTATTTAAAAGACCAAAATGCATGGATGTGATACTAACATAAAACATAACTATTATAAATTAGATAAAAGGAAAATATTCTAATAATTAAATATTGGAAAATTTTCCTCTTATATTAAATATATTTCAAAATTGTAAATTAGTGCTTGGCAACAACATGTTCCATTGTAAATGTTGTTGTTTCTGTTAAAGCTGATAAGTTTCTTGCGGCCGTTCTTCTTATCAGTTAAAAGATGTCCTGAATGGCTGGTAGGGAAAAAAAATTTTGGACTATTCGAAAGTACTTATCTATAAGTCTATTTGAATAAAAATCTTTGAATTTGAATTTGAATTTGAAAGTAAATAAATAATAATACGGTAATGAAAGTATCAAACTGCTAGTCAAATTTTTAACTATCAAAACAGTCACATTTTACGTTAATGCTTCTATTTCCAACAACCTAACAGTATAAAATAATCCCCCATTTTACTGTACAATATATCAAAAACAAAGCAATATCGGAATACGAAATAATACCCATCATAAAACGAAATGGCGAGCAAAATACATTTTCCTATTCGAACATCGCTGCACATGCGTTCACTAAAACCGTGCACACAAATAGTTAGAAAACATTGCACGTGAGCTATAAATTCGAGGCTCAGCGCACTGTACCGCCAGATTCTGTTTGTAATCCCTTGATTCTGGCTAATAGCTGTGTATGTGTACTGAGCTGCAGCAATATTAGTCGAATAAATCCATACTAATAGATATTACACTAGCGGCCGCGGTTTCACCCGCGTGATTCCCGTTCCCGTAGGAATATCGGGATAAAAATTCTATCTACTATCTGTGTACCGAATTTCATCCAAATCCGTTTAGTAGTTTCGGAGCCTATTCAATGCAAACAAACAAACAATCAAATCTCTTTTCTGTATAATATTAGTATAGAAATGCGAAACTGATGCATTTGCAAGCGTAAACCGCTAAACAGATTTTAATTAAATTTGGTATGGAACTATGGATATAACTTGAATCCTGGAGTTGGACACAGGATACTTATTATCCCGATAGATAAATAAATAAATAAATAAATAAATAAATATTTCCATACAATCACACCAATTATCTAGCCCACGTTAAGTATCATGAAGAACTTGTGTTATGGATACTAGATAACGGATAAACATACTTATATACTTTTTTTTTTTTTTTTTTTTTGTAAATACATACATAATATACATATTAAACACCCAGACCAAGACAAATAGACATGTTCATGCACACAAATATTTGTCTTGTCCGGGGATCGAACCCGGGACCTCTGGCGCAGAAGGTGGTGTTAGTACCCCTGCGCCAAACAGGTCGTATAGATGGCCCGATAACCTAAGTCCACGCTTAACAGAATACCACACGGAAAAAGTCACGGGTGGAATTCTAGTATTATACACTCACCGGCACATCTAACCGCCCATCCCGTTATTTTCATACAAGCATGCCCACTTTGTGACTCTTTACATAAAAATCTATATATATATATAATTGAATGTCCTGACTGACTGATTGACTGATATATGAATGCACAACCCAAACCGTTGGGTCTAGACTCCAAATTTGGCAAAAAGGTTCCTTATAAGGTTTAGGTGCACTAAAAAGGATTGAAAGGATGAAAGGATTTTTCGAAATTCAACCCCTAAAGGGTTAAAAAGGGGGTGAAAGTTGGTATTAAAGTCCGTCAGTTTTAGAGTTAGGATCTTTAAAATTTGTATTTAGATTGACGATTAAAAATAATCGCGACCTTGTACTAATGGAATTTTATCCTGAAAAAAAAATACATAAGTTTTATAAACACAACCTTTAATGATTTTTTTACGTATATCCCCCAATATCCTCATAATGATTAAGAGATTATGTAACGGCTTCTGCAGATTCACTGATACATAAAACATTTAGGTCGAATAGGGATTACGCAAATGCAATCGGATTTAGCCAAATCTATGCAGTGCAGCTGTGAATTTCAATAAGGCATATAATATATATTTCAGGTAGACTTTAATGATTGAATAAATAATAATTCTTACGTTCACGCTAATAAACCTAGGCCTAAAGTAATGTGTCTTGTGTTATAGGATGGGAATATATATTTATATTTATTTTATTTTTTATTTCCGTTTATTTGGGAAAACAATAACCTTAATAATATATTATAGTTACTTAATTACAAAGTAATTACTCCTAAGGTCAGTTATCCACAAATTTCATTATTGTTAACAGTTTCATTATTGTTAACAAGTGCTGCGAATACAAAAAAACAACGGGTTGCACTCCGGGAGTACCGGCAGAAGTGAAAACTAATAACGCTTAAAATAATAACAAATAATAAAAACGTTGAAATAATTAATTTAATTACAAATACAATAGTTATTTATGAATAATTAATCTACAATATAAACGCCATCTGGTACAGTAGTATGAATATCTAATTCTCTCTCAAGGCACCAACTCAGTGTCATCAAGTATCAAAAACTTAGTGGCAACTATATCTAGATGGCGTTGTAACGAAAGAAAAGAATATTCCTCCCTTGACATTAAAACTGACCTGTAAGCCTAAGATGAGCACCGCGACAAAAGTTTCCCGACGCTTATGTCGCGTAAGCGCACTGTCTGTCCCGCTCACTCCGTATTGATATGAGCGCGCCAGACATCGCGAGATAAATTTCGACAAATAGTCGCGGCGCTCATCTTAGTCTTGCTGGTATGACTATGAAAGTTGGTAGTAACGAGAGATCTTTATATAATGGTTGTTATTAACTAATATACGTAGATCTTTCAAGTGTGAGACTTTCTGTAATTTAAAATAAGTTAACGGTAAAATGGTCTTACGAATTTTCGATCAGGATCACGTGTCCGACTTTAACATTTTTTACCCATCCCAAAAATTTAAAACTCTGATGTGCACAACGCCAATAAAGAAGTATTCACTTCAAAAAGAAAGGTAGTAAAAAAAATTGCAAAACAAATAGCTCGGCGGCATCCTGCGATGTTCGACTATTTATAGTTCTATATATTTCTACTATATTTATGTTCGACGATATATATATATATATATATATATATATATATATATGCTTACGTACAAATTTGCAAACCTCTAAGATATATAGACAAGGTAGAGGCAGTATTGAATATTTTTTAAAGTATGGTTTGCAGCTCTCCGTTTGTTCTATGTTGGCTATGATGCGGATTAATTTCTTTTGCATGGTGAGTAGCACAGTATATATATATATATATATATATATATATATATATATATATATATATATATATATATATATATATATATATATATATATATATATAATATATATATATATAATAATATATATATATATATAAATATATAATAATATATATATAAGTTTTCACTTCTGCCGGTACTAAAAATATAAAGCTGAAAAGTTTGTTTGTTTGAACGCGTTAATCTCAGGAACTACTGGTTCGAATTGAATATTTCTTTTTGTGTTGGATAGTCCATTTATCGAGGAAGGCTTTAGGTTATATAACATCACGTTGCGACCAATATGAGCGAAGCATCAGTGAAAAATGTTGCAAAAACGGGGAAAATTCTCCATATTTGAGGGCTTCCGTTGCGTGCGCTGCGTAAACGGTTCAAGTTACCCAAAAATTATGTATGAAAGAATTATTACTCTTTAAATGATCTAAAAAAAATCCGCGACAATATATGTCTATCTTTTTTCTGAAGTCATTTTACGGTACCTAATTCCTTTTCCTAAAAACTTCTTAATCGCGATCATAATAACAGAAATTGTCGCGGACGAAGTCGCGGGCAACAGCTAGTAATATTATAAATGCAAAAGTGTGTTTGTTTGTCCTTCCTTCACGCCCTAACTAAGCAACCGATCGACTTGATTTTTAGCATAGAGTTAGTTGAAAGGACGGACACTAACATAGGCTTTTTATCCCGATATTCCCACGGGAACGGGAACGACGCAGGTGAAACCGCGAGCGGCCGCTAATCACTTATCATCAAGTACGTAGACTATCTAATGTGCTCCAATCAAAGGTTGTCAAAACAACTCAAATGATAAAATTCCAGTATCAGTTTACAACTTGGAATATTTGGAACATTTCTCTACCAACTGTTCTGCATCGGCTATGCACCTACAGAATCGGAATTAGGCAAATGCAATCGGATTTGGCGGCCAAATCTCTGCATGCAGCTGTTGGTGACCTGGATAACGCGGTAGCATCGCTATGTGCAGTAAGCTTGTATTTTACTAGGTACGATTTTACTGGGTACGATACCATACTATACTATACTGGGTATAATACCAAATTCACTGTCAGTAAACGTATATACGTCATTACAATAAAATGGCGTTGTTAGAATATTAGTGTGTCTGGGTTATTCTGACCATCAACGAATAATCCAGAACTTAATTTTGCTGAGCAGGGCCTATTATTAGTTTGCCTAGCACCACGCTTATTTTACTTTGATTCTAATTATTATAATTTTTTTGTTTAGTTATAGTTCTTGTGATAAATATTTAACAAGAAAATATACCAGAAAAAAGCAACTAGTCTCATGTCGCCCTGATGGGATATGAACCCGCATCCTTGGGAGTCCGGCCCAATGCACTAACCAATTATGCTACAGAGACCTATGAGGACACGTCGAATTTTTCTAGTATATTCACCGTTCTACGGTGTTGGCCACCGTCGCTTCATCAATGAGAGAAATATCCTCGCATTCGAAAGAAACATCTTTACAGATGTTTGACTATCGATTAAGATGAAACAGCCATCTAATTATAACTTTTTAATTTTGCATTTTACAATGCTATTTTTATGTGATAAATATTTAACAAGAAAATATACTAGAAAAAAGCAACTAGTCTCATGCCCGATTCTTGTCTTTTTTCTCTTAACTAAGTACCTATTTGTGCCATTGTTTCTACTGTTTTCTGTATGTGTTGTTAATTACAAATGATATTGTGTCTTGTTCTCTTATCAGCTCTAATAAACAAATATTTGAGCAATTTTCGTATGATTTCACAAATAAGTTTTAATTCAGTTAACTAATGCCTTATCTCAAACTTGGACAACATAAGTAAGCTATTTATGAAGTGCACATATTTTTAAAACTTGTATTAAAAAAGAACTCTTAAGTTTATGATTTACAAACATTTTTTTTTTAATTCTTTCCGTATAGTGGCTGAAGTATAGGTGAGCCCAGCATAACCATGGGTATGCGTAAATGAATAAATAAATAATTGCATACAATCACACCAATTGTGTTATGGATACTAGATAACGGATAAACATACTTATATACTTTTTTTTTTGTAAATACATACATAATATACATATTAAACACCCAGACCAAGACAAATAGACATGTTCATGCACACGAATATTTGTCTTGTCCGGGGATCGAACGCGGGACCTCTGGCGCAGAAGGCAGGTTTAGTACCCTTGCGCCAAACAGGTCGTCAAATAACAACAAAAAAACAAGGTACGAGATAAAAATGGTTGGGCGAAAACTCATTGCGAACACAGGGGGCCTACCGCCATCTCTTAACGCAATATTGTTTAATGTCAGTTTGTATCGGCGCAATGTTGTTATATGTCATATCGTACCGCGAACCTCTTAAAACAAGCTTGTCTTTTGACGGAAGTTTAGTGGCGTCATCGCTCAATCATTCACTCAAACAAGATTTTTATCAATCAAACCTACTACAACGTCTTGTGTCAAATAAAGTCAAGCTTGTAATTTAAACAATATTGCAACAAAAGGAAAACAAAACGTTCTTACGACATGACGGTTTCTAAAAGATGGCGGTAGGCCTGCTGATATATGTTTTTTTTTTTTTTTTATTTTGTATTTTTTGCATTTTTCAATGCTATTTCTATACTTACGGTAAATTTGAAATAGAAAAATATTGGAAAAAATTAAATCGGCCACAAGTGAATTCTGGAGAGTATTGGACCGGATTCCCAAAGCTCGCGGGTTCGATTCCCGTCTGAGAATTCACTTGTGGCCGAGTTAATTTTTTCCAATATTTTTCTATTTAAAATTCACCCTAAGTATACAGATATATGTCTTGCTATGCCATCCATACGAAATACGTCATACGAAACTGAGATTTCACATGCGAAATCAAAAGTGATTTTGCAAAAGTAGCTACTCATCAGCCTCCTTTTTTGGAGAGGGGACACCAGCAAGCCAGGACGGGTGATCAGTCTAACTTGTCGGAACCATTCCACCCAAATCAGCCTCCTTACTCTGTACGGAATCGAGTTCATAATTCATAATATATTTATTGCATGTCACATTACATTAATGAGATGATACAGAAATATTTTAGTAAACATGTGACGCCCTGCAAGGGCATAGCAATACCACTAGGCTAGGGGGCTTTAAACTATTACAATACTTAATAATATTTGAATTAAATTACATTTATAGTTTTGAAATTACAATAATAAAACATAGGTAACATTATTTGTCTATTCAAGGAATAAGAAAAATGAGACAATTTTATTATTTTAAAATAATTAAATGTGCTGTTCTTTGTTTAGTGGAGAGTCCGGAGCAGTCGCTGGTCAAATGCACAATCTTCTCGCAACGATTACGCAACGAATACCACTAGGCTAGGGGGCTTTAAACTATAACAATACTTAATAATATTTGAATTAAATTACATTTATAGTTTTGAAATTACAATAATAAAACATAGGTAACATATATTATTTGTCTATTCAAGGAATAAGAAAAATGAGACAATTTTATTATTTTAAAATAATTAAATGTGCTGTTCTTTGTTTAGTGGAGAGTCCGGAGCAGTCGCTGGTCAAATGCACAATCTTCTCGCAACGATTGCATTCTAGTCCAGGATTAGATTTTGTTATATTCTTTCCACATTTATCGCATTTCGTCATGATGAGGGTAGAATGAGAGAATAGGATGTACGAATGTATGCGTGTGTACCGAACGGACGAACGACGACGAGTGAAGTGAAATGATAATAATAATATAATAAATTTCAATAATTACAATCTATCTACTTGGTACAGTCTTTATAATCAAAAAAATATTTTAAGTCATAGAAGCATTGATTAATCAGGAATATTTTTAATTGTTTTATGAATTGTTTATTGTTTTCTATGTTTTTTATATAGTTAGGTATATGGTTATAGATTTTGATGGTCAAGAAGTGAGGGCTTGAAGAAACTAATAGTAATTTTGTATAGGGTACTTTTAGTTTATTTAAATATCAATTATTTCTTTTATTGCTTTTCATGGGTGAGTAAAGTTCTGGATGTTTTCTTATAAATTTAAAGGATTCAATAATGAAGATGGATACTAGTGTCAATATTTTATATATACTAATATTATAAAGAGGAAAGATTTGTATTTTTGTATGTAACGATTAAACTCAAAAACTACTGGACCGATTTTGACGAAATTTGGTATAGAGAATCCTTAGACCCCAAGTAGTAACATAGGCTATAAATGATCCCAAAATTCCCACGGGAACGAGAACCACGCGGGTGAAACCGCGCCCGGCCTCTAGTGCTCAATAAAGTGAGGTCTGCACGATTCCATTTGGTCTATATTTATTGTAAGGATTCTTATGAACTTCTTTTGTAGGATAAATAGTTTATTTACGTCAGTACAGTTTCCCCACAAGATAATTCCATAAGATAGGGCTGAGTGTGCGTAGGCATAATATGCTGTTAGGGACGTTTTAAAGTCTGTTACTCGTTTAAGGTGTTGGCGCGCATAAATAAATGAAGACATTTTATTCTCAATTTTTTGTATGTGATACTTCCAGTTCATGTGAGATTAGGATTCGAATCAGCGAGCCTACCATCATCTTTTAGAAACCATTATGTTTGAAGAACGTTTTTTTTTATTGAAGTTGTCACATTTTGAAACATTTCACACTATGGAGTCGATGATTTAGCGAAGACTTAACAAAATTTCCGTCATAAAACAAGCTTACTTCAAGGGATTCGTAGTACAAAATAGCATTTAATTTTTTATTTAATTTAATTTAATTTATTGAATTAAAAGAAACATACAGCTCTTATAATACATTTAGAGTTATTATAACTATAAGTTATTCATTAGCCAAAACAGTTTCCAACGATGACAATTGTATAGCGAAGACAATAATTAATAAAAAATTAAAAGATAACAATAAAATAAAAGTAAAAAGAAAACTTAAACCATGGATGCCATTCCAACAACCAAAGTTAAGGAAATATGTAAGTAAGGCGGTATAATAGTATATAGAATTTGGCTGAAGCAGATAACACTGTATTGTTTATTACCTACACACTATTAACTTTTTTCACGGCTGATAAATAAGCACTTAGTTTGCAGTTAAATAAATCAATATGACAGTATCTTTTATTATGTATATTGCTAGCTCGGATCAAAAATCGATTTTTAGAATAATTAGTTTTGCATAAGGGAACTGAGAAAACAGCATTGGAGAGGGCACTCAACCTTGGGCACCTAAATGAGATACGGCTCAGAAGGAAGGGTGAATCAATGACATTATTTAGGACTTTATATAAGAACAACTGATCTCTATGTTCACGTCGTAACTCTAAAGACTGAAGTAGCACTGGGGTATCTCCAAATCTGTAACCCAGCCTTTTTAAGAATTTATTCTGAATTCTCTCCAGCTGATCTATATAAGTAGCGTAGAAAGGATTCCAAATAACGGAGGAATATTCTAATATAGCATTGTAAGATTGAACAAATACTGCACTTAGAGATGGCGGTAGGCACCCAGAGGGGTCAAGAGTAAAACCTCAGAATACCAAAAATATTGTGTAATTACAGAATCAATAATTTATTCGCTTTGGGGAATTGTGTTATTGGGTTTACTGGGATTCCAACTAAACCTACATTCTCTTAGTGTAATTTGTATCGGATCGTGGTCAGGGGGTGTCCATTATCCTAAAATCTGTGTTTGTTTGTACGAAATGAGTATAGCAACCACGACCAATGGTATATAAGCAGCTACTGCAACAACCGTTATTTAGTAATATAACTGTAGTATGACTTAAAGGTGTGGTATAATATAACCGCCTCTGTGTTCTTGTGGCACAACCACCTGTATCAGACCCAGGGGTCCCGGGTTCGATTCCAAGCGGGGGTACATATTGTATTCGGATTGGTTGGTGGTTGTTTAGGACTTGTTGTAAATCCGCCTGGCTAGCTACCACCATTTTATCTAAACCTGACGCCGTAACAACAATGTTTTCAGCATTGTTGTGTTCCGGCAGTTTGAGATAAGATAGCCAGTTCCTCAGTGGCTGAGGATTCCGGGAGAGGCTCGCTTCCATCTTCAGCCTTATCAATACTTAATCAGGTATGATGAAGGCTAAGAGTCTCACCGTCGTCGTTAAGAGGATAAAAAAGCTAATCTTGATTTCAAACTAAGTTCAACGACATCTTTTTAATTCCATCGATATACATAATACAAAATCTGACTTACAGTACCTAATAAACGAAACCCTTTGAATCGACGAATATTAAGGGAGGCTTAAACACGGCTTCATATCACCTGTCTATGGGACGTAGAATGTCAGTTGTATTGGACAGGTTAAGTCTGCCTTAATGACGCTGAAAATTAGCAATATTGTGGGTACATTTAATGCGAAGTGACATGAAAATATTAAAACAAAGAAAAGAAAGAGGTGGTAAAAGCACATTTTAAGTTTTTTCGCACAATGTTCATTGAAATAAAACAACTTTTAACGAATTTAAGGGCGCTATATATATCACTTTTTATTTTAGTATTTTTTGGGCTACTTTCCGATTTGATGTTATTTTAAACCAACCCGGGAATCCCAAAAACCCGGGTTTCCTGACGTTTCGACCTTTTTCCAGAAGTCGTTTTCGCGGGAGACTGAAACGTCCAGAAGTCCAAATGGCCCAAATCCAAAACCAAAAACCCTAAAAATAACACCAAGTAATGTGAAGAACTAATGTGTTAACGTGACTGCAGGAGAACGGTCCCAAAATAAGCTTAGACCCGTAAAAGTTGTTTTATTTCAAGGAAAGGTTATTTGAAGTAGCACCAATGAAAGGAAAATTCAAACCGAACTGCCCCCTAATTGTCCAATTTCAAAATCTATCATAATTCCTTTCAAAGGTATTGTGATTGTGATAGTGATTTATGGAATTGTGTAACATATAGTCGCAATCCCTTTCGGAACGAATGATATTTTAAATTACACTTCATTTGACATTTCTCCACACATTTGAAAGATATTTTCGTCTGTCACTTTGCTTAGACAGTTCAATATCGTTCGTTCACATCAAAACAATCCCTATCAAATGTGAAATAGTGACGGCCTGAAGTATGTAAATATCTTTCAAATGACGAATTGAAAGGGATTGCGATAGGTAGATTTTAAAATTAGATAATTAGCCCCCTGGATAGGTGTGGATAGTCGTGTTCCTGGAATATTAATAAACATTCTTTTATTGATGGAGATGAAAAGATGACTGACGAGTAAATTGTAGAGGTGATGACAAACGCTTAGCAAGGAGAGAAAAACTTACCACCCAACTTAACAACATAGCACCCTTCTAAGAAAGTTGCATGACGGCTCGATGATGGTGATGGGCTATTTAAATAATGTGAAGTTTTTCATGAAGCAATTTCTTTAGATAATCTTCATGAGCTTGACGCGTTTTTTTTTTTTATTAACGACGGGGACACTCTTAGCCTTTTTCATACCTGATGTTAAGTATTGATAAGGCTGAAGAAGGAAGCGAGCCTCTCCCGGAATCCTCAACCACTGAGGAACTGGCTATCTTATCTCTAACTGCCGGAACACAACAATGCTGAAAACATTGTTATTATGGCTTCAGACTTAGATAAGATGGTGGTAGCTAGCTAGGCGGACTCACAATAAGTCCTACCACCAACCAAACAGACTTGACAGACTGATTGTAATCGATCACGTTTGTTAAGCAACGTTCGGTCCGGTCAGGTGTCGGATGGGTGACCGTAAAGTGGCATTGCAACTGAGCGCTTCCGTGCTTCGGAGGGTACGTTAAACCGTCGGTCCCGGCTGTTGTCATCTGATAACAGTCGTTAAGCCAAGTCAGAGGCCTTTTAGGTGGTTTGATAAACTCTTACACCAGAGGTGGCCACTAATCCTCATACGATAAGAAAGAAGAAAGCAATTTCATATCAACGAAACTGCGGTTAATAGCTATAATAACTACTCGATATTAATTTTTATCATGAGATGTAAGCAGATGGGCATAACACGGCTTCATATCACCTGTCTATATGAAATTCAAAATGCAATATCATTTAATCAGTCTAGGCTATTACAAGCACTTATGAACGTCAAAGAAGCTACGCCATCGGTTCACAAACCCTACGGCGGGAGACCTTGTAACTAGAAGAACCGGCAAGAAACTCGTCAAGAGCTGTTTTTGTCCCTGTTTTATTTCATACAGAGTCTTCAAATTGAAAAGTGACCTTAACATAACAGTAAGGTCAATTTGCATCACAAAAAGAAAATATCATTATAATATTACATTTTTAACCGACTTCAAAAAAAGGAGGAGATTCTCAAGTCGAATTTTTTTTTATGTATGTTCCACCATAACTTCGCCAGTTGTTAACAGATTTTTATCATTCTTTTTTTATCTGAAAGAAAATGGTTTATGTGTGGTCCCATATATTTTTTACGAAGATCTGGCTAGTAGTTTATTCATAATCCTGAAAAATATCAATCACCTTTTGGCAAGTAGTCGTATACCTAGATGACATCATTGTTGTGTATGGGCTGATTTTTAGTGTAAGTAACGGCACATAATGTAACAAAAAAATCTGAAATAAAAACATTTTATAAAAAAAAATCAAACCGACTTCAAAAAGTAAAAAATTAAACTTTTGGAGTCGGTGCTAGTTAGCTAAGGCCAAAAAAAATATAGTTAATAGAAGTGCAATGTAGAATGTTATTGTAACCGTAAACAGGCAAAGAAAGACTTACGAGACATTACAACATTTCTCGCATTACAAGATTACTGTACTGGAAGTTGTATGGGACGTAGAATGTCAGTTGTATTGGACAGATTAAGCCTGCCTTAATGACACTGAAAATTAGCAATGTTGTGGGAACGTTAAATGTCAAGTGACATGAATGTATTAAAAGGAAGGAAAGAAATGATAAAAGCACACTGTTCATTGAAGTAAAACAATTATGGATTTACGTGCACTATTATATTTCACCGTTAAGGGGCTACTCGACTGAAGCGAGATGGTAATGAGAAAAGGACGCGCGCGAGAGCGAAACCGATTTTGCAGATTAGACGAAAGAACCACGAAATAATTCGTAGTAAATGACTATTACGATTAAAGAGAAAATGAAACTATACGATCCTAAATATTATTGGTGTCCACTAGTTAAACCATTTTCCGTTTTTTTGGTTTATTCTGAAATGGGGTTACATATACTGTAACCCCATTTCAGAATAAACTTAAAAAACGGATTTTTCAGGGATCATTTCGAAAAGAAAAAGTGTCGAGGCAAAATTATAAAATCGTGTTTCTGAAACTATACAAATCTATACTTATTGTAAATTTTAAATTAAAAAATATTGAAAAAAAATTAACTCGGCCACAAATGAATTCTTAGACGGGAATCGAACCCGCGACCTTTGGAAATCCGGTCCAATGCTCTTTGGACCGGATCCAATTCATAAGGTCCCTCGAATTCAAAATGTAAATACTTGAAATCTACAGCTCAAACAAACATGTTCTGGCTGGCAAGATTGGACAAGTCATAAATATGCAAGCTGTGCTCTATACTGAAGCGGTGGCTCTGACGGCATAGCTAATGTGCTGGAGAAGCCGCCATGTATTATACACCGTTACAAATGTGCGTCAATTTAATTTCGGCGAACCTTAATTTCAATTATGAACTACCCTTTTTGGAGGCATCAAAACATTTTTTGGTTGGTAATTAATGAGGTTGAGGTCTTTTTGGTTGGGTTTTTTTGCGTCGTTGAGTCTGCTAATAAAAAGGACAATGCTACTTAATGATAAAAAAAAATATGTTGTGTAAAACGAAACCTATGTCAATTTATAGATGTAACTAGTAACTTTTGTTATCGGACCAAGAAAATCTAGCCCAGAGAAAATATATTATAGTTACCCAAAATATTAAAAACATAACCTACCCAAAACCATGAGCTAACATCTCTACCGACATATATCGCAATGTTAATTTTCAACAATGAATAACCCTTTTTGGAGGTATTAAAACTATTTTTGGTTGGTAATTAATGAGATTGCGGACTTTTTGGTTGGCATTTTTCTTCGTTGAGTACTTCAGAAAATTAATGTAATTTGTGACATTTACCACAAATTATAGACGGCGGGCGGAATGTATGCCTTTACTTGAACAAGATGAAATTTTAATGACGCGAAATCATTTCGATTGTTAAAAAAAAGCAGTTACAGAGTGTTCTTTCTTTCTTATCGTATGACGATTAGTGGCCACCTCTGGAGTCAGAGTTTATAAAACCACCTAATGCCTCTGACTTACCTAAACGACTGTTATCAGGTGACAACAGCTAGGACCGAGACGGCTTATCGTGCCCTCAATTGTAATGTCACTTTACGGTCCCCCACCCGACACCTGACCGGACCGATCGTCGCTTAACAAACGAGTATGAATACGATCAGTATATCAAGTCAAGCACAAGCGCTTCAAGAGAGTTGACAGCAGTATATGCCATCAAAACAAAAGTTTTAGGAATTTTGGACTTTGCGTAAGTTATATCACCCATCTGTACAACGATAAAAGTAATTTCAACTACATAGTCATAACATCTGTCTGAGTTTATTTTTAAGAAATATATTTCTTATTACCAGATTTGTAACATCTCTAAACGTCTTTACTTTTGAATTTGGTTATATTTTAGGGGTTTTTGGGCTATTATTAACCAATTATGCCTATGAGAACACGTCGATTTTTTCCAGTATATTCTTTAACCTTTCTACGATGTTGGCCACCGTCGTTTCATGATAAGAGAAATATCCTCGTTAAGAAACACTTTTCCAAATGTTTGACTATCGATTAAGATGAAACAGAATCGAACCCGCATCCTTGGGAATCCGGCCCAATGCACTAACCAAAGATACCAATCCCAAGGATGCGGGTTCGAATACCGTCAGAGCGACATGAGACAAGTTGCTTTTTTCTAGTATATTTTCTTGTTTAATATTTATCACATAAAAATATCACTGTAAAATGCAAAATTAAAAAGTTCTAATTAGATTTGTATATTTTATGATTTTTGTAATTTTGCATTTTTCAATACTATTTTTATACTTATGGTAAATTTTAAATAGAAAAATATTGGAAAAAATAAACTCGGCCACAAGTGAATTCTCAGACGGGAATCGAACTATTAATAGAATGTTAGATAGTTATGAATTGTCAACAGCTCTATTTTTCTACTTATAATTTTTTTTATGCAGAAGAGAAAACATATAGCAAATCGTTTACTATCATTTTACTGTGGTAAATGTCACAAATTATATTAGCAGACTCAACGACGCAAAAAAATCCCAAAAGTCCGCAACCTCAATAATTACAACCAAAAAAAGTTTTGATACCTCCAAAAAGGGTTGTTCATAATTGAAAATTAGGTTCGCCGAAATGAAATTCACGCACATTTGTAACTGTGCATAATACATGGCGGCTTCTCCAGCACATTAGCTATGCCGTCAGAGCCACCGCTTCAGTGAAGAGCACAGCTTGCATATTTATGACTTGTCCAATCTTGCCAGCCAGTACATGTTTGTTTGAGCTGTAGATTTCAAGCATTTCATTTTGAATTCCCGGGACCTTATTATAAATTTTCGTTCTTTAACCTAGATTACTTTGACTACTACAAAAAGTTTATATTGTCTGTTTTTGCAGATAATTTAATCCCATGTATTACTTATTATTTTGAGTAACTATTAAATCTTTGTTTGTTGACATACTTAAAAAATAATGTCATGTTAAATAGAAATGTCACAGCGTTAAAAAAAATATTGTGGTAATTATAAATGGTTCATAGTGCTATGTTTCTAGTATTCAAATTAATAAGAAATGCAAAAAATAAATCATACCATCCATCGATTATGGTACGTTTGGAAATGTCAGTAACGAAACTGTGCTAAAAATAAAAGTGGGTTAAAATTATAGCGAACAAAACACCCTATTAAATTTCTTTCAATGCAGCGAGACAAAACACAAAGAACAAAACAACGAACAAGAACTCCGCCTTCTTAAAACCAACAACTTCCACAGGAAGGTGTAAACATAAAATTTATTCTCACAAGAAACTGTGGGAATACTTCGAAAACCGAATGACGGGAACGAAATAACGAATTTCGTTCTATCAAAATTACTTTCTCAAAAAATAGAATACAAACCTACGATAATCATGCTACATCGGTTTTATAGAAACCTAGATTCGTAGCGTGTTAAACAAAAAGAAGATTTTCAGGTCTTGTCGGATTCTCTATCCCCATAATTCGACTCGTTGGTATTGGTATCGATTAGCTCTGAAACCACAGTATGAAGAGATACGGTAGCTGAATTAATTAATTGCTTGCTTAATTACCTTGCTTAGTTCCCTTTAGTCTGGTACCCTAGTACCTATTTTTAAAGCGTAAGTTGGTAGGTTTCACTGAGGGTGAGTAAATGAAAGTTTATTAAGCACCAAACATATAGTTAATAGATCTAGGTATCGAGAGCGAAATTAAAAACAAACTAGGTTCGTTCTGTTTTTTTTTTGTTTCCTAATTCGAACAACAGAAGTCTGAATTTGGAAGTGTGTGGAATGTACCTAACGAATTCATTTCGCTGAGCGTTCCTTCTTAATATGACGTACGCTTTCTCGTTGTTCCATTTACGTAGTAAGCCCCCTGAAAAATGTAGAACCAACCATCCCTCTAAGGATGGAACTTTGTTGACAAAGGTTTGCGTGTGACAGCGAAAGTTAACAAAATATATCCACGAACATCTTCTGTATCGCTGTTTGTTATCGACTGTATGAGGCAAGGAACTTTTTTCATTATCCTTCTTCTTGTGTACTTTTGATATTGTTATGACACTTTTGTGGGGTACATTTTTATGGAATATTTGAACAATGGATTAAGTTTTGATCAGTGAGGGTGTGACAGAAGAGTAACGTTCAAAAGGGAATGTGAAATAAAGCGTCAATTTGTAAAATCCTGTAATTTCTAGCGCCACTTTGAGGTACTTGTCTTCCTTGGGAATGAAAGTTTAGCTTCCTCCAGGACACAGTATTTGTTCACGCAATAATGCGATATTTATGGACATCACTATGTCGATGCAATTTGTGTTGGTGCATCCCAACGCACGCACGCACTTCCGGTGCTAGCTAGCTAAGGCCAAAAAAATATATAGTTAATAGAAGTGCAATGTAGAATGCCCTGGCTGGCACCGACTCCAAAAGTTTTTTTTTTACTTTTTGAAGTCGGTTTGATTTTTTTTTATAAAATGTTTTTTATTTTATTATTAGATTTTTTTATTTTTGATTTATTATAATTTGACTTTGCCATAGAACATGTCTTTTTGAAAATCTTGGAATATTGTTTGACATGTTCTATGAAACTAACTAGGGCTGTGATTGGTTTCTCGTAAGTTATAAAGTTCATAAAACCTGTTTCTACTTTTATAAATTCCTGTCGTAGCCCATTCGCAAATCTCTAATTTCTGGGTGCATTTAATAGTTTTGGATTTAAAGTTATTATTAAACTCGTTAGTTACTAACCCAAAAAGGTTTCCAAAAAGTGCATTAGGATTATTATGCACATATGGTACTAAAGCTACTTTATCAGCTACATTATTTTTAAAAAATTCCAAGCGCTTTCTTGTTATAGGCCTGCATTGTACATTCATAGGTGCATCAATGATATCTAATTGGTACATCACTTTTAATCCGTAATGGTCGGATGTAATGTTTTTGACAACTAATTTGTCAACTGGATCACAGTCGGTAAACATATTATCTATGCAAGTGGCTGAGTGGGATGTTACCCTTGTAGGTTCAAAAAACTGATTGATTAAGTTAAACGATTTGAACAAGGTTAGTAGCCGAATACTTAATGTACAGTTAACAAGAATATCAATATTGAAATCGCAATACACTGCTACAGGTTTGTTTTTTACATTTAATTTTTTTACCACATCCTCCATTACCGATTCAGATGTTTCAAAATTTTTCGGGGGTCGGTATACGTATACTATAAATAAGTTTTTTAATTCTATACACGAAAGCTCAACATGGCATTCTATAGAGAGATTCTCAATATCCTTTCTTACTTTATAATGTATATCATTTCTCACGAAAATTAAAGAACCGCCATGAATCGCTGTCTTCCTAGCTAATAAACTTGATAATTGAAAATTGTGTACATTGCAAGAAATATCACAGTGCTTCAGCCAGTGTTCGGTTATACAAATGATATGAATATTACTATATTCTGCAAATACTTCTAATTCTAAAACTTTGCCAGACAAGCCCTGAATGTTTTGACATAACATATTGAGACAAGGAGGCTTGGCTGTTGTCTTATGCCTTAGTTTAAAGTTATGCTTGAAACTTTTCTACTATTATTAGAAGAAGTCAAAGGAATATCAGTTAGATTCGACTCAGTTACACACTTTGTAACAGAGTCTTGTAAATTATAAGCTAATAAACTAGCTTACTTTAAGCTATATTATTTAGACAGATACATAGTATTTGGAGTCAAGGTAAAATTGTTAAAAAAATTATTAACGTCAAAATACAAAATAATGTCACTATGACGACAAATCAAATTATATATATATATACATATTTAGGTCAAAGATTCGTTTATTCTCATCCCTGTTTAAATTACTAGCATAAGGCAAAGCACTTATTATTATTCTGCATCTTGTGTTTGATTGCAATGTCAGTAATTTATTTATATTTTTAAGTATATCCTTTTTTGTTAATTTGGAACTGTTACCACATAATATTACTAAAGTCGTGGTTTTATTTATCTGGGATTCATCTATTTTTGTAATTATTTGGCTAAAAGTCTGGCCAGGAGTACAAAAATTAATACATTTTCTGTCAAGTTTCTCACTAATAATTGAGGCAAAACCTTGACCTATCCAGTCTGAGTACATAATTGTCTGACATTTATTACTTAATACTAGCTTAAAACTAACAGTATTATACCTTGACTCAATCTTATTTTGAGAGACCAATGTATGGCTTGGTAATGGATTCTGGTTTAAATTAATTAATTCCGGATGTTAAAGAGCAACAATTTGATTCTTCACTATGATAGTTTAATTCAGATCTGAGTAATGAGTCATATCTGTCAGCATTATAATTACTGAGTTCTACCAGCTCTGTGGCTGACTGAATATGTTCATCAATTTCTTTTTTGCGCACTTGAGTACTGAGTTTTCATGAAGTCAAGAGATTCGTGCAATCTTTGTATGTCTTTTTGTAAACTCTTGGTATCTTGTTCATACATTTGCCTACTCTCAATCGTCCTTTTTATATATTTTGTGTCCACATATTCTTATAAATCGTTCGTCTCAGCCACAGCCGCTGCTGGGTATAGGCCTCCCTCAGGGATCCCCACGACGATCGGTCCTGCGCTACCCGCATCCAGCGGCTTCCCGCGACCTTCATCAGATCAACGGTTCCCCTTGTGGGGGGGCCTTCCCAAGGAGCGTCATCCGGTGCGTAGTCGCCATTCCAGAACATTTCCGCCCCAACGGCCAACGGTTCTCTCTATGTGTCACACCCACTGCCACTTCAGCTGAGCAATCCTTCGAGCTATGTCGGTTACTTTAGTTCTCCTATGGATCTCCTCATTTCTGATTTGACCTCGTAGAAAAACGCCGAGCATAGCTCTCTCCTTTGCACGCTGGGTGACCTTGAGCCTTCTTATGAGAACCATAGTTAGCGACCACGTTTCACTGCCGTAAGTTATCACTGGCATCACTGGACACTTAGGTAAGTTGGACGCGAAGATTTTACGGAGCTTCCCGAATGCTGCCCATCCGAGTTGGAATCGACGAGAGATCTCTTTCTCGAAGTTGGACTTACCTAATTGGCTGTCTGTCCAAGGTAAACGTAGTGGTTAACAACTTCGAGCGTATTTTCCCAACGTGAACTGGACTAGGTACAACATGATGAGAATTTGACATGATTTTCGTCTTATCCATGTTCATCCTAAGACCCATTCTTTGAGAAGTACCACGGAGATCTTCGAGCATTGTGTTCAGGTCCTCCAAGGTCTCCGCCATAAGGACTTTATCATCGGCAAAACGAAGGTGTGTTTGGTACTGGTCATAAATGTTGATGCCAAGTCCTTTCCAGTCCATGAGCTTAAAAATTTACTCCAACGAAGCTGTGAACATGTTCAGCGAAATGACGTCTCCCTGTCACTCACCTCGCTGCAGTTGGATGAGATTTGTGCTCCGGTTCTGTAATCGGACCGACATGGTGGCATGTTTGTATAAGTACCTTAACACCTCGGTATACCTATAGTCCACATGGCACCTCTGGAGAGACTGCAACACCGCCCAGCACCCCGACCGCCTAACGGTATAGCTTGTGCTATTGCTATAGCTATTGATTTTTCAAACCCTCTACAAGGGCTCTCGCTCACGCTATCACTTTCATACAAAAAATGCAATAGTGAATACAATAAATGAATAGAAATATGTTGGAATTAAACAAAAACCCTTTCATTGAAGGGTTTTATGAGAGTTTGAAGTTTGATAGCTATAGCGATACCAAAAGCTATACCGTTAGGCGGTCGGGGTGCTGGTCTCTATCGAATCAAAGGCTTTCTCATAGTCCACAAACGCCAAGCAAAGTGGAAGATTATACTACTCGGTCTTCTGTATAACCTGCCGCAGAAACCACTATAACTCTGTGGAGACACTTAGGTACAGGCACGAGATACAGAATTATGTCCACACAAAAAACCTACACTCATTAAGATATTTCGCACGGCATAGGTAGAAAAGTGATACATACAACACTTGGAACGAAACCGCCCATTGTTATTTTTGACATTGTTAAATCCTGCATATGCATAGGTTTATTAGTGGTCTCCGATACAACTAGATACCGCTCTCATACATTTAGCTCTTGACCGTTTTATTCTATCACAAATGGCGGAGTCTACCGTGACAACGACATACGGCATCAACAATCATCCCTGGCAACCGAGTAAGTTGGTTAAAGAAAAACGTCAAAATTTGTGGTCACTTTTTTTATCCGTTGTTTGTATGAAGCGCGGTAACTAGTCCTTCTTCTTCTTCTTCTTTCTTATTTAATGGCGTGCTCGCGTTAAATTTGCGAATTTTGCCAATGTCAAGTATATATATTTTGAAATATATAGAAATTATACGGTAGATTGAGTTAAAAATGGAGCCTCACAACACGTGTTATTACGAAAAGATTTCGGGTGAACTTCTGTAACTAGCTGTAGCAACGCGGAGACCAATCATAAATCAATATTAAAACGTAAATTCGCTAAAAATAAATGTCATAAAGATTTAAAACAAAGTCAACCAATATAAAATCACTAACAAAACCAGCTCAATAAGATAAAACAATGTCAAATATTACAAAATTAATATTTAATACAAAATAAGTAATAAATGTCACGAAGAGCAATGTCACATAATTTTAGATTCAAAGATAATTATAATTTTATTTATTTAATACAAAAAGTCATCAATATTCTAAGGAAATTCTCATTAAACGCAAAGCAAATCAATCAGTTTATTCTTAAATTTATTTAAAGGCAGATCTATTATTGTAGATATTGACGTGCCCCCGATTTTGGCAGTCGTAATAGGCTTACAAAGTCATCCATTGAAAGCCGTTCAAAGGATTTTGTGCGGTAAGTAACTACCCGGAATTTCGATGATTGTAGCTAAAATGCTTGCACGTTATAATTTGTGCTAGTAATTCAAAACAACATAGCAGGTCCAATGAAGAGTCAACCTTGTTAATCACATATGAATGGCAAATGACGAGGCAAAGGTACAAAATGTAGTAATCACTTGTGGAGTATTGTTAAAACTGAGTGAACACTAAATTGGAAATGACCGAGAATTGATAAATTGCTTTCAGCAATATGTTTGACAATTGGTATCAATTAGTACAGTTGACCAAAAATTTTGAGCCATAACGATGATCATGATAACCGTGGGCTTAAACATCATTCTGTCCCTTTCAACTTCAAACAGACTACTAAAATCACTGACATTAAAATATTAGTCGGTTAATCGGTTGGTAACCTAAGTCACCGTCGCAAAGTTGCATGTCTATCGGTCTTTTATAGGATACACTTTGGAGATAGTGCGAAAGAACTGAACGATCTTGTGCCCTCAGCCCCTTTCCACCATCGGGGTACCAGACGCAGGTTAGTTTATCACCTCTACGTCGTTGACATTCCAACGGTCCGTACCAAGCGCTTTGCTGATACATTTTTTAGGCGAACTGCTAAGGAATGCGCTGCCTGCTCGCCACAACCCTGGCCTCTTCAAGGCAAGAGTAAATAGGCATATCCAGGGGAAGTATTTAACATCCTAGGGAACATCTTGTTTCCAAAACAGATGGTGGTCAAATACTTGCCCAGTCTCGAATAAAAATATAATAAAAAAACTTGGGCGTGAGGCGTTCCATGTCGCGAGAGCCCTTACAGCAACCTTAAAATTGACTGGCGGGGTAGCTTCGAAATATCGATACACGCTATATTTTTTTATGAACAACGGTGAGGCTCTTTGGCCTTAGCCTTCATTATACCTGATGTTAAGTATTAATAAGCCTGAAGATGGTAGCGTGCCTCTCCTGGAATCCTCAACTACTAAGGAACTAGCTATTTTATCTCTAACTGCCGGAACACAACAATGCGGTAAACTTTGCTATTATGGTGTCAGACATAAATAAGCAGCTAGCCAGGCGGACTTACAACAAGTCCTACCACCAACTAAACCGAATACAATATGTACCTCCGCTGGGAATCAAACCCGGGACTGACCGGGACATTGGTCTGATACCGATGGTTGTTACCACTAGACCACATAGGCGGTTCATATCATATCATATTAAATCTCATTCCGCAGAAGAGCTAAATCTTCCCTTACGTTACGTCGTCATCAAATCGCCAAACTAATTATTATTCCACGCAAGTAAGAAACATGTCAAACATAAATCGCACAATCTAAACATCTGGCTCGAAATAACCTTCGCACAGTGAGAAGTCCGAAACTTGGCAGAACTTGGCGAGACTGGGTTCTTCCGTTGTTCAAGTAACTTTGCAGACCTAAATGAGATAATCGCATTTTTTATGATTGTGAACACCCATCACCGAAATATCCAAGAACAAACTATTAAAATACAACTGCTGATATTATTTAATCTTATAATGCATAAAACAAATACAGTTTTCATCAGCTGTAGGGTGAAGTTAGTAATTAGTCTGAAAACAAAATATAAAGAAATAAAATCATAGTTTATCATCATATATCAAGAGTTCATCCATACTGGATTACATCAATTTTAATATATAATATTTATTCAACACAGACTCTTCCAGCAATCAAATCATCACCTCAGAGCTGACGAAACCAGAAAATACATGACATACGCTGATAAAAATTGATTCCATATCGTCAGCAAAACACGACACAATGCAAACAGAGCCTGATTTCCCTTCAAAGCCAGAGGCACCTCAAAAGGGAAATCCTAATGAATCTTTTGATGTTGTCACCAGATTCTCACCCCAGTTGCCTTCTTGTTTACAGGGAAACCGCCATTATGAAACTTGTTAACAACAATTCTTTGTTGATCGTTTGTTTATTTATACTCAAGTTTGTACGCATAATAGATACTTCTTGTGGAGTTTTGGTTTGAATACAAACAACTTCTTGTGTGTTTTAATATCCTCGCTACAGAAGAGTAGATATAAATAAACAGGTGCAGACGGATAGATACAAATACGTAGATGATTCCACTAGGACTAATTGCTGAGATGACTTTAGAAACACTGAACCCACCAAAACTGATAACCAATCTCCCTGTTTTCTTAGATTCTAGAAACTGTAAAAAGTATTTCAATGAACTGTAGGTCCCTGCTATATAATTATAATTTATAATGTATATATTATGATTATGACAAACCTTTTTTGTCGTTAAGAGCTGATATCGGGAGAGCCGACAGCCTAAATCCACAAAGATTACTCCTTAATATATTACTTTTCCAAAACATCTAACGTCTAGTCAGTCAGATATTACCAAACAAACAGCATTAATACAATTTGTTCTCATAAATAATGCTGCCGGCACGTGAACACAGCTTATGTTATGAGGCACTAAAATTCATTAGTAGATTGGAGACCACTCGTATAAATATTTAGCGATGTACTCTAATACATTAGAAGGCACTAGGCAGGCATGAACTTGAATTATGTATTAGCGTTTGGTGCAAGTTGAATCGCTGGATCGAAGATAACCCGTTCTGAAAATTTATTAAATAAATAATATAGCAGGCAATGATTTGACTCGCAGATAAGTAGTTTAAGCATTTGTGTTACGAATAGCAGTACAAACAAAGATAATACACATATCAATGTTTGTTTCGAGAGGAAATCGACCCTGGCTCAGTAGGCACGGTCAGTACCACTACACTATCGGGCTCGTCAAATCTCCACTTGTAAATCGAAAGTAAAACTGCAGAAGTTAGGGCAATTTTACGACGCATCTGTGAAAATTTATGAGGGAACTTCATAAGATATATAGGCTTATCTGACATTTTCGATGTTTGCCTATTTCTTTTCATTGCGTTCTTAATATTTGTCAAGGATAATTCGGCAGTGATCGTAGGTGTGCTTTAATAGTCGCTATACTTTAAAGATTTCCAGGTATCCCAATATGTTGTAAGCCCAAACTCTTAGATGATCAAGGATATGTTTGGAGCTTACTTGCGCATAACTTGAATCTGTCTTTTGATGGAATTGTCAACATTAGGGAAAGGCATGTAAACATTCATTCATCATCATCATCATCAGCCTGTGGACGTCCACTGCTGGATATAGGCCTCTCCTAGCTCACGCCTATTGTGGCGTTCATAGGAGGCTATTAGCCTACTGCTACCACGCTGGCCAGACGGGTTGGTAGAGGATTTGTTTAAAGTTTTCCTTCTCTCGCACAGGTGTTCTATGGGTCGAACCTCTTAGTCGACTCTTACGACATCCCAGGCATGTTAGGGAGTGGTGACACTTGTATTCTTAGGCCGTCGCCACACGGCAAAACATTCATTCAAACAACAAACAAACATTCATTAACGGGTTTGAAATCGGCGCATAGCTCTTCATTCCAGTTTATACTTGTATATCGCTCTCATCGTAACACTTGCACCTCGTTCGCTTGTAATTTTGTTTTTCTCTGACTTTTACATACGATGAATAACATATAAGTGAATTTGGCGGCAAACAAAACGGAGAAATGTGTAATTGTGATCGATTCAGGCTTCGGGATTTCTGTTCAAGGGTTGTTGATTCTTGGATTTTTATGTGCTTTGGAAAACAAGCTATTAAAGTCGAATTGAGATTTCTTGTTAACTTCTTTTATATTAAACGTGTGTTTTGTTTTCATTCGACATTCGATGGTTTACGAAGTTCTTGATTAGGAACTTTTTGTAAATTTTTTCGCTATGATATCAGTCTTTACTGTTAGCCCTACTTGTAACATCCCCCCCCCTTTTGATAAACTTACTTTACTCTCTATTTTTTTTTAAATTATTATTTAAATAATAATTATTGGTGGTGATCCTTTACACACCAAGGTAAAAGTTCCTTCTGGAGACCTTTTATATTTCCTTTGCAAGTCTGTTAAGATCTTTAAAACAATGCTTTAGGAAATACTTTTATAATCTAAATACTGAAATATTTAAATTAAATACCTTCCTTATAATATTATAAGTTGGAAGTATTATTTTATTTGGCCAAATTTAAGTAGTGATCGTCTAGAATGGTTAGGATTCCTACGTTGTGTAATTTTTTTTTTGTTTTAGTAATCCAAACTTCTTTAAGATGTGGTATGTCTGAGGCGCAGCTATAAGTCTAACAAGGTGAATACTGTGTTTAACCTAAGAATTATCTGCAATTGAAATATATAGTTTATTCCTAACCATAAAACTATAGTTTATATGTGTATGTGTATGTTGTAAAGTGTGCAACTGGGAATACTTATAGGAATAGGATAGGGACAGGATAAAGGAAGGAAGTAACCGGGGCCCTGACGGGCCCCGGGGGTCCGCTCCAACCACCCCTTCAGACCCGTCCTAAAACCACACCAAACAAGGACAGGATAATGATGGAGAGAGTAAAACCCGATTCCATAAGTAAGTAAGTTTGGAAGAAATTCTTCCTATCCCATCGATGCTCGCCCAAACACTACGTCTCCATGTAACACGCACAGATCAAAAGTGAAGTATTCACTAGTAAGCCATATAGAGGACATACTAGCAATTAATATTATAGTGAAATTGCCTAGCTGCAAGCAGACAAGGCAGGTATAATGTATAAGCTCCCACTTGAATGACTGGGTAACAAATCCACAATCTTTTCCATTATGTAGTCTCTTCTCATATAGTGAGCCTCACAAACTAAACATAAGTACTTCGAAATGCGAACCGCTACAAACTAGGAAGAACCAGTCTCACATAGTTTAGTCATCCAAGATGAGAAAAATGGTGGTATGCGAACATACCACTATAATGTAGAGTGATGTATTATATGAAGTCTATGCGTAGACACATAGAACACAATATTTTGAGTAAGCATCGGTGAAACCGGATGAATAGATCAAGTTGTAATAACATTGAACTTTATCAATATGTTAAATATTAATGTAATCAATCAGGTATACTCACAAGGACAGGGTAAGGTTTATGAAAAGGCAAGTCAAAACCATTAACCATTACCGCTGCTAGAGTTTCCCAAATCATACAATGTATCAAAAATCATAGGTATATCTGTCGAATATATGGTTGCAATATTTTGAAACACAAGAGGACAGTTATCATATCTTGTTCTACCACGAATTCTGAATTAATGGCATTACAAAATACGAATTTAAGGCCGGGTGAGTACGAACACTAGATGCTCACAAGGATCCATCTAGTCGAAGTCCCTGGATAGCATTGACCTAAACGGATATGAGTATGTCAGTTTACACAAGACTGCTCAAGTGTAAAAAGCCATGGTTCACACCATCCATCAGCCACTACTTAACAAGTCGCCACAAACATAAATCACTGTTGACAAATAATCAGGTTTGATTATCGTTCAAAAGCAATAGTGTAAGTATGGCACGTATCCAGAAAACATTAAGATAAACATTTTGCCTATCATAATATTAGCCGGAAATACTTCCACTGGCTGACTCGGTACTACCACGAGAGGGGTAAATCCTATAATGAAACACAATTTGTTTGCAATCATATACTGGACCATAGACCCAGATAAGTACAATCATTGAAAATTGAAAGTTATAGATAGGTAAGTAATTATTACAATTATTATAAAATTTTGGAAGCTCAGCATTACCTCATTCCTGCAAACTAATGCCAACCAGAACTAAGGCCAGACATTACCTTACAGAAACTACCATTCCTCACAAAATTACCTCGCTCTGAACTTCCTCAACTCGCTGGAAAGCTTACTCTGAGTCCATTCAGAACTACACAATAATCTGTAGGTATATTGGGTATTGTAAATGTTTGTAATGAGTGTATATGAATTGCGAAGAACAATAATGCTTAAATACAAATAATTTATAATAATAAATATAATGAGTATGGTAAGTTACATGTGACTGCTAAATATTGATTGAATGGACAATGTCATGCTCAATTGGACACTTGAACTCCTCTCTCCCAGCTTAATAGTTACTTTAACAAATAGTGCACAACAAGTACTACTGTTGTAGAGTCTTATTCAATGGAGCAAAACACTACGCCATTCACATAACACATAAAATAATATTTAAACGAATTTTCGTATGCAGTGCACAATTTTCTCTAGAATAATAGGTAGGTAGGTAAGTACCTAGTGTAAAACCTAGACATCTCCTAGACAATGTCCTCCTAACCTATACTACGACTAGGTATATACTTCGACCAGCTACGTCCTATCGTTCCTACAATTTTATCCACAGTAATCCACACTATTAACAGAATTACGAGTGGCTGTCCTATCGCATTCGTATTTTTTTATAGTCGTCGTCATGATCTGTCTAAGTCGCCTCTTGACGACTAACTGTTTGATTAAATTAGAATAACCTATCTTAATGAAAGGAAATTTAAATTTTAGTTTTCTATTTATGTAGAAATTTGTCTTGGAATTTGTTTATACAGCCTAACTAACAAAAGAAAAAAAAAAATATTTCTCTGAAAAGAAAAATAACGACACACTTATTATTATACGCACATTACGATACGAGCCGTATAAATATTACAGCTTAGAAATTGGTAGCCACAACGAAATCTTATCTCATCAAATATTAGTTTATTTAATTTAACGATTTAGCAAGGAACGGTGAAAATGGTACCTTTACGAACTCGATTCTTAACACCGAATAACTTACACATCTAGTCAAGAAACCATGCTCTACTCACCCAGAACCGGATACTTAACTGCAACAGCAAGTCTAAATCCTTCATAAAGATCTTTAAATACCGAATTTTACAGTTTCTCAACGTCTCCGGATTTCAAAAACCATAAATTCTCCCGCTCTGTTCTTGTTAGATAAGTAAAGAAAACAAATGTCACTTGACATTATGACGTCCTATAAAACTGTTATCCAAAACAATCGCACGTGAGATACAAAGTTGTATTTTGGATCAACTTGAGAATAACAAGCACAAATACAACCTATTATTAGTATAATTCAATCAACAATACTTATGTCAAGGTAATTATAATCAATGCATTCCACTAATAATTGTACCTATATTTTAAATTTTATATTCCTCGGATTAAAAGTTAGCTTTTCAAGAACCGTGTCCTTCTTGTGTATAACCTAGACACCGTTAATAGGTAAAACATCTTATTATGTTTCAGGTACCCTAAGCGGCTGAAGTTAACCTAATTACCTATAGGTATCCATGGAACCTATGATAACACTAATACTCAAAATATAGTTATAACTTGTTTCCTGGTTACAATACCTACTTCTAAAATTGTCCACACTGCTCTTAGGTAAGAGTTTGATAATGTTTTTGCCTTTTTCATGATAATCTAGTAACATTAAACTCAAAGCAAATTTTCCCACATTGATCATTTTCCAATTATTAACTCTACTATCAATGTATTCAGTTAAATTGAATCAATTATCTATAACTATAGTGGGAGCACTGTAAATATTGCCATAATTATAGCAAGAACAACTTACAAGACCTTATTTATAAAATTATTAAGTATGTAGAAAATTTTCCTACAGTACTCATAAAAGAATCTGAATGATTCAGTTGTGGATCTAGTTAATTCTAATGTAGCTATATTAGAGTCATTAATTATGATGAGATTCTATCACAGGCACACAATTCCAGGTTGTAATTTTAACAAGAATACAGATTGTAATATTTCAATACATTAACAGATGATATAATCTATTTCAGAAGAGTTCCAATCCTACACTGTGGATGCTAAACAAATAATGATCAAAATTGTCTACCTTATTACTAAAACCATGGAAGAGAAGGAAAACCGGATTAACTAAGGATTTAATAGGATTTTTGAAGAAGTGTGACGTGTCTGAATGATATCTGGTTATGAGACCCCTTTTTTATTAATATTTCAAGTTAAACTTCTATGCGTTTGCTTGTACGTTAGACCACTAGTGTTATTAGTTAAGCTTTAAGCCTATTATCCAACGAGGAGAAAATAAATTGAATTTTCACTGTTCCCTGTATTTTCTTTTTATTATTTTATAGCGCCATGTATTTTGAATCAGTGTCTATGATATTGTGTAGTACCTAGCTAACCCTAACTGCCTAATCTTGGTCAACATCTGTTAGCAGAGTCGGTCCTAGTTTACACTTGGATGTTATGGGTCCACTAACTATATGGCACACCTTGAAGCCAGTATTAACAACAGGCAAACCATTAAAACATATTCAATTCAATTCAATTCATGTTATGTCTGTCAGTCATTTGCATAATATAGTAAAATTTGTAAATAAAACTCACCGAACTATTGGGAGCAGCTTACTCAACCCAGAACTTCGTCACTACCTACTCACTTTCACAGTATACTTAAGTACTAAACCACTGACTTCAGCGGTTAATTCAAATATAATTATTCTCAAGAATACTATGACCGTTCAGGACGGTGTCAACACTCCGAATCCCGAGCCCGCTCGCCTCTCCGCCTTCGTTCCTTATTTCTTTCTTATGAATCTTTGTTTCTCCACCGTACTTTACCGAATTCCAAGAATTTTATGTAAGTTTATAAGTAGTTTGCACATGTCAAGTTTGGGTCCTTGAAACAATCCTATTCACTCGTAACTTGAGAAAAGCCCTTGGAAAGCCGTTAGTGTCACGAATTCTGTTATTTATTATTGCTTTACTATGGCCACATTTTGTTATTTTAACTGCTGCTCCTTTTGTTGAAGACCAAACATATCTATAACACGTGTCAACGTTTTTTTTTATAATTTACGAAACCCTTAAAACATTGGTCAGTGCAAGTAGTGATTTACATTGAAACTTGAATATTTTTACAACATTTATATCATAGCGTCACATTTCCCATCTATGGTCGAATAGCATACCTAGCAACCTATCTAAGTAACTTAATGTCGTTTTTCCTGAAATTTGGAATTGTTGTAATGGATAATATAAAAATATATGCTGTTTTCCTTATAAACTATAGAAATAAGGCAATATTATAGTTTGGATTGTTACAATCGCCCCTTAATTTATAAAGAAGTTTACCGTATTTATAAATTACTAACAAGAAAAAAAATCAAAATATAATTATTGCCGCATACATTTTTTTTTTTTTTTTTTTTTTTTTTTTTTTTTTATTATTCTTATGCTTTTTTATCTCCTATTTACCTATCCTTCTACCCCCAGAAATGACTGACCTACCTATGTGTAATCATAAAATAGCACGAATAGTAGAATCAGTCATATTATACATAATACTTTCATACTATTTATCACACTTTTACTATATAATAATCTATTCTGATAGATGAGATTATTGGGGAACCTAGTTATTAACCCTTTATTTTTATTTTTTTTTTGACATAATTAAAACATTTTATTAGTTAAAATAAGAACTTTGAATATTTTTTTTTTTTTAATACCGGCGCATTTTACCTAGATATCTAATACAGAATGAAACTACATAAAGCTATATTATAACTCCGCGCCCCTACTATACTTGAGTGACCCACGAACGTGAGCGAACCATTCACACCAACATTATTAAATAACATCTAAGTATCACATTGTCAAACTTTTTAATTAAATTACATGATTCTCATCACAAGATCGCACCCACACATACATCCTACACGCATGCACAACCACCTATTCAATAGACTAAATAAGTAAATAAATAAAATAAAAAAGATATACCCCTAAAGATAAATTCACCCCTTTTTTTCCATGTTAATTTCGATTTAGTTACTAGAATGCCATCTGTGAAATGATTCGGTAATTAATTAATCTATTTTCGCGCATCATATCGAGTTAGCGATTGCAAGTGCTTAAATGATAAGTTATGTAGTTCTTTATAATTCCGCTAGATCGTTCGAGACACATTTTTACATAACCTAAACATTATAATATAAGAAACCCTATAGAACTAGATACACTTCAAACTAGATTTTACAAACCATTAGCTAAGTACCTTCAAAAAATCCCGAGTCGATTTTTTTTCTAATTAAAACGCAAAAGCCTGATGGATTCCGGGTATCGATTCTGAACTACTATGGTGAGCCAGGCGTGGAAAAGAAAATACTATTTTTTTTTTTTTTTTTTTTTTACATAACTTACTAACAAGAAAAAAAAATCAAAATATAATTATTGCCGCATACATTTTTTTTTTTTTTTTTTTTTTTTTTTTAAACAGCCCCTAACATTCCTATTTAAACTGAGAACGCTTCAAAATTCAAATAAATCGATTTGAACGAAGCCACAAGATACACAGACCTACCTATGTCGCGTCGCGGGCAAACTCCGACTTGCATTTTGTATGTATTACAATTGAAAGATAAGAAAAACTATAAACAGGTTAATCGATTCGACTTTCCTATTTCACAAAACCGCCATTTTTAAGGTTTAAGGCGGAGCCAAACCTCAACATAGCGCTCCCTATGTACTCACACTCAGAAACCATAAATCAGTCTGTGATGATGATGACACTCAGATAGAATACTCCGGGACGCCCCCGTGAGAATTCCTGGTCAAAATCTATTTCAACTTGACGTGGCATTGCAAAGCATGCCGCTTGTAGCCAGGGCTATTATGATTACAACAACAAAAAAAACAGTACACACTTGGCATTACGTTCATATTGTGGCAAGCCTAATGTCAATTTCGGATAATTTCGGTAATTTTACGTATGCTTAAGAATGGATGCTTCAATATGAATTTAGTTACCTAGAGCCTACAAACACTAGTATAACCAAGAAATAATTAATACCTAAACCTTGATCACAAAATGTTATTTTCCATGTAAACATTTTACAAATGTAGACCTTTCGTAAAATTAAATCACTTTAAAAGTAAATTGAGTCTGAATTATATTTATCACAACATCAATAATATACCTAGATGAGATACAACGTACAACGAATTCTTCATTACTAAAAGTAAAATAAATTTAACTGAATTTCAAAATTTCTACGGCTTATCTCACTTTACTACTGGTAACACCAAAGCATAATAATATTGGTCATAAATCGAAGAGAGATTAATTACATCGTTTATTTTTCAATTTCTCAATGTTATGATGTAGCAATAGTATTTCACGACAATTCGATTCTATCAACCGGATACCTACGATGTTAGATTTACGATGGAAACGATAACAACTACATAATTAACGTAAATACGCGAGTTTGTCGTTTGACTTTACTTTAATCACAGCAAATTGTAATTATTATTGGAAATTGGATTCTCTAAAGGTAAAATACTATGCAATGCAATAAATTTCCACATATCTATGTTTGTTACTCTACTACTGATTTTCCTGCACACTTCTGTACATATTTCGAACAAGGTCGTAACGATTGTTGACACCGCATTTTTTTGTTTGTCTGCACGCTTATACGCTACTATTTTGTTTTATTTCTTTTCAGCCTACTCCGCCAGCATGTTCATGACAATTTATAACAACGCATGGGTTGAAATATTACTGCATTTTGCCAAACACAATAGAAGATAAAGCAAGAAGAAGCTACTCAATAAAACGCAAAACTAATCTATTTGAACTATTGAAAACGCTAAGTGATAACCGAATATACTAATCACAGCGCTTAGTGTAATCAAAAGAAAGGTAAATCTTAAGATTGAAATTAAATAAAAGCGCAGCAAATAACCTAATCATACAATGTTTATTTATTTGCATATTTCCCTGTCTTTTTATAAAAAGTGCAACCAAATTTATAAAAATATAACGTGTGAGTGAATCTAAGTGATTATAAATGAATAAAATAGGATAGGTATGTGCGCCCCTAGGCGTTTAAATATTCCTAGACCATGCTAACATTTTCAACAAACAAAGGTATTTATTGATTTTTTATTAATTGAACTTTATTGTACAAAATACCCAAGGTAAATTACAAGGCGGACTTAATACTAAAAGCAATCTCTACCAGTCAACCTTTTGAAAATAGATAGAAAATAGTTTGTTTTTATTTTTTATAGAAATAAAATACCTCTGTTTGCAAATAACACACAGTAAACGCCCCTGAACACATATGCTCACCTCAGACATTTGTAAAACCACATCCTGCTGTCACGGCAACAATTGTAACATCCCCCCCCCTTTTGATAAACTTACTTTACTCTCTATTTTTTTTTAAATTATTATTTAAATAATAATTATTGGTGGTGATCCTTTACACACCAAGGTAAAAGTTCCTTCTGGAGACCTTTTATATTTCCTTTGCAAGTCTGTTAAGATCTTTAAAACAATGCTTTAGGAAATACTTTTATAATCTAAATACTGAAATATTTAAATTAAATACCTTCCTTATAATATTATAAGTTGGAAGTATTATTTTATTTGGCCAAATTTAAGTAGTGATCGTCTAGAATGGTTAGGATTCCTACGTTGTGTAATTTTTTTTTTGTTTTAGTAATCCAAACTTCTTTAAGATGTGGTATGTCTGAGGCGCAGCTATAAGTCTAACAAGGTGAATACTGTGTTTAACCTAAGAATTATCTGCAATTGAAATATATAGTTTATTCCTAACCATAAAACTATAGTTTATATGTGTATGTGTATGTTGTAAAGTGTGCAACTGGGAATACTTATAGGAATAGGATAGGGACAGGATAAAGGAAGGAAGTAACCGGGGCCCTGACGGGCCCCGGGGGTCCGCTCCAACCACCCCTTCAGACCCGTCCTAAAACCACACCAAACAAGGACAGGATAATGATGGAGAGAGTAAAACCCGATTCCATAAGTAAGTAAGTTTGGAAGAAATTCTTCCTATCCCATCGATGCTCGCCCAAACACTACGTCTCCATGTAACACGCACAGATCAAAAGTGAAGTATTCACTAGTAAGCCATATAGAGGACATACTAGCAATTAATATTATAGTGAAATTGCCTAGCTGCAAGCAGACAAGGCAGGTATAATGTATAAGCTCCCACTTGAATGACTGGGTAACAAATCCACAATCTTTTCCATTATGTAGTCTCTTCTCATATAGTGAGCCTCACAAACTAAACATAAGTACTTCGAAATGCGAACCGCTACAAACTAGGAAGAACCAGTCTCACATAGTTTAGTCATCCAAGATGAGAAAAATGGTGGTATGCGAACATACCACTATAATGTAGAGTGATGTATTATATGAAGTCTATGCGTAGACACATAGAACACAATATTTTGAGTAAGCATCGGTGAAACCGGATGAATAGATCAAGTTGTAATAACATTGAACTTTATCAATATGTTAAATATTAATGTAATCAATCAGGTATACTCACAAGGACAGGGTAAGGTTTATGAAAAGGCAAGTCAAAACCATTAACCATTACCGCTGCTAGAGTTTCCCAAATCATACAATGTATCAAAAATCATAGGTATATCTGTCGAATATATGGTTGCAATATTTTGAAACACAAGAGGACAGTTATCATATCTTGTTCTACCACGAATTCTGAATTAATGGCATTACAAAATACGAATTTAAGGCCGGGTGAGTACGAACACTAGATGCTCACAAGGATCCATCTAGTCGAAGTCCCTGGATAGCATTGACCTAAACGGATATGAGTATGTCAGTTTACACAAGACTGCTCAAGTGTAAAAAGCCATGGTTCACACCATCCATCAGCCACTACTTAACAAGTCGCCACAAACATAAATCACTGTTGACAAATAATCAGGTTTGATTATCGTTCAAAAGCAATAGTGTAAGTATGGCACGTATCCAGAAAACATTAAGATAAACATTTTGCCTATCATAATATTAGCCGGAAATACTTCCACTGGCTGACTCGGTACTACCACGAGAGGGGTAAATCCTATAATGAAACACAATTTGTTTGCAATCATATACTGGACCATAGACCCAGATAAGTACAATCATTGAAAATTGAAAGTTATAGATAGGTAAGTAATTATTACAATTATTATAAAATTTTGGAAGCTCAGCATTACCTCATTCCTGCAAACTAATGCCAACCAGAACTAAGGCCAGACATTACCTTACAGAAACTACCATTCCTCACAAAATTACCTCGCTCTGAACTTCCTCAACTCGCTGGAAAGCTTACTCTGAGTCCATTCAGAACTACACAATAATCTGTAGGTATATTGGGTATTGTAAATGTTTGTAATGAGTGTATATGAATTGCGAAGAACAATAATGCTTAAATACAAATAATTTATAATAATAAATATAATGAGTATGGTAAGTTACATGTGACTGCTAAATATTGATTGAATGGACAATGTCATGCTCAATTGGACACTTGAACTCCTCTCTCCCAGCTTAATAGTTACTTTAACAAATAGTGCACAACAAGTACTACTGTTGTAGAGTCTTATTCAATGGAGCAAAACACTACGCCATTCACATAACACATAAAATAATATTTAAACGAATTTTCGTATGCAGTGCACAATTTTCTCTAGAATAATAGGTAGGTAGGTAAGTACCTAGTGTAAAACCTAGACATCTCCTAGACAATGTCCTCCTAACCTATACTACGACTAGGTATATACTTCGACCAGCTACGTCCTATCGTTCCTACAATTTTATCCACAGTAATCCACACTATTAACAGAATTACGAGTGGCTGTCCTATCGCATTCGTATTTTTTTATAGTCGTCGTCATGATCTGTCTAAGTCGCCTCTTGACGACTAACTGTTTGATTAAATTAGAATAACCTATCTTAATGAAAGGAAATTTAAATTTTAGTTTTCTATTTATGTAGAAATTTGTCTTGGAATTTGTTTATACAGCCTAACTAACAAAAGAAAAAAAAAAATATTTCTCTGAAAAGAAAAATAACGACACACTTATTATTATACGCACATTACGATACGAGCCGTATAAATATTACAGCTTAGAAATTGGTAGCCACAACGAAATCTTATCTCATCAAATATTAGTTTATTTAATTTAACGATTTAGCAAGGAACGGTGAAAATGGTACCTTTACGAACTCGATTCTTAACACCGAATAACTTACACATCTAGTCAAGAAACCATGCTCTACTCACCCAGAACCGGATACTTAACTGCAACAGCAAGTCTAAATCCTTCATAAAGATCTTTAAATACCGAATTTTACAGTTTCTCAACGTCTCCGGATTTCAAAAACCATAAATTCTCCCGCTCTGTTCTTGTTAGATAAGTAAAGAAAACAAATGTCACTTGACATTATGACGTCCTATAAAACTGTTATCCAAAACAATCGCACGTGAGATACAAAGTTGTATTTTGGATCAACTTGAGAATAACAAGCACAAATACAACCTATTATTAGTATAATTCAATCAACAATACTTATGTCAAGGTAATTATAATCAATGCATTCCACTAATAATTGTACCTATATTTTAAATTTTATATTCCTCGGATTAAAAGTTAGCTTTTCAAGAACCGTGTCCTTCTTGTGTATAACCTAGACACCGTTAATAGGTAAAACATCTTATTATGTTTCAGGTACCCTAAGCGGCTGAAGTTAACCTAATTACCTATAGGTATCCATGGAACCTATGATAACACTAATACTCAAAATATAGTTATAACTTGTTTCCTGGTTACAATACCTACTTCTAAAATTGTCCACACTGCTCTTAGGTAAGAGTTTGATAATGTTTTTGCCTTTTTCATGATAATCTAGTAACATTAAACTCAAAGCAAATTTTCCCACATTGATCATTTTCCAATTATTAACTCTACTATCAATGTATTCAGTTAAATTGAATCAATTATCTATAACTATAGTGGGAGCACTGTAAATATTGCCATAATTATAGCAAGAACAACTTACAAGACCTTATTTATAAAATTATTAAGTATGTAGAAAATTTTCCTACAGTACTCATAAAAGAATCTGAATGATTCAGTTGTGGATCTAGTTAATTCTAATGTAGCTATATTAGAGTCATTAATTATGATGAGATTCTATCACAGGCACACAATTCCAGGTTGTAATTTTAACAAGAATACAGATTGTAATATTTCAATACATTAACAGATGATATAATCTATTTCAGAAGAGTTCCAATCCTACACTGTGGATGCTAAACAAATAATGATCAAAATTGTCTACCTTATTACTAAAACCATGGAAGAGAAGGAAAACCGGATTAACTAAGGATTTAATAGGATTTTTGAAGAAGTGTGACGTGTCTGAATGATATCTGGTTATGAGACCCCTTTTTTATTAATATTTCAAGTTAAACTTCTATGCGTTTGCTTGTACGTTAGACCACTAGTGTTATTAGTTAAGCTTTAAGCCTATTATCCAACGAGGAGAAAATAAATTGAATTTTCACTGTTCCCTGTATTTTCTTTTTATTATTTTATAGCGCCATGTATTTTGAATCAGTGTCTATGATATTGTGTAGTACCTAGCTAACCCTAACTGCCTAATCTTGGTCAACATCTGTTAGCAGAGTCGGTCCTAGTTTACACTTGGATGTTATGGGTCCACTAACTATATGGCACACCTTGAAGCCAGTATTAACAACAGGCAAACCATTAAAACATATTCAATTCAATTCAATTCATGTTATGTCTGTCAGTCATTTGCATAATATAGTAAAATTTGTAAATAAAACTCACCGAACTATTGGGAGCAGCTTACTCAACCCAGAACTTCGTCACTACCTACTCACTTTCACAGTATACTTAAGTACTAAACCACTGACTTCAGCGGTTAATTCAAATATAATTATTCTCAAGAATACTATGACCGTTCAGGACGGTGTCAACACTCCGAATCCCGAGCCCGCTCGCCTCTCCGCCTTCGTTCCTTATTTCTTTCTTATGAATCTTTGTTTCTCCACCGTACTTTACCGAATTCCAAGAATTTTATGTAAGTTTATAAGTAGTTTGCACATGTCAAGTTTGGGTCCTTGAAACAATCCTATTCACTCGTAACTTGAGAAAAGCCCTTGGAAAGCCGTTAGTGTCACGAATTCTGTTATTTATTATTGCTTTACTATGGCCACATTTTGTTATTTTAACTGCTGCTCCTTTTGTTGAAGACCAAACATATCTATAACACGTGTCAACGTTTTTTTTTATAATTTACGAAACCCTTAAAACATTGGTCAGTGCAAGTAGTGATTTACATTGAAACTTGAATATTTTTACAACATTTATATCATAGCGTCACATTTCCCATCTATGGTCGAATAGCATACCTAGCAACCTATCTAAGTAACTTAATGTCGTTTTTCCTGAAATTTGGAATTGTTGTAATGGATAATATAAAAATATATGCTGTTTTCCTTATAAACTATAGAAATAAGGCAATATTATAGTTTGGATTGTTACATACTGCACCCAATAACTGCACCAATCTCATTTTATGAGAAATAGTACGGGTTAGGATGGGGTTAGATACCACGACCCCTGCCATAGTAGGCATCATCATTGCCATTCGGTAGGTTCATTGCCACTGCGGCATCGAGTCTTCGCAATCGCCTCTCCCGCAGGCTGATAATCTAACAAAAAAACACCTAGCAACCAGTTTTGTCACTATCATTACTGTAACATTTTCATATGTACGACAGCCACAACAGCGACGAAACTGATACTGAACCGAGTTTTCTTTAGATAATAATAGGGTTTTTTAGATTGGCAGTTGCAGTCCCCAAGATTTCAAAATATGCTGTCTTATGGCTGTGCTCTCCTTTTTTTATGAACAACTGGAGGAAACTTAGCCTTCATTCATCCTAAGGAATGAGAAGGCTAAGGCTACGTACATCTTTAATTTATGGATAATAGGGTCCTAAGCTAGTGGAATCTACCACCCATCATCTCTATTGAAGATTGGGTATTTGGTGATTTCAATAGCCTCACGCAGCATTATGGGGACAAATTTTTGTTCCCTGGCAAGGATCTGTGGCTTATCAAACCTGATGTAGTGGGTGGGTCCCTCAAAAGCATGTTCACACACTGCAGACTTGTTATCGCGCCTATTTTTCACGTCAGCTACATGTTCTCTAACGCGGGCCCCTTTGCTTCTCTTTGTCTGCCCGATGTAGGAGAGCCCACAGTCACAATCCAGTTTGTAGACACCTGCAACTTGAAAGGGTATGTTGCACTTGACTGGTGGTAGGAATTGGTTGATCTTCTTGGGCGGCTTGAAGTAAGTATTAATAGAAGCACGCTTTAGAATTCTCCCAATCTTGTCTGTGACAGCCTTTCACAAATGGTAAAATGGCAGGTTGACGTTCTACTGTGACTGGTTTGGCGCGGTTTCTGTGACGTCTGCGTGGTACTTGCAACTTGTTGTTTCTCAGTACCTACTCGACATGTCGAAGCTCCGCAGTCAGGTGTTTCTCGTCACAGATGCCGCGAGCTCTCTGAAACAAAGATTTCCCTGCGGTAACTGACTGTGAAGGATGCTGGTGTGAATCACCATTTAGGTATCTGTATGTATGTGTTGCTTGCCGATACACTGTGTGGCTCAAAGTTTGATCAGGATTCCTAATAACAAGTACATCTAGAAAGGCTAGTTTGTTGTTTGCCTCTAACTCCATAGTGAATTTAATGTTTGGATGAATAGAGTTAAGATGGATAAGGAAAGCAGAAACACTATCTCTAGGTAGTACAGTGAAAGTGACATCTACGTACCGTTTGTAGAACCGGGGATACACTGGTGCTGAAGCCAGCACCTTCTCCTCGAAATCCTCCATAAATATGTCGGCGACTATGGGGGATACAGGAGAACCCATTGCTATCTATCAACTTGTACATAGAATTCATCATTCCATATGAGATAGCCTGATGTTAGGCAGTGTTCAAGTAGGTCTGCATATTCCACAGGCATATTGTTGTTTTCTAGTATCTTCCTAGTAATATTGATGCAGTCCTGTACTGGTAGACATGTGAATAAAGATAGTACATCAAAACTGACCGTGATTTCATCATCGGCGAGATTTAGGTGTTGTATCGCACTGATGAAGTGGTAAGAATCCTTTACAAATGCTGTTGTGCTGCCTCTTAGTGGTGAGAGGGTTGTCGCTACGTGTCGAGCCAATTTGTAAGTTGGTGAGTCAATTTGGCTGACTATAGGACGCAGTGGAGCATCAGGTTTGTGTATCTTCGGCAATCCATACAGTTTTGGCGGCTTTGGACAAGAAGGAATAAGTAAATTGACGTCAAGATTCAACGATTCTGAATGTTCCTTGATGAGGCCACTTGTTCTTTTTAAGGATCTTGGTGGTCTGATCGTTTTTGACGTGTTTGTATGTTTTCTTATCTGATAATAAGAGTTGTATTTTCTCGTTGTAATCTGACGTGTCCATTACAACCGTCGCGTTACATTTATCTGCACGGAGAATAGTCATTTCTGGCCTAGTTCGTAGGTTCTTCAATGCGATATTCGTCACGAGGGGGTTTGCTTTCGGTAGGTGGCGATGCCGTAAGACGGATGAAATGTCCTGACGTATAGCTCCGCTATCCTCCTTTTTCATATTGTTTTTTACTAAGCAATCCTCAACGTTGCAGATAATATCCTCAAACGGTATCCTCTTCGGTGCCACCGCAAAGTTTAAGCCTTTATTTAAAAAAAAAAAAGTAGGTTCGTCCAAAGTTTGTTTTGATAGATTGACAACTGCAAGGGTTTCATTTGATCTTTGGTCTGTGGTTTTTTTCTTCGGCTGCGTTCCGTTTCGCGTTTTGTCGCGTTTCGCGTTACATCGGGCAGACAAAGAGTAGCATAAGGACCTGCGTTAGAGAACATGTAGCTGACGTGAAAAATAGGCGCGATAACAAGTCTGCAGTGTGTGAACATGCTTTTGAGGGACCTACCCACTACATAAGGTTTGATAAGCCACAGATCCTTGCCAGGGAACAAAAAATTGTCCCCAGAATGCTGCGTGAGGCTATTGAAATCACTAAATAGCCAAACTTCAATAGAGATGATTGATGGGTGGAAGATTCCACCAGCTTGGGACCCTATTATCCATAAATTAAAATCTCAACCCAAATCACGCACTGCAAGACCCAAAGATACGGTTAGCTCTTTTTGTAGATAAATATAAAAAAGTCAAGGCAGAGACAACATATCTTAATTTCTTTATAAAGATGGAGGTCGGCCCGCTTTCGAAGTTTTCTTGGCAGCTTCTTTCTTCGAAGGTCCTCCCAACTTGTGAACTGCCAGTAGAGTCTTTAGTTTTCTCTTTTCTTTATAATAAAAAAATAAAATAACAATTAAATCAAAATATCAAATCAATAATAATTTGTGCCATAGTAAATGTCTAACCGTATCCGAACGAAAATAAATTAACTTTTCGAGGGTAGACTTATAAGTAGCCAGTCATCCCGTGACCACGGTAGCTGTAAAGGTGCCGAATCGTTGGGAGAAATCAAAAAACCCCTAAAAAATACCTAAAAATACGGACAATTACAACTTAGTTCGTGAAAATATAGCGCGTTTGATATCCGTAAAAATTGTTTTATTTCAGGCTAAGGCTACTCTCCCAGAATCATCATCCTCTAAGCCTGGCTATCTTATCTCTAATTGCCGGAACACAACGATGCTGAAAACATGCGTACATTTAAGCGTACATCTCTTCATCAGCTCTTAAGATTCCCATATTGCAAGACTGGCTAAAATTCTAAAAACTTAGCGCACTAAGCGTTTGTGTCCAAATTTTATCATCCGCCATAGAGTGCAACTCCTTGCCTGTTTCCTAACTCTTACATTTTGATGGCCTTGAAGTAAAGACGGAAAAGGTATCTTTTACGCAAGCGCAAGCATCCTAGCTAGAATCATTGCTTACTATCAGGCGAAATAGAGGTCAAACGCTGAGCTTTCTATTAAAAAATATAAACATGACCCAGTAAATTTTTTTAATTATATTCTTGTCACTTTTGCACAAAGCAAAAGGCTAAACTATCAATGGAACCCTCGTCACAACTGAACATGCTGTCTCAGCAAATCTAGACTTTAGGTAGCAAAGGTTTACGGACGTCCGGAAATGCAGACAGATGCCCGGACTGCCCGGGAGTACGGTCAATTTGTGCGATCAATGAGGCTAGCACGAAAAAAAAATCGAAAAGTATTCGATTCTTCGCGTCAGATGTATGACTGAGGTGTTGAGCAGCGTTCCTACCCGACGTAAACGGGACAAAATTTCCCTTTTCATTATTTAACGTGATGGTTCAAATAATTCTCGAAAGTTTCTCATGCTAACTAGAATCTCTGTTTGCACCAGCCCCGCGCCAGCTGTTGTCACCACCAGCGATAATAACATGAAAATATGATAATTTTACCATATTTTGATGAAAACCCTTAATACTTATAATTAACGCATTGTAAGATATAATTTGCTGTGTAGTGTCGGCGTAGACCCCTCTCATCCCGTGGGTGTCGTAAAAGTCGACTAAGGGACTCAGCCTTCAAGAGACGGGCAGCAGCGTCTCCTACATATTTGGCCATACTGCGATCGCTAACCCGCCTGCCAAGCGTGGCGAATATGGCAAACCCCTTCTGGGGAGGCCTATACCCAGCAGCAGTGGGTGTTATATGGCTGAGACGACGACGACAGAGATATAATTTTCTTTCTTTTTTTGCATTTGCTGCACTTTTTAGCATACATATTCGATACAAGAGAGGTTATACACTGTGCAGACCGTGCAGGGGGCCTACCCATCTCTTAGCGCAGTATTGTTTTAATCTTACCATGCTATTTTGTACTACGAATCACTTAAAGTAAGCTTGCTTTTTGACGGAATTTTCCCTGTGGTTTCCCCCGTGTGATCCGCCTGCATTTCAGGTGTTTTTTTTTAGGGTTAGAAGCACAGAACAATGTTTTAAACATCGATTATCTAATCAACAGTCTGGGAACTCGGCTCTAAGAAAGGCTTATTCGTAATTCAACGTCAACAGTAGGTACTAAGCTTAGACATGAAAGACATTTGAATTTATCCCAGAATTTATTCATTTTTAACCAGAAATGGACGCTTTTCATATAACGAGTAGCACGCTCGTTTGTCAACGCGAAAAATCTCGGAACAAAATGGAGATTCATTTATTATTTTTAACCGTACCTAAACTGGTTGCGTTATTTGCACTGTTTTTGGATCTAAAAATGTCGTAGCTTTGATTGCTAATCCTACTTCTTGACATTCGTTGTTAACATTGAATCTGGCAATGTGATATGATAGAAAATCATAATTCAAAGATAAATAGTTACCAAGGTACTGGTACATTCGTACTTTTCGCTTATTCTATATCTTCGTTATATACCGACGGCTCATTTAGCGATGTAATTGCGTCGCTATAGAAACATCTTGTAACTATTCTTGTAGTACCTATATTCATTCGTCTTAGTAGTAGTAGTCTTTATTTATAAAGTAAAAGTAACAAATAGTAACAATAGTTACGAGTTTAACCGAAGCTTTTTGAAAGTTTTTGTCTATTTATTGAAAGGGCGACTTTCACCTTATGCCCGATTTACACCAGGCAAGGACCGTGGCGAGTACAGTGACAAGTACAGTGACAGCGCTATTCTAGGCAGCAATTCAAGGCAGCTTGCAAGCAAGTTGACTCGCAACTGTCCGATCGTGTACACTATTTATTTATTTATCGTTTATGGATAGCTAACAGCTTATAAACATACAGATAACAACAAACATATAAAACTAAAAGCTATTGACAAGCTACCACATGTAGTATTCAAAAGAATTTGATCTTAAAGTAAACGTAGCCAAGAATGGACAGGTGGGCAACAATATTAAACTAAACAATAAAACATTAAACTAAATTTTAAACAATAACTTAATAACAGTTGTGATGCTGTTGCAAAATAAATCAATATTGGCGTCAGCGTTATTGATGGCGGAACAAGCTCTAATAAGGAAACTGTTATGCCTATAGTACTTACTACCTACTGTACTTACTCACTGTACTCAGCAAAATCGCTAAAGACTTGACACGTGTAAATCGGGCATAAAAGATATCAAGCTAGGACCACTAAATACGTTTCTAGGAACCGATAGTGCAAAATACCCTATATATTTACAATAGTTTCGTTCCCTAACGGAAGTTGGGATCCTAATTTCGGACATATGTCAACCCCGTCTCAGCTCGCCTTTCCCGGTGGTGGTGTAGTAAAGAAATACTCAGTAGATAAACTGCGCTTGACCAAAGAGTATAATAATCATCCTGTTTTCGATTGATGACGCACGATTGGTAGTTGCATGGACGTAATATTATATACTAACAGAACTGAGTAATCACAGCTGAAAAGTGAGCCGAGCAAGATACGTAGTACAGAGACCATGTGTCCCTTTCTAAGAGAGTGATCACATTTTTTGTTACGTGGGAAAAATATTTTAATCGCCGGGACCCTTTTTAATTTAGAATTAAGTAAAAGAGATGACAATATGGCCAGTAGGAAATTCTACTAAACAATCGCTACCGTACTTCAGAAAGTCACAGTAACCCTTCGGAGTCGCACATACACATTTTAACCGCCTCTGTGGTCTAGTGTCCAGGGGTCCCGGATTCGATTCCCAGCGGGGATACATATTATATTCGGTTTGGTTGGTGGTAATTTTAATTACAGCAATTAAAGTGATGAATAAATAAATAATAATAATAATTATTAATATAAATGTTTTGTTGTAAGTCCGGCTGACTAGCTACCACCATCTTAACTAAGACTGACGCTATAACAACAATGTTTTCAGCATTGTTGTGTTCCGGCAGTTAGAGATAAGATAGCCAGTTCCTCAGGGAGAGGCTCGCTTCCATCTTCAACCTTATCAAACTTCACATCAGGTATGATGAAGGCTGAGAGTCTCCTCGTCGTTGATAAAAAAAAGAAAAATAACTAGGCTGATGCTATCTATATCAAACAATATTAACAACCAAAACAAATACAACATCTGTAGTTTTGTATCAGAGATAAAAGAATATACTTTAGTTACTCAATGTCAAAAATTAAGTCGATTGGTTGCTCATTTAGGGCGTGAAGGAAGGACACACAAACACACTTTCGCATTCATAATATTAGTTAGGGTTAGGACTACTGCTCGTACCTTCACTGTGTAAGCCATTGTGCCTTAGCCGTTTTATTTACAAACGTTAATACTTCCAAAGCTGCTAGACAAATTTGTGACGCCTTGAAGAGGGTGTGATAGCGACTTGCATTATCTTTTTATATGGATTCCGGGGTTTCTCATTGTAACAAATAAATATTTTATGCTTATCTGACAACTTTTGATATGTTCATTGTTACTTGTATTGTATCACTGGGCAATTTTTTTTTCCATTTATAGGTTTTGCTCATGTCCTCATTCTGAATCGTTACATTAAGAAGAGGCCTTAGATGGAACGAGCTTGCTTAGAAAAAGCCTATTCACTCGAGCTTTAAATATACCAGAGTTTTTAAGGTTTTTTGTTTTCCCGACGTTTCGGCACCTTTTCAGATGCCGTGGTCACGGGTTAACTTCTTTTTAATACCTCTGAGAATTAAAATTTTAAGAACACCCCGAAACAAAAAAAAAAAAAAAAATCTTTCGGTCGGGGGACCCCCAACGTATATACCCTTTTAGTACTTCTCATTTTGTGGTCCCTCGACCGAGAGAGAAATTTTATTTTTTTGGTTTTTTTTTGTGTCGAGGGGTTTTTAAAATTTGATTTTTTTTCATCCTTTTTAAATTACACACAAATAAAAAAAACAGCATTGAAATCGCTTAATTCGTTTAGGCACTATTTATGTACAGAAAAACAAAAAAAAATTTGCACCCATTTTGTTTTTTTTTTTGCTGCACCAAAATTTGCCCAGGGCGTACATTATTTTAGTAAAAGCACTACCTTTGTATCTTTTACCGTTTCGGCGGGCAGTTGACCATCTCCATAAATGGCCAGATGGATTTTCATCAAACCTGGCTAAGAACCATATCGATTAATTTAGCTTTCAATAAAAAAAAACGCTTGATTCGTTTATTCTCTACGAATATATGTACAGACAGACAGACAGACATAGGCTTCAAACTTATAACACCCCTCTTTGCGCTGCGTCGGGGGTTAAAAAGGCAAGTAGGCATTGATATTTTGTGTGTGATAAAATATTATTGGAAGTAGGTCTCCCTATTCCTGCGCTATACAACACCGCTATAACCGCCTCTGTGGTCTAGTGGTACAATCACCGGTATCAGACCCAGGGGTCCCGGGTTCGATTCCCAGCGTACCCCCGCGTATTGTATTCGGTTTGGTTGGTGGTAGGACTTGTTGTAAGTCCGCCTGGCTAGCTACCTCCATCTTATCTATGTCTGACGCCATAACAACAATGTTTTCAGCATTGTTGTGTTCCGGCAGCTTGAGATAAGATAGCCAGTTCCTCAGTGGCTGAGGATTCCGGGAGAGGCTCGCTTCCATCTTCAGCCTTATCAATACTTAATCAGGTATGATGAAGGCTAAGAGTCTCACCGTCGTCGTTCATAAAAAAAAAATACATGATGAATAAATGGTAAATTACAAAGCTAAAATATACTTTTGATAACAATACTGCTTTTTAGACTTTATTGTGGACTAAAATATTTTTGCGCCTGTTCTCTCGAAAAAATCCCATAGTGCGTCGTGGAGATCCTTGAGGGAGGCCTATGCCCAGCAGTGGGTCTCATGTAGCTGAGACGACGACGACGAGATTTTATAAATAAGTACTTGAACGATGACTACTATAAGTTACAAAGAAATTCCTCTCATTGATGAAACGACGCTGGGCAACATCGTAGAAAAGTGAATAATATGCTAGAAAATATCGATATGTCCTGACAAGTCTCTGTAGCTCAACTGGAAGAGCATTGGACTCGACACCCAATGGTTGCGGGTTCGAATTCCGTCTGAGAGAATATGTAGATCAGTTGATTTCTTCTAGTTTCTAGTAACTATAAATATGGAATAGTATTGTTAATGCAAAAATAAAAAAATCTCAATATGTTATTGTGACCTAAATTAGTTATTTTATGAAACTACTTTTACCGTAATTTATCAGATTTGCGTAATGTACCTACTTGTTTCCCAAGAGTTTTCCAAATGCTATTTTTATTTTACCCTTGCAACCCGAATCGCACATTTTTTCCCTCCACTTCTTTTGATGTCAGTTCGTTGAAATTATTTACATTCTTTGAAGAATGAACAATATTCTTGTAACAAAAAAGAACGTTATATTATGGTTTCAACATTGAATATTTTGTTGTTACAAAACAATCTTGTTTTGTGATATTTTTTTATAGGAAAATATTGGAAAAAATCCATTCGGCCACAATATTATTCTTTAGACAGGACTGAGAATGAGTTCCGTGGTTAGAGCAGTGGGTCGGATACCCAAAGGTCGCAGGTTCGAGTCCTGTCTGAGAATAACTGGTGGCTGAGTCGATATTTTCCAATATTTTTCTATTAAATTATTATAAGTATAAAAATAACATTGAAAATGCAAAAACTTAAAAATCATAAATCTTGCTTGTAATTAACCAATTCGCATTGTTCGCATTCTTGTAATGAAAATCTTCATGTAAACAGTTAAGTGTGATAAGAAAAATTTACAATTACAATAATTATTTCTTACTGTTTCATTTGTTCCACTATCCAGATTCAGAAATGAAGTTCCTCGTGTATAAGAGTAAAAAAAATAGCACACAGTAAAGTAAAATAATTTCTGTAAATTCAGCAATCATGATCCTAGACTTTACCTTTTATAAAATAAAAACTAGTGAAATAATTTCAAATATATTTGTTACAGATATTCAACCTTCAATTGCACAACTGCACAAAACGTAAGTTTTATTCTACTCCAATACTATATTAATCTTTTTAAATAAAGTTACTTATCTTGTATAAAGAAAGTAAAGAGGGGGCATTTTTTTTTTTACCAACGACGTGGAGACTCTTAGCCTTCATCATACCTGATGTTAAGTATCGATAAGGCTGAAGATGGAAGCGAGCCTCTCCCGGACTCCTCAATCATTTAGGAAATGGCTATCTTATCTCTAACTGCCGGAACAAAACAATGCTGAAACCATTATTGTTATGGCGTCAGACTTAGATAAGATGGTGGTAGCTAGCCAGGCGGACTTACACAAGTCCTACCACCAACCAACCATGTAGGGCAGGTCTTGGACGAATTTACCACGGGCAGGTACGTCAATCGTTTTATCTACATGGAAACGTTCTTAGGAAACCTTAGTTTATGATTTTGTAATTTTTGCATTTTTCAATGCATTTTTAAGTCTCGGTAGCTCAGCGGTTAGAGCATTGGACCGGATTTCCAAAGGTCGCTGGTTCGATTCCAGCCTGAGAATTCACTTGTGGCCGAGTTAATTTTTTCCAATATTTTTCTATTTAAAATTTACCATAAGTATAAACCTTAGTTTGTTGAGAAATTTCGAACAGCATTCAGGAGTTTTGAAAAAAAAAGTACAGTCAGCAGGAAAATGAGCAGTTGTCTGAAATATTTTTTGATGCCATTCAATCTTGTTTCCCATAAGGATCAAAACACTCTAAGGCCGGTATTACAGACCGGACGGCTCCAACTTGGGGTGTAGGTGCGGTGCTGTTCCCCAAACGATGGCGCACTTGATGTCGTGTCCTGTGTGTCCGTACAGCTGCACGCAGGAGGAACTCATGGAGGCTACTGATGCTGCAGTCTTAGTAGCTGGTTTTTGGGCTGATACAGTTTATGTTTGCTCTCGATTCGAAAAGAAGAAGAAGAAGAAAGACCGTGACCCAAGCAGTGATCTGTATACTTGAGCACAGTTAGAAAGTGTCGTCGCTACAAGCGGTAAATAAGCACGTCCTTTTCTAACTGTTCTCAAGTATAGATCACTGCTTGAGTCACGGTCTGTAATAGTAAGTTTTGGAGGAACGACTTAGAATATAGGTGTATTCTAAGTCGTTCCTCCAAAACTTACTCGTCCTCGACTTAACGAAACCTCATTGAAAACCTCTTCGAAATACATCTCGAAATCGGTATTCTAAGTCATAACTCCGTAAGGACCTGGAGGAGCCAAAGAGTACGTAGCCACTCCGTGTTAGGCCTAGCGCACACTATCATTTTTACCCACGACGAGGTTCAGTGGAGTGTAAAAAGTTTTGGAGGAACGACTTAGAATATGGGGGTTAGACACCAACTGAGGTATGAGTACTAGAAAAGTCAGAAATCGAGAAACACTAGGTATTTCAACAATGTTTTCAGCATTGTCGTGTTCCGGCAGCTAAAGATAAGATAGCCAGTTCCTCAGTTATTGGGGATTCCGAGAGAGGCTCGCTTCCATCTTCAGCCTTATCAATACTTAACATCGGGTATAATGAGGGCTAAGAGTCTCCCCCTACTTCATAAAAATAAATCATTGCAATTTGGAATGTAACATGACTAGTACTACTAACCTCTTTCTGAGTTCGGTAATGGCACAGGATAACAATAATACTATACTTTAGTAGTAGCAGTAGTAATAATATAACTATGTTTTCAAACAACTCTTAAGAATCTATTCTGAACTACAAACGCAGTTGCATAAAAACTAACATTTTTAACCACTTGCAATCAGCTAATGTGGGTGAAGATTACAGAGGAAAATCGACCTTATCGGCACTCCGACGTAAGCAGACTATTGTTAACATCCCCGCAGGCAGGTTTACATGGGATTAGAGACCATATTCGTACAAAGAGCACACCGGAGCGTACTCCGTGCAATAACTTAGAGTGCCTGTGGTAATGTTAGCGTGACGAGATTGTAAGTACACGAGTGTGAAAAAAAAAACTGAACAAGTACAACTATACTCTATCATCCTTATAAACCTGCCCCCTAATTGTCTAATTTCTAAATCTATCACAATCCCTTTCAAAGGTATTGTGATTGTGATAGTGAATTATGGAATTGTGTAACTTATAGTCGCAATCCCTTTCGGAACGAATGATGTTTTAAATGACACTTCATTTGACACGTCTCCATACATTTGAAAGATATTTTCGAGTGACACTTTGCTTAGATCACAATCCTTATCAAATGTCAAATAATGACGGTTTGAAGTATGTAAATATCTTTCAAATGACGAATTGAAAGGAAATGCGATAGATTTTGAAATTAGACAATTAGCCCCCTGGTGTAAGCTTGGAATAGTTATAACTTTTTAATTTTGCATTTTACAATGCTATTTTTATGTGATAATTTTTAATCAAGTAAATATACTAGAAAAAAGCAACTTGTCTCATGTCGCCCTGACGGGACTCGAACCCGCATCCTTGGGAATCCGGCCCAATGCACTGACCAATTATGCTACAGAGACCTACGAGAACACGTTGAAATTCTCTATGCGGGTTCGAGTCCCGTCAGGGCAACATGAGACAAGTTGCTTTTTTCTAGTATATTTACTTGATTAAAAATTATCACATAAAAATAGCATTGTAAAATGCAAAATTAAAAAGTTATAAGTAGATGGCAGTTTCATCTTAATCGATAGTCAAACATCTGTAAAGATGTTTCTTTCGAATGCGAGGATATTTCTCTCATTGATGAAACGACGGTGGCCAACACCGTAGAAAAAGTTGAATATGCTAGAGAATTTCAACGTGTTCTCGTAGGTCTCTGTAGCACAATTGGTCAGTGCATTGGGCCGGATTCCCAAGGATGCGGGTTCGAGTCCCGTCAGGGCGACATGAGACAAGTTGCTTTTTTCTAGTATATTTACTTGATTAAAAATTGGAATAGTTATTCAGAGTTTTGTCTATTTGTTCAAGTTTATAATGTCATTTTTTTTAATGATAGATACAAAACTGTGGAATAGTTACTTATTCCAAGCTTAGGTACTGGGTCATGAGTATTGGATTCGATAACTGTTAGAATTCCTTGACAAAACCTAACTTTCAGACACGTTATAAATGTTGGAAGTTAAAAAAACTGTAACTAAACAATATTAAAGTAGGTAGGTATTAGTAATCTATTTAACAAATTATGACCAATAAAATGAAACAACCATTTAACTGTAAATAAAAAAACAATAAGTATAATCAGTCATATTTATTTAAAGTTTTGAATGTATATAGAGAAATAAGCAAAAAAATTGGTTATACTTAATCGAAAACTGCGAATGTATGTGCTAGAATTCAGTTCCAGGAAAATCCTGACCGTCTCGTCTAGATGTCCTATACATTGAGCTGTTGAGTAATAAAGTATTATTGTTGCCGATGCTTCGTCATATTTTCATGATTCTTTCAGTATCTGCCGACAAACTGCTGAGCAGTTTGGCAGATTTAATTTTTGTAAAACATTGTTACATTCTTGAAAATAAATGAAAAAAAAAAAAGACAGCTGATGGCTGTCATGACAGTCCACTCAGAAGAAATGCTAATTTTTATAATTGCAAAATTCACTTCACACAATAACATACAAATTAAAAAAGAAAATCCTCGAAACCGTAATACAGCTAAGCCTCGAGAAGAAGCTAAATTAAATTTTACTGATCCATAAATAAGATTCAGATTGAAACAAAGGAGTCACGTTTCCCCAACAGTTCTTATGAGTATTGACGTTTTAATATAAACGTATATTGCGAAACAAACGTGTGTGTCGTATGTTACGCTCAAAGTAAAATTTATGCCGCACTCACTTTGCGAGGCATTTCGCTGACGCTTACACCGAACTGTAACAAGTTCGAGATGTTACGTAACATTAATTTCCTCCCATACCGGCTTAACTGTTTGTCTTAACGTTGTGCTTAGAGCTTAAATATTTTCATCTATAATAAATTGCTATTGACCTGTATGTACGTCAAAACTTGCAGTACAGTAATCTTGTAACGCGAGAAATGTTATAATGTATGGTAAGTCCTTCCTTGCGAGTTGAAAATTGTTTACGGTTAGGACGAGTTTCTTGCCAGTTCTTATTGTTACAAGGTCTCCCGACGTAGGGTTTGTGAACCGATGGCGTAGCTTCTTTGGCGTTGTTTTTTTTACTGTTCTCCCTGATCCTTGTTCATCAGGACTTCATTTGTCTTGTTTCTCTTTCATACCAATTCTCGCATTTTCTCGAACTTCCATGCCACATACTGTATCTTTATTTCATTCATCTCTTTTATTCTTTTACTGGTGGGAATGCAAGCCTACTTCTTAATTTTTTTATTCTAGGATTATTTAACAGGGCTAACCAAGGCTGGACCTTGGGGTGTCGTATTTCAGTTTTCTAGTGAATACTATGGCCTATGTTTTCTGAGGCGCAAAGTTCATCTTGTCGCATTGGCTTTTTGTTCTATTTCTTGGGCCTCATTGCCATCCACCACCAACACTATGTCATCTGCGAAAGCTTGGCAGTAAACATTGGCTTCGGTGAGTTGATCTAGCAAGGGGTTAAGTAGCACATTCCAGAATAAAGGTCCGCCAATGCAACCTTGCACACAATTGTCTGCGTTATTTGTATGTACTAAAACTTTCGCCTGCATACCTCATTTCCACCTTTCTGTCGCTTAAATAGCTCGCCACAACCCTCCGCAGATTTATTGCACAGTCTTTATTTTTCAATTGCACCATTATTTGTGGCCACAACGCATTATCGAAGGCCCCCTCTATGTCCCCAACGAGATCAAGGCCATAATTATCTTCTCGTCCAAATTATGTCGAATATGCTGAACCATATCATAGAGTGAGTCCTCGGTACTGCGCTGCGGTACAAAGCCGTACTGTCGCGGGTTTAATCTTGGTAGTACATGCCAAAGAATCCTCCTAACCATAAGCTTCTCCAGTATTTTCCCTAAGATTGCTAGAAGCCATATAGGTCTGTATGACTTGGGGTGGGTGTAATCATCCTTGTTGGGTGTCCTCAACATGATGATGGTTGCTACCTTCCACGGTTTCGGGAAATGGGAAAGCTCTAGGCATTTATTTTCGATAGCCACGGCGAGGTATATATCTGCGGTGATAGCCGCTGCGCATATGTCTGCCGTAAACCCGTCTCCACCCCGGTGCCTTTTTGGGGTTAATCGTGATCAGGGCATGAAGAAATTCAGCCTCGACGAATGGAGGGTCGCAAAGTTCATCTTTGTGGCTCTCATTTGCTTTGGCTGCTATTCTTCTTACCTCTTTGTGATCTTTGTTTTCCCCTTTAACAGTGTAATCCGGTTAGACACTTTTGGCCATAATGCGCACCGACTCTGTGGGGCTGGTGTTTTGCCACCCTTGGGTATTGGAAGGTCTTCCTGCGATTTTTTCGATCTACCTATTACTCGATAAATGTCTTTCTACATCGTTTCCCTCTCTTGTTTCTCGCAAAATTCATTCCAACTCTCGATTCTGGCTTTATCCATCGCGGCCTGGTACTCAATTTTCGCTGTCAGGCTCGACAGCCCATGCTTTGCGGTTTGGCGCTGCCCATCTTACAGGACAACATAAATTGAGGTTTTTTATGAACGACTAGGATACCCTTAGCTTTCATCATACCTGATGTTAAGTATTGATAAGGCTGAAGTTGGAAGCAGGCCTCTTCCGGAATCTTCAACCACTGAGGAACTGCCTACCTTATCTCTAACTGCCGGAACACAACAATGCTGAAAACATTGTTGTTATGGCGTCAGACTTAGACAAGATAATGCTAGCTATTCAGGCGGATTTATAACGATTCCTACCACCAACCAAACCGAATACAATGGAACCGGGACCCCTGGGATACCGGTGGTGGTTACCAATAGACCACAGAGGTCGTTAAGAGTCGATTAACGGCGGTGGTTGATTAATTTTATCATTTTCTTACAGGACACCGGTGTCCAGAGTACTATTGGATATCTAATGTTTCTAATAATAAGAGTATTGAGAGGGTACTCTGGTTCACATTTTCTTTCTTTCTTTCCAAAGTTACATGCCTTTGTGCAAGTCTGCCTTGCCCTGTCTACTTACGCAGTACCTTCTTCAGTAGCTGGCATTGTAAACATTCCGGTAACGCTGGGAATTTTATCTGAATATTATGATTTTATTTTGCATCAGAATGCGGGTTATTGGATGGTGTCTTCTGTTTATTTTTTGCGGTTAGTGAGAACTGAAAGGGGAGTGTGAAAATGATTTATAAAGAAAAATCATACCTAATATAGTCTTCCCGTATTATCAGAAAATTGCTCTCAGAAAATCTCAAACTAATTTTTGTCTTTAGAGTCGCTATTGTTTCATTTTAATTCCATATCGTCATGAAATAATAAAGTAAATCGTATCCAAATTTAAAGGTACTGTTTCATTTAGGGTGGACGTCGCATATTTGCAGACAGAAATGCTAGAAATGATTATTTCATAACATTTGCATTTGGACTTTGAACGTTTTGATTACCTTTTTATGAGATAGGGTATAACTTTGCTATTCTTACTCTAGATAAAGCTACCAGCTTTTAGTTTTTTCAGCTAGAAAACTTTCTGATGTTAAATGGGAACTTTTGTGATGCGAAATAAAATACAAATAATAAATCTAATAACAAAAAAAGGTACATATTAAAACTTTGTTTTTTATTTACCGTTTTTTATTCTGAGCGATTCTTCTAACCGCCTTTGTGGTATAGTGGTACAACCACCGGTATCAGACCCAGGTTCGATTCCCAGCCTGGCTAGCTACCACCATCTTATCTAAGTCTGACGCCATAACAACAATGCTTTCAGTTTTGTTGTGTTCCGGCAGTTAAAGATAAGATAGCCAGTTCCTCAGTGATTGGGGATTCCGGGAGAGGCTCGCTTCCATCTTCAGCCTTATCAATACTAAACATCAGGTATAATGAAGGCTAAGAGTCTCCCCGTACTTTATAAAAAAAAGTCTCAATGGGGGTGCGTTACATTTGTGTTGGTTTGATTGGTGGTAGGACTTGTTTTAAGCACGCCTTGCTAGCTACCGGTGTCTGATCTAAGTCTATTGCTATAAAAACAATGTTTTCAGCATTGCCTTCCGGCAGTTGAGACGCTATACGAATAAAGTACTTTTTGATATAAAATTATAGTATGCTTAAAGATGTTACAAACTTGGTAATAAGATATACCTACATTTCTTCATACCTTTGTATGAAACGAACCTAACGAAAATTTTATTGTAAAATGGGGTAACATAATGCTCACTACTGGAAATTCGTTAAATTAGTGGACACCAATAAAATTTAACATCGTATAGTTTCATTCCTCTTTATTCGCTATAGTTGTTTACGAGTTTACGATCTTCAAAATCAGTCTCGCTCCCGCGCGCGTCAATTTTGCATTACTATCATGCTTCAGTCGTATAGCGCCTTAAGATATAGGTAATCAGTATCTCAGTGGTTGGGGATTCCAAGTGAAGTGCGATTCCATCTTCAGCTTACATAACATCAGAAACGATAAAGGGTAACAACCCAATTCTATGACGTTTCCTCAAAACTTCCACTACTTCGACACAACGGAGACACAGTTTAAAACAGTCCTTGCACTGCCTACAAACGGCCGAAATGAGGCACTCACACAGACACGCGCCGCTACACTGTTTACAAGTGAAAACCAGTGAGATCGAGGGGCCGGCCGTGTATTGATAGCGAGCGGCGCGTGTGTGTTTGAGCGCGTCATATCGGCCGATTGCAACGACTGTTTACGTTTAGACTGTGTGTTTGGAAGAAGCTCGAGTGAAAACGTTAACACAAAGCGTTCTCGATAAGCTCTATCACCCGCCTGGTTCCCGTTTCCGTGGGAATATCGGGAACTCTATCCCAAAAGTCAAGTCTATTCTACAGCTTAACATAAGTACCTGAAGTACGTCATACTCACTCAAACGTTTCTTTGGTGGTGTCGTTTGAGGCGGGTCGTTACGTTCGTAATGCGTCATGCTCGTGAACAGGTGCCGCCAGCGGAAATGGGTCTACTTCAGTCTTCTTATCTTAATGTTGTGCTTAAAGCTTAAATATTTTCATCCAAAATAAATTGATATTGACCTATATGGACCATTGGAGAACTTCCCGGTTGACCAGTAGCGTTTTTTTGGGAAACGTTTTCTCGGAAAGTACTAATGTTATTTAAATGAAATACCTTTTAATGTTCTATTACTTGTGATAACGTTTTAAATAAAGTTATAAATATTTTTGTTAAAACGTTTTCTATGTATTTGTTTCTTTTTTAACCCCCGACGCAAAAAGAGGGGTGTTATAAGTTTGACGTGTCTGTCTGTCTGTCTGTGTGTCTGTCTGTGGCATCATAGCTCCCGAACGAATGAACCGATTTCAATTTAGTTTTTTTTTGTATTACAGGTGTTTTGCGGGCGAGTGTTCTTAGACATGTTTGATGAAAATCGGTTGAGCCGTTTAAAAGTTATGGGGGGTTAAAGTGGGGAAGAAAAACCGAATGTCTGCAAATATGCTCAAGTGGGGTATGAAATGAAAGGTTATGACTTGTACATCACAAAAAACAACAACTTTTATAAGTTTAAGTTGTTGTTTTTTGTGATGTACAAGTCATAACCTTTCATTTGATACCCCACTTGAGCATATTTGCAGACATTCGGTTTTGATTGACCTTAAAATGTAATCTTAACTTATATGTTTGAAATCTACAAGAACCTATGTATTAACAACTTAACCAGAGATATTATAAGTATGTTTACCTTTAAAAAGTATAAAATTAAAAATTAAATAAAAAATTTAAAAAACCCCCGACACAAAAAACATAAGCTACCTTTAAAAAGTAAAAAATAATAAAAGAAAATTAATCCTAAAGTACCATTATGTATAAGTATGTATTATTATTTAAAAAAAATCGCGTTGGGGGACCGCTCCAAAACTAAATTACTAACTATTAAACAAAATAAAAAATTACTAATCTAAGCAACAAACATGAATTTAATATAAACAGAATTAAGAAAAAACTTTATGCATGTGACACTAATTAATTAGGAGCGGTCCCCCAACGCGACTTTTTTTTTTAAATATTAATACATACTTATACATAATGGTACTTTAGGATTAATTATCTTTTATTATTTTTTACTTTTTAAAGGTAAATTTTTAATTAAATTTTTTAAATAAAGCTTTCTAAAACAAACTATACTAGTCATCCGGGAAGTTACCTCACAACTTGCAGTACTGTAATCTTGTAATCAATACTTAACATCAGGTATGATGAAGGCTAAGTCTCCCCGTTGTTCTTATAAAAGTCACACACACAAAATGAAATAGTAGCACGTATGTCTGATACGCATACCTACCTCATACACAGACTACACAGTATAGTTTGCCTAAACCTGTAGGAAATAATCAACTGAGTCAAAAATTACAATTATCTATTGTGTCTCATGACCCAGGCCTGAAAGGGTCAAAACAAAACTTGAAAGAAGACTAAAACCAGACCTTTAAACGTAAAAACAAAAAGTTTATAATAAAAAGTGCAGAGAATAATAAAATGATTAAACCGTCCCTTATGGGAGCATAAATTGCATTCTGCATCTGGTACACGGGTTGCCACTCCACTGCATTATGGCGGCAAATAGAAAAATTCCGACGTTGAATTACTGGCTGACTTTAGCTTTTAGCTAGGAACCCTTATGAGGTGGAATATTATTTTAAAGCTACCATACTTCAGACTGCATCTACTGAAACACTGTTTTTTATGAACAATGGGGAAAGTCTTCATCAAACCTGATGTTAAGTAATCATAATGCTGAAGGTGGAAGCGCGCTTCTCCCGGAATCCTCAACCACTGAGGATGTGGCGGAATCTGTAACTGCCGGAACACACACATTCCCCTAAGTTCGCTTGTCACTTAGTTGCTGGATTTCTTCCGAAGCTATACGTATAAACTCACTAGAGTTACTAATACTACTTTCCTACTTATGTTAAAAATACGAAAGTATGTCAGTTTGTTTATTTGTTTGTTTGTTAGTCCTGCACGTAAAAACTACTGAACCGATTTGGACGAAATTCGGCACACAGAAGACAGCCTGGATTGAGACTGCCATAGGCTACTTTTTATCCCGTTATTCCCACGGAAACGGGACCCACGCGGGTTAAACGGCCGCTAGTTTAATTTAAAAATGAGAAGTTAGATGCTAGTAGATGATTAGGAAATTTTCCCTTTCGTCACGTGATGAGTGATCTAAAAAAAATAATATCTTGAGGTCTTTCGTGCTTTGAAAGTCACATCATGAGTTATGAAATGACCTATCTTCCTTATCCATCCATAAAGAAGGCATGTTACCTAGCTTAGTGGAGATATATAACTATGAACAAGGCTTTGTGACAAGGGCAAACCCAAAACTCTAAAGTAAAATACATATAACAATTAAGAATGTCATCTTCTAGTTGATGAATTGAGTTTAATTTGGGCCCCAAATAAAAATGGGATTCGCGGGTTATTCATAAAATAGCATTGCATTGTCCAAAAAAAAATTAAATTTTGTTCTTTTATTTGTTACAGAACTGCTCATGTGCCAGTTTCCATTGGTAAGTAAACTAAGTAGAAATGATTTTTTAATTATTAACAACAAATCACATTGATTTTACTATATGAACTTGAATTCAAACTGTTTTTAAAAAATCTTCTTGTATAATGGTAACGTACGAACAGTAGGAGTTGGAATAGAAAATGGTAACACCAAGACTGAAATTGCCAGTTTCAAAACTTTGGTCTAAGATGGACCAACTGTACCAAGTTGTGCAACACTGCTTTATCTGATGCTGAATATACAATATAGAAGAAGCTCAGCATATGGCTACTTTCTAGAACTACTAATAGGTACAAAGAGTTTAAAAGATATGGCTTTAAAATCATAGAAATAGGTGACCCAAAACGTAAGTCCGTTTCATAAGTCCAACGGAATATTACTGGAATTATTAAATCTACATATACTATTATAATCTATACTATAATATTATAAAGCTGAAGAGTTTGTTTGTTTGAACGCGCTAATCTCAGGAACTACTGGACCGATTTAGAAAATTCTTAGACCATTAGAAAGCTACATTTCTCCCGAGTGAAATATGCTATATTTTATCCCGATATTCCCACGGGAACGGGCACCACACGGCTATACGCGGCGCGGATATATCTATATAGCAATAGAACTCATTTTCGGATGTAGAAAGTGACAGTAGTGCTGTCAAGTGTCACTGTCAGTTTAACTAGATAACAGAATGGAGTCACCACAGATTACTCTGTCACACTTCACAACACGACTTTAAGACAGCAGAGTAGCATAAGTGCATTTCATGGATTTTTCCCCCTGTTTTCCAAGAAGGCGCGACACACCATTTTAAATCCATTTGTCTCTTACCACTTGTCGTGAATAGGGTTCGTCGATGAAGAGATAAATGAATACTTGCGAATACTTTCACAGCTTTTACTTGCGTTTTACAATATGTTGGTCTGGGTGTTTAATATGTATATTATGTATGTATTTACAAAAAAAAAGTATATAAGTATGTTTATCCGTTATCTAGTATCCATAACACAAGTTCTTCATGATACTTAACGTGGGCTAGATAATTGGTGTGATTGTATGGAAATATTTATTTATTTTATTTTATTTTATTTATATGTGGTTTTAAAATAGAAAAATAGCGTAACAAAAATACAATGCGAAGGGTATGCGAAGGGGATATAAAAAGGTGTCCGTTGTCGTTCTTATATAGCCTGTTTGAATTTTGATTTTTGACCGCTTCATCTCCTCCAGCCAATCACGTTGCCGCAGCCGTCACTCGTTCCATTGTACGCAGAAGTCGCGACATGATCCGGCTCGAAGGACCAAATGTCGTGAATAGGGTTCGTCGATGAAGAGATAAATGAATACTTGCGAATACTTTCACAGCTTTTACTTGCGTTTTACAATATGTGGTTTTAAAATAGAAAAATAGCGTAACAAAAATACAATGCGAAGGGTATGCGAATGGGGTATAAAAAGGTGTCCGTTGTCGTTCATAAATAGCCTGCTTGAATTTTGATTTTTGACCGCTTCATCTCCTCCAGCCAATCACGTTGCCGCAGCCGTCACTCGTTCCATTGTACGCAGAAGTCGCGACACCACTTTTGAATGTTTTGGGCATAACTATAAAACATAATCCAAAACTTAAATTAACTGCGGGGAATTCTTTTTTAACATTTTGACAGATAAAACAAGGGTACCAACATAGCGGTTAAGAAATAAACTATGTAAGTGTTCTTTCGTTATAAAACGACGATTGATAAAAAGTAAAATTCTAATTTTTGGGAGGTCTGCATCAAAAATGTATTATGTTGGTGGAATATTGAGTTTTTTCTTTCGATGTATAAATACTTTATACGTGAGAATTATTTGATTAAAGTACCAGTACAGACATTAAAGTACAAAAAAGATTGTCCTTTTGTATAAAATAGCTGTTTCTGCCGCGATTTCAGGGTTGCTTTAAAAAAAAAGTTGTTTCGAAGTTGAGATCTACAAATGGTTTTAAGGTTTTGGGTAAACGTAAAATAAACGTAAAATAGCTTTGTCTAACTAATTAGTAGTAATAAAAACAACTTTCAGAGAGTCTTCTCTTCGTCGATTCCACAAAAGACGAAAGTCTTTGACCAGTGCGTCCTACCCATAATGACTTACGGAGCCGAAACGTGGACACTCACGGTGGGATTAGTCCGCAAATATAAAGTCGCTCAGCAAGCTATGTGAGAGGGAGAAGCTATCGGAGTTTCTGTGAAAGATAAAACCAGAAATTAAGTAATCGAGGTGACATATAGCATAGGTTAAGCAGGCTGAAGTGGCAATGGGCTGGGCATATCGCACGCAGAACCGACAGCCGTTGTTGGGGCAAATTAGTTCTGGAGTGGAGACCGCAATTAGGCAAGCGCAGCGTCGGGCACCCCGCAAACAGATGGAGTGACGACCTGCGAAATACAGGCAAGAACTGGATGCAAATAGTTGAGGACCAGGCTCAATGGGGCTAGGAGAGGCCTATGTCGAGCAGTGGACATCTACAGGCTGATGATGATGATGATAAGTAGGTGATCTTATGACAAGCACCTACCATAACATCTACCATAATTACCAATCATTTTAATGGCCGCAGTAATTAAGCAACAGTCTTCCTTATTGAGGGAAGAATTGAAAATTGTTTTAGTTTCTTAAATTTAAAAACCTACAAATTGACTTTCGACACAATTTTAAACTGACTTCAAATAATTTTCGTATCAAGTACAAACTTGTATCGAAAAAGTTTAAACTAAAGTTTTATAGAACTAACCGAGAAACAGCCTTAGGCACCGTTCACATCGGAAGCTTATTTCGTTTCTCCGTGATGTAAAGATTCTTGTTTTCCTTAGAGATGCAAAGACCCATTTCCACCAAACGATTAACGCCAATCGTCATATTATTTAATCAATGTTTATTTAGTTTCACCGTGATGTGCAGAAATCTTGTTTTAAGATAAGAGGGTAAAATCCACTTCAGCCAACCGACCGATTAACGCAAAATATCATTTAAACGTCATTGAATTTCAGTATTTTTTTTGAAGTTGAAAGGGACAGAACTATATTTTTTTCGGATGCTTCCATCTGTCAAATGAAGCCGATTTCGATGCCGACGCCACTTGCGCGGTACGGCCCCTGAAACTGAATCGAGTTTTCGTTAGATTATCAGTTTTCGGGTTTCTAAAGGTTCCACGAGAACAACTTGTGATTCTAGTGGATATTGCAACTTTCCCATACTAATCTAAAAAAAAACATATGTTGTATAGAACAGTGACTGATATCAGTGAATAGATATTATTGTTATTAGTAACTTTTTATAGGGGACCAAGAAAATATCTTCCGGAGATATAAAAATATAGTCATGCAAATTATAAAAATGTAGACATTTACTACAGCATCAAAATATGTAACACAAAAAGAATATCTCGTTATACCTAATCCATGCGATATGTGTCTCACCCTGACTCTCATCTGACTCACCCATAAAAATATATCATCAGTAAAAGTTGAAAAAAGGTATTTTAGTGATTATGCACTTACTACCATCATAAAACCAGTGGTTTTTTTATTGAACAATGGGGAAAGACTTAGCCTTCATATACCTGATAAGGCTGAAGATGGAAGCGCGCCTCTGCCAGAATCCTCAATCACTGATGAGCTGGCAAACTTATCTGTAACTTGAAATAAAACAACTTTTACGGATATCAAACGCGCTATATTTCCACGAACTAAGTTGTAATTGTCCGTAATTTTTCAATGAACAGTGCGCGCCAAAACATAAGATGTACTTATCTGTAACTATCAGAATACAAAAATGCTGAAAATATTGTTGTCAACCTGGGACCCTCTGCGTAGAAGGCAGGTAAAAAGGTCGTCAAAACTGTTTAATTCATACTAAATCACATTGACAGTCCATGACATGTTTCTAATTTTAATTTAAATTTTAAGAAATTTATCTGGTGTTCAACCGAGCAAGTTTGTTAAAGTGAAAACTTCTTTAACGACGTTGTACACATTAGATGTTTAAATTTTTGGGATGGGTAAAAAATTTAAAGTCGCGTCAGGACAGGACACGTAACCCTGATCGAAAATTCGTAAGACCATTTACATAAAGTCTCACACTTAAAAGATCTACGTATATTAGTTAATAACAACCATTATATAAAGATCGTTTAACATCTTGTTCTGTTGGCGATTTAAATTCACTCTCGAAACATAATTTATATTGTTTACTGATCTTATTTTATTGTATAGTCATTGCTCGCAGTAAATATAGTACAATATGATTTTAAAAAATATGGTTTACAACACTACGTGTATATTTACTTTAAAATTTAAATCTTCTTACATTCCCGATATTTTATTATAAATCCATTTTCAACTTTTAAGTCTTGTCCAAATACAGCGTGCATTCACCGCGTGGCATTCGGTGGATACATTTTCTATAGAGGAAATCAAACACACTGCAATCGTGTTATTATATACACAAACACACTGCAACATACGAGTACAATACATGCAGTACCTACGAGGGCTGATTGATAATTATCCGAAACGACGAACTTAAAAAAAAGATACGCGAAATAAAATTTTGTAATTATGTTCTGGCATCTCTTCGAAAATACTCGTAGAACGCCAAATTCGAACTGCTGGAATTTGTATGACAGGACCTAGAACTTTCTTTCTCGTGAATTTTGTTAACAATGGAAAGAAACAAAATTCGTGCGGGGATAAAGTTTTACGTTTTAAAAGGGAAAACAGCAACTCAGATTAAAATAAAGCTAGACAGTGATTTAGGTAATTCTGCTTCTACATTGAGTACAATTCACATCTGGGTAACTGATTTTAAATGTGGAAGACAGAGTTACGAAGACACCCACAGGTCTGGCCGTCCATGTGTAATCATGAATGGACATGATAAAAAAATCGGCCAAGTGCGAGTCGGACTCGCGCACCGAGGATTCCATACAAACCTGTAGGTATATAAGTAAAAGTTCACCCATCACGACAAACAAGTCATACTTATGGTATTTTTATTGCAAAATAAAATTTAAAATTTTCAAAAATATTTTTTATTATTATGTAACCAAAAATTTACGGTTTTCGCAAATTTTCCGTTATCTGTACTATAAGACGTTACTTCGTACCAAATTTCAAGATTCTAAGTACACGGGATGTACCCTGTAGGTTTTGATTCCCGTGCGAGTTTCGAAAATTTGTGGAAATTCGCGGCTTAAACGGCTGTATCCTTTGATTGCTTTGGCTTAGGAGTTTGATTTTTTCACGGCTCCAAGGGACAGTAGACCTGAGTATTAGATATAAATTTCAGTTTGATACCTCCACGCGTTCCTGAGAAAACGGTCTTGACAGATGGACGGACGGACGGACAACGAAGTGATCCTATAAGGGTTCCGTTTTTCATTTCGAGGTACGGAACCCTAAAAATACAAAATTGTACTGAACGATCGGAGATTAAAATTGCTAGAGATAACAAAGATGGTGAGCATTTCATCTGAACGCGTTTTTAATATTCTACACCAACATTTGGGAATGAAAAAGCTTTGTGCGCGATGGGTGCCGCGTTTGCTCACGTTTGACCAAAATCAACGTCGAGTGGACGATTCATCGGAGTCGCCAAACTCCATGAATTGCTACCGCATCCAACCTATTTTTTATTTTTTTTTATCTATTACCAATTTACAAAATAGTTTTATAAAGTAAACTTACACATTCACAAAAAACCACGAAGGTTGAAAATAGGAAAGTGCTATTTGACAATCATTCGCTTAAATAATACAGGGGCCTTACCATCAACTGTAATGCAATTCATTGTAGGTTGTGAGAGTGGGATGCTGCCATATGGCGCGTCTAGCGGCGTCCCGCTCTTACTACCTGAAAGTAACCTAAAATGAATCGCATTGCAGTTGATGGTAGGCCCCCAGGTATTAGTTAGCAATCACGCACGCAAAATTTACAAATAGAAAGGTAAATAATGTTACAAGATCGCTGCATTAAAATTAATTCTTAATGAGAATAACTTATCTAGGTAGGTAAGCACATAATACATTAAGGCGCGCGGTGGGCGCGACACAATAGAATGCGCACGCGCATACACAACTATAGCTAACATGAACCGACTCAAGTAAGAGAACTTGCATACAGGTCATAATGTTGATAAAAAATGCTGTTTCAATTTAGCTTAATATTTGTGGGGCTTATACTTCTCCTAAGTTTAAATCGAGATTGTTAATTAGACGGGGAATTAGGTATAAAGTGGTACGTTGACCATATGTATTGTTGGCTTTTGGAGTTATTAATGTTTTATTAGATATTTGGCGGGTAGTGATTTTGTGAGCCTTTTGTGTTTGAATGTTTGCGGTAAAAAATTGTTCTTTGAGTAGATTATAATTGATTTGATATTGTACCTGAAGGATCTTACAAATTTTAAATAATTGGTTGACGTTATTGGCACAGTCGAGTTTCATTTTAGGGGTTACGATATTATTCAAGATTATTATTTGAAGACGTGTTATCCTGTCAATATAGGTTTTAAAAGTACGTCCATAGCTACCGAGTCCATATGACACAACGGAGGCGATGTTCCCCAGACCTGGCCCCTTGTGACTTCCACTTATACCCATACCTGAAGAAACCGTTAGGTGGCCACGTATTTTCAACAAATGATGAAGTCATTGTTGCCGTAGACAAGTATTTTGAGAAGTTGGAGAAAACATTTTATCACACTGGTGTAACGGCATTGGAAAAGCGCTGAACTAAATGCATGGAGGTAGATGGAAACTACGTTGAGAAAAAAATATTTTAAACTACAACTTTTTATCTCCGGGTCAGATTTTCTTGGTCCAATAGTAAAAGTTACTAGTTACATTGACATCTATTAATTGATATAGGTTTTTGGGGTTTTAAGTTCGGTTATGAAATTAAAGTCCGACTTACGTGTGATGGTATAATGTTCCAAGCACAAGCACACAAATAGCACAAAGCACAAAACACAGAAGGAGAAACAGTTGACAAGCACAAAGCACAGTTTATAGAAAAGTAGAAGAGACAGCGGAGAGAGTGAAAAGTTTATATTACAACAATACAGCAAGCATAAACGTCCGGATGGCGGTGACACTCGACAAAGTCGCGACGGAGGCAAAAGCGGCGTGCGGTTTGCGTCGGGTTATGATCCTGACTGGCGCGCGGGGCGACACGCAGGCTGCGCGTGCGCCGACCGGTTCTCGAAAGAATGTTAGAACAATAGGCCGATCGACGAGAGCGCGAGTCCGTTGCTACGGACGGCAATCAGGTAGCACGGAATGCCGGATGAGTTTTGTGTGCAGTGTGAATACTTGTATTGTGTAAATGAAATTAAATGTAATAAATATATATTAAAGAAATGTTATATAATAAGTATGTAAATATAGTTAAAGTTTATTTTAATTATTTATTAGATGTAAATTTCTTAATATTTAACTTTTAATACTTTAAGTTATAGATATTTATATTAAGTTTGATTTTTATGTATTAAATGTAATATGTGTGTACAATAAATAAATGATACTGAGTGCCCACAGGTTTCAGTTTAATACATCATATAAAATTTTTTTAGACTAGTAAGTTGCATTTGTATGAAAAAACCTCATTATTTTAACAAACTTTGCGTCGATTCACTTCCAATGTGACCTTTCCTTTAGTTTGCAGAATGATTTGAAAAACTTTAATCAGGAGTTGGAAGTTTCAGAATCCTAGTACAAAGTTTAAACTAATAAGTATCGAGTATTAATACTTTATTTAAACATTATTAACGCATTTTAAATGCGTTAAATATGAAATGAAACGTAATTTACGAATTTTTTAGAAAGTTAGATAATGGAATCTTTTTTATATTTTTTTATGTTTTAGGGTGACCTTTATTTGTCAGGCATGGGAAAACGAGATCCAATAGATATTTCGCGGTCCTGCGACGTTACTGCGACAACATGTTAGTGCGTCGCGACGTTACTGCGACAATATTTCGTTAGAGAACTCTTTGGAACCTTCGCTAACCATGGATTATGCAGTTTTGCAAAACGGAATTGCGTTCCGTTTTAAAATCATCAAATTGTTAGACAAAAGTTTTGACATTTTATAATAGGCGATGCGTCATATGAATTGACATTGTACGGTGCCATCTATAACTCGATTTCCTAATTAAACTCCTCTTTTTTTTTTAATTATTTTGTAATTTTTGCATAATTCAATGCTATTTTCTATACTTATGGTAAATTTAATCTTCGAATTGCGATCTTTGGAAATCCGGTCCAATGCTCTTCAATGCTGTTCGCGTTGCGGGTTCGATTCCCGTCTGAGAATTCACTTGTGGCTGAGTAAATTTTTTCCAATATTTTTTCTTTTTTTCTGTTTATTAATCAATATTTGCATACCTAAAATACTGTATGGTGGATATAAAAACTATTTCTGAACAAAATGTAAACCCATTATTAGCAAATAAAAACTTTTCTATTCTAGAAAAAGGTAAAGGTATTTATTTACACGGTTAATATGTTAAATGTAACATTTAGTATATAAATAAATATATATCATTGCATACAACAACAGCAAGTGGCCAGAGTCTTCTTTTAAGCATAAAAATACTTGTATCAGAAGACTCCGCTCTTCATATAGCATAAAGTTTGGTATTTGTCTAAAATAAAAATAAAAATAATAATTTATGAAACAAACTTTACAAATGAGGTTTGAAGTACTTAGTAGAAAACGAAAAATATTTCGCGTAATTCCGCAAGAAAAAATGCAGATGCAGCCCAGTGACACACCTTGCACCTTCACCGACTACTCTACACGTGTTTCGCCCACACACGGAGCATCCTCAGGAGTTGTTAGACCGTGCCAATCTCAGCACCGAGTGAGTAAAATGGCCCCAAACAGCCGTATTTAATGCTTCCCACTCCCCCCCTCCCCGCCCCCAGTGTGACGCATCGCGACTATAAGAGTGAGACAGAGTAATAATTAATGGAAATTGTTATAATAAATGTAAATTAAATGTAAAAGATATAAATATGTGATATCGATGGTTTTTTTTTTTTTTTTTTTTTTTTTTTTTTTTTTTTTTATTTTTTTATTATTATTTATGAATCCCTATCACTGTTTGTTTGTCTACAAATACGCAGAAGTGGGGAGGAAGAAACATTTATCTGATCGTTAAGTATGGCTCCATCAACATTATGTTTGATAATTTCTAATTGTTCCAACACATTCAGTCGTAAACTTTTATTACAAGTATGTAAAACCTCGTAGGAATGCCCATCAGATAATTGGTGACCGGTATCTAATAAATGTTCCGCGAAATGAGATCGTTCTGGTCGGGCATTCCTATAGGCAGAAATATGTTCTTTATAACGTGTTTCAAAACAGCGCCCAGTTTGTCCCACGTATACGGAATTACACTCGTCGCATGTTAACCTATATACACCTGACTTCCTGCCAACCTCTGTTTTTTCCTTACCATTGCAAATGGCCCGTCGAACGGTGTTAGTGGTTCGAAATGCCACGTGAACGTCGTTGTTTCTTAAGATTTTTGATATTTTCTCTGAAATTTTCCCTACATAAATCATACTTGACCGATAAGTATGAACAACACGTTCACGCGGCACCGCATACAAAAGTTTAGCCATCTGTTTGTTAATTTTAGTCTTAACCATTTTATCTATCATCCGTCGATCATAACCATTTGCAACGGCAATATTATAAATGGTATTTAATTCTTTCATATAAGATTCATTTGACAAAGGCACCGTCAATAGACGATTAATATAAGAATGAAAAGCAGCTAGTTTGTGTTGCCAAGGGTGACAGGAAGCCGCGGGTATTACTACATCAGTATGTGTAGGCTTTCTATATATTTGGAAATTATGACGACAATGTTCCCGTGTAATGGTTAAATCTAAGAAATTTATAGAATTATCGACTTCAACTTCTAGTTTAAATTTAATCTTTGGATGTAAATTATTTACAAATGAATAGAAAGACTCTAATTCTTGTCTAGTACCGGTCCAGCATATGAGTATATCATCAACATAACGATAATAATAAAGAATGTTATTATTACCTGTGAAATACCTATTCTCAAAATTGTCCAAGAAGATCTCCGCCATCAGAGGTGATAACGGAGAACCCATGGCCAACCCCTCCTTCTGTTTGTAATACCCACCATTGAATTTGAAATAGTTTTGTTGCATGCAAATATTGGTTAAATGCACAATTTCGTTTGCCTCCCCTGGATGAATACGCCTTCTCTCTAGAATATTTGAGAGTATTTTGAGAGTTTCTTGATAGGGAACGTTAGTAAACAAACTGTCAACATCCAGAGAAAGAAAAATAGAATTAGGAGGTAAAATAACATCCCTTATTTTGGCAATTAAATCTGCTGTATTTTGAATACTATATTTAGGATAAAATGATGACTTTTCTTTAATAATATCATTTAACTTTTTTGCTAGCTCATATGCTGGACATCCTATATATGAAACCACAGGGCGCACGGGAACATTGTCTTTGTGTATTTTAGGTAAACCGTACAACACAGGGGCCTGTGGATTCATCGGGGTGATTAGCCGAGATGAATAATCGTTTGGAAAAAGAAATTTACAATGATTAATATTATTTTTGACCTCCGTGTTGTACCGTGTCGTCGGGTCCGAGCGCAAAGGAATGAAGTCGTCGCTATGAATTATGTCCTGAACTTTATTTATGTATTCATCTTTATTTAATATAACAATACTATTGCCCTTATCAGCCTTTGTCACTATTAAATCATTATTATCAATTTTTTGTTGCAACGACCTCACTGTTCGCAACTCGGGCCCCCCACAGTTAGTAGGTTGAATTTTATTTAATTCGTTGGTAACCACACCCTTCACCATATTATCCTTTTTATTAATAACAATAGCCACCTCTGAATCTACAGCTAATCCCTCCACCAAAGATGAAGTCAATTTTGGGGTTATATTATATTTGAGACCTTTTTCCAAAAGCGACACCTCGCTTTGGGAAAATTGCACATTTGTTAAGTTTTCTACGCCAATTATCTGATATACGAGGTTTTACATACTTGTAATAAAAGTTTACGACTGAATGTGTTGGAACAATTAGAAATTATCAAACATAATGTTGATGGAGCCATACTTAACGATCAGATAAATGTTTCTTCCTCCCCACTTCTGCGTATTTGTAGACAAACAAACAGTGATAGGGATTCATAAATAATAATAAAAAAAAAAAAAAAATAAAAAAAAAAAAAAAAAAAAAAAAAAAACCATCGATATCACATATTTATATCTTTTACATTTAATTTACATTTATTATAACAATTTCCATTAATTATTACTCTGTCTCACTCTTATAGTCGCGATGCGTCACACTGGGGGCGGGGAGGGGGGGAGTGGGAAGCATTAAATACGGCTGTTTGGGGCCATTTTACTCACTCGGTGCTGAGATTGGCACGGTCTAACAACTCCTGAGGATGCTCCGTGTGTGGGCGAAACACGTGTAGAGTAGTCGGTGAAGGTGCAAGGTGTGTCACTGGGCTGCATCTGCATTTTTTCTTGCGGAATTACGCGAAATATTTTTCGTTTTCTACTAAGATATGGATTTCCGCCAAGTAACGCCTGATTCTATCAAATGTTTGAAGTACTTGTTTTACATAATATTATGTGAGTATGTGTTGTATGAGTGTGTTTGTGTGTGTGTGTGTGTGCGCGCGTGTGCGTGCGTGTATGTGTATTTGTTGTGCGTGTGTGTGTGTGTGTGTGCTGAAAACAGATAACTATTTCAGGATGAATTCAGTTTCTTCATAATCGAGGGTTTTAATCCAATTCATTAATGTAGATTTACAGTCATGATAAGTTTTATCATTATATTCGTTTTATTATTAACTTTATTATATATAAACGAACTAACTGAGCATCGTATTGCATTTTAGCATATCGTCCACTTGCGACAACAATGTGATATTTCGAAATATTCATTTTTTCGCTTTAATGAAATTCGAAATCGCCGTATCGCGTTTTATTATCTACGAAAACGCGGTATTTTTTACTCTAAAAATGGCGGCGCTGTGTGAGAAAGGGATGTAGATATCACAGTGTAGCACTTTCTCACTCAACGATCTAGTTGGCTTCGACAAAGTGACAGCTCAGTTGCCCCCGGTAGTTGTGAGTGTGAAGTTCTTTTGGATTCGCGAACAACGCGTTATTTGAAGTTATCACGTTGTTCGTTCAACAGGTAAGTTTAATTGTGCCTGTTTAAATACATTTATTACAGTGTTCTTGTAAAATTTGGAAAAATAATAATGTGATGTGTCTTTGTTATCACATTATTCTTGTAAAAATTATAAACATTACTGTGATAAATTAAATAGTAACATTGAAGATGATAAACTATTTACTGTCTAGTGAAATGTTATAAGGTTTATTTGTTGATGTGCTGTTGTTCCAGAATAGTTATAGATGACTCGTGGATTATATTTCCAGTTATAACGTTTTCTGTGTTAAATATTATAATTTTGTTGGTGTTATATTTACAGATGGGTCTAGGTCAAAATTGATTTTCTAGTTAGCAACAAAGAAAAAGGATGAGGATTTGCCAAATTTCGACGATACTATCAAACACGCCAATGTTGTTGGCACTCGTATTTATTTTATACTGGTGTTTTCTTTTTGTCGTAAGTGAATTTAACTGACTGATATCTTTTGTCTGAGGATTGAAAAATCAGACTTAATGTTATAAATTCGAAAGTACCTAACTTTATCTAGCTTTTTCTGTATGTAATATAGGTACCTACCTATCACCATTATAATTCACTCATGTTTACTGCCCAACTTCAGAGAATGAAAAGAAAACTCAAACCCCTCGCCGCCGCAGTGACTCTTCAAGTTCATCATCAAGTAGCTCGTCCAGCAGCTCCTCAAGTAGTATCTCGTCAACATGATTCCATGAAGGTAGGTAGGTACTTCAATAGAAATTTTAACTAAAATCTAATATAAAACCTTACCTGTTGTTTCAACACCTTTACAGACAGCGATGACTCTGTGAAAGACCCGGATTATCGAGATATACATGAAAAGTCGAAGTTTAAGTTTAGATTAGAAAAAAATAGCAACATATCGTTGACAACGGAGGATAATTTGCAAGCTACCAGTCCAAATGAAGAAAGATCAGCCATCGACTCAAACATAACGGATTTAAACGATAATACTCTCTCACAAAATCTAACTATTGAACCGTCCACCAGTACAGAAAATGAAACTGCAATCGCCATTATAGAAAATACACTAAATTTAGTCGATCCTGCCATCGTTGAACCGGAATTTCAAAAAAGGGCAAGAAAATTACCTAGACAGGAAAGTAACTGGAAGAAGAATATCGCGAAAAAGCTAATAGTTATTTGTAACCAAAAGTTTGATTAAGTCTAATCAGTCTTTAAATAATAAAAATTAATATTCTTCTTAAAACATGCTCAATAAAGTACAAACTTTGGAAAAATGCTAAAAGTTTTTGAGTTTCATTGTATTGAAGTATTATTAAATAAGTTCCTACTTTGTTGTAATTTCGAGTCAATTTGACAATCTAGTTTCTTATAACTGCCATTTGAAATTGTGATAAATATTTACCTAAGTATTATTTAATTAAGATGTTATTTCCTAAGCCAAGTTTAGGTAGTTGTTGATGTTTTTAGAAGAATATTAGTTTTTATTATTTAAATACTGATTCTCGATAGTTATTTGTAACCGCAAGTTTGATTAAGTTAATCAGACTTTTGGTTACAAGTAACTATCGAGAAACATGCTCAAAAAGCTACATACTTTCAAAATGCTAAATGTTTTTGAGTTTTGTTGTATCAAAGTATTATTTATTACATAAGTATTTTTAATAAGTGCCTACTTCATAGTCGTTTCGAGTCAATTTCACAATCTAGTTTATAACTGTGCCATTTGAAATAATTGTGATAAATATTTACCTAAGTATTATATAATTAGGATGTTTTTTTCCTAAGCCATGTTTGGGTAACTTACAGACACTAACAGAAGTCCTACAATAATAATAGTATCAATAACTATTGATACTATTATTATTGTAGGACTTCTGTCGGCAATACTAATACTAAGAGAAGGTTGATTTTGTTCTGGTAGGAACCCAACGTATTTTAGATCAGTATTAAAGCAAAATATGTTGCGAGATACCACAATGTTTGTGATTCATCCGAATATTTTAATAAAGAATATTTTTTCTTCAATATGTTTTATCATTACATACCACAGAATTAAGTAAATCATTTCATCATCTTCAATGTCATATTTAATTATATCACACAGGAAATCTCGCATATATCAGAAACAAGGTGATAAGTGTACCGTTTTTGCTTTTATACCTTATAATTTCGGGTATTCTCTTTGAAAACTTACAATATCTTTAGATAAATCAATTTAATATTAGTTCACCTTAAACCCACTCTAACAGTGCCATGTAATCTATGCAATATTTAATAAGTTATGCACGATCGAAAGTTTGAAAGTCGTGTTCTGTAAAATCGAGGTTTTTGAGATGTCACACTGTCGTCGCAAGTGGACGATATACAGTTTTTGTCCTAGGTACTTTTAGTACAATATCTTTTCTTCTCTTATTTTCTATATGCATAATTATCATGCGTGCTTGTTTTGTGTTTTTTCACAATCGTATGGATGATGTAAAGATTACGAACAGAAAGTAAGTTACTGATTTCGTAAAGTAATTGGGCGGGAAAACAACGTTTTTTAAAATACATAACTTTAATTAAGGCTCTTTGAGATCTTTCCACTTCAATAAAACGCGTTTTAAAGGTTCCACCCCAAATAGGTAGGTTCCACCCCAAATAGGTAGGTAAGTACATATTACCTACATGTTGTAGATATTTAGCCACCAGTACTACAAAACTTTATTCGTCCGTGAATGATTTGTTTCGATGGGACCCAGAGTGTACTAACCTGGATCTCTCTAAAACTACAGTCTCTCTCTTATCGTATGAGGATTAGTTGCCACCTCTGGGCCCTTATGCACTATGACCACTTGGCGATTCCTTGCTCAAACCACGCCAATGTCGTACTTGGTTTTGACATTTTCAAAATTCCTTTTCTCCATTATTCACACAAATTATAGAGTTATTGTACAAGTACATGACAGTCACAAATTTTGTAGTTATTAAACAAGTAAAATAACTTTAAAATTTGAAAGTATCATAGAGAAAACGAATTTTACAAATTTCGAAAGCAAATACGACATTGGCGTGGTTTGGGCAAGGAATCGGTATGTGGTCATAGTGAATACGGGCCCTGGTGTCAGAGTTTATCAAGCCACCTATAAGGCCTCTGACTTGGCTTAACAACTGTTATCAGGGGATAACAGCCCGGCTGTTTAACGTGCCCTCCGAAGCACGGAAGCGCTCAGTTGTAATAGCATTTTCCGTTCACCCATCCGACACCTGGCTTGACCAAGCGTTGTTTAACAAACGAACACAGTCTGTCAAGCGCCGTCATGAGCGCATCAAAACAGAATATGTTACAGTGAATAAACACTTTTAGGAATCATGTCAGCAGTTGGTGGACAAATGCTCAATAATTTAATAGTAAGTAAAATAATTAAAAAAACAGATAGGTAACAACACTATTTCCACTTTCATCTCGCTGGAACTGTAAAATGTTCTGCTTTAAAGTAGTTTAAAAAAACGAGTTGAATGCTGTTTGGTTTCGGTTTGATGCACGTTAAGTTAGTCTGAGACGCAACATCCACAAGCTGGTGAAAGAGTTTGTTTTAACTTAAATCCTTTTTAAGTGGAGGAGGAGGAGGTTTTCAAAAGATGTTCCCGAAACGGACTTACGAGTATATTATAACATTTGCAGAACTAATGATAAATTTTAAATAGAAAAAATACTGGAAAAAATTAACTCGGCCACAAGTGAATTCTCAGATGGGAATCGAACCCACGACTTCGGAAAACCGGTCCAATGCTCTAACCGCTGAGCTACCGAGACTTTTTTCCAGTATTTTTCTATTTAAAATTTATCATACCTAAGTATAAACATAGCATTGAAAAATGCAAAATTCATAAAAAAAATGCAGAACTCTTTGAGCGTAACGCAAATTCGATGATATCCGATTATTAAAAGAAAAATAATTTACGGCTCATCAATGCCATAAAGTTATTAATTAGTATTAGATCATGTATAAACTGATTTACTTTTAAATTCTTATTTTTGAGTATGTACCTATCCATTTTCACATGCAAATATTATAAGTTTTCCGCAAACATACTTTATATTTTTGCTTATCCAATATTATTAAACAAACAAGCAAAATTCCAAAGTCTAGCTAGAATTCCCTTTACCACAGTGTCACCTTCCGTTCTGTGCTTATTTCTTTTGAACCTTCTCCAATTGAAGTAAGGAACACTTTCCTGTAGCGAGTGATGTATTATATGTGTCGCTCCTTGTACAAGGTTGGATTCCATAGGTAATTCCGAAATTCCTCGACGATCGCTCGAAAATTTGGGTCTTATCTTAAGGTTGTGATGTGATAGAGAATGACAAATATTTGCTTCGATAGTTTACTACGAACGAGGTCATGAAATTGTTATTAAGTAGGTATATGTATTACGAAACTTCAATGTCTGAAACAAATCAATCATAAGATCAACTTTAATGAGCGTTCAGCACGAAACAGAATTTTGGAGTTTAATTTATTAAAATATACTGAAACGATTTCAAAATTTAAAAAACTTGGCAGCAAACCTGATGTAATAACGTCATTTCAATCGGTCCAGCCGTCTTCGAATAATCGGTGAACTTACATAAAATACTGATAACCTCCCTATTTTTTTGAAGTCGGTTAAACATGGCTACGGTAGTGGTAATTTCGACGGTGGTTCGCAAGTCTCGGTAGCTCAGCGGTTAGAGCATTGGACCGGATTTCCAAAGGTCGCGGGTTCGATTCCCGTCTGAGAATTCACTTGTGGCCGAGTTAATTTTTTCCAATATTTTTCTATATAAAATTTACCATAAGTATAAAAATAGCATTGAAAAATGCAAAAATTACAAAATCATAAATTATTGGCAGTTGCATCTTAATCGATCGTTAAACACCTGAAAAGATGTATCTTTCGAATGCAAGGATATTCCTAGCATTGATGTAACAACGCTGGCCTACAGCGTATTAAAAATATAAAAGTATTGGAGAATTTCGACGGTGGTTCGCAAGTCTCGGTAGCTCAGCGGTTAGAGCATTGGACCGGATTTCCAAAGGTCGCGGGTTCGATTCCCGTCTGAGAATTCACTTGTGGCCGAGTTAATTTTTTCCAATATTTTTCTATTTAAAATTTACCATAACTATTATAGTGTTTTGTTTTGTTTTAGAATTAAAGCAAAAAATGCTCCGTCTACTACGAAATGCTATTTCGTGCCTCTTATTTGTTCAATACGAAAGTCAATTTGATAGTTCCAAGTCAAACATTTCCCTAGGGAAATAAGCACAGTCAAACATGCACCCAAACGGTGTATTTCCAAAGGGTTTGTTTAGTTTACCTCTGCGGTTTATGTTTATTTTGAAGTCTCTACGCGTATTCCAAAAATAAGTGATTCTAATATTATTACGTTTTCATGGATTCAGGGTGAAACCCGATTCCACGTCAGCCTGATCATACTACTACTCTAGTTCAAGATAAAAAAAACTGTTAAGTAAGAGATATACTACAGGTATACTAATTATAAATCATCATTAATAACTTTGAGTATTCTGGAGTAGCGCGATTCCGCCTTCAGCCTTATCATTACTTAGCATCAGGTAAGATAAGACTTCGCTGTTGCGTTTCCTTTATACTCTTGATACTGCGCGGACCAGCAACTTTTGTCTCCGCAACTATTTTGTCTATGGCAACAATTCTACGGGCTTGTATGAAAGTAAGCGCATGTAACGACGCGACAGCCGGTAGGCTTTATGTCGCGCGCGAGACGCGAAGCAACTGTCGCCCTGTCTATTGGTTTCGATGACGGCAAAAAAGTTGCAGAATGTGGAAAATTATATAGGAAATTTTTTATTTTTTTTTGGATTTTGTAATTTTTGCATTTTTCAATGCTATTTTTATACTTATGGTAAATTTTAAATAGAAAAATATTGGAAAAAATTAACTCGGCCACAAGTGAATTCTCAGACGGGAATCGACCTTTGGAAATCCGGTCCAATGCTCTAATGTCCGGTTCAATGTCCAATGGTCCGGTCAAGAGCATTGGACCGGATTTCCAAAGGTCGCGGGTTCGATTCCCGTCTGAGAATTCACTTGTGGCCGAGTTAATTTTTTCCAATATTTTTCTATTTAAAATTTACCACAGGAAAAGTTATGTTGCTGTCGCTGTCGTGTGCGCTACTTTAGTTGCGGAGACAAAAGTTGATTGTGCGCGCACTCGCTTAACCACGAATAACCATTTATACCAAGAGTACTTAACACACCTAAACACGGGTTTGTAAATGAAATATCAGAGAACTATTAATTACTCGTAGTAAAGTTTGTGGACCGAGGACGAAAGTTATTATGTGAGTAGCCTTAGAAATATTGTTGGACCAACAACTTAATCAAATTTAACTATACGCTTAAATTATAACATTGTAAGCTACAAATTGGGTTATAATTTCGGATAAAGGTTTTATGAATTAATGACACGTGATAAAATACACACATCGATTATATCTACGGATATTAGAAGCAAGTTTAGCATAAGTTTATAAAAAACCACACACGGAACACACTATTTATTTATTTATTTTTGTTGATCTACAGATGTCTAAAAGTTGACAAATTGGGAACTGTCCTATTAGCATCACTATTATGAAAAACGGAATTTTTACCATATTTTAATTTTTTGTCGAGTCCCCGATATTTTGGCGCAGTTGCATGCGCCATGATCACGGTGTTACTCATATCGGGGACTCGACAACAAATACAAACGTGGTAAAAAACCCGTTTTTTATAATAATGATAGTGATTATGACCATGAAAGTTGAAAACATTATGTCCTATTACAAAATAAATAGTATTATTCCAAGGAACAATAAATGCGCGCGGAATATCTGGGGGCCTACCGCCATCTCGTAACGCAGTGTTGTTTCAATCTTACCATGATATTTCATTCTACGAATCTCTTAAAGTAAGCTTGTTTTTTGACGGAAGTTTTGTGACGTCTTCGCTCAATCATCGCCTCCAAAGTGTGAAGTGTGTTAAAATGTGACAACTTCAATAAAAACAAAAGGAAAACAAAACGTTCTTACGACATTACAGTTTTTAAGAGATGGCGGTAGGCCTGCAGCTTATTAGTATTTTTTTTCATATAAGTACGTAGGTAATTACGTACATTTTTTTTCGATATCATGCTTTTTATGGAATATAAACAATAAAAATTTACACCTCTCTATATTTTCGTGATTTTTACAAGCACAAAACGTACAAGAGCCACAAAGCCAAGACCTCATTAGTGGAACAATCGACGTCAGTCAGGATCATTAGGGAGCGTTCACACATTTTAATGATTGTCGCGATCGATTCACCTATTGTTATCACATTAAATTTACTATTTACTAGTGTCCGCATGTTCTACAAACACTATTGATAAATTTATTTATTTATTTATTTACTAGGAAAGCTTACATAGGATTAAAATCTAAATGGTATTTATTACCTATTTCTATTATAGAAAGTTAATTACAAGCTCTCACAAATAGTTAAACATTACTGTTATACTCATAAAAATTACTAAAATAAAAAGAAAAACAAGAGAACAATAAATCAAGCATGCATGATTTAAAAAGAACAAAAATAAAATTTAATAAAAAGATTTGTTAACAAGAAAGGAATCCTCTTGCGATGGTTTGTTTGATGGATGCTATACTTGTAGAAAATAAATCAAAGTTGTGCTCAGTGACCAAAAATTTATTTAACAACTGAGGCAAACAAGACTCTAAATGAGCATCCAGCGATAAAAAGCTACAAACACTTTACGCCATTCCCACAGTCAGCATTAAACTGAAACATCGTTCGGTATAATGTGATTCCGTATTTTCTGGGCCACAAAATTTAATAGTATCACGTTTATTAAGCCGTCTTATCACCTGCAATATCAGGGAAGCCCTAAAATGCTTAATTACTTGCGTCGTTGCGAAGGATTACTTGTTGACCAGGAGATAGGAGATCGAAAATTATTTTTTTGAGCATTATTTTGACAATCTTCTTCGAGATAAATCAAAATTGTTGTACTGACCAAATACGAGCAGCGGCTGGAAAAGTTGTATGAAAATCCATATCTGTCGTGGTTTAGCGGCCAAATAAATTACGAAGTAAAGTCATATCTGTAACAAATAACATAATGTAAAAATAGAACGGTCTTTTACTTCGAAACATGGCAACCAAGGAGGTAACTTATCAAACGTTTTATTTAAATTTCGACCTGGCTTGCGACCTGGATTGCGGAAAGCTGTTAATAAAAAAAAACAAATGAACACTTTAACGCGGGAAAAATTATTGTTGTTCGTTGTTATTCACTGATTTTGAAAAGTAATTGTTTTTACAAAATGAGTTCAAGTGAAGACAATGAGTGTGATGAACTAACTTTAACGCCACCTGAAACATTAAACAACTGTATTTTTAAATAAAAAGTTCTCTCTAGATATACTTAGTTTTAATTTCTGCGCATTTTTTTATTAAAGTATTTGTCCATCAATGCCTCTTTTGCTGGCCGCTGCAGTAATGTACTAGAACCCGTCAAGGTACAGGAAATTGACGCACAATCAAATGTTATTGTTGTCAGGACACCGGTGACCATAGAGTATTTTGTTAATTTGTCTAGCTTATGTTTGTAATATTAATAAACTTATCTCAGATAAGTTCCAGATCCAGACAATCCACCAACTGAGCAATGGATGCTAAGTTAAGGGCTGATTATTCAATTCTCGCATAAAGTCATCAGTCAGTTTAATTTTTAACTAACTTAAATAAATGACAAAACTAATACCCAACTTCTAAGCAAGTTGCTGATTATTTTTCTAAAATAAAAAATCGTCAACATCTCAGCCTCCCACTGCTGAGTTTAGGCCTAACCTAAGGATCTCCAGGACGATCGGTCAAGCGTCTTCCAGCAACCGTGCACCAGACCGTCAGTCCTTGTTCTACCCATGGACTGTCGTCCGGTATTGGTTAAAGTCAAATATTTACTCATTTTAAATTTGTTTTAACGCGGCTTCGCACCCAGTCCCCTGACCTATGTTGGGCCTAAACCACGTAGCGGCCGCACTGGTATTAAACTTGGCCAATTATTAAGTCGCCAGAGGTATCCAAGTTAAGCCTAGCAATATCCATGGAGATTTAATAACACTATACAGTCTAATTAACTACTGTTTTAGTTTAACGAGTTGCGACTATCAAAGGATTCACAACTTTTATATTATGTTTCATTAAAACTAAGAGTATTTAAGTAGCTGTTTATTTTGCTAGCGGCCGCTTGTGATTTTGTTCACGTGGAGTTGTAACATAAAATTAAATATTTATCTCACGAGTCTGACGAGTCAAAAAAAACAAGAAGGCGCATTCCGCACACCAAAACCGCCGCCATTGGAAAAAAAAATCGCAGTGCTTAAATAAATACGAAATTGTGAGTTATCTCTCTGTAGTGCACGCCTTAGAAGCTTTGTAGTTATTTTTTATTGCTAAAACAATATTTTTTTTATTAGGCAAAGCTTAGAGACAACATTGGTAATGATATAGTTTTTGACCCATAGTTTTAAGTTACATAGATCTATATAGATTACACAGATCGTTGTTGGTAATACTCGTAGTTCGATGTACTGTTTGTGGGATAATGATAACAATTTTTTTTTATATTCTTCATTCATACTTATGTGCTTGTTAATAGAGGTTTTAGTATTATAGTTATTAGCGAGGACCTGTAAGTGTTTCCTACCTGTATCTGTTTCCTACTGTACTAAATATTGTAATTATAGCATGCTGTTGGTCTTCCATAAATAAAATAAATAAATAATGTAACGTTGGAAAAAAAAACACAAAACTTATCCGGAATATCGGAATGCACTACAGAGAGATAATTTACAATTTCTTCGTTTTTAAGAACTATTTTTGTTCAATGGCGGTCTTTTTAAATTGTAGTAGACTCGTTCCCTAGAGAAATATGTCTGTATTGGCTACGATGGATAATCACTGTGCTTCTGTTTCGATCTCGCGATCGTAACTGCCAATCTACGACGTTTAACTTCTTTAATTGTTTTACGGTGAAGGTGCTCGAAATTAAATTCAACTTGTTAGTCTGGTCACCCATCCTATCACCAACCATAGAAAAAGTTGCATAACAATCGTTATCGCAAGTTAGGCGCGCAAATCTACTATGCCATATAACTCATCCATCAGTAACTTCATAATAACAGTACAAAATGTTTCCCTCAGACATACTATCTGGCACATTATTTAAAAGCATTTTCATTCGCACTAGACAGCAACAAACATAAATTTTTGCTCAAAACATCGCACCTGTTCTGGCGAAAAGCCGAATACAATAGCAACTGTTGAAAGCTAGAAAGTTTTAAACGTAGTTTTGTATGGCGCTCGCTGGCTTGCAATGAAAGTCCAGTATATTTTACTAAATCTGTACCAGTTACAACAAAACATTAAGTAAAAATAAGCTGGCTTCAGCACCAGTTTATCCCCGGTTGTACAAACGGTACGTAGATGACACTTTTACTGTACTACCTGATTTACTGTAGAGATAGTGCTTCTGCTTTCCTTAACCACCTTAACTCTATTCACCCAAACATTAAATTCACTATGGAGTTAGATTAGGAATCCTAATCAAACTTTGAGCCACACAGTGTATCGGAAAGCAACACATACAGATAGATCCCTCAATGGTGATTCACACCATCATCCTTCTCAGTTAGCTACCGTAGGGAAATCTTTGTTTCAGAGAGCCCGCGGCATCTGTGACGAGAGACATCTGACTGCCGAGCTTCGACATGTCGAGCAAGTACTGAGAAATAATTAATCGCAAGTATCACGCAGACGTCACAGAAACCGCGCCAAACCAGCCATCATTCTACCATACGTGAAGGGTGTCACTGATAAGATTGGAAGAATTCTAAAGTGTGCTTCTATTTATACTTACTTCAAGCCGCCCAAGAAGATCAACCAATTCCTACCACCAGTCAAGTGCAACATACCCCTTCAAGCAGCAGGTGTCTACAAACTGGATTGTGATTGTGACTGTGGACTCTCATACATCGGGCAAACAAAGAGAAGGATAGGGACCCGCATTAAAAAACATGTAGCTGACGTTAAAATAGGCGCGAAAACAAGTCTGCAGTGTGTGAACATGCGTTTGAGGGACCCAACCACTACATCAGGTTTGATAAGCCACAGATCCTCGCCAGGGAACAAAAATTCGTCCCCAGAATGCTACGCGAAGCTATTGAAATCACCAAATATCCAAATTTCAATAGAGATGATGGTTGGAAGATACCTAGGGGAGTCAAATAAAACTCACCAAATCATTTTAATTATTTTTTATTGGACAAGGCGCACACACACTTTTTACTTTTACCACAGATCAGACGGAAGGGAGAGGCGAGCACAGAGCATGCATTTCTATGCCGCTGAATACAGATTAAATCTATGAGATATTCTTTATGTCTGTAAAATACCACCAGCTTATCCATAAATTAAAGTCTCAACCCAAATCACACACTGCAAGACCTAAAGATACGGTTAGCTCTTTTTGTAGATAAATAACAAACATGAAGATGGAGGTCGGCCTGCTTTCGAAGTTTACTTGGCAGTATCTTTCTTCGAAAGTCCTCCTAATTTGTGAGCTGCCAGTAGAATCATTACTTTTTTCTTTAGTTAATAGGTAATCAATAATTTTAATAGCAAACAAATCAAAATATTAAACCCAATATTTGTTGCCATAGTAAAAATTATTAATTTTTAATTAGTAATTATCTAACCGTTTCCGAACGGATTAATAAGTCAACTTTGTGAAGGTAGACTTATAAGTAGCTAGTCAACTCGTGACCACGGCAACTAAAAAGGTGCCGAAACGTCGGTCGGGAAACCAAAAAACCTCAAATAAACCGAAACGTTATAATACCAAATATATATTTCGGGTAAATAAATCTTGAATCTATAAAATAAGAATCTTGAATCTATTTCTTGTTACGAAACCGATATTAGAGAAAAACCGATCCGATATTAAAACAAACGACAACTGGCGAGACACTATGGACCTCCGATTAGTATAGACCCGGAGCAATGTACCAAGTGAACAAAGAACTGGTAAGACACGGCGTAGGTATAGCCGCTCTACAAGAAGTAAGATGGCCGGGCAAAGGAGAATGCAATGTCGACAATAGCTCAGTTATTTTCTACAGCGGTAGAGATACAGGACAGCACACACATGGCACTGGCTTTATGGTATCAAGAAGACTGGTTGGGAATGTGATGAAGTTCGATGCTGTATCTGACAGACTCTGTATACTTCGCATTAGAGGGAAATTTTTTAACTATTCAATAGTCAATGTATACGCTCCGACTGAACCTTCGAGCGAGGACGGAAAAGATGAATTTTACGACCATCTGGAATCAATATACGAGCAACTCCCAAGCTTTGATGCCAAGATTGTGATCGGAGACTTTAATGCGAAGGTCGACGTGAGGAAATTTTTATACCTACCATAGGACGACATAGCAAGCATATAACATCCAACGATAACGGTCTGAGACTCATAAGCTTTGCGACCTCAAAAGCAATGGTAGTCAAAAGCACCATGTTCCCTCACAGGGACATTCACAAAGGCACTTGGAAATCCCCAGATGGAGTAACTGTCAATCAAATTGACCATGTTCCTATTGATTTACGGCACAAAAATACCATACAAGATGTAAGATCGTATAGAGGAGCAGACTGTGACAGTGATCACTACTTGCTGGGAGTAAAAGTAAGAGCTAGAATAAAGATTTACCGACCTAAGCACATCAAGAGTGAGGAAACAATCAACACTGACAGCTTAAAAGACAAAGAGTCAAGAAGTAAATTTCAATTGGAATTATATAACAGTTTTAAGGAATTAGAAATAGATGAAGATATAGATACAAATTGGGAACAAATCAGAAATATCGTAAAAAAATCTTCGATAAAAGTTCTGGGACGTAGGAGAAGGAAAAAACGGAGAAAATGGTGGAACCAGGAGTGCGAGCGCTTGGCAGAGGAGAGGAGAAAGTACAAAATTCTGTCAGAACAAGATGCACAGTGGGAAGATAAATACAAAGAGATAAGACTAGAAGCGATAAAAGTGTTTAGAAGATCCAAAGGATGGATCCAAAGAATCCACATGGATGACATAGTCAAAGGCATGGAGACTCTTATTAGAGCCGATCAAATTAGAAAGTTCTACCAGGAAGTAAAATCTTGTAAGAAAGGATATCAACCCACTGCACAACTGCTCGAAGACGATCATGGCAACCTGATAACTGATGGGGAAGAAATTAAATCTCAATGGCGCAATTTCTTCCAGCAACTCCTGAATTGCCCCTCACCTGAAGAGCCTGTCCCGCACACTGCGGAAGATAATGCAAGTGAGTTGACCCCTCCAACCCTCGAAGAAGCTAGAATAGCTATCATGAGGCTTAAAAATAATAAAGCGCCTGGTTATGTAGAATTCTCAGATAAAATAAGAATAGCTATCATGAGGCTTAAAAATAATAAAGCGCCTGGAATTGATGGCTTACCTGCGGAAGTCTGGAAGTATGGAGGGAGAGCAGTCCAAACCAAACTATACGAGTTGCTACTCAAGATTTGGGAGGCCGAAAAGCAACCCGGGGAATGGAACATAGGCGTCATCTGTCCAATCCATAAAAAGGGGTGTAAAAAAAGGTGCACCAACTACCGCGGAATAGCCCTTTTGCCGACAGCGTACAAGGTCTTATCGTATGTACTGCTCAAAAGACTGGAACCATATGCAAAAAAAATCCTCGGGGATTACCAGTGCGGTTTCCGGCCGAATCGTAGCACGGTGGACCAGATATTTCTTCTGAGACAGCTAATGGAGAAAAAATGGGAGTACGCACAAAGTATCCACGCACTATTTGTGGACTTCACAAAGGCATATGACAGTATCGATCGGGCAGCTTTGTACACCATTTTAAGGAACTTTTGCATCCCAAGAAAACTGGTCGACATGATCGAAACTGCCACAAAAGAAAGCAGAATGAGAATCCGAGTCCAGGGCGAGCTGACTGAGGAATTCTCGGTGGTGACCGGACTAAAACAGGGCGATGCTCTGTCACCAATACTCTTCAATTTGGTTTTGGAATATGTCCTAAGACGGGTGATATCACTAGACGTCGGGATCGAACTTAACAGTAGTGACAATCATGTGACGTTGTAAGCACTGTTTTGCTATCTGGGTCCATACCGCGCAAGTGGCGTCGACATCGAAGTCGGCTTCATTTGACAGATGGATGTGACACATTGCTGCTTCTTTTTGACACTAATGAAAACTTACCAAAGACTAAGAGCAATATGTCACATCCATCTGTCAAATGAATTCTATGTCGATGCCGACGGAACTTGCGCGGTAGGGGCCCTGGATTACTCCCTCGTTACAGGTGACGATATTTCGGCGGGGTAGGTGAGTGCCGCTTCTTTACGTAAGAATTTGTCGTACTTACATAATACACTCGGTAGCAAAGAAATCGAACCACTGCGCTATTTTCATACAAACGTACTCACTTCACAGTCCTATTATTCAACAAGTATAAACAGTTATGTAAACATTTGTACGTCGATGTATGAGCCGAATACTCGACTTGCGAATAAAAGTTCCAAAAATTCAAGAAAACTTTCAGTTTTGTGCAAGGTAAGAAAAACAAATTCACTCAATCCGGTTTCCTACAACTTTATATGGAATAAAATTAAACATTTTGTTTTACTAAAATTTTTAGGAAATCAAGAAATGTTCCCAGTTGTTATAAATGCTAATTGGTTAATTGAACATTTGACCTCGCCATTAACATCCAAATCTTTGCAGAAATACACATACTTTTTTATTTATTAGACCGTGAAGTGAGTATGTTTATATTAAAATAAGGCAGTGATTCGATTTCTTTGCAGCCGAGTGTAGTTAGTATTCTTTGGCAGTATGGAGCTACGAGTGCCGACAAAAGCCGTTCATGCTATAGCTACAAAATCGCGAACACTCTGTAACATGTCAGCAGAGAGGTAGGACACATGAACTTTTCCGCCCATTGGGCCACCCGACAGTCCGTTTTCAATTTCACACATAGTCGGACCCCATAATGAACGTTCCCGTTTCCGACTACAGAAACAAGCGAACCGAAGTCACGTGACTACTATGTTTCATTCAACTGCGTCCAATTTCCTTGCATTGACGAAGGTTGTTAATTCAATTCATTCAATTTAAAATCCAGTTTTCAGTCTAGGTTGTCAAACACTTGACAATTTCAAATAAGTGCTGTGCCCGACAATATATTGTTCTGTATATTGTCAATTTTGGATAGTCGTCAAAATCCTCCTGGAAGATTCTCCGTCATTCACACCCCTATCTATCAGAGGTTTCCTGGATCTCGCTGATTCTCGCTCAAGATAAGAGTTTAGTTTTGCTCGTAGAAATATACTTGTCTCTTGATAAATATTAAACAAGAAAATATACTAGAAAAAAGCGGCCAAGTGCGAGTCGAACTCGCACATGAACCCAGGGTTGCCTGGAAGAGACTGCTACGTAGCTATAAGGCAGCCTATTGTGTGTTCCTCTTTTTTGACATTTTCTCTGTATGTGTTTGTTTTTGTATCGTGTGCAATAAAGTTTCTATTATTATTATTGCCAAAATGCCATTATAATTTTTCGTCTGCAAAAATAAGTTTTTTTTTCATAGTGTTTGTATGAATGACAAAGTTATATTTGCGGTTTTGGAAAATGTGCTATAGCTCTGAAACTACTAAATAAATTTCGTTCAAACAAAATTTTGTTAAAAGTTTTTATAAAGATCTACATCATATTTTTTATTTTTCACTTTCTTATTTTAAAAGTTAGAGGGATTTAAAGTTAGTGACATTTTTCCACTTTGGAAGTGTATAACTTTCAAACGGTTGACTTTGAGAAAAAACTGTTTTAGAAGCCTCATGTAATTTTTGAAGATGTATGGGGAGCCCCCCTTTAATTTTTATTTTTTTATTTTTGTGTAAAAACCGTAAAGCGTTTTACAGAATACATCTACTGACCAAGTTTCAACTGTGTGATCCTTATAGTTTTGGAATAAAGTGTCTGTGACATCTTACCACTTTGGAAGTGTATATCTTTCAAACGGTTGATTTTGAGAATAAACTGTAATAGAAACTTCAATGTAATTTTAAAAGACCTATCTATTGATACGCCTCAGGTATAGGTTTGATGAAAAAAAAAAATTTTTTTTCAAATCCCTTTTGGGGAAAAATGCTATATTTCTAAAACTGACAACAATATTTCGTTCAAACCAATTTTCGTTGAAAGTTTTTATTAAGATCTACAGCATATATTTTTTGAAATAAAAGTTAGAGGGGGGGAGGGGACACACATTTTACCACTTTGGAAGAATTTTTAAAGACCTATCTATAGATACCCAACACGTGTTTGATGAAAAAAAAAAATTTGTGTCAAATCCATGTATGGAGAATCAATATATTATTATTATTTTTTTGTGTAAAAACCGTAAAGCGGTTAATAGAATACATCTACCTACCAAGTTTCAACTGTGTAATCCTCATAGTTTTGGAATAAATAGGGTGTGACATACATCGGTTTGGCCGAATCTATAAGGGTTTCGTTTTTTGCCTTTAGGCTACGAAACCCTAAAAAGCAACTAGTCTCATGTCGCCCTGACGGGATGGGACATGAGACTAGTTGCTTTTTTCTAGTATAATTTCTTGTTTAATATTTATCACGTAAAAATAGCATTGTAAAATGCAAAATTAAAAAAAAGTTATAAATACTTGTCTCTTTTTACTTTGCTAATATAATATTCATAATGTATGTATAGAGAGAATGTTTACCTAGGACAGACAATCCAGTTAGGTAAATCCAACTTTGAGAAAGAGATCTCTCGTCGAATCCAACTCGGATGGGCAGCGGGAAACTCCGTAAAATCTTCGCGTCCAACTTACCTCAGTGTCTCAAGACGAAAGTCTACGACCAGTGTGTGTTGCCAGTGATGACTTACAGCAGCGAAACGTGGTCGCTAACTATGGGTCTGATAAGGAGGCTCAAGGTAACTAAACGTGCAATGGCGAAAGCTATGCTCGCTTTTTCCTGCGTGATTGAATCAGAAATGAAGAGATCCGCAGGAGAACTAATGTTACTGACATCGCTCGAAGGATTGCTCAGCTGAAGCGGCAGTGGGCGGGACCCATAGCGAGAAGATGATGGCCGTTGGGGCGGAAAGGTTCTGGAATGACGACCGCGTACCAGACGACGCTCCTTGGGTAGGCCCCCCACAAGCTGGACCGAGGACATGGTGAAGGTAGAGGGAAGCCGCTGGATGTGGGCAGCACAGGACCGACCGTCGTGGAGATCCTTGGGGAGGATTATACCCAGCAGTGGGTGTCATGTGGCTGAAACGACGATGTATAGAGAGGGACAAATTTGTAAAACAAAGTTGTAAAATAGAAAAACTACCTCAACATAAGTAGTAGTAGTACTCCACTATGAGTCTCAGAAATATCACTATTTCTATCACAATACTAATGTAATAGGTAGTCTGTATGTTGTTACAACAATTCCTTTCGTAACACAAGTTAAGGTTCTTCTTTCAAAAGGCAAGGCTACACCAGATTGTACTTTTGGTGAATGTTTCAATAACTTACCTTAACACAAATCTCTAGCAATTGGGTTCAAGTAGGTAAGCAAACCAACCAGTTTTAAAATAGTCCTTAACTTTAATTTTAACCAAATTACATTAGGGGGATACTGATAAACTTTTTTTGTGGTGCTAGATATTGCAACCATTATACCCTGTAAATAAAAAGCATGAAGAAAGTAAGTACATGTACAAACATCAATATACATTTGATAACGAATTTGCTTGAAACGTTAGGGACCTTTTGTATTTACTTTCCTACTGTTCAGGAAGTTCCTTATTTGATCACTGAACAAAATTAGCGAAGGTTATCCAAAAAGTTCAAATGCGTTGCCAAAAAAAAAATTATGTAAGTATTAGTGATTCATTTACTAATTAGTGTGTATTTACGTTACAGTCAAAAGTCTTTAAGACGCAATGCGGAAAAAGTACGTATTTTTTGTTATAAAACTATACGGTTAGAGATGTTACAAATCTGCAGGGTTAGCAAGAATAACTATAGAAATAGTATCGAGTAAGTATCGAGCACGTAATGTCAAGAAATGTATAGGAAAATGTAGTACCGTTTACGTCTGGTAGGAACGCTGCTCAATATCTCATACATTTTTTTACTTTACTTTCTCGATACTTACTCGAAAGTTATTCGTGCTAGGCCTACTGGTAATACGATATGTTTTTTCATACCTTTAGCAAGATTCGTAAAGTTTCAGAAACATGATTTTATGATGTGCCTCGATTTCTTTTCGAAAAGTTCCCTAAAAATACTATATTACTATATTATTGTCAAATGGTATAACATATTCTATTGGAAATCGGTTTAATTAGTGGACACCAAAAATATTTAGCATCGTATAATTTCATTATCTCTTTAATCGCTATAGTTATTTACTACGAAGTGATTTCGTGGTTTTTGTCGTATAATCTGCAAAATCGGTCTTGCTCCCGCGCGCGTTCTTTTCTCCTTACTATCTCACTTTAGTCGTAAAAATCAGGCAGAAATATAGTATAGTTATATAAACAATTTTGAATGATTTTTGCAGTGAAAATGACGATTCTGCAAACTTGTGAAACTCTATTTAGAGTAATCGTACAACATTTACCAAATAACAACTGTTCCTAAAACGGCTAGTCCCAACCGCATGTATGATGTTTTTTTTTGCCCGCCCTTCAGAAAATTCTCAAAATATATGAAGCATGAATGATCTCCTTAAGACAACCTGATTCTTGTTAGACTTACTCGATTCCAACTATACACGACTTGTGAAACTTCCTTTTTTGAAGTCGGTCAAAAACATCCCAGCTCAAGTTATCTACATAACAATATTTCCAATTTCACACTTAACCAAAGCTCATATCGGACGTTCGTTTCGATTTCCGATTCCTGCACGTTAAAATGGGACAAAAAGCTTTTGACTTGACTGTACCAGTATTCAATTTCCTCTCAACTTCCTATTCGTTATGTACCGTACTTAGTATAATAAAGGAATGAACGCTTGGTCTAGTCACTTTTAAAATCTATTGTGAAATTCCTATAGTCGTATTTTTATTTCAGTAGAGTTATTTGACAGGATGCCATTGTCACTTTATTAAAAATAATGTTGAATTTGTGTGCATAATTAATGGAATCAATACTTACTGAACTGGAACTGGATCTGCGCAAATCATTACGAAAGGCAGTTTAAATCGGGTTTTTTTTTATGAACAACGCGGAGTCTCTGAGCCTTCATCATACCTGTTGTTAAGTATTGATAAAGCTGAAGATGGAAGCCAGCCTCTCCTGGAATCCTCAACTACTGAAAAACTAGCTATCATACCTCTAACTGCATGCTGAATAATCCAATGCCACTTATCATTTACAAATTGATTATCACTCAACGACTCTTATCCCATGATTCCCTATTCCTATGCTGGACTAGGAGCGAAAGAAAAAAAAAATGCTTAGCTTTCCAGTGCAAATAGTAAAAGCCTAACAACGGACAGAGCATATTCTTTGTTTTTTTTAAATTAATAACTGGGCAGGCATTTGATACGGGTGATACGCTAACATGCGTCTGGTACCCCGAAGGTGGAAAGGGGCTGGACGAACAAGGTCGTGCAGTTTTGTTGCATTCGAAAACTATTACAGGTAATGGGCTTGGTCATGGTCACTCACAGACCTATAGTGAGATAGACGAAAGAAGCGCTTCAAACTGTTTGAATTTTTCGTCCCTACGATGACGTCACGTATTCCAGAACGTGATTCAAACAGTGATCTATACTTAAGAACAGTTAGAAAGGGACGCGCTTATTCATCGAATGTAGCGAAGTCCTTTTCTAATTGTACTCAACTGCTTGAGTCACGTTCTGGAATACGGACCTTAGTGATGTGGAAATGTTATGAGTGCCGCATTTTTTCATGGCAATGGACTCGAGCGGACTGACTTAGGTCGTAAAACTTTGACCGTAGATCAAACTTTTGGCACGCAAGGTAGCTACACTTTTACCGTCTTTCGCGATATAGGTCTGTGCTGTCACTATTGTTTCCGGATAACATCGTAGACACAACCATTGCCAAATGTGGCATATTCCAATCTTTGAAGTCAGTGGGCCTACCATCATCTGTTAGAAACCATCATTTCATAAGTTTTGTTTTCGTTTAATAAGTTGTCACATTCTAACACACTTCACACTTTAGAGGCGATGATTGAGCGAAGACGTCATCAATCTTCCATCAAAAACAAGCTTACTGTAAGAGATTCGTAGTACGAAATAGGATAGTAAGATTGAAACAATACTGCGCTAAAAGATGGCGGTAGACCCCCCTGGTTATGAGAGTGATGAAATGACCTTCGATGATCTGCCAATACATCCATATAAGTACAGCGTGATGTTAAGATTGTATGTGTGTACATTGTCTTGTCTCTCATCTGCGTATTGCTATAGTTGGGGGTTCAGAGTGATAACGTTACACCCTAATCAAACACAAACCGCGTATACGAGACTCGTACAAATATCATATTGCTGAACAAACTTTACTCGTCTTAAGCCATCTCTAAATAGGCTATAATTAGAAATGTTTGTCTACCTTTTATGGCCACGAAATACGAGTTATTATGTCTTTATCTATGAAATTGGCGTTGTCTCGAACACACATAGAACCTCAAAACTTTTACAATTTATTTGCACCTGCAGCAAAATTTTCAGCCGAAATTGAGCCTATTGTAAAACTGTTGCTAACAATCGTTTGAAATTAATGAAATAGTATAAGCGATCATGGATGTACGATTTGAAAGTACGAGTTTCAGTTTCTAACGGAGTGCTATAATTAGCAACTGCCCCTGTCAAATACAACGAACAAGAGTTACGTCATAGCCTAAAGTTTCTATATAATTTTGAGAATGACAAAGATGAAAAATACTATATCAACGCTAACGTATCTATACTGTATCACGTACTGATTTTTTTTATTATTTTTAAACCGGTTAATACAGCTCTCAGCACCACCAAAACGGTACCGACGGAAGACCAGCGCTGGCCAAAATCCAAGCATCATGCTGAATCGGGGCCGTTTTGGGACAAACAGTGCTCAACTATTTGTTTTTATTTTGTTTGTTTGTTTGTATTGCCCTTGTTTGTCCCAAATAAAAAAATATTTCTTTCTTTTCTTTCTTTCTTTTATTGCTTTTCTCAGTAAAACAGTCGATGGATATGAAAAGACAGAGCAATAGTTTACGTTGAATTGTAAACGTCAAGTTTGCCAAGCTCGTAATAGGGGTACAGAGATTCACCCGAGTTCTTTTCGTAATAACACGTGTTATGAGACTCCATTTTAACCTAATCTACCGTACAATTTCTACAATATTTTACTTTTTATTTTACTAAAACTGGATATTGGCGAAATCCAAAGGGGCACCGCCATTAAATATAAGAAGAAGAAGAATAGGGGTACAGTGGGCAGCGCGAAAAACTTTCAAAAAGTATTCGTATCGAGCAGCGTTCCTACCGGATGTAAAGGGAACTACCCTTTTCCTCTTGATGCGATCGCATCGAGATCGAGATTGAATTAATTTCATTTTTTTTATGAACGACGGGGAGTCTCTTAGCCTGCATCATACCTGATGTTAAGTCTTGATAAGGCTGAAAGATGGAAGCAAGCCTCTTCCGGAATCCTCAGCCACTGAGGAACTGGCTATCTTATCTCGAACTGCCGGAATGCAACAATGCTGAAAACATTGTTGTTATGGCGGCAGGCTTAGATAAGATGGTGGTAGCTAGCCAGGCAGATTTACAACAAGTCCTACCACCAACCAAACCGAATACAATACCCCCGCTGGGAATCGAACCTGGGACCCCTGGGTCTGATACCGGTTGTTGTACCACTAGACCACAGAGGCGGTTGATGTCAATAATTATAACTTGATATAAGTAAATAAACTATAAGTTAATACTTGAAATTGGTAAATAAAAAAGTAATTTCGTACTCTAGTAAACGAATTTAACTCCAAGTAAAATCGAATCAACGTCGTAAATCAGTAATCATTATTGACATTCAATCTTGACCTCGAAGACGATAGATAAATGAATAAATATTTTTTACACTCACACCAATTAACCTAGCCCCAGAGTAAGCACTGTAAGGCTTGTGTTATGGGATACTAGGGGAATAGTTATTTAAATTAAGTATTTATGGGTAGAAATGTATGATAAACATCCATGACTCAGGTTCAAATGCTCGTATTCATCATTTGCCCCTACCGGGACTCGAACCCAGGATCTCAGAGTAGGCGACATCTCGAAACCGGTGGACGTACCACTCTACCACGGAGGTCGTCAAGAGTAACCCCCCTGATAAGCACATCTTAAGTTTCTTCGCGCACTTATCATTGAAATAAAACAACGTTTACTAATTTAAGTGCATATTCTACCGTTCGTATATTATTGGCGTTTTTAACTATTGGACCTTAAACGGAACTTTTCCCTGTGACAATCCGAATACTTTTTCGCAAGTTTGTCTTGCAGGCCCCACTGGTCTTTATTGTTTAACCCTCCACACTTCTAATTTTCCTTTCACTCACTTAGCGAGCATCATTACCTCTGTTTTGTACTCCTATAGTGGCAATTTCAATAACTTGGAACTGCGTACCATTTGTGTCTCGTCCTTCCAATTGCAATCTCACTTAGAGTCAAGGTTCTACCCCGAAAACAAAAAACGATAATCGGACGAACGTTAGTTTTTTTTTTATAAACAATGGAAGACGCTTATCCCTTATCATTCAAGATGTTAAGTAATGATAAGGCTGAAGGTAGAAGCGCCTCTCCCGGAATCCTCAACTGTTGAGGAACTGGCTATTTTATCTTTAACTGCCGGATCACAACAATGCTGAAAACAATGTCGTTATGGCGTCAAACTTAGATAGCTAGCCAAGTGGACTTACAACAAGTTCTACCACCAACCAAAAACTTAGTTTCTAAAACTATTTCAACAGCCATTTTAACGTCCCTACTGCTGGGGCACTTGCCTTCCTTATGATGGATAAGAAGAATGGGCCATGACCCACCAAGTCAAGTCATGTCAAAATATTTTTATTCAAATAGACTCTTTCCCTCTTTTTAAACTATGCAAAGGCAATTCAACCACAAGTTGTGGAACTTTATTAAAGAAGGCTATGCCTTTCCCTAAAAACGTGCGTCTACTTTTTTCAAGTCGAAATATTCTTATTTCTAATAATAAAGTGATGAACATGCTTAGTAAACAAATCGAGATGTTTCCTTACATAAACTTTATTATCATAGACCACGCAGGCCCAATGAGGATGATGGGTTTTAACGACTGTAGATACAACCGGGATCAAACGGTTTAACGTGCGTTCCGAAGTACGAAGGAACTCGAGAGGAGGAACTCCTCTACAACTTTATCAGCATCAAAATAAGTTCTAATATTCAAAAAATTGCCCGGCTATTGCAATCTGTTTTTCGTAGTAGACCCCTCGTTTCGCTTACTTGCTGGCCCACATTTGGTGTTCCCTGCAAATTGTCACAAGTGTACTTTAACACGCTTACGTGTAGTGCGGTGCAAAGGAATGGGATTGTTATTGTTGGAAACTCGGAGAATCAGTTATTTTTCAAAAAATATGTTCTACTAAAATTATACTTCTTTACGGATCATTCAATTAGTGACAGTTCAATAGAATGATAGTAAATAACTACATAAGTAGTTTACGATTTCTAAACTTGTGCATTTACAATGCTATTTTTATTCGAAATTTATTTACTAGAGATAAATACTTAGCTATGGGTCGATTTTTTTTGTATTTTTTTTTGCAAAAAATTACTAAAATTGGTTTTAAGCCTAATAAGTAGGTGTTGTATTGTGTGCATATTTCATTACTGGAAATAACGAGAAACTGTATTAGGAAATGGTCGAAAAATCTGGAAATAGAATTTTTATTTCATTTTCTCTCTTTGTTTTTTTTATCTGAACGTTATTTTATTCAAACAATCAATCAAAACTTTAGCACCAGTCGAATTCCCTACAGGCTTGGAACGAAGTAAATTACATAGACTTAATAAAAAGTTTTAATATACTTACGCCCGAAATTAATAACCTATTTGTTGATAGGATTGGGCTATCTGAGATAGTTGCCTAGGATATTTTTGTTAATATAACCAAAATAACGACGGTTGCTAGGCAACGAATACAGTATCCTAGGCATCTTATCCATATCTACAGATAGGTTATTAAATTCGGCCGTTAGTAAGCTACAAAAAAAACGATGACTGTGTATATTTTCTATTTAACTACCGTTTGGTGTTTTATCATTTTTTTTAAATAAATGTTTTGACCGATTCGATTACTTAAAAGTACTTTTGTTTTTAAAATGAGTTTGTTGAAACTCATTATTTCTGTTACAGTTATACCGAGATTAGTAATAAGTTTTAAACAAGTAATTTAAAATGCAAAATTATAAAAATCCTTAAGGCCGGCGACCGGTCAGCTCCCCATACTAACTTAATACCAAAATGATTTGAAATTAGAGCATTATTTTCTGTACTTGATGTTATTCGGATTAAGACAGTATTTATCTAGGTTTCCATGGAAAAAAAACTCAAATACTTACCCAATTAAAAATAAATGCGAATTGCAGTTTTGTATGAAAAATGGATAGAATAGAATAGTATTACGTTTGAATGGGACGCTGACGTGTCGCGGGCCTCTTAAGGACGCGTGTTACAGAAACCACAACCAACAAATACGTTATAAGAAATATATACATTATCAAGATAACATCACCCAGACACTTAACAAATAGACACAGTTATTTATCGAACCCCCACCCTTTTCTCAATAATCCTAATAATATTTTAAATGCGAAAGTATGTCAGTATGTTTGTTTGTTTATTACTCTTTCACGCAAAAACTACTAAACCGATTTTAATGAAATTTGGCACTCAAATAGAAGATAGCCTGGTTATGAATATAGGCTACTTTTTATCTCGATATTTCCACGCGAACGGGAACCACGCGTGTTAAGTAACACCTCGGCATCGGGTCAGCTTTTTTAACATTATTATTAAAAGGTGTGTTCATTTTAACTCTATGGTTCAAAAGTATCCCCTTCTTGGAACGAAATATTCGGGTGTAATAGATCAAAAATAATTATCCCCTCCTTGTTGCGAAGCAATTTAATGAAATAATCCCGAAACAAATAGCTTTTTCAAGGTGGATCCGTGCATGTGTTATGATACTGATACTCATACATATGTAACGTAAAGTATTATGTGAAACTTATTTTATTAAAATGGATATTAACACCTAGACACAGAACAAACATAAAAGTTCATCAAATTAATTTAGATCATCGAACCCATGAATCCTTTTTTCGAGTGGGAAATGCGCCATATGCATACCTACCAGTGACCCAGGTTCCATACATGCCAATTCGCATCGGCTTCCCTTATAGAAATCCCACCCCACCGATCCACCATACAGTTAAAATAATTATAGTAAATATTCTCTATCAAAATAAACAATAATAAATAATTTCAAAAAATAAACTCTAATATTTGTTATTAATGATTGTTTGTATTACGAATTATCCATTAGTTTTAACGACGAATCATTATCGTTTTATTTAAAATGATTATGTTTCCAATTACAGAGCATTTTATTCAATTTTTTATCTATTTATTTTGACTTTCTAGATATTCTATAATGTTTAGACTAGGCCATACCAGTTTGTCCTGGAATATGCGTATATATATCAGGATCAACTAGTTTGGCCTAGCCTAAACTGGTTTATCCCATCGGGCTTAGGACAAACTAGTTTGGTCTAGGCTATACCAGTAAATCCCATCGCGTATGTGAAGAACTAGTTTAGCCTAGGCAAAACTAGGTTGTCCGGAAATCTGTTTTGTCCGGTAACATATGTAAATATATATGACATAATAATATAATAAATGCGAAAGTGTTTTTGTTTGTCATTTCTTGACGCCTAACTAAGCCACCAATCGACTTGATTTTTGGCATTGAGTTAGTTGAAAGAGCAGAGAGTAACATAGGCACTTTGAGTAACATACACACATAAAATTTGGCACACAGATAAAGATAACCTGGATTAAAACAAAGGTTACTGCAAAACAGCGCCATCTAACGATGGCTTGAACAACGTCGTAGTTTATTAGTCATTGATCTTTGTACGTTTATCGCGCAACCGTAGCGCGCTAGTGGTTAAGAAAACGCCAGATGGCGCCTGCGGTAAATTAGTTGAATATGAATATGGGCCCGCTCCACGAGCGCCGCCACTCTGTCTGCGAACCTCTTCCTGTGATAACCAACAATAAATCCCAGTACACGAAACATTGCTTTTCTTTCGGGGCACATCCTTACATTTTGGTGACCCCGACGTGATCTCAAAAAGTCCGCGTAAAGTACCGTCGAGAAGAATCCCGATATACCCACGGGAACGGAAACCATGCGGTTAAAACCGCGGGCGGAAGTTTGAAATATGAAATCCATTTTATCACAATATTCCTACATTAACGGGAACCACGCAGGTGAATTCTCAGATGCCCACTAGTAACAAACAAACTAAAGTACATCAAAAACATTATTAAATAAATTTAAGCAACATCTCCCCGTTCTTTAAAAAAAACAACAACTACAGTGACCAGTTTTCTCGGCCTCCATTACAAGAGACTTATAACAGGCCCACTCACGGAAGAGGCTCGTTTTTCCCATAGAGGCTCAATTTGAGGCCTTTGTTTAAGCCGTTCTGTTTAGAGCGCCTTAAGGCCACGCTATCAACATTGTCCCATCTATGCAGAGAAAAAAAATGTAGCCGTATAAATTGTGTGCTTTTAGCTTTAAGTATGTCATGTTTTTGTTGGAGCTGTGTAGTGTCGGCTAGCTGTGTAGTGTCGGCTTAGAATAGCACTACCCCTCTAATCCCGTGGATGTCGTAAAAGCCGACTAAGGGACTCAGCCTTCAGGAGACGGGCAGCAGCGTCTCCTGCAAACTTGGCTATACTGCGATCGCCAACCCGCTTGCCAAGCGTGGCGATTATGGCAAACCCCCCTTTGGGTGTCATTTGGCTGAGACGACAAGTAGTAGAATGGTAACACTGAAGATATTAAATCCAGAGGTACCGCGTTCCCGCAACCCGAGCTGCACTACTGTATTTTGTGTCCTTACAATAGGCATAAAGAAAAATACCTATATCATTTTTCCAGTTCACAGCGAATAATGCGCACAATACCCATTGATTCAGTCCCTTCCTTTCCTATGACAAATAACAGTTTCATATAAGCCGATCGAGGATTTTATGAAAGATGAAATGGTATTTGAATAAAATTCCACTCGTATAAACCTATCTCGCACAATACCAGTTTTACTGAACGAACAAAAACTCTCTGCCCGATCAATAAGATTCAATTTGGCATAAATATTCTATGGAATGTCAAGACAAAACCCATGTGAGTTAGGATCAAGTAATATTTTAAAGCCCTTGTCGGATTTCGTATTGAAATGGTTGTAACTCTGAAGGGTGGACATATGAGTAAATGGTAATTGGAATAGATTTTATTTATTTATTTTTGAAAGAATGTAAAAAAAACATGCTTATGTCACTGGTTTAAGTTTATTGAACCGACTTCCTTTTGAAATTTTCGAAATTTTTGACATCACGAAAAAGTATCGACGAGGACGTAATGTCAAAAAATGTAGTTCCGTTTACATCCGGTAGGAACGTTGCACAATATTATCATACTGGTGTACAAGGTGTCTTACTCTGAGGTCCCGAGTTCGAATCCCGGAAGGGGCAAATATTTGTATGATGAATACGCATTTGTACCTGAGTTACGGACGTTTTTGTACATTTATATGTATATAAATCCGTTACCCTAGTATCCCATAACACATGCTTTACAGTGCTTACTTTGGGGCTAGGTTAATTGGTGCGAGTGTCAGAAATATTTAATTTTATTTAATACTTAATTTTTAGGTAAGTTTTTTATGTTGTAAAAGAGTATTTATAGTAAAGATAGCAGCGTCGTGATCAGAAAATTCCCTCTCTTTTACAGATGCTTTAATTTGACTGACATGAGTATTAGTAAATATCAAATCTAAGCAGGTCAGTTATATACTGACATGAAATCTAATAATGTGTTTGTTTTTGTATTTTTAACTAATACATCACTACACTATTGATTATTTTTCATTTTCAGTCAGTTATTTTATTTCCTTACTGCTGAGGCACTGGCCTTCTATATGGATGGATGAGGAGAATGAGCCATGACCCACCATGCGGGCCAAATGCGGGTGATGAATTTTAACGATTGTACCTAAATAGAGCCGGGATCGTAACACATTTTGGAATCAGATAAATGTGTTATGTTAAATCGTCTAATACATTATTTATTTACATGCAGTTTCTTAAATAGTTCGTTAAATAAATATTCGCTTTTGAAAATGATTTACAGTATCGTGGTATCTCTGAAATCCGAACGAAATTTCTTTCACGTATCATAGTATAAATATAAGTACATACAGTAAGTTGTCTTAGCCTTTTTCTTGATAAAAGTTAACTATGATTATTGTAGCCGTGCGGTACGCAATACGCGATAGGACTGCTCGCCAACATAGATGAGCCATTACCACACGCTTTCATAACTTTCTGCGTTCATAACTTTCTCAGCGTGCGTTCGTCAGCGGCCGCGACGCGTTCGAATGACGCTCGCCGAGCTGTCACAGAACCGAGGCGCGACGGATATTACTCACGAACGGACTCTAGTAGGAAAACTAAAGAAGCAAAAAACTTAAAGCGCTCATGGCCGCGCTTGACAGACTGATCGTATTCGATCACGTTTGTTAAGCAAAGTTCGGCCCGGCCAGGTGTCGGATGGGTGACCGTAAAGTGGCGTTATGACTGAGCGCTTCCGTGCTTCGGAGGGCACGTTTAACCGTCGGTCCCGGCTGTTGTCATTTGATTACAGTCGTTAAGGCGGCTTGATAAACTGCCATTTATCCTCACTCGATAAGAAGAAGTAGGAAAACAAAATACTGTGTATTTTTATACTGTGTACTTATGTGCCGGTAACTTCCGATTGTACGTTCTTAATTGGGTTGTTATCCTTTCTAATTGAACACTTGATTTCGTTGGGATTAACGAAAAACACGATATTGCGTTCGTAGAACCTGAGGGCCTACCATCGTCTATTAGAAACCATCATGTCATAAGAACGTTCTGATTGCGTTTTGTTTTTATTGAAGTTGTCACATTTTGAAACACTTCACGCTTTGGAAGCGATGATTAAGTCACAAAACTTCCGTCAAAAAAACAAGCAATTAATAACCTATCCGTAGATATAGATTGGGCTATCTGAGATTGTTGCCTAGGATACTGAGTTCGTTGCAACCGTCGTTATTTTGGTCATAATAACAAAAATATCCTAGGCAACTATCTCAGATAGCCCTATCGATATCTACAGATAGGTTATTAATTTCGGGCGTAAGAGATCATGGTATGATTGAAACAATGCTGCGCTAAGAGCTGGCGGTAGGTCCCTTGTAGAATTAAAACGAACATATTTGTTTATGTAGATTTTTAAGGGAAAACTTACCTAATTTGATTGAACTTTTAGGAATTTATATGTGCAGTCAACGGCTACTACAGTGATAGCAATTACCGGGGGTTAAAAGGTAAAAAGACACACATACACACACAATCACAGCGCTGAATTCAATCAATCGCTGGACTGCTTTTTTATAAACAACGAGGAGACGCTCATATGATGTGAGCATCATACCTAATGTTGAGTCTTGATAAGGGTGAAGATGGAAGCTCGCCTCCCGGAAACCTCAACCACTGAGGAACTGGCAATCTTATCTCTAACTTCTGGAACATTATCTCTAACTTGACGACCTGTTTGGCGCAGGGGTACTAAGCCCGCGTTCTACGCCAGAGGTCCCGGGTTCGATCCCCGGACAAGACAAATATTTGTGTGCATGAACATGTCTATTTGTCTTGGTCTGGGTGTTTAATTTATATACTCGTATTATATTAGCATTATATTATTATATTAGTATCTCGTATTATATTAAAAAGTATATTAGTATGTTTATCCGTTATCCGTAGATGTCAGTTATCCGGTGGATGCGGATAGCGCAGGACCAATCGTTGTGGAGATCCTTGGGGGAGGCCCATACCCAGCAGTGGGTGTTATGTGGCTGAGACGACGAACCGTTATCTAGTATCCATAGCACAAGTCAAGTTCATAATGAAACTTAACGTGGCCTAGATAATTGGTGTTTGTATGCAATTATTTGTTTATTTGTTTAACTGCTGGAACACAACAATGCTGAAAACACCTTTTACGTTTACATAAATTAGTCTTATCTTAATATATATAAATCTCCTGTCACGATGTTTGTCCGCGATGGACTCGTAAACTACTTAACCGATTTTAAATTAAATTGGCACACCGTGAGCAGTCTGGTCCAACTTAAGAGATAGGATAGCTTTGATCCCAAAATTCCCACGGAAACGGGAACCACGCGGGTGAAACCGCTCCCGGCCTCTAGTTTTCCTATAAAAATATAGTTGGATATGATTTTTACTAACAATATAATAAAATTGGCACCCTCCTTGATCTTTTTCTAGACAAATCTATTTGCTATTACTATAATAAGTTTATTGTGCCAAGTCGTAATCGTTAGATCTGTCTTATTCAATGATCATTACTGGTTGACGAAGGTCGATCTCATTAATGAATGGATTGTTGTTTTCGTGATGTAAGGCTTTGATTAACAAAGTATAGTCAACGGCTCAAGCTTATTTAAATAAGTTTATAAATATAAGTATGAAAATATACTAGAAAAAAAAAATCACTGGTCTCATGTCGCTCACACGGGACTCCAATCCGCGCCCTTAGGAATCCGGCCAAATACGCTACCAATTATGCTACCGAGACTTATGAGGACCCGACGAAATTTTCTAGTATATTCCCCTTACCATGCTGTTGGCCAGCGTCGTTTCTTTAATGAGAGAAATAAAATCCACGCATTCGAAAGAAACATCTTTACAAATGTTTGACTATCGAGTAAGAAGAAACGCCGGTCTCATGTCGCTCAGCGAGTTTCAAATCTACACCGTTTAGAATCCGGCCGATTAGATAGAAATAAGTTTATTTGTATTAGTAGGATCACTTCTTGAACAACATGTTTCTTTGTAAATGTTGTTGCTTCCGTTAAAGCTGATAAGTTTCTTGCAGCCGTTCTTCTTATCAGTTAAAAGATGTCCTGACTTGAATGTCTGGTAGAAACAAAATGACTACTCGATAGCACTTTTCTATTTGAATAATTATATTTTGACTTTGATTTTGAAGTTGTTGCGTTTTTACAAAACTGGCCCAATATGATAGCAAGTTAAACGGACACAGCCTGTCCGATATTGAAGTTCAAAATTTCCGACCGCGCCGCGGGGTCTAATTAAACCACGTCCATTCGATGACACAAGGCTCGAATTATTTGAGTTGTGAATAAGGTTTCATGTGTGAACGTATCAAGTTTTGTAATCAAAGTGATATACAAGTCAGGCCCCCTTATTTTGTAACTCTGACAGCTTCAGTGGACAACCACAGGGGTTTGAATCATTTGGACTAGTTCCCGGTCCGTCATTTTGTCTCTTTTCAAAATGGTATCGCACGACAATACCTTTTTTTTTTTTGCTTGCCTTCTCACTGCCACAGGCCACGGGGGACCAGAGTTGTACGCAACCCCTTAGACCGACCGGCAGTCCGCCCGGCTGATGATAAGATGGCCGGGCAAGCGTGGCCATCCCTCGAACTGGTGAGGAGGGACCGTGCGATCCGGGAGGCGACCGACAGGTCATCTCACGCATCACACCGCCCCACTTAAGGGGGACAAGATGCGCATAGCGCCGTCTCCTCCGCCCCACCCGTCTTTCTTCGGAGCCGGTCCGCATGAGCGTCCTCTTCGCGTATCCGCTCCGATGCCTATCGCACGACAATACCTATATAAATGGATAAGGATAGATGAACAAAAAATATCACACAGCATAATGCCTTAAAGTGACGGGTATGTGAGATAATTGCAGTTAAAACGTAATACGTTATATAAAGATAATATTTTGGGTCGGCATTATTCATATTATCTGGCTAACATGACACTTTAGAGCGTTATATATAATAACATGTTTTGTTCCTCTTTAACCTCTGTTTATTTATATAGGTATTATCGTGCGGCGCCATTTTGAAAAATATCAAAATGGCGTCTCATGCTGCGGGCGGACTGAGATGAGGCCAGCCCCCACTCAAAAAAGCTCAAACTCTTTGATGAGAAACTGGCTATCTTGCCTCTTAACTGCCAGAACACAAATGCTGAACACATTGTTGTTAGGACGGACGTCACACTTAGACTAAATGGTGGTAGCTAGCCAGGGGGACTTAAAACAAGTCTTATATCACCAATCAAACCGAAAATGTGTATCCTCACTGGGAATAGAACCCGGGATCTCTGGACCGCTTCTGTGGTCTAGTGCTACAACCACCGGTATCAGACCCAGGGGTCCCGGGTTTGATTCCCAACGGAGTACATATTGTGTTCGGTTTGGTTGGTGGTAGGACTTGTTGTAAGCCCGCCTGGCTAGCTAATACCATCTTATCTAAGTCTGACGCCAAACAACAATGTTTTCAGCATTGTTGTGTTCCAGCAGTTAAGGATAAGATAGTCAGTTACTTAGTGATTGGGGATTCCGGGAGAGGCTCGCTTTCATCTTCAGCCTTATCAATACTTAACATCAGGTATGATGAAGGCTAAGAGTCTCCCCGTACTTCATAAAAACACCGATACCTGTGTTACCAATAGACCACAATGGCGGTTATAATAAATTGCTTATTATATTCCTTCCACCCTTTAGAAATAAATGTTTCAATCATAGAAATCCGAAGCTCACTACACTTCATTAAACGATACTCGAAGTTTCTATGGAAGCTTTTATGCTGGAAATAACAGCACCAGTTTTAATTACAGCACGTCAAACGTCAACCCAATGAAGTTTGTGAAAATTTTCAATATACAGGATGTCGGCTATAAAGCGATGAAGGGGAGTGAAAACTTTTAAAGCCATAAAAAATGATTATCTTGAAAATTATGTGTTTTTTTTTGTTCTGCCTATATAGTTGTCATAAACTGCTAATATTATTAATCCAAAAGTATGTCAGTTTGTCTGTTTGTTACTTTTTCACGGAAAAACTTCTAAAATGATTTGGATGAGATTCGAACACTGATATTAGATAGCTTGATTAAAACATAGAATACTTTCTTGATATTCATTCTTACGGGAACGGGAACCACGAGGGCGAAACCACGGGCTGCCACTAGTTGTTAATAATATTCCTTTCACTCTTTAGAAATAAACATTTCTTATTGAACACCAAAAATGTCAATCTTAGACATTTTCCGAAGCTCACTTCATTAAACGATACTCGAAATTTCGATGGAAGCTTTTATGCTGGAAATGCATGGGGAAATCACCGAGGGGCTATTATCTATATTTGCAACAGCAACGCGACAGCAGAAATTCCGCGATATGCTTTACGTCACGTATCAACAGTGCGGCCTCTACCGAACAAACGACGAAGTACTATGTGCATTCATTTAGTTCCTGCTATTGCTACCAAAATGTTTTTGGTGCTAGCTCCATAGCAACACTCGGCGTCTTACTCTCGCATCAAGGTAGGAGCGCGAGAGAGAGTGAGACGCAGCTACACGAACCATCAGCGATCGATTAGCCAGCAATCACTTATGTAATACCATTTTTATTTTGACGCCAGCAATCACATAAGTAATACCATTTTTGTTTTGACGCCAGCAATCACATAAGTAATAGGTACCATTTTTGTTTTGACGCCAGTAATCACATTTTTGTTTTGACGCCAGCTATCACATAAGTAATACCATTTTTGTTTCGCGCGATATCTGCGCAATAGTTGCAAATTTTTAGGTGATAGTGTTAATGACAGGTTTTAATTACAGGACGTCAAACGTCAACCCAATGAAGTTTATAAAAAAAAATATATACAGGATGTAGGCTATAAAGCGATGGAAAGGAGTGAAACTGAAAAGTTTTAAAGCCTTAAAAGTGTTTTAATCGTATAAAATGTATAGTTTTTTTATTTTGTTTGTTCTGTGTCTGGAATATTATAAAGTCTGTGAGGATGGATGGATGTTTGTTACTCTTTCACGCAAAAACCGGTACACAGATAGTAAATAGCCTTTTTTTTTTTTTTTTTTCTCCAGGGGGAAATGCCCGCGCATACCCCCCCGTCCGGGGAGACAGGGGGGTTATGTGGGACTCGAACCCACTAAAACCCCCTGGGTGTTCCAACCGAGCGAGTGGACGGAGATTGCCGGGATAAGGGTAGCATTCTACCGGGTCAGATAGTAAATAGCCTAGATTAAAATATAGAATACTTTTTATTTCGATATTCCAACGGAAACGGAAACCATGCGGGTGTAACCGCGGGCGGCCACTAGTTATCTTTAAAATATCTATCTATATACTTAATTCAGGTTCGCAAAATTTGTGACGACTCGATAGGGACTTTGGCGCGTAGTACGCGGCCGAGTAAGGTATCAAATTAAAGGTACTCGAGTCTATTTGTTCCGAAAACTATAAAATATACAAAATGTTAAACGTGATGATCACAAACTGCAATTAAAGATTTTCGCATAATTTGCAATTTTTCGTCGATCGACGAACCCGAGTATCGGGTTGTAACCGCCCTAGTATGAATGTAAATGTTAGTAATACTTTTGTTGGTTGTTATATCCATAGCATAAGAGCTGAAGGGTTTATTAACCATGTAAGGTCGTAATGAAAAGAGAATATGAACGATTAATTAATTAATAATAAATAATAAATCATTTTTATTTCGGAAATAGATCCATATCACAGCAATATTATTATCACTAATCATTGGTTAGGTATTATTTAGTTTATTTTAACATAATAGATACTTGGGAGTCCGGCCCAATGCACTTACCAATTATGCTACAAAGACCTATGAGGACACGTCGAATTTTTCTAGTATATTCACCGTTCTACGGTGTTGGACACCGTCTCGCTTCATCAATGAGAGAAATATCCTCGCATTCAAAAGAAACCTCTTTACAGATGTTTGACTATCGATTAAGATGAAACAGCCATCTAATTATAACTTTTTAATTAAATAAAAAAAGCAACTAGTCTCATGTCGCCTGTCGTGTCGTCAGGGCAACATGAGACTAGTTGCTTTTTTCTAGTGTATTTTCTTGTTAAATATTTATCACATAATAAATAGCATTGAGAAATGCAAAATTAAAAAGTTATAATAGTAGATACTTGCTTTGATGCGTAACGCGATCAAATTCGGAGTAAAATATTCAAGCAAAGTTTATCTTTCGGATTTGGTTTTTATCATGGTTTTTTTTCTAACTCAATAATGGTTGCTTGGAATGAGAGAAGCCAACCGCATTTTTCTGGTTAAATATTCATGCAAAATTATATTTAGTTCAACTTTTTTATTTTGTTTAGTCATTCCAGTTGCTATGACTACTGTCCATGTCCAGCTATTTCTACACCAAACTGTACGGAACACTTTGTATATCCCTCATAATTTATTCTAGGGCTAATACATGCGGTCCTTTTCACACATAACGGCATACTACGACCACTTCCAGCAACTTTGTGTCGCAAAATTCATGAGACATCAACCGAAACGGCCTTAAAACTCCGTAGCGGTGTTTTTTTATGAATAAATACATTTTTAATTTGTCCCGCTGCCATTGAAAAGTTTGGGAATGGTAGGTACTTACTGCTTCGCTACTAAAAGGAATACTAAATGAGACTTTTTTTAGGTTATTTTTCGGTATGGACAAGGTCTTTTGGAGAGAGTTTTTTATATTAATAATGGTGCCGTAGGAAATTTTTTAACCGCTTCTGTGGTCTAGTGGTACAACTACCGGTATCAGACTCAGGGGTCCCGGGTTCGATTCTCAGCGGGAGCACATATTGTATTCGGTTGGTTGGTGGTAGGACTTGTTGTAAGTCCGCCTGGCTAGCCTACCAACATCTTATTTAAGTCTGACGCCATAGCAACAATGTTTTCAGCATTGTTGTGTTCCGGCAGTTAGAGATAAAATAGCCAGTTCCTCAGTGATTGAGGATTCCGGGAGAGGCTCGCTTCCATCTTTAGCCTTATCAATACTTAACATCAGGTATGATGAAGGTTAAAAGTCTCCCCGTCGCTCATTAAAAAAATGTCGCTTTTCACTTTAGAAATTCAAATGCGTAACTTTATTTGTGGTGCGCGAATCAGATGCATTTCAAATCAGGTGAAAAATGCTAATAACCTCCTTTGAACACCACAATAGGCGTGAGCTAGGAGAGGCCTATGTCCAGCAATGGACGTCCACAGGCTGATGTGTGTGTGTGTGTGTGTGTGTGTGAAAAATGTAGAATGAATCCTACTATGTCAGTTTGTTTGTTACTCTATCACGCTAAAACTACTGAACGGATTGGGATGAAATTTACACAGATAGTAGATAGCCTGGATTAAACATAGTGTACTTTTTATCCCGCTATTCCCATGGGAACGGGAATCACGCAGGTCGCTAGTCAGTTTTAAATATGTGAAATGAATCTAAGAAGATTGTGAGGCTGTAAATTCTCATACAAAAAGGGGGGAGAAGCGATAACATTTCTCCCCCCTTAAACATAATCCAATTTTGATATATTTTTTTACATGTTGTTGATACGTTTTCATTTGAAAGAAATATTGTTTCTAACAAAAAATATTAGCATCTCAATAGCTTTATCGTTTACTAAAAAACTACCTCAAGCGTTTCAATTTATTTAAATTAATCTAAACCGAATTACTAAAAAAGAAAACCGTACAGCCTTAGATTAAGGTGTGAATTAAATGACAAAATTGCCTAATTTCGTAAAGGTTTAAGGGGGTGTCATCGCCCGAAACAATAGGTCAGAAGAAATAAGTAGGCAATCGCCTCTAGGACTCGCGACGCGTATCGGCACTACACAATCCTCTTAAGGAAGCTATGTGGTTACTTATGATAAGATTCTTTTTAGATAGGAACGTCATTATAAATATAACTAATAGAATTGTGTTTTTACAGGTACAAAAATAACCGGGAAAACAGCAATGACAACTGAGTAAGTATTTAGATGATATTATATAAAATTAACTAAAATTTTACTGATTTTTTATAAAAAAATTAAAAAAATAGTTAAAAACGTACAACGTAATTTTTATGTTTAATTATCCATAAGTTCAAAACAATTTTTGGAATTAATCATTACAAAAAACTTTTTACCAAGCAACTCTGAAATTGCGAAAAGAACAACTGTTTCATACAAAATTATGGATGGATGAGGATGTGTGACTGAAACTGCGTAAAAGCGTTGGCCATATTTTCAGAAGTTTTTTTTCCAAATCAGGAAATTACAAAATTATTTAACGTTTACCCAAAACATAGACTAAAAACAAATGTAAGTCGGGATAGAACCTGTGATAGAAGTATCAAATGTAAACCTACCTCGAAATGTTTCCTAAACTAGAGTTTTCACGCGGACAAAATCACGGACGGTTTACGAATTCAATAAGTATTAATTTCTTGTAATCTAAACTTTACTAATCACTATTTAAAACAATTACATAACTAAAGTTTTAATTGTTTATCCATACCAATCCTTAGTGTTAGTTAGTGATTTATTTTTAAGAATACTTGATTATAGGTATTAAATTCATATGCTTATCTAGGAAATCCTTATGATTTCAAAAATATATATCATAAAAAGGTTTAAATTTAATAAACTAAATAAACCTTCCTGCTTCAAAAGACAAGACAACTGAAAAGATGTATGTTAGTTAGTGATTGATGATTCCGGGAGAGGCTTGCTTCCATCTTCAGCCTTATCAGTACTTAACATCAGGTATGATGAAGGATAAGTAGACTTTGTCCAACTGACTCCTGCTGCCCATACTTCAAAGAATTAAAAAATTTTACTGTACCATGTATATACATATTCGAAATGTGTGTTTTTGTTAAGTCGAATATAACATTATTTGGTAAATTTTCATCAAAGAGGCGTAATCATAAGCTGTGTCAAATACCACATCAAACTGCTTTATTTGGAAATAATATTTATGGTTTTGCTCCTAAAATCTATAATAAGCTTCCGAAAGTCATAAAAGGCATTGATAATTTAATGAAATTCAAATTGGCACTTAAACAATATTTAGTAAATAAAACATACTATACATTAACCGAATACTTATGTGACCCTGACATTTAAATTTAAATAATTGATTGTATTATTAATGTTTTTTTTTATACTAATGTTTTTAACCAATATGATGCAATAAACATTATGATTATGATTTAAATTTAATGGACTTTCTCTGTGAAAATGAATTTTGCACACCCATTGGATAAGATTACAGCAGCGCTCAGATTTTGTAAACACCACCAATTATTGTAAAACCTGTATTCTGCAAATAAATAAATTTGGAATTTGGAAATTTGAAGTCTCCTTTATTTAAAAAAAACCATCAATAGCTGAAAGCTTTCGAAGCGGTCGTGAAAGGCAAATGAACATTTTAATTAAAATGCCAAAGCTAATCTCAATTTCGGGAAAAGTGATTAATTTTTTATATATTCCGTAATAACGGCATATTTCTGTTATTGCCAACGTAATTATCAAACTTTTGTCATGGAAATGATTAAAATACTGGAAAACCTTTGAAAACCAACAATAATGGGCACAAGTTTGTATTTCCAATATGATTATTTACTTTTTACATTACAAAAAATGGTAAATTAATTTGGAATTCAGGAACTCAAAAGAACAAGATAAGACTGCGATTGTGGGGGATAAGCGACTTTCGCAGTGGTCGCTCACTGAATGGGTGACCAATTATTTTTGCCCAAGGTCTTTAGGCAGATAAGCCGTTGGTCCCATCGTTCAAAGGGAAAAGACTGCTTCTGTATTTCGTGCATAAAGTTAGACTGGTTGATGCGTTACTGACAACTTCTAATTTCTCATCTCTTCGTTTTATTTCGAGCGAAAAACATGGCTCTCAGTTCCACCAAAACAGTACCGACGAAAGATCAGCGCTAGTCATAAAGCCAAGCATACTGAGGTACGTACCGTTTTGGGACAAACCTAGTGAAAATATAATTTAAAAAAAATATTGACGAAAAATAATACGAAGTTCTGTTACACTCCGAAATAATAAATTCCACATAACACTCGCTAAGATCTTTACTATGTTCTGTCGTCGTAATAGTAGGAGTCAAATAAAGTTTTTCTTTTTGTGAAAATACTTGGCATTAATAAAATTTTGTGTCATAGTTAAGTATCTTCATTTAGTAAAAAAATCCGGATTTCATATTTCGATATTTTGTATTAAATCTGTACCTACTTAGTCTTAAATGAGTAACTTGTGTGGAGTTTCTTTTTTTGTTTTTGACATTTGTTTCTATAGACTTAACAAAATACTGCAATACAACCAATATTTTAAGCAATAAGCGCATCATAACAAATGAATAAAAATATTAAACAAAAAAAAAACACCGTTTATAAAATCTTATCCACTAACCTGTCCTGCATGGCCAATAGGGGTATTTTAGGGGTTGTGCAAGGTCCCCATAAATCGAGACATTCTTACCCCAAAACGTTGGCAACCTACCTTCGTAGGAGCACTTAAACAGATTGCAAGTCTGACCTCGCTACATCGATGCTTCGCTCAATAGAAGAGTCACAAGAAAATATAGGACCAATAAAATTATTATGATTTGTCATCCAACGCTGGGAGGTTGGATTTCGCGGCGAGTTACCACTACTGAAACCTAAGCAAGCGAAAGATTCTAGGATTGAGTCCTGAGCGTAGCAAGGTTTCCAAAGGTACGAGCCGCTAAAAACTTTTCTGCCGAGCGCAACACAATTTCTTACCTCACAACAGCGTGGAAAATTTTTAGGTTGTTACCGCGGTCAACTTGCCGAATAAAAAAAATCTAAATATATTTTAGTCTTGTTGTTTTAATGATATAAAAAACTAAAATATTAAAAAGGGGTATTATAGTTAATTCAAAGTTTCATAGAATAAGAATAAATTGTTATTTATATTATCAATAAAAACCATTGACTTATATATACTTCCTTTTGAAATCATTGATAAAAACGATTCGGTCTTGTGACATTGACATGAGGCAAAAAACAAAGACAAATTAAAAGTTTATGCCACGTTCCGAAATCTAATCATAGGTTGTGAATTGTGAAATCTCACCCAGCCTAAATATAAAATTCTTATAACACATAGTTTAATCTAAAATTTAATTTTTTTATAATTCAAGAACATGAAGTAATAAAATTAATTTAAAGTTATTTAAAATAATAATACAACAATAAACATAAAAAGTCAATAGTGCGATTCGGAACGCATTAGAACATATTTTTAAGGTTCATATTTTAAAGGAAAAAACGGAACCCTTATAGGATCACTTCGTTGTGCGTCAGTCCGTCCGTCTGTCAAGACCGTTTTTCTTAGGTACTCGTGGAGGTATCAAACTGAAATTTATATCTAATACTCAGGTCTACTGTCCCATGGAGCTGTGAAAAAATCAAACTTCTAAGCCAACGCAATCAAAATATACAGCCGGTTATGGCGAAAATTTTCGAAACTTGCACGGGAATCAAAACCTACAGGGTACTTCCCGTGATCTTAGAATCTTGAAATTTGGTACGATGTAACGTCTTATAGTACAGATAAAGGAAAAATTACGAAAACCGTAAATTTTTTGTTACATCATATAATAAAAAATATTTTACGGAACACAAAATCGATTTTCAACGCAGAAATTGAATGACAAAACCTCCCTTTCCGAGCGTGTGAGGTGAACATATTATTTTTCTGAGTAGATTTCATTGACTAGTACTGACGAGTACTTTACTAGTAACTATTGTTACCAGTCTATCTTATCTAATGTTAAGTTACATCACAGAATGCAAGAAGAGGTTTTAACCGCCTCTGTGGTCTAGTGGTACAACCACCGGTATCAGATCCAGGGGTCCCAGGTTCTTCTTCTTCTTCTTCTTTATTGAATGGCTTGCTTGTTATAAGTCTATAGTATTTGGCCAAATTATCAACCTCTTTCTATGGGTTGTGCATTCATTTATACATCTCGTATCTATGAAACTCTTTCTATATCACGAACGACATCTTACGACGTCATAAAAAATACACCGAAAGAGCATTGACCTTTGCCATCTCAGACACTTCCAGTAATACTTTATCTCGCACTGATCCCAACATATTTACGACAGGTGTGCCACGTCGGTTCTACTAAGTAGGTGCTGAAAAATTCAAACACGTAAGTGCTTGCAAATTTTTAAAGGCACTCTTAAAAAAATTGCGCGATTACCCGCGACTTTGAGTCGGAAGTTGACAATGGGGTAAGATAGGTAAGAGTTTGGAGTTTTGTTAATGATCGAATTCACTTGAAAGGGGGAAATTGTTGAAATTGTTTTTGGGATAAGATTGTGAATTTGTAGTAGGTGACAATTCTTTAGTAGCCTCAGACATTTTTTTATTTTTTATTATTATTTTAAAACAGTTGATAGATAAGATTTCAAAATTCCCACAGTGCTGAAAACATTGTTGCTATTGGCAACAAATTTAAATAAAATGGTCATTATATCGCTAGCGAATACATTTAGTATCCCCATTGGGTATATTTGGGTAAATTGGGTATATTTGGGTAAATTTGGTATATTTGGGTAAATTGGGTATATTTGGGTAAATTGGGTATATTGACTGACTAAGGGCCGGTTTTCAATTCAATTCAATTTCAATGTCACCTTATCCTATGACTTAAGTCCAACATTTGAGCTAAGTAGGGTAACCTGTACTAATCTTGGCACACCCCAGACATTGGCACTCTGACATTTAAACACAATTATTAAGGAATTTTCATGGAAATACAATGCGTCTTCTGATATAATTTAAATCTTACATTGCAACACTCTAAAAATTTCAAATTAGATTTTTCAACCAGATTAATACGGCCGCATAGTACTGAAAAAAAGAGCGCGCGGAATTTTTTGTTGACTACTCACTGACTACTTATGACAATTTTAAAAGATTTGATAGGAAAAAGGTACGAAATATTTTTTTTATTATATTTTTTACTATAATAAAGAGTAATATTTATTTTTAGTTGATATGTTTATAAGTGATAATACACTTTTTATTTATAGTTATACTTATTTTGTGATCATTACATTAATTAGTAAAAAGCTTATATGGAAGTGCAATGATTGGCACCTATGCCAACCATAGTATTTTGAATGGGATTATTGTGGCGTCTTATTATATTGCATTGTAGCCCAATTGTGAGCAATTGTGGCCGCTGATAACCATGTCACCACTCACCTGATCGTGATCAATTTTGACCACTGATCTGATCTAATTGTGGTGACATTTGCTGAACTATTTTGCAAATTAGATAGAAATAAAAAATTATATTTTTTTGCAAAGGGGATCTTAAAAATTCAAAATGGGGCTACTAGGGCATGTAGGGTATCTATCATATGAAAGAAGGCTGCTTTCACATTCTTAAACTTTTTTGGTTTTTAGGCCACATAGTTTTTGACTTTTGATGAAAAAAAAAATGCCGTTTGCCCCGTTATCTAAAGATTGCATAGAGAAAAATCTGAAATTATTATATGTGATAGAAGTTTATTTAAAGAAAAAGAAAAAATATAATGTCTCTAAATAGCATACCTTTTCAGAAAACTTAAAAGTGATTTTATACTTATTTGCTTTTGGTAAACTGACCTCGACCTATATCGATGTATGGGGGACAATATATAATGGTACGGAACTCTCTGTGCGCAAGCCCGACTCACGGCTGTTGTCATTTCATAACAGTCGTTAAGCAAAGTCAGAGACCTTATAGGCGGCTTTATGAACTGTAACACCATACTGATCCTCATACGTCAAGAAAGATAGTTATGATTATATTAATGTATGATGATGTTAGGCTATAATCTGTCAAAAAAGCAGCTTTTGGTGTTAAGATTTCTTTCAAAAATCAGGTACGAAAGGCGATTTGCTAGGGGTCCTGTGTAGGCTATTGGTATTGGTTTTCAGAAAATTTGTTTATTTAAGACCTTTTATTTATGCTCTAAAACACTATATATGAATTATTTAAGTCGACGGTGGGTTTATTTTTGGCATTATCCTATACAAACCCTTACGGAATTCAGCAGACTGACAAAGCTCACAAATTACATTAAGCAACTCCAACACATATTCTGTCCAACTGATAACCTTCTGTGATGTTCACAGTTCCTAAAAAAAGTTTCATTAAAAAAGTAATCTGGAAGTGCAATGGTCATTCCCCGCTGACCCAAGGCAACAGGCAACGCAATGAAAAATTAAAAAGTTAATCATTCTGACGGGGCGGGAAATGCTTACTTTTATAGACTGAACTGTTTTGATACTTTTTACTTACTTTCACTACGGGACGTTGGCGGAATTTCTGTGAAAAACGTAAGAAGCCATATTAAAAAAAAAACTTTTTACTTGTCTGGAATTATTGTTCTTTGTTGTTGCTTGATAAATTGAAGCTAACTTTTTTATGTAGAGACTTTAACTTTATTTTAATTGCTTGGAAAAACAGTATTTTTTTGGAATGCCTTAGAGAGGGTCCCACGAAATATATTTTAATTATCGTTTAAACCATACCACTGCTTGATTATAGGCATGCTTTTCTAAACTCATTTTTTTTATGAACTACGGGGAGACTCTTAGCCTTCATCCTACCTGATGTTAAGCATTGATAAGGCTAAAGTTGGAAGCGAGCCTCTCCCGGAATCCTCAATCACTGAGGAACTGGCTATCTTATCTCTAACTGCCGGAACGTAAACTCTGATGTGCACAAGGCCGCTACACAAGTTTTCACTTCAAAAAAAATCTTAAGCTTAGTTTCTTGGGTTTTTACTTTGGCTACCGGACTAATTGCTTATTGTTTGTTGGTCCTGTATGTTTTTTATTATACACTAGCGGCCGTCCGAGGTTGCATCTGCGTGGTTCCCGTTGCCGTGAGAATATCGGGATAAAACATATTCTATGTTTTAATCTTGGATTTTAGGGTATCTACTATCTGTGTGACAAATTTCAACCAAATCCGTTCAGTAGTTTTTGTGTGAAAGAGTAACAAAATCCAAACATCCTCACAAACTTTAGCTTTTATAACATTAGTAAGATGTATAGTTTTCAGTCATTTTTAGGGTTCCGTACCTCAAAAGGAAAAAACGGAACCTTTATAGGATCACTTCGTTGTCCGTCTGTCCGTCTGTCAAGACCGTTTTTCTCAGGAACGCTTGGAGGTATCAAACTGAAATTTACTTACTTAATTACTTGGAGCTGTGAAAAAATCAAACTTCTACGCCAAAGCAATTAAAAGATACAGCCGTTTATGCCGCAAATTTCCGCAAATTTTCGAAACTCGCACGGGAATCAAAACCTACAGGGTACTTCCCGTGAGCTTAGAATCTTGAAATTTGGTACGAAGTAACGTCTTATAGTACAGATAAAGGAAAAATTGCGAAAACCGTAAATTTTTAGTTACATCATATAATAAAAAATATTTTACGCAACGAGACGACAGTCTAACGCACTAACGCATTAATAAACACGCCTCAATAACAAATCTTTCTCTATCCCACCATTACTCTGTACCAGCCATACGCATATTTCCCGTACAACAGTTTTCGGAACCGTCTTTTCATATTTAGCCGGCAATTTTTCACCATTCCATTGTATTCTTAGCTAAAGGAATCTGGAAACAAAATCCCACACCAATACATCGGTGGAAACCACTCGTGATGAACGAAAATGAGCTTTAACATGTTGTAGCAAGGTTCGAAATCGCAGAGCATTTCTTGAAGTATCTAACTAAGGATAAATGTAGGAACACGTCACATATTTTGCGCTAATCTTGGGCTGGGGAATGTAGGAATGTATATTTTCGTTATTTATTTTGTTTTAGGCGTTAACGATGTGTTAGTCGGTTTTTTTATTTAGTTGAGTAATTTCCCATAGTTAGTGACCACGATTCACTACCGTAAGTCATGGCAATACACACATAGACTTTCGTCTTGAGACACTGCGGTAAGTTGGATGCGAAGATCGAATTCGAATTTGGGCGAATTTTCCTTTTATATTAAATATATTTATTTCAAAATTGTAAATTTGTTGAAATAAAACATAAGATGTACGTATTGTAAATTTGTGTTTGGCAACAACATGTTCCATTGTAAATGTTGTTGTTTCTGTTAAAGCTGATAAGTTTCTTGCGGCCGTTCTTCTTATCAGTTAAAAGATGTCCTGAATGGCTGGTAGGGAAAAATATTTTGGACTATTCGAAAGTACTTATCTATAAGTCTATTTGAATAAAAATCTTTGACTTTGACTTTGAAAGATAAGAAAGTTCAAGGTCACCCAGCGTGCAATGGAGAGGGCTATGCTCGGCGTTTCCCTACGTGATTGAATCAGAAATGAGGAGATCCGTAGGAGAAATAAAGTAACTGACATCGCTCGAAAGATTGCTCAGCTGAAGTGGCAGTGGGCGGGACACATAGCGAGAAGAACCGATGGCCGTAGGGGCGGAAAGGTTCTGGAATGGCGACCGCGCACAGCACGACGCTTCATGGGTAGGTGGACCGACGATCTGGTGAAAGTCGCGGGAAGCCGCTGGATGCGGACTGCGCAGGACCGATCGTTGTGGAGATCCTTGGGGGAGGCCTATACCCAGCAGTGGGTGTCATGTGGCTGAGACGACGACGACGACGATGATGAGAGTAATTTCACAGGTGCCAATGTCACTTTGTAAAAATAATTCTGCTTTAAACTGTTATTCGTAATGATTTGCTCAGATCCAGTTCAAGTTCAGTAAGTATTGATTCCATCACAAATTCAATATTAACATTGTACCTACATTATAAAGCAGCATTCGTCATCAGCCATTTTCGATGTCCCCACTGCTGGGGCACTGGCCTTCCTTATGGATGGATAAGGAGAACGGGCCATGACCCACCACGCGGGCCCAATGCGGATTGGTGGGTTTTAACGACTGCAAATGCAGCCGGGACCAACGGCTTAAAGTGCCTTACGAAGCACGGAGGAGCTCGAGATAGTAAATTTTTGGTCACCCATCCCGTGATCGACCATTGCGAAAGTTGCTTAACCTCAACAATCGCAGGCCGAGCGCGTGAACCACGGCTCCACGGGCTCCTCTAAAGCTGCATTACTTCTACAAAATGACATTATTTGCCGGTCTTACTTAGATTAAAGACGAAGATTAAAATAGCATACCTATACATATAATAGTGACGCGGCGTGCTTTAAGCCATTAAAATTTGTTAACTTTTTTCCATGATTTAGCGAGTTAAAATTTATTTATTTCAAATATTCAGTCGAGTTTATTTATTATTTACATCGCCGGCTCGATAAACAGTTTTTATCAATCAATATCATTTATTCAGTCTAGGCTGTTACAAGCACTTATGAACGTCAAAGAAGCTACGCCATCTGTTCACAAACCCTACGGCGGGAGACCTTGTAACGAGAAGCACCGGCAAGAAACTCGTCAAGGGCTATTTTTTTCTCCCTGTTTTATTTCAAACAGAGTCGTCAAATTGGAAAGTGAGCTTAACATATCAGTAAGGTCAATTTCCATCACAAAAGAAAATACTAATTATAATATTACATTTTATGGTTATCCTAACCGTAAACAATTTTCAACTCGCAAGGAAGGACTTACATTTAAGATTTCTCGCATTACAAGGTTACTGTACTGCAAATTGAGACGTACATACAGGTCGATAGCAATTTATTTTAAATGAAAATATTTAAGCTTTAAGCACAACGTTAAGAGAAGCAGACTGAAGTAGACCCATTTCCGCTGGCGGCACCCGTTCACGAGCATGACGCATGAAACAGCAATCGCTTCGCTCAACCATATTTTAGGGAACATAACGACCCGCCTCACACGACACCGCCGAAGAAACGTTTGAGTGAGCATGACGTACTTCAGGTACTTATGTTAAAGTGTACAAATATAAAAAATATAATGGCAAAAACAAAAAAAAAAGAAAGATAAAAGTGCATTAATATAAGACGCAACTTACAATGTGACTGGAAGACGCATCAGCTGGGTCATAATCATAAAGCGTATTTAAAGTAAATTAAAAATAATAATAATAATGTTTTCATATACTTAATTACAATAATTGGAGAACATTACTTATTTTTATTTATTCTGATCAAGCAGTGCCACGTTCTCAATTCAAAACATCATAAATAACATAGAATTTATAAAATTTAAACAAATATATAAATATCTCAACACATTTTAACACAATCAGAAAGAGCAGACCCATCCCACTGGCAGCACCCGTTCACGAGCATGACGCATGAACCAGCCATCTTTTCAAATTCATTTTAGGGAACGTAGCGTAGTACCCGCTTCACTCGACACCACCGTAGAAATGTTTAAAGAGAGCATGACATATATAACTTAGAATATTTATGATTAGGATTGTATGCTTCCGACTGCATATTATTATTTCGAACAAAAGTACTATATTCGATCTTGTTTACATCTTTTCAGTTGTCTTGTCTTTTGAAGCAGGAGGGTTTACCTATTTAGTTTATTAAATTTAAACCTTTTTATGATATATATTTTTGAAATCATAAGGATTTCCTAGATAAGCATATGAATTTAATACTATAATCAAGTATTCTAAAAAAAAACACTTTTTTTATTTAAACAATAGCACCTCACATTTCTCACATTTGTTTAGGTTATTTTTTTTTAATCACTGTACCTAAGAACACGTGGGCTGTCAAGACGAATCTAACTATATCTTTATTATAGAGGTCCGTTCAGTCGTTACAAGCATACAAATAAACATACAAACATACAAGATACGCGCGGAAAACATAACCCTTTAATTGCAGTCAGGTAAAAAGAACCAACATGAAATAATTTAATTTAATTAAATTTAAATAACCTATAACAATAAAAATCAGTCCCATTTGGAATAAGGTGCCTTACTCTTACTCTATGACACCTTGAAGTAGGCACTCGAAAAGCGAGGCAGTAATGAAAAAATGATTGAAAGCGAAGCCCCTGAACATCCCCGTATCAAAATCTCGGCAAATTGCGGCGTTTTCTGGCTGAAAGCCGACGTTTCTATAATTTCATGTAATATGGAAAGATATTTGCAAATTAAACTCGTGGAGGCACAGTGGAAGTGGGGTCAGTACGGTAAGTTAATGTTTATGATAAGCTAGTAGGATCCAGATGTTTTATTACATATTTTCTAAAACTGTTTAACCGACTTCAAAAAAAGAAAGCGGAGTTTTTGAATAATTATAACGCTATTACTTACACCAGGTTTATTCTCAAGTTAATCCCATTTATTTATTTTTTAAATTGGTTCATTAGCTTTTAGGGGGCCTACCGCCATCTCATAGCGTAGTATTGTTTCAATCTTACCATGAAATTTCATACTACGAGTCTCTTAAAATAAGCTTGTTTTTGACGGAAGTTTTGTGAGGTCTTATTAGCTCAATCATCGCCTCCAAAAGTGTGAAGTGTGTCAAAATGTGACAACTTATTAAACGAAAACAAAACGTTCGTATGAATTTATGGTTTCTAATAGATGATGGTAGGCCCGCTAAAAAAAATTTGAAAATCCTCTTGTTTTTGTCACTATTTTCAATTTATTCAATTCAAAGAGTTTATTGCAAACATGTGGTTACCATGGTTGTTTATGACATGAAGACAGAATAACATAAACAAAGATGACAAGTTCAACTTGCCGATAAGTGTAATTATAGGCCCATTTCCCTGGCAACGATCGTTGCCAAAGTATTTGACGGTGTGCTAAATACACAGTTAGAAAAATACATAAACCTGCACGACAATCAATTTGGTTTTAGACCGAAACTGTCCACTGAAAGTGCAATACTGTGTCTTAAGCATACCGTTAGGTATTACACGGATCGTAGAACGCCGGTTTACGCATGTTTCCTCGACTTGTCTAAGGCCTTCGACTTGGTGACGTATGATCTGCTGTGGAAAAAACTGAGCAATACTGGGTTACCACGGGAACTTATTAACATCTTTAAGTACTGGTATGCGCACCAGACAAATAACGTACGATGGGCTGGAGCGGTGTCAGAGTCGTATAGAATGCAATGTGGTGTGAGACAGGGTGGTCTGACCTCGCCCACCTTGTTTAACATATATATGAACTCGTTGATCGCCGAGCTCAGCAGTCGCCATGTAGGCTGTCACGTTGATGACGTATGTGTCAATAATATTAGTTATGCCGACGACATGGCTCTGCTAAGTGCGTCCGTTTGTGGTCTAAGACAGTTGTTACGGATATGTGAGCGATATGCTGATGAACATGGCTTAAAGTACAACGCCATCAAAAGTCAATTCATGGTCTTTGAGGCCAGCGGTGCTAAATGCCCAAATGAAGTACCGCCCGTACATCTCAACGGTGTCCCTCTAGATAGAGTGTATCAATTCAAATATCTAGGACACATAGTTACCTCGGACCTCAGAGACGATGTTGACATTGAACGCGAGCGGAGGGCGCTGTCGAGGAGAGCAAATATGTTGGCTCGCAGGTTTGCGCGGTGTTCGGTTGAGGTAAAGGTCACACTGTTTCGTGCGTACTGCACTTCTCTGTACACCTGCGCCCTGTGGGCTAACTGTTTGCAAAGAACGTACAACGCTCTCCGAGTACAATTTAATAATGCTTTTAGGGCGATATTGGGGTTGCCCCGTTTTTGCAGCGCCTCTGGTATGTTTGCGGCGGCACGCACTGACTGTTTTTATGCGACTATGCGCAAAAGATGCACTTCATTGGTGCGCAGAGTGCGGGCCAGTCCCAATGCCGTCCTAGCCATGATAGCTGAGAGGATCGATTGCCCTTATATTCGCCACTGCTGTAACAAACATGCCTTTTATGGTGACATATATGGAGGTAATCGACGTAAATAAATAGTGTGGTGTCCCAAATGCTTATTATTATATTATTATTATTATTATTTTTTCTCTTTTTTTTTCGTAATGTCTTTCGAAATATCTATTCAAATGCTTATTATTGTCATATTTTTAAATTTTTATATTATTATTATTCTAATTTAGTTTTAGTAATGAATTGTTATTTCAAATATGTTTATTTTGGTCTATTTTAAATTTTTAATAATGAATTGTAAATTGTAAATTGAATAGCTTTTTATGCATAATGAACTAATTTTATATATTTTCAATCAAATCTTAGTGATATTGTGTAAAATTAAAAAAAAAATATATATATCATTATTGTTATTCAAACCAATTATGGGTGCAAGCCTGAAATAAATGATTTTTATTTTTATTTATTTTATTTATAAAATTCCGTTTCTTAGTGTAGGTGATCGTCGCAAAACGTCATTCGAGCTAGAGTAGGTAACCTGTCAAATTATCTTCCGAGTAAGCTATCCAGTACTAGCCGGTGGTGAACCTGGCCCTAAGTATTAGAAATAGGAAAATATGTAAATCAACAGCCACTTGGTCTTCGAAACAAATTATAAATCACAAAAAAAAAACTCAAAAAAAACCGACTTCATAAAGTAACAATAAACCTATTGGAGTTGGTGCCAACCAAGGCATTCTACATTGCACTTATATACTTTTATTTTTCTTGCCTTGGCTGGCACCGACTCAAAATTGTTTATTACTTGAATTTTTGAAGTCGGTTCTTTTATAAACAGTTTTTTATTTTTCAATTTTTTAAGTAACGGAACCTACACTAAGAAACGGAATTTTAAACTATATAAGTGCAATGTAGAATGCCTTGGTTGGCACCAACTCCAATAGGTTTATTTTTACTTTATGAAGTCGGTTTTTTTTGAGTTTTTTTTGTGATTTATAATTTGTTTCGAAGACCAAGTGGCTGTTGATTTACATATTTTCCTATTTCTAATACTTAGGGCCAGGTTCACCACCGGCTAGTACTGGATAGCTTACTCGGAAGATAATTTGACAGGTTACCTACTCTAGCTCGAATGACGTTTTGCGACGATCATTAGCTCGATTTCTATAGCTCGAAGGTTCCCTACCTCGATAAGTCGTTAGCTCGACAGATCAATAGTTCGAAAGCTTATTAGTTCGACGGGTCTTTGGCTCGACGGTTCATTTCGTTGATGCGTTATTACCACGAAAATGTATTGATACTACAAAGGTTTACTATTGGTCTCCCCGTTGCTATAACTAGATACCGCCTTCATACATTTAGCTCTTGACCGTTTTACTCTGCCACAAACGGCACAGTCTACTATGACAACGGCATGTACGGCATCAACAATCATCCCTAGCTACCGAATCAGTTGATTGAAGAAAAAGATTGAAAGACAAGACCACTGATAAATCTATGTGATACTACATTTTTCGGAATGACTAAGGTCCTTTGCAACAGGAATCTAAGCTTCGGGCTCAGGATGCGTATAGTTCGATGTTACATTTTCTCGGTACTGTTGTATGGGGCTGAGTCCTGGACATTGACGCAGAATGCATTGAACAAAATAGAGGCCTTTGAAATGTGGGTGTACCGCCGCATTCTGAAAATCTCGTGGCGTGACAGAGTGAGCAACGTAAAGGTACTTCAAAGGATGGGCAAAGATCTTGAACTCATCAACACCATCAAGTGCTGCAAATTGACATATTTTGGTCATGTGATGAGGAACACCAAATATAAAATTCACCAACTGATAATTCAGGGAAAAATTATAGGAAAGCGTAGTGTTGGAAGAAGAAGACATTCTTGGCTTAAAAACCTTAGGGAATGGTTTATCCATAGTACTACATCCCTATTTCGGGCAGCGGCTTCAAAAGTCAAGATAGCCATGATGTTGTCCAACCTCCGATAGGAGTGGCACTTAAAGAAGAAGAAGAAGAAGATACTACGTATATTATATAGTGTAAAGAAAAACTCTAGGCCAGAACAGACAGACAGACAAAAGCATTTCAAGCATTGCAATATTAAAATGTGTTAATTTGAATGTTTGTTAATCAATTACGACAAAACCGATGAACGAATTTGGATAATTTAATAATTACTTTAATTTGGCCTAGGTAATACTTATAACATGGGATATCTTAATTTAATCCCGATAATTTCACGGGATCGGAAACCACGCGACTTAAACAGCGGGTTCTAGAATATTTTTTCGTAAATTAATATACTTACTTAAGCAGCTATCGCATTTAAATTATTTAGGGATCTCTAGACAAACAGTCATTTTCTTGATGATAGGCAAAAAGAAATTAAACTAATATCTTTAAATAAGCGGTCACATTTTTTTTTTTTTTTTGTGATGTCTATTTGTATGGAGTACATTGATTTTCTCATTTCCAATATACAAGTATCATACTATATAATATTATAAATACGAAAGTATGTCGATTGTTTGTTTATTTGTATGTTTGTTACTCTTTCACGCAAACACTACTGAACTGATGAAATTTAGCACACAGATAGATATAAAGAAAAAACAGACAGAAGATTAAAGCATAGGCTACTTTATATCCCGATATTCCTACGGGAACGGGAACCACGCGAGTGAAACCGCGGGCGGCCGTTAGTGTACTATAATGTAGACATATCCTACTGGCCACAATCACTCGGGCGCGCTCGCACCCGGTAATTTCCCGCTTCAGTGGTCTGTGTAATGCTATTTATCTACTCAAATGACAGGATTCAATATAAATAAGTAAATAATGTTGTACGTACATCATTAAATAGATCGGCACGTGAGTTTTTTCTACAAATCCATAATGCAAGAAAAGAAAGAATCACATTTAAAATCACACGACAAACACATTTACAAACAATAAGAAAACGAAAGGAAAACGCCTAGGGTTATTTTAAGGTAGAAAATAATAGAATCGTCAATCGGTCTATATAGAAATATTCTTATTTTACTAGAATAGGCCAGTCATCTCGTACAAAAATTAACGCTGAAATCGGAATAATTCCGATACACCTGCATTTTGTAGACCTGGATGTATTTATCCAGATTTGCAGCATTCTAAAAAGTGAGGCATTCTACATAGCACTTATATAGGTACTTTTATTTTCCTTGCCTTGGCTGGCACCACCGACTCAAAAAAGTTTATTTTTTACTTTTTAAAGTCGGTTTTTTTTTTCACTATTTTTTTAATCATAAGTTCCGCACTTACCTACACTAAAAATCGAAAGTATGAACTTGTCATCTATGAATAATGTCATCTAGGTAATTAGTGGAGAAAACGACACTTTTTTCAAGATTTCCTGAAAACTAATGAACCGTTTTCAAAAAATGGCACCAACTTGGGAAAAAAACCTGATGTCATCCATCATCAGCCTGTGGACGTCCAATGCTGGACAGAAGCCTCACCTAGCTCACGCCTATTGTGGCGTTCATAGGACGCTATTAGCCTACTGCTACCACGCTGGCCAGACAGGTTGGTAGAGTAAACCTGATGTAATAGCGTTTAAATCACTCCAATCGGCCCAGCCGTCTTCGAATAATCAGTGATCAGATCATACATTAAATAAATACACGAATTGATAACCTCCTTCTTTTTTGAAGTCGGTTAAAAAAACTACCTACTACTTTTTAATGATTTAAGATTTAAGTTTTTCCGTTTTAACAAGGATTTTCAGGAATATTTATCACATAAAAATAGCATTGTAAAATGCAAAATTAAAAATAATAAGATGAGTGTTTAATCTTAATCGATAGTCAAACATTTGTAAAGATGAAACGACGGTGGCCAACACCGTAGAAAGGTGAATATACTAGAGAAATTCGATGTGTGCATATCTCTCAAGGTGAATATACTAGAGAAATTCGATGTGTGCATATCTCTCTCTGTAGCATAATTGGTTAATGCTTGGGCAATTGAGCCGGATTCCCAAGGATGCCGCCGGGACGAATCCCGTCAGGGCGACATGAGACTAGTTGCTTTTTTAGGGTTTCGTAGCCTAAAGGCAAAAAACGAAACCCTTATAGCTTCGGCCAAACAAATGTATGCCACAGCCACTTTATTCCAAAACTATGAGGATTACACAGTTGAAACTTGGTAAGTAGATGTATTCTGTAAACCGCTTTACGGTTTTTACACAAAAATAAAAAACTATATGAAAAAAGTTTTTTTTTTCATCAAACCTATACGTGTGGGGTATCTATAGATAGGTCTTTAAAAATTGCATTGAGGTTTCTAAAACGATTTTTCTCAAAGTCAACCGTTTGAAAGATGTACACTTCCAAAGTGGTAAAATGTGTGTCCCCCCCCCCCCCTCTAACTTTTGAAATAACATTTAAAAATATATATATATATACTGTAGATCTTAATAAAAACTTTCAACGAAAATTGGTTTGAACGAAATATGGTTGTCAGTTTTAGAAATATAGCATTTTTCCCGAAGGGATTTAAAACATTTTTTTATCAAACCTATACTTGAGGCGTATCTATAGATAGGTCTTTAAAAATTACATTGAATTATAACTTTTTAATTTTGCATTTTACAATGCTATTTTTATGTGATAAATATTAAACAAGAAAATATATTAGAAAAATCGGCCAAGTCGAACTCGCACATGAAGGGTTTCGTCTCTCACCCAAGGTTGCCTGGAAGAGATTGCTACGTAGCAATAAGGCCGCTTATTTGTGTGTTCCTCTTTTTTGTCATTATCTCTGTATGCGTTTGTTTTTGTATCGTGTGCAATAAAGTTTCTATTATTATTATTGCCAAAATGCCACTATAATTTTTTATCTGCAAAAATAATTGTTTTTCATAATTAATTTTTCATAATTTCTTGCCTTGGCGTTACTAAAAACTTTATCATTGTCTAAACTGTATTTTATGTGCACTGGCTATAAACGGGCGAAAGGCTCACTCACACAGATCCGCGCCGCTACACGCACGCCTTCTACTGTTTTACCAGACTCAGTGATTAAAAGGTTGTTAAAAGACCCATAACGAAAACGAAAATCACGTATTCTCCCCATCGTTATATATGTTTTGTATTTATAGAAATTGTACGGTAGATTGAGTTAAAAATTATTGGAAATTTGGCTGTTGTTAGCACGCAATGGATCTAATTTACTACTAAGTTATTTACGTAAACACAGTTTTCGGTTCAGACATTTTTATTCGACTTGTTCGAGTGAAGTTTAAACAAACAATACAAAAACAATAATCTTGTGACAGATTAAATTTGTCATGCATAGGCATGACACTTGCAGGCCAGCACCAGTTCTTGCCAGCCAGGTCTTTCACTAACACAACAAACACGTGTTATTACGAAAAGAATTTGGGTGAAACTCCTGGGAAACTGATAATTATGGAGCTATTGAGAATCAAAGTCAATATTTTTTTTTTAAAGATTATCTTTTAAAGTAACTAAACCGCAATGAATATCAAAATCACTCAATGATACGGCTCCCCGGTCGCCTACTCGTACTCTATAGACACACGCAAACGTTGTTGCACGCGTTTCATTGCGTGTAAACGATAACACCCTTTTTTTTACTAAAAATAAATGTCGTTTCCCAGAAATAATTTTTACATACCTAATCTTATTCGTTTTGATGTACATTACGCAAATATCCCGGCTCGGATATGGGTGTTTTAACACCCTGTCCTCTCCTCTTTCGTCCGAAACACGATAAGAAGCAGACGTGCTGCGCGTTTCGCTCGTAAAAATAATTATTACGTTTGCGCAAATATAACTTCTATTAAAAGTGCGTCAATGCGCAAATTTGTGTTACATAGACTCACTATCTGTGACCCTGATCGTACCTGTTGAAAAAGAAATACAGACCATCCTGCTTGCACACGACCCAGAACAGTGCTACGGTAAGCGGTGTCCGTTTCGACTGCTCGGCCACAGTGTCCCAGAAAAAAAACGACTACGTCAACATTACGAAGTAATTTGTAGAAAACTAATAAAGAAAACCGCAAATTTGCAGAACCGATATTCAGAAAGTTATAGGGGCTTAACCATGGCCGCGCAGTCGAAACGTGGAGAACTGCGCGGCCACGGAGATCTCAGATACGGGAGCTACATAGACATCTCATTCTTTTTGCTAATCACTGATATGATTTCGCAGAAATTGTAGAAAGTCTTAATAGAGCCTTAAAGTATGTACTTTACGAGCTATAGTTCTTTAAAGTCGTGGCCGCGCAGTTGAAACGGTGACAGCCGAGCGAACATAGGGATCTCAGAAACGGAGCTTCTCAGAGGTCCCATTCTTTTTGCTAATCAGAGATACGATTTCGCAGAATTTATAGAAAGTTAGAGTAAAGCCCTAAAGTTTGTAGTTCACGACCTGTAGATCTTAAAAGCCATGGCAGCGCAGTCGAAACGGTTAGAACCGCGCGAACACTCAGATCTTAGAAACGGAGCGTCGTAGAGGTTCCATTCTTTTTGCTAATCACTGATACGAATGTTGATAGTATATAAATGGCTGGCATAAGGACCTGCATGATATTTAAATAAACCCCTGCGTGTTTCATGAAAACGCCTATAATTTTTGAATAGTTATTTCATGATTCAGAGATTGCTAAGGTACTGAGTACTTACTTTTGCAACTACTATAGGTACGTGCCTCGTACCTAAGATCTTTAAATCTCAATTAAATTAGATATTGCGTGTAATTGATTAAATATTCCGGCGAAGCGTCGAAACGTTTTGTGAGAAAAATTACCTGTAAAGCTAGAAGTAGGGTGACCATGATTTGTATTGCGTCAAACAGACATTTCCAAAGGCGTCGCCATTTTAATCACGTAGGTATTACTTATCATAATGAGGTATACGTATGGTTAGTTGGATGAGGAAAGTATAGGTACAGATACGAAAATATTTATACCGTTTTCGTATACATACTAACACTAACATATTGACAAAGAAAACACTTATTTAATCGGACACTCATTTATATTTCCTTGAAATAGGTATGCAACGTATTATGATTTGTACAAGTACCATTGTTTTATTTACGTTCTTGATCATAACGATATCGTAACTGTTTTTGTATTTCCATCTGACAAAATACTTTTCTATTTTTGTGTCGGTATCAGAGTTTTGTGGTTGCGGTGCTGTGTAGTGTAGGTAAGTACTATATCCTCATTTCTCACGTCAGCTCTGGTAAAAATACGTATACGTCCCTACTTAATACTTAGACTAAAAAAATTATAACCAATTATTATGTATTTTTTTTCAAAATCGCGGCCATCAATAATAAAAATAAAAAATATAACAACTTGTAGATAATTATTTGTTAGTTTATAAGTGTTAGTCAAATTATGAAAACGAACTGTGATTGTTAATAATTATGTGAGTTAAAGTCTACTTTAATACAACCGTCTATTGATATATTTTATATTAAGATACTTATTATGAAAACGAAATGTGATTGTTAAAATATATGTGATTTAGGTAAAGATTTCTATTTGTTAGTTTATAAGTGTTAGTAAAATTATGAAAACGAACTGTGATTATTAATAATTGTCTAATGATATTATTTTATATTAAGATTCTTATAATGAAAACGAACTGTGATTTTAAAAAAAAACGTGATTTAAAGTCTACTATAATAAAACTGTCTATTGTTATATTTTATTTTAAGATATTAAGCATCATTTATCATTTATTTATTTTTATTTAAACTGTGATTTCTTGTGTACTTAAGTATTTCTGTGTCTTGGTAGTAGTATCGTAAGACTTTCAATGTTCATTATGGAACTGTTTTATTTCTAGCAGCCATTTTTTGTCTAAGTCCGTATTGGTGCCAGAGCTGATGGGAGAGATAAGATTATAGTATCTAAACACAGTACCGCAACTGCAACAAGTAGGCATCGATACGAACGCATTCTGAAATCAGCCTTATTTACTCTATTGAAATTCACCTTTCAATTCAACTCTGATACCGACACAAAAATAGAAAGTATTTTGTCAGATGGAAATACAAAAAACAGTTACGATATCGTTATGATCAAGAACGTAAATAAAACAATGGTACTTGTACAAATCATAATACGTTGCATACCTATTTCAAGGAAATATAAATGAGTGTCCGATTAAATAAGTGTTTTCTTTGTCAATATGTTAGTGTTAGTATGTATACGAAAACGGTATAAATATTTTCGTATCTGTACCTATACTTTCCTCATCCAACTAACCATACGTATACCTCATTATGATAAGTAATACCTACGTGATTAAAATGGCGACGCCTTTGGAAATGTCTGTTTGACGCAATACAAATCATGGTCACCCTACTTCTAGCTTTACAGGTAATTTTTCTCACAAAACGTTTCGACGCTTCGTCGGAATATTTAATCAATTACACGCAATATCTAATTTAATTGAGATTTAAAGATCTTAGGTACGAGGCACGTACCTATAGTTGCAAAAGTAAGTACTCAGTACCTTAGCAATCTCTGAATCATGAAATAACTATTCAAAAATTATAGGCGTTTTCATGAAACACGCAGGGGTTTATTTAAATATCATGCAGGTCCTTATGCCAGCCATTTATATACTATCAACATTCGTATCAGTGATTAGCAAAAAGAATGGAACCTCTACGACGCTCCGTTTCTAAGATCCGAGTGTTCGCGCGGTTCTAACCGTTTCGACTGCGCGGCCATGGCTTTTAAGATCTACAGGTCGTGAACTACAAACTTTAGGGCTTTACTCTAACTTTCTATAAATTCTGCGAAATCGTATCTCTGATTAGCAAAAAGAATGGGACCTCTGAGAAGCTCCGTTTCTGAGATCCCTATGTTCGCTCGGCTGTCACCGTTTCAACTGCGCGGCCACGACTTTAAAAAACTATAGCTCGTAAAGTACATACTTTAAGGCTCTATTAAGACTTTCTACAATTTCTGCGAAATCATATCAGTGATTAGCAAAAAGAATGAGATGTCTATGTAGCTCCCGTATCTGAGATCTCCGTGGCCGCGCAGTTCTCCACGTTTCGACTGCGCGGCCATGGTTAAGCCCTTATAACTTTCTGAATATCGGTTCTGCAAATTTGCGGTTTTCTTTATTAGTTTTCTACAAATTACTTCGTAATATTGACGTAGTCGTTTTTTTTCTGGGACACTGTGGCCGAGCAGTCGAAACGGACACGGTAAGCGACTACGACTTTGCTACGACACCGTCTACAACAACACCGTCTACGCGAGCTTCGGACAAAAACTCGTATGATAGATTATTTCGCCAGTATTATTATCTGTTGCTGTGGCGTAGTGCGCTGATCGCTCGAGGTATTGTACACGGGCTCTGTCGAGCGCGGATCAAATCCCGTCCAATACAAAAAAAGTCATTTTTTATTATTGTTGCTTTTCTAATTGCGAAGATGAATAAATCTTTCTCCGAGTCTAATCTCGTCGATGATAATAATATTACACCACCAAATTACATATCTATGCGTAATAAAAGGAAGCGTGATGAGGATTTTTATTCGGAATTTGATAACTTTAAGCAAGAAATAAAGGATATGTTCAGTCAGTTATCTTCAACACAGAATAGCGAAACCAGTAAAATTACGAAAACTCTCAAGGATATTCAACAGTCTAACCAAAATATTGAATCGTCTATAGCTGTCCTTGTCAGCCAAAACGAGGAATTGAAAAAAAAAGTTGAGTCATTAGAGTTGCAAAACAGAAAAGATAAAGAATATATTTCGATTTTGGAGGATAAATTGGAAGAAGTGCAAAGAATACATAGGAAAAATAGCTTGGAAATAAAGAATGTCCCAAAATCTCAGAATGAAACCGCAGATAATTTAATTAATTACATGTGCACCTTAGCGTCTACTATCGGCACACAAATGTCCGGCTCTGATATTAAAGATATTTATCGCGTCAAAACCAAAAATCCTGCTAAGAACAATACCTCGATTATAGTTGAGACGCAATCAACCCTCATGAAACAAGAAATATTGAAAAAATGTAAATCGTTCAATATAAAAATCAAAGAGAAACTTAGAGCTAAGCATTTGGGATTCAAGACAAACGAAGATACACCTATCTATATATCGGAGCACCTGACCATCAAAGCATCGCGTTTGTTCTTTCTTGCTCGAGATCTAGCTAGATCCAAGAACTATAAATTTTGCTGAACATCTTTTGGCCAAGTTTATGTGAGGAAAAGTGAAGATTCTGGAGTAATAACTATTACAAATGAGGCTCAAGTCCAAAGTTTAATGCAAATAATATGACTAGTAGTAGTTATTGTTGTATTATGTAGTTTTGAAAGCTTAACCTATAAATTTTGCAATGTATTCACACTACATGTTATATCTCGATACATTAATGTAAAACTAATTCTACTAAAAACACTTACACTTACACACGTAACACACATTCCTAAATACCTCAAAATGTCTAGTACTTTTAAAAAATATCAAAAGTTGACTGCCATTAACTTTAAAAATAATCAAAAATCAACCGTATGCCATTTTTACTTATACAATTTATTGTACTTAAATAACAAAGATAATTTTCAAATACGTACCTCTAATTACCTTTTAGATGGCAACTCTGGCAACCAGTACATTGTACCGCAGATACAACATAGTTATTTTTCAGTTTTAAGTTATGGATAGCACTCTACAAACAATTTCTGCAATAGACAACAGTGAGATCGCTACTTCCATTTCCACTACTTTCGAAAACCTGCCGCAAAATATAATAAATAACGCAAAACTTACAGTAGTGACCCAGAACATACGAAGTATATATTGTAATATGGATGATTTAATATTGAATCTATCGAATTTTAGTTCTAATGTGGACATTATTATTCTGACGGAGTGTAGAATTGATAAAAATAAACCTGTACCAAATCTCGCAAATTATCAAAGTTACTGCACCACCAATCACCTCAACCAAAATGATGGTGTAGTTGCGTTTGTTAAAAACGGTATTCAAGTTTGCGTTACAGAAATAATACTAACTGATGCGTCATGTATTCAAATTATAACGGATTGTTTTACTATATTAGGCATCTACCGATCACCATCCAATAAATATGCAGATAGATTTATTGATTCTATAAATACCCATCTTGAGTCACTTAATATGCGAAAAAATATATTTTTAACTGGAGACATCAATATAAATATTATTCAAAAATCTGTTGAGCAAACATTTGAACTTAATAATAGAATTAGTTATCTCAATACATTGTCACAACATGGCTTGCTCCCTGGGCATAGGGAACCAACTAGGGGTCCTAGTTGTCTAGACCATTTTATGATTAAACTAAATAAATCCAAATATGATGCTTCTATTGCTGTACTTAACACCACAACTACCGACCACTATATGGTACTCCTGGCTGTTTCTCTGTGCGACCAGTCACGCCATGAAACCACATATTTGGTTAAAAATAAGATAAATTACGAAAAAGCACTCGAAGATTTGCGCTTAGATAACCTATCCGATATAGAACACCATGATGACCCGAATATAGTGACTAACTTACTTATAGAGAATATTAGACTAGCTATTGCTGTCGATACCAAAACTATACGTACTCCCTGTAACAAACGTCTAATTAAGCCCTGGATTACTGAAGGTATATTGAGGTGCATTCGTACTAGAAATGCTATGCAAAGAAAGTTACGTAATAATCCAAATAACAACATCCTAACAATAACTTACAGAAGGTATCGCAACTTTTGTAATAACCTCATCAAAAAATTTAAACGTGACTATTACAGAAATCAATTAGAAAAATCGTCAAATAATACTAAAAAAATATACAAAACTGTAAATGAAATAACCAACTTTAAATGTTCTAAAACAGCTTGCACTAGTCTTCTTAACCTGGCAGCAGATCCTTTACAATCAACTAATATCGTTAACAAATCTTTCTCAGTAATTGGTCAGACGCTCGCTGAAAACATCATTGCTAATACTCCAAATTACTCTATGCCGAAATTGACACATTTACAACCGACGTCATTTGTACTTTTAGAAACTGATCCTAAATAGAGAATATAATTATGAGCCTTAATTCTAATAGCGCAACTGGATTAGATAGCATACCAATATCTTTCCTAAAAGCCGGTAAACGTGTGTTAGCTCCTATAATCAGTAAATTAATTAACCTAAGTTTTAGTAAGGGTATATTCCCCGACGCCTTCAAAAAATCTATTATCACTCCCGTTTATAAGGGTGGGGATAGAGACAACGTCAGCAATTTTAGACCTATTTCTGTCTTAACCGCATTGTCGAAGATTATGGAAAAAGTACTAAATGAAAGATTACTCAGTTACCTCAATAAATACAAACTTATTTCTGACTCCCAGTATGCGTTTCGCAAAAACATATCTACAGAGGATGCTGTTAGAGATCTTACTACACTAATTGTAAACAAAGTGGATAAGAACAACAAATGCATAACAGTATTCTTGGACCTTAAAAAAGCTTTCGACACCGTCTCAATCCCCATCCTTATAAACCGCCTTGAAGAAATTGGCATACGAGATATCTCTCTCTCCCTTTTCTGCAGTTATTTAACGGGTAGAAGGCAAGCAGTTAAGATTGGCACTTTTATTAGTGACAGTGTCGATGTAAACTACGGAATCCCACAGGGAAGCGTGTTGGGACCGACACTGTTCTTAATTTATATTAATGAAATGTGCAATATGAAGTTCAATAATGGAAAAATTTTTGCTTACGCTGACGATACAGCAATAGTGTTCACGGGTGACACTTGGGGATCAGTGAAAAAGACCACAGAATCGGGCCTGGCTCAAGTGTCTACATGGCTTAATCAAAATTTACTATCTTTAAATATAACAAAGTCAAATTATATCTGCTTCACTATATATAACACCACCCAACCTAAAAATGATTTTAATATTAAAATACATAATTGTAAATTTTGCTTAAACTGTAATTGTCCACAGTTGAATCGGCTTTCTAGCGCAAGATATTTAGGTGTAATATTAGACCAAAGACTAACCTGGTATTCCCATCTGGAAGTAATGTCAAATCGTTTAAGAAAACTTATATACATTTTTAAATCTCTAAGACATGTTTGCACGAAAGAAATTATTAACAAAATTTATATAGCTTTAGCGCAGTCTATACTAAGTTACTGTATTTCAATATGGGGTGGCGCAGCTAAGACAAGGTTTTTGGAACTAGAAAGAGCGCAAAGAAGCCTAATCAAAGTCATGTACATTAAACCTTTTAGATTCAGAACTACAGAATTATATACTTTGAGTGGCTTACTGTCGGTGAGAAGACTTTACATTTTTACAATAGTTTAAAAAAATCATAAATCCATCATCTTCCAACCAAACATGACAAATAAAAGACGGAAATATAAAATTGAATATAAAGATAAGTTTAAAACTGAATATGCATGTAGACAGTATACTAGGCGAACAATAACCTTATACAACGCTGTAAATAATAAAATTGATGTATACGGTTTGACATATGTTGAGTGTAAAAAGAAATTGAAAATGTTTTTAATGCAACAAAGCTATGATGAGGTTGAAGGTTTGTTACAATATATAAGATAAATATACACATATACATTATTATGCACACACACACACACACACACACACACACACACACAAACAAACACATACGCAAATTAACTTTTTGTTATTATTTGTTCATAAAGATTTAATAAGTACATTTTGGAGAAATTATATTAAAGTGCACTTACATTTAGAAAATTAAAACTAAGTACATAGTTTCTGTCGTGCTTATGCGGAGAAGCGGGGCTCCTCTACTACAGGTATTACTATACTTAACAGAGGGCCCCCAACACTATAGTTAAGATATCTACCCTCTGTTAACGAAATAATTTTTTTTTCATTTTTTTCCTGTATAATAGTAACGACATAACGGCCGAGTGCAACAACTGATTATGTTTTCGAAAACTTTCCTCCCGGAGAACCGGTAGCTGAACTGGAAGAGCTGTGGACTGGATCAAATGTTCCGGGTTCGAATCCCGTCTGGGCTACTTATGTGAGACGGGACGATTTAAAAGCCCTAAAACTTTAGGGGATGGTAGTACCCATTAATACGAATAACTTATACTATGAAGCCAACAATAAAATTGCGAGAAGCACAATTTCTTATCGATAAAAATGTGTGTCTACTTTATTTATTTGAACAAAATAGAATATAGAAAAAAAATTAACAACCACAGGGCAACAAACCCAAGACCTACAGAAGCAAGTCGTTACGTGTCCTATTCATAGTGAAGCACTTACTTATTTGCAAAATCCTTTAACGTTACGTCGAATGATTGACACGGATTAACGGCCTGTACTCCGGATTATTACCGGCGCTGAACAAAGGGAATCATAAATCACGATCTGCCTCCTGTACTATAATATTATTTATCGGGAATAGTTAGAATGCTGAAATAATCAGCAGTAGGTAATCTCAGCGTCACCGTGGCTTAGTGGTTCGCGCGCTCGGCGTGAGATTGTTGAGGTTAAGCAATTTTACGAATTTCAATTTTGAACCCTTGTTTTTAGACTGGTATTTGTTACAACAATGTAACAAATATCAAGTCCAAAAACCAGGGTTAAAAGTAAAAAATAAATAATAAAGTACAAACTTTACGAACTAGTGCGGTTGTGGTAGGTACTGGATTTCGTAAGTACGACTCAATATAATAGAACATAACAGAAAGGTTTCCAATAATTCCTAAGAGATGGCGTTGACGTTTAAATAAGGGTTCACTTCTAAGTATAAACCGAACATTTCAAATTGTTTCATACTGCACTCAGATATACTGGCGTCAGAATATTCAAAACGCCAATGTTGCTATATCATCCAAGTAAATTATCATCCAGACTTTCATGGTTGGAAGACAATAAAGATTTATTGTTCAGCTTGGAGAGGTTCGAGTCGGTGAAATGAAATATTGTTTAGCTCCAAATCTAAATATGTTTATACGGGGAAAGGTTTCCATAAAAGTCCACGTATACTCGTAAAAATATTTTATTTCTACATTGATTATTTCATACATTTAACTACCTAATTATAAGTAGTCATGCAGTAAAGTAAAAACTCATAAATAATAAGGCGAACGTGAAAAAGGGAAAGAGAGAAGCGAAATAATGTAAATAATTTTTTCGTCTCCAGAGAAGAATGGGCTTCAAGCCTTCCAAAGCACGGAGAAGCAAGATAATAAAATTTTACTCACCCATCCCGTGACAGACCATTGCGATAGTTTCTGAACGTCTAAAACCGCAGTCTGATCTCGCAAATTGGGCCACCATGCATCTCCTATTCTAGAACACTGAACACGGTAATAAAAAAAGTCAAAAGAAGAATAGGTTACTTAACAGACAAGCAATATCATGATTCCGTGATAAATAGTTAATTGTTATGCCCCAGTGCCAATAAGATATAAACACATTTTTGTAACACCTTTACTTATATTAAATTTAATTGAATTAAATATGAATTTGTATTGGGGATATCGCACTTACAAAAAATATACAAATAAAAATATAATGTTATGTAATAAAAACACAAGATACGCGGGAAAACTTAAGCCCTTTCCTGATAATTTGCAAGTTTCGCGTCACTGATATGAATAAATATATATAAACATTGTCCAGAACTCAGTCTCAATACTACAAAATATTTAAATAACGGAGACTACTGAAATATTCAAAACGTCGAAGTAGCTTAAAACATGTCCGATCGCTTCACGTGAAACATTTTTTGTGCAAAATTATTCATGCATTTTAAATCAAAGCACTACCTATAATGTATTCTATGAATCCTCTGTCCATATTGTCCACCTGTGTTCTGATCATTTTGTATTTTGTTTGTTCGATTCTATGTTTAATCTGTCGCGTATTTACCTAAGGGCCAAGGGGGTCATGGCCCAGGCCAGCTCAGCTTTGCGCGCCCCCATTGATTTTATTCCTTATTTGTCTGAAGACAAAAAGCCTACCTAACTGACAACAAAAGGGCAATGTCTTGTTTTATTAAACTTACTTGAAGCGCTCATGGCCGGGCTTGACAGACTGATCGTATTCGATCACGTTTGTTAAGCAAAGTTCGGCCCGGTCAGGTGTCGGATGGGTGAGCGGCATGTTACGCACTTGGGGACAGCCGTGTTTATTCAACACCCACTGCCTCCAAGATGCGGTCTGCTCAGCTAGCTCTGATGGGCACGAGACTCATGGGAGTGTGCGTGGGTTCTACCTCGATGGCTGTTACACTCGGAAAGAAAATATTGAGATTAGCTCACTTAAAGGTTCTAAAAAGAGGGCGCCACCAACACAGGAGTGTTGGAATAAATCAAACAAAGTGATACATTTCTGACAAAAATTCTATGTATATTGATTTAAAACCACTGTCATTATTTAAAATTACAAACAATTCTTTCTAAACATTATTAGCAGAAAACATGGGCACTGTTAATAAAACTCATTAAAAGTTAAAGAATAAAAGTTACATGTGGGTACTCAAAAACACATGGTAAATTATTTGGTCATGACCTAGAGAAACAAGAATCAGTGGAAGCGTCCTTCCATGAATCTATTCTGAAGCTAAATGTACAATCCTAAGTTACCTCTATATTAAAATTACATTAATACAACCGTTTTACATGTCGATGAAATTCTCAAACAAAAAGTACACAAAAACATACGGAGTTCGTTGTTAGCTTACGCAGCCATCCTCCAAGGTGTTGGTGCACTCACTCTCCCATGCCTCAGAGGAGAACACTTCTATATTCTGTGGCCTGAGACGAGACACACTGCATCAAGGGGACATGTGCATCAGCCCGGGGAAAGTTGTCAGAAATGCAAATAAAATAACTTAGTTTCTGGCTTAAAACAAAGGAGCGGCTCTCTGCCGCTCCATATTAAAATTCTTGAATTTACTTATAAAAATATATTGGCACTAGGCCATATCTTGGACAATCACCACCTCATCTCCAACAACGGATCGGACGATCCCAATATAAATTTCTCTGCTTCCAATATTATATGTCGTATCGACCGACACCGAGGATCGAAAAGAAAAGGCAAGTCACCGTCACCGGCGACCATAGACGAGCTGAACCAAAAACAATGATATATTGTTCCAGAATTTTCCACAAAAAGAATTTAGATTTTTTTATTCTACAACTAATTGAAATGTATTTTAATAAATACAGAAGACATACTGAAAGTAAATTAAACCATTACAATATTAAAAAACATTAGACAATAGCAATAAATATGCAATGAGTAACTTTCACAAAGACAGCAAGTTGTGATTTATAACATTAAGTTATTGCCTGTTACGAAACGTAAAACGTCAGATGTCATGTCATTCGCTGTCAATGTCAAAGTCACTCAAAACAATAACACTGGTAGTTGTTATTGTGAAAATATTGAAAACCACAAAATATTACGGAATGAACGCTAAAACTTTGGTAAATACGTGTAATGAATGATTCTGCAATGAAATAGCTCGGTGCGCAAGGAACCTACGGTTAGTAACACTAAAATCAGTGCCACAAAAGAATGGTAAACAAAACACTATCGTGTCTGGGGCGACGGTGTATCCCGTGGTCTGTTCTTGGCGTCGTTGATGTTGAATTCAACACAGGGCCTGAGCCCAGTCCTGCGAATAGACCACCAGACACACCCTCACTCCAGTCTCGATAGTGAAAATACCACGGTTGCGTATTATACACGCAACAGGCATTATACCTGAGCGCTTCCGTGCTTCAGAGGGCACGTTAAACCGTCGGTCCCGACTGTTGTCATTTTGATTGCAGTCGTTAAGCCAAGTCAGCGGCCTTATAGGCGGCTTGATAAACTCTGACACCAGAGGTGACTAATCCTCACTCGATAAGAAGAAGATTAAACTTACTAAATTTTTAAAAAGTCTCAAGAGTATCGCGTACCGTGGTGCACAGCAAGCAAACGTTTTTCGAAGATTTACACTACCCTAAAGGCGTAACATAAAAAAAAAACAAATATACCTACATCTTGCTTTTTAGCCTTGGACGAGTGGTTAATTCGTCCAAGTTTTTAGGCAATCTTAGGCTTTTTACGTAGGCAATTCATCTTGTATTAAAGGGGCGGCCTACCTAACAGGTCCAGCGGCCCTACCATCATCTTTTAGAAACCATCATGCCATAAGAACGTTTTGTTTGCGTTTTGTTTTTATTGAAATTGTCACATTTTCACACACTTCAAACTTTGGAGGCGAACAATACTATTTCGTACGACAATCCTCATAAAGTAAGCTCGTTTTTTTGACGCAAGTTTTGTGACGTCATCGCTCAATCATCGCCCTCAAAGTGGGAAGTGTGTCAAAATGTGACAATTTCAATAAAAACAAAACGCAAACAAAACGTTCTTATGACATGATGGTTTCTAAAAGATGATGGTAGGGCCGCAGGGCGACAGATATAAAAATATATATTTACACCACTGTGTTTAATTTACGAGTATATACACCTAATGGTTCATATTTCTTTATTATTATTTATTTATTTACTTTAATTAAAACGGTTACACCAATAACATAAATTAAAGACAGTAATCAATTCAAATCAGACAAAAATCGAAAATTCAGACGTTATTACAAATTATAAATTAAAATAATCTATCAATAAACAAAAATCAATCCATTTATCGGTATATATACCCTTACATTCAATAAATCCTCTCACAAAAATGCAGACACTCGGACAATATCTTCGACCATGAATCCGCAAACAGATCACATTCGGGATCTATATACTTAATTCAGGTTCGCAAAATTTGTGACGACTCGATAGGGACTTTGGCGCGTAGTACGCGGCCGAGTAAGGTATCAAATTAAAGGTACTCGAGTCTATTTGTTCCGAAAACTATAAAATATACAAAATGATGATCACAAACTGCAATTAAAGATTTTCGCATAATTTGGAATTTTTAGTCGATCGACGAACCCGAGTGTCGGGTTGTAACCGCCCTAGTGATGAAAGGCTGCGCGGTATAGGCGACTGGGCACGAACCACTGTCTTGTATGTAGCGCAACGTCTTCTTCTACGATTGTACTTGTTTGGGACAAAGAAACGAGACAAGTCCGCGTGTAGATCCGAAGCATCGACTTTGCCAGAAAGTGTTTTGCACATAACAACCATTTGATGTTTCTCCCGTCTAACCTCCAGCGAATTGTATCCTAGGCAACCTAGAAGAAATTTTGTGGGATACATGTACGGATAGTACCCGTAAATGCGCATAGGGCTTTGGCGTTGTTACATACCCTTTTAAGATCCATAGTTAAGTAGTTGATGCCACAGACATAGATCTAAATCTATGTCTGTGGTTGATGCTTATTTTTTTTTATAGTACATAAGTAGGCACTTATACCTTTTAAAAACTCGTGTTAAAATGTTTGCATAATCTGTTAGGGTTATTATTATTTCATCTTTATGTGTTTCTCCAAACGACTTCGTAGTTTTTTTTTTAATTTTTATTTATTTATTTAACGTACAGATACAATGTTTTGTCGTCACAGCAATCTAAAAGCGGGGGTTTGTCCGGAGTGCTACATTTAAACTAATATTTAACTAAAATACTTATGACGTAGGCTGTGGAGTTCGGAATTGGCTGAAGAAAATTTGACATCCTACTTCTTTTTTATCCTATCCTACTTCCTATCCTACTAATATTATACATGCGCAAGTTTGTGAGGATGTTTGCATGTTTGTTACTCTTTCACACAAAACAAATCAACCGATTTGAATTAAATTTGGCCCACACTTATAGACGCTGGGTATAGGCCTCCCTCAAAATGGGGGTTTGTCATAATCGCCACGCTTGGCAGGTGGGTTGGCGATCGCAGTATGGCCAAGTTTGTAGGAGACGCTGCTGCCCGTCTCCTGAAGGCTGAGTCCCTTAGTCGCCTTTTACGACACCCACGGGATGAGAGGGGGTATTGCTATTCTAAGCCGACACAACACAGTTGAACTTATAGAAGATACACTGAATTAAAACATAGGCTACTTTTTATCCCATTATTCCCATGGGAACGGGAATCACGTGGGTGAAACAGCGGGCGACCGCTAGTATTGTATGGCCATATTAGCCGGTAACTGTACCATCATACAAAAATCGACTGGACTTGGAACAAAAACCTTCGTAATAAAATCATGAAAAATAACTGAAGTAAAATTCCTAGAATTGATTTCCACAAAATCAGGATTTCAAAGCGAGGAATCCAATCATAAATTAATTGCGTATTTTGAAAATTCTATAACCAGTAGGAAACTACATTATTCTTGATATGGGCTATATTTAATAAATGTCATTAATAATTTTATCACAAGTAAAACTATTTGACACGGGAATAAAAATAGTAAGCTCGAGACAGCTAGTATTATCCTATAATACTATGAATCGCAAAAACAGCTTTGCGGATTCAGAAAAAAAATTGGCAGATTGTTTACAGCCTGTATTAAAATTGTATCTCGATATTCCCACGGGAACGGGAATCAAGCAGGTGAAGTCGCGGGCGACACTAGTATTTAAACGTTGACCACAACGTAAAACCTAAACCCTGTAAAATTTACGTAAACGGTTATAATTTTAGTTTCCGAGATTTCCGCAACAAAAAGTGATATAAAAATAAAAGCTTATAATAATTAAAGAAATACGATACAGTTATTTAACTGGCTGTTATTGAAATGGTGATATTTAAATTAAAAGCACGCAGTATTATTGCTTGGCGCAGTGAACATTCATTTTATCAAGTAACAATGAACTGTATGTAAAAGGAGTAAAGTTGATTTTCCATTAAATATTTGTTGTAAGTAAGTGAAATCATATAATTTTTTAAAGGTTTCGGAGAAGAGACAAAATACGTGGGTAATACAAATACATTAATATTGATATACCTAATTAATCAGATAGAATATTTGTTATGTGCAGTGAGAAAAACTTACAGAGTGTTTTAGATTTGTTTTAAAGGCGTTTTATTGTAATAAATTTGAAAGATTAAGACAATTATCACAGTATAAATGTCGTAGGATTATTTGATAAATCGATAATTAGACAATGGTGACGACATTTCTCAATCTTAATGGAAAAAGATAGATTTTTTGCGAAAAAACGAATAGCGTTAGTAACATTGAATAATCTCTCTATCTGATTGGCTTGATTTTTACTTGTTACCCAACTCTTATTTTGTGGCCCTAGCGCGTAAAGCGTAAAAATAGACGTCCGATTTTGCTTCCGATTGTCTGATCAGACAATCTGATTGGATTCACTCAATACACGCCCGATTTTTGCGTCCGACTTTTTCTAAATTCAGTCCAAAGAGTAAAATAATATGCGCTAGAGAGTCAACTGGCAATTAGGGAGGAGAATCGGACGACTATTTCGTCTTTTTACAGAAGTATGCATACAGCAGCCTTCAGACAATTTTATTGGATAAGACAATAAAATCGTAAACACGTAGCATTCTTTCCGACTCGGACGTCCGATCCGATAGTCGGATCGGATGTGTGTTGCGTATGCAAACAAATGTATGGCACGAGCGCCTTCCGGTTGTCTAATCTGACTATCGGATAGAAAAATCTGACGTGTATTCCCACAGATTCGTCGACGTCGTCGAATTGTCGAATATGGGCTGTTTCGGTCGTACACAGAGTCGAGTATTAACTGACTATAGGAAAGGAATCTTATTGTTAGGACGATAAAATTTAAGCTGTGTTGTACGAAAACGCCGTAGGCTGTCAAAGCTGAAGTTAACAATGATGCCGACGGCACTTACGCGGTAGTCCTGCTGAATGCTGTTGATATTGCTGTGTTGTTGCTGATTGTCATCGAATGTTACCGTATTGCTCCACAAAAAGTAACTGCGGTCTGGTTGCACCAAAAAATAATAAAGATCTCAAACCAGCAAGTGACAAGGTTCCAGTAACTACAGTCTTAATACTCCATTTACACGAATTAGGTCTTTATCCATCCAAGCCGTCGATTGGAGTTGGTCAACACTTAATGAGAGACTTTGTCCTTTATTAAAACTTTACCAGTTACCACTTTGCGCAGTAAACCGAGTATTTGTGGAAAGTTTGAGATAGTCTTCAGGTACCAGTACCAATAAGTTTTGTAATCCTGGAAAGGGCGGGAGGCCCCGCTAATATACAATAGTTATAGTGTTAATAGTTATCCATATCCAGATTAAATTTACGCATTAAATATATAACTTTTAAATGAAGCAAACGCTAAATAATTTTAACGTAACAAAACAGAAATATGTGCTTATATTTATAATCAGAGTAGGTAAAAAAAAACTAGCATACGAAAGAAACATTTTTACAAATGTTTGGCAATCAATTAAAATAAAAATAGTCATTTCAATTAGGATAATTGCTATAACAATGCTTTTGACTAAGTATATATATAACAACTTCAACAAATCAAGGAATAGATAAAAACTCCCCTCTTAGTTCCCCCCACAACGTTACCCGTTGTGTTTTTTTTCGCTTGAATATCGCGCGCAAACTTGCGGAAAAATCGCAGAGACAGCATGACAGCTCCATACGATATACAGGGTGGAATGTTTGGACCTCAACTTGAGGAAAAAGTACTTTAAATACAAAGGATCGGTTCCACCACTGTCAGATAAGTTTTGGATAGTTTATATTATTATAGCGATCATGTGACAGTTTGTAATATTAATAAAAATATGTCAAATAATGTTCCAAGTAAGCTATTTTATTTTATTTTTATTTATTGGTTCACCAACGACTTATATACTAATACATGCTTAGGTTTACTATAATAATGTACTAAGTATTAAGCCTATTAAAGGTAAACACTACATTCATAAAAAAGTTGTTGTGTTCCGGCAGTTAAAGATAAGATAGCCAGTTCCTCAGTGATTGGGGACTCCGGGAGAGGCTCGCTTCCATCTTCAGCCTTATCAATACATAACATCAGGTATGATGAAGGCTAAAAGACTCCCCGTACTTCATAAAAAAAAAGTGCGATAAATCAACAAATTAAAGATAGGACAGACAGAGATATTACAAAGTAAAGTTGAAACAGATTTTATTTTTTTTAGACGATTTAATCTTTGAGTAAATCCAGCAAACTCCTACGGTATGTACTCAGTGAAACATGGTTAATATCTATGACATAGCTGATTTGGTTGCATAGCTTGCACAATCTGCAGATAGGCGACTGAGATCCGAGCACAGAGCGGCGCAAAGGAGGGATTAGTGGTCTCATGTTATTACGCAGATGACGAGTAGGCGCCCTAAATCGATTTTTTCCCAACAGTTCTGACCGGTCTACTTTATTATACAGATAATAAAGTATACCTGCCCATATTAAAGATGTTTATGTGGGTCTCGTAACTAACACGTATGCCGCTACTATCACTCGGTGGTGAAACCACCCATATAACGCAAATTTTACTGAAAGGAAACATCCCTTAATATAAAAAAGAACCTAAACTGCTTTTTAAGCTTTTTGAAAACACGCAGGAATCGAACTTGCATAAAATCCGAAAAAATTACAACCTGTGCTTTTATGGCATCAATCGATAGGGCCAATCAAAAGCATTAACTCTTACCTAACAAACTAAGGAAAAATTTGGAATCTCAACTTAATAATTCAATGGGCAAGATATAGCACTTATCCTCCTCTTTTGAAAATATTTCCTCTGATTTTTTTTAAAGGTCCCTTGAGTACGGAAACATAAAGAAATGTTTCCTTTGAGTTGAATTGTTATTTCCAGTTTCTAGGACATAAAGTAGCTTAATTATAAAAAAAAAAAGACTCAAAAATCATAAAGCAAAAAATAACCCAATTTGGAGTCGATGCCAGCAGCTAGACAAGAAGTAGAAGTGCAATGTAGAATTTAAAGAATGCACCATCGTTGCCTTTGGTGGCACCGACTCCAAAAGGGTTATTTTTTTGCTTTTTGATTTTTGAAGTCGGTTTTTCATTTAAGTTACAACAAGTCCCGCAGTTCGGTTTGACTCAAACACAGTAGTGTAGGCAACTGCTAGTTTGAGTCAAACAGTTTGTGTCAAACAGCTTTACTGAAAAAACGACAGTTTTTTCAAGATTTCTTGAAAACTACTAGACCGATTTTTAAATTTCAAAAAATGGGACCGACTTGGGAATTTTGAATCTTTCGATCGGTTCAGGCGTTCTCGAGTAAACTGTAAACATACATAAATATATAAATATATACACGACGAATTGATAACCTCCTTCTTTTTTGAAGTCGGTTAAACATTGGAGACAAGTCCTCCACGTGAGGTTAAAAAATACCACCCTGTATACCCTAACGCGACGCCGAGAGAAAATGTGTTTTTACAATACTTACTACATATCACGGGGAACGGCTGAAATAATAGAGACATTATTCAACGTTTCTGGGGTTATAATAAAAAATACTTGTAACAAAAATCTTGAAGGAAAAGTTATGCATATCTTATAAAATGTGAAGTCAAAAACTTTGTACATTTTATCCAACGTATTATTTTTAGCAGGCATTTATTATAGAGCGTTTTTACTTTTGTCCGATCCGATATATATTCACATATTAATTATAGAGCGTTTTTACTTTTGTCCGATCCGATATATATTCACATATTAATTATAGAGCGTTTTTACTTTTGTCCGATCCGATATATATTCACATATTTATTATAAAGCGTTTTTACTTTTGTCTGATCCGATATATATTCACATATTGCCGATGCAATCGGCCGAAAAATCTGTCAGCTCAGTGTCTCAACTCAATTCGCGATTTTGTCGGTAGGTGTTTTTTAATGGCGTTTTATGATCACTAACATTGGTGCATAAAAGTAGTTATGGTGGAAGTAAGTAGAATCCAGGATGATAACTTATCTTTTCACTTATAGTGTTAAAACTGGTCTGATTCTGAACTGATTTCCTCTTTGAATTATTTTTGTAATTTATTGTTGCTCAAATCCTTTTATATCTACAATATCTATAAAATAGTAGCCACAAATATCATAACATTACCAACATCGCCGTGACGCCGAAGTGTCAGCAGTAAATACACATCCCGGAAAAGAAAAATATATCGTATTGTTGGCCCTTGCTTTTATAAGAAATCTGTTCTATTTGGAGAAGTAGCTGCGAATAAAATAATAACTCAATGACTCGAGAGAAACAATATTTTTGGTCGACTATTGTTTTATGAGCAATTGTCTTATCAGACAATCAATGTTTTATCTTTTATTGTTGCATTACATGAAAAATAATAATATGAGTTTTATGACATATTTATTTGAAGAATGACTGGAATTTGTTTGTGTATGAAATGGTCATGAAAAGGTCACCGTCAGAATGGTTTTTAACCCCCGACGCAATGTGTTATAAGTTTGATGTGTGTGTCTCTGTCAGTCTACCTGTCTGGGGCAACGTAGATCCTAAACGACTAGGCCGAATTTGATGCGGTCTTTTTATTTGAAAGCTGGCGTGACCGTAATGGTTCATAGCTATAGTTTATGAAGATCCGTTCAGCCGTTTGAAGATCATCAACTCATTTCCTACTTTAATTTTCATTTTAATTACCTAAATTAACTGATGCCATTCAAACGGCTTAACAGATCTTCATAAATTAGAGCTGAGAACCGCATCAAAATTGGTCCATCCATTTAGGAGCTACGTTGCCTCAAACAGTCACAGATTTATCTATTTTCATAGTACAAGGACATTTGCTATACGTTTACTTGAATGATCGATTTGAAATTTGAAAACTATAAGCAAATACGGTGCCGTAATTAAAATATGGTAAGCTTGACCAGATGAAGCGACCAGCACGGTCTGCAGAGTACCCAACTCCTCGATGACTTACAACACACATATCGTGTTTAGGCTCGTTGAAACGGTCTTGGTGACTTGGGTTTTTTTTTTAATAATAATGTTTTTCTCTCAAAACTACTGCTTATTATTATACCTTTAACTTTTTTATAAAGTCTGTTTCAGTACATTTTTTTAATAGAAAACTATTTATTAGTACATTTTTTAACTAATTAATTTTATGAACTTTACATATCGGACTGTACTAACCTATAGCTTTTTTAAAGCAAAACGTATCAAACATTTTTTCAATTATTCTCAGTAGGGAATTTTAAATTAAGTCACGGTCAGTAGGTTTTATTGGGCGAGCTGTGACGTGTCACGCCAACTCATCCGAATGGCTGATGTGCTCCCGGAAATTGAATATTTTACTCGATAAAAATAAATATTTTTGTACCTATAAATGCATTCATAGAAAAATAGTTCAGACGGATTTGCTGCCAAAACTACACTGGTCATCTCAAACATTTACCTACCCTGTTTTTGTAATATTGTTCTTTATAATTTCAAAGATTATAGTTTAGAAGTACGTTTTGTTTATATCTAGGGTTCGGTTAAATTGTTTGACATTAGTAAACAGTGCGATTATAATATCATTCAAAATAAAACATGAGATTTCGTGAAAAATGTAGGTGTAGACCAGTGCAGTTGTGTTTATTCTATTGATGTCGATGATTCTGGTGGTCAAAACTATTTTGAGCTAGTTTAAAGGTCTCAAAAGAAGGCTCAAAAGGTCTCAGAAGAAAAGAAGATCGCCCAGCGTGCAATGGAAAGAGTCATGCTCGTTTCTCTGCGTGTTCGAATCAGAAATGAGGAGATCCGTAGAAGAACTAGAGTGACTGATATCGCTCGAAGGATTGCTCAGATGAAGTGGCAGTGGGCGGGACACAGAGATAGATCCCACATGGTGGACCAACTATCTGGTGCGCGGTCGAGGGAAACCGCTGGAAGCGCAGGACCGATCGTCGTGGAGAACCATTGGGGAGGCCTATACCCAGCATTGGGTGTCTGCAGCTGAGACGATGATGGGCTCAAGCTTTGCTTTGTCAGTAACGTCAGTTATAAGTGTAAAGAAACGAGCAATATGCACATTATGCGCTACACTGCAGTTCCCACTTCTTATAACCTTTGATGCATTTTCGTTTAAATGCGACTCTTATATACAGACAACACACAGTCTGTAACTGTAGATCGATGCACTAGAAGGCGAGTATGAGTGCTATGATACTTTACACTCTAAAACATGTTTTATGTGGCACATTTATTTATTTAAATTTATTTTGTACACATGCAACATAAAAGGTAAAACAAATAGACAGAATTATTGTATAGGGACACAGCTTGTTTCAGATTGAAACTTCTTCCAGTCGGCCCGTGTAAAGAGAAGGGCAGTCAGAGTGTATGTCAGTGTATCTCCAAAAAAAATTGTGTATCTTAAAGACAGTTTCAATAAAAATTAAAAAAAAACATGTAAAAGAGTTTTAATTTTCACTCATTTATATCTCTGGTCATAGATAACTTTGCTTTTATGGGATAAAACCCTTTAAAAAAACCGTATTATAAAATGTAAACATAGGATAAGGTAACTAATTCATATTTTCTGTAATCACTCAAAAATCTTTTTATCCCTAAACTAACAAGATTTCAATTTGATTCAAAGGAGAGCAATATCCACCTCTCCCCTAATGGAATATTGAATAAATCTCCTCGGTAATCAAACGAAATCCTTATTATTATGACAGACAGAATGTCGAAATAGTTTTCCGAGTCAGTGAGCCGATAACTCTCAGGTGATACGCTTCTCGATTCACGTATCTAAAGGTATTACGTACAGTGAAGTGCAACAACATAGAAACACTTACCCCCATATTCTAAGTCGTTCCTCCAAAACTTTTTACAGTCCACTCAACCTCGTCGTGGGTAAAAATGGTAGTGTGCGCTAGGCCTAACACGGAGTGGCTACGTATTCTTTGGCTCCTCCAGGTCCTTACGGAGTTATGACTTAGAATACTGATTTCGAGGAGTATTTCGAAGATACCCCTCTGAAGATGGCTGACGTTAATTCAGCCACGTGATTCAAATTTAGCTTTTTTTTGCCATTGGGGCGCTGGTGGTCTCAAAACAAAAATGGCGTCAGATAGCTCATATCAGCTGGCATCAAATCTGTTGGAAAAAAAGAAGCAATGATTTTAACTGTAACTCTTGAAGTTTTTGTCTGTTTCTTCCGATGTAGCACTATACCGTAGCCAGAAAAACTGTTTTTTTTTTGCTTACCCAACCCATGAACGACCCTAACGAAAGTTGCTTAACCGGAATCGTTAACCAACCACCTCTGTGGTCTAACAGTAACATTACCTGATCCAAAGGTCCCGAGTTCAATTCAATTCCCATATTATATTCGATTTGATTAGTGGTAGGTAGGTCTTTTTCTAAGTCCGCCTGGATAGCTATCACCACCTTATCTAATTCTGTCGCCATGACGCCATTACTATAACCGCCGCAATCACAGACCTAGCTATATATTATCCTTAGGATCGTCAAAGAGTTATGTATGACTAAATGTCATAACTCTTGACGATTACGCCATGACACATAAAGTTACAGTCACACAGATCAAAAGTCAACTAGCCATGTCAAAGTCTGGGAAAATGTTTCGTGTAATGAAATATTCATTTCGCCCGTTTCATGGCGTCGAGAGCCCTCCGTATTTTCATAATTCGTCCTTCGGCATCCATTGAAGGGTCTTCAGAGATCAGCCAACCGTGAACTTCATCGTCCTTATGGGATGGCAGAAGTGTAACGCGGATGAATTTTAGTTTCCGCTTTAAGTATACTATTTGCGAGAGAATTTCTTTTTTTTTTTGAGATGCTAAGTACTGCTTTTTTTAGCGTTTTTTAACTTGTAGTGTAAGTCAAAGTTTTCTCAAATAATAATCATATTTTGGCACCGTGGTTAGCAGCCTTGGCCAGTGAATATTTGCAATGGTTGATCTCAGGATGGGTGACTAAAAATGTACCTAGTTATAAAGCACGTTAAGTCTGGTTGCATTTGCAGTCGTTAAGACCTACTCTATTGATCCCGCGTGGTGAATCATGACTCTTTCTCCTTACCATCTATAATAGGAAGGTTCTTACTCCAGGTAGGGAGTCACTGATAATCCTGTGTTCATCCATATACATGTAAATAATAATAAAACACTGGCGATAATTCATTTATGAGAATGACAGAATGATGATATAGAATCAGATGAACTTCTTTCATTCAAATATTATGGCTTAAGGCTTTAGAAACTTTTCTTTGGTCAAGAGCCTATTTTCAGTAATGGACACATCATGCATGACAAAGATAGTGTTTTGGTTCTTGATGGACACTTTCAAAGTCCATTTGCAATCACTCATCCGTAATACCCTCTAACAATTTAGCCACCAAATATTAGTTTTATTATTATTTTTCATTTGACACATTATTCATAGCCGATTCAGAAATTTTCACAATAGCATGTTTCGACAACCCAATGGCCCGCAAACGGGTAAGATTATCGACAAGTGCGATCGACTGTAAACTTATAGGTGTTGACTTTTTGTTTGCTGAGCTTTGAGGGGTGATCGTAAAGGTTAAGCAACCTTGGGTGTGGTTGGGCACGATGGGTGACCGACAGTTTCTTTTTAAAGTAGATATTTTTTTTGCTGAATGTGGGCTTTTAAGTTTTTACTTTTGTTTGCTGAGCTTTGATGGCAATCGGGATTGTTAAGCAATCTTGGGTGTGGCTTGGCACGGGATGGGTGACCGACAGTAGTTTTTTGGTTTCATTGTTAGATATGAGATTCTGCCAGCTAATGCATACTATTGTGGTTGTGGTTAGGTCTCCATTTAGCATTTTCCTAATAATTAAAGTACTTATCTATTGAAAAATAATAACTATGTAAGTAACACAATAAATAAATTACTGTTTCTTTTGGTATTAATAGTGAATCAATTACGAAAAGCAGAGGACTTATCAACAGCGTAAATAAAAAATAAAATACTTATTTGAAATTAAAATTAATAAATGTATTGCGATGTGAATATTAATCAAATATCGTCCGTAACATGCTTAATTAAAGCTTGTGTAATTTTTTCTCAAAGTTGCTTGGAAATATGAGTATTATTTTGAGATAAATCGATACTGCTATGCGAGCAGCGGCCGGCAAAAGTTGTAGTTGTAAAAATGCAACGCAAGCCGCAAAAAAAAATGCGATGTTTTTGTCTCGCTCTGGTCGCCATATTACGGATAAAATGAATGCCATTTTTGATAAAGTGGAGCAAGATCGGCATATCCGTAGTTACGACGTAGCTGAAGAACTGGGAATTGACCCTAAAACAGTTTTGGCGCATTTGAAAAAAACTGGGTACACAATAAGTTCGATATTTGGGTACCTCAGGAACACACTGAAAGAAACCTAATGAACCGTGTACTCATTTGTGATTCTTTATCGCGAACATAATGAAACCGAACCATTTTTTAAGAAATGATAACTGGTGATGAAAAGTGGATCACGTACGACAAGAACGTACGAAAAAGTTCGAGGTCAAAGGCCGGTCAGACTTCACAGACTGTGGCGAAACCCGGGTTAACTCGCAACAAGGTGAAGCTGTGTGTGTGGTGGAATTAGAAGGGCATTATTCATTATGAGCTGTTACCACCAGGCAGGACCATCGGTTCTGAACTCTACTGCGAAAACTGATGAGATTAAAGCAAGAAGTTGAAAGAAAATGGCCGGAATTAATCAACAGAAGGGGTGTGGTTTTTCATCATGATAACGCTAGACCTCACACATATTTAGCCACTCAGCAAAAATTAAGAGAGTTTGGCTGGGAGGTGTTAATGCATCCGCCGTATAGTCCTGACCTTGCAGATTTCTACCTGTTTCGGTCTCTTCAGAATTATTTAGCTTTTGTCAGGTTAACATCATGAGAGTACTGCCAAAACCACTTGTCGCGGTATTTTGATTAGAAGCCTCAAAATTTCTATAGCAATGGGATCATGTCCTTACCTACAAGATGGCAAAAAGTTATCGAACAAAATGGCACCTACATACTTGTTAAATGTAAATAAACTATATTAAAAAATGCTTTGAATTTTCATAAAAAATGCGAAAAAACTTTTTCCCCAACCTATTATATAGCCAAAGAGCTTTGGCTACTGGTCGCTAGCTATTGGTTTAAGAATTTAATAACTTGTAATTTATTTACAAGATTTTTGCTTATATTCTAACGTACATACCCACTTTACCAAATAAACCAAATTTTCCAGATAAACCTTACCACAAAATTATTAAATTACTTACATATAATTTTCGAAATTGATACTTTAAGTTAAGATAGCTTTTGTCTAGCTTAATTTCTATAAACTTAATCATAACATACATTTTCTTTGTTTCAGGTTAAGACCAAGACGAGCGGTTTCCTCAATACGATTTACTTCTCAATCTAGTCGAAGTAAGTACATAATAACGGTACCGCCGGAAGACCAGCGCTGGCCAAAAAGCCAAGCATTATGCTGAGTCGGTACCGTTTTGGGACAAACTGTGTTTTGTTTTTTCTGTACTACTTTGATGTGTCTTATTGTCGTGTTTGTCCCAAATAAATATAATTTTCTTTCTTTCTATAATACATATTTTATTACCGGAAACAAACACACCATCATTAGTTATTATATTAAAAGCACATCTTAAGTTTCTTTGCTTACTCATCATTGAAATAAAACAACTTTTGCGGATTTTTTAAGTGCACTATATTTATACAGGGTGTTAAAAACCCCATAACGAAAAAGAAAACCACGTATTCCCCCCATCGTTACTTTAATTTTATTGTATGGGGTCAAACCTGGGAAACTGATAATTAAGGAGTTATCGAGGATCAAAGTCAATATTTATTTTTAAAGATTATCGTTTAAAGTTACAAAACTGCAATGAATATCAAAACTAATCAAAGAAACTGGACCGGCGGCCTTCGCTTAACCTTTATACACATGCACACGTTGTAGTACGCGATTTTTTCGTGTAAAAATAATACCCATTTTTGAAAATGAATAATAAAAATCGTTTCCCAGCAATTATTTTTACATATTCCTATTTAGTTTGATATACACTACGCAAATGTTGCGGCTTCGGTATGGGTCTTTTAACACCCTGTATGTTTTGTTGTTAAGAAAATATATCTTTTTTGGGTAGATATAGTGCACTTAAAATACGCAAATGTTTTATTTCCGGTTTTATAAGTTTTAAAAGTTTTATTTTGCTCTCAATATCCCCTGATATGCCATCCCTAGGATTACCATGACGATCGAGCCGAGCTGCCCTATTATGTTTTAAACAATTTTAACCACCCCTACACTTTTTTCTAGTAGCTACACATTTTTCACGTTTCTTGTTTTGGTACAATAGGTAGATAATACAATTCCATATGCACTTTTTGCAAGAACGTTTTATTAGAAAGAAATTGTTATTTTTTAAGTAAATAATTAACTATTATTAAAATAAAACAACTTTTACGGATATCAAACGCGCTATATTTCTACGAACTAAGTTGTAATTGTCCGTAATTTTTTGGTTTTTTAGGGGTTTTTTGATTTTCCCGACGCTTTACAGCTGCCGTGGTCACGGGATGACAGTCAGTCATGATCAGTCATCCCGTGACCACGGCAGCTGTAAAGGTGCCGAAACGTCGGGAAAATCAAAAAACCCCTAAAAAACCTAAAAATTACGGACAATTACAACTTAGTTCGTGGAAATATAGCGCGTTTGATATCCGTAAAAGTTGTTTTATTTCAATGAACAGTGCGCGCCAAAACATAAGATGTACGTAACTATTATTAATTCGTTTTAAGTAAATTTGTGCTGTTGTGTTCACTTTATATACGGTAAGTGCTAGGCACGCCTATTACTGAGGTGCATATCAGAATTGTTTGTATGTAGTTATAAGTTATGTAAGTCTTAATATGTAACATGTGGCTGTGCTAAATAAATAAATAACAAAAAAATTAACAATTCCTTCTTCGATGGTATAACTCTCGTAAAAGCGGGCCACAATGTTAAACAACGAAATACTTTTCCCTGAAAAAACAACAGCGTTCCGATGCTTAGCTCACATAATTTGCTGTCATAGAAACGCGCATGAATCACCGAGAAAGGTCACACTCACACCAAACAGCGTAATCCACAGGCTCAGAACAGAGGCAGCTATAAAAGTGGGCTGGCACTCACACCGAAGCATTTTTTAGTTCTTTATTTTACCTCAATCTTCAATTTCCATTTCGGACCATATGAGACGAATTCGGTAGTCACAATGGCTAGGCTGTTAGGTACTAAGTTATGAGATATACATATGCAACACTTTCTTATTGTTCTGACAGAGTACACACACGGTTTGCACGATCAGAGCAAAGTGTACGCTGTATTTTATGTGTGCCAATATGACAAGTCAGAGGGACTAACAAATGCAGAAAAAACGCACAACACAAGCGCTATTATTCAAGACGGGACAACTTGACCTGTAAGATAGATTATATTGTACTTACGCTATGCGCTTCTTGCGCATGTAAGCAAGGACAGTAAGTCCGGTACAAACTTTGTATTATGGAAACGAAAATTACTACTGACTGGAGAAGTAAAAATCAAAAGAATGTGTTAATTGTGCTGTGATGTTTAGGATTTATATGATTGTATTTTTTCTTTTTTTTATGAATCGAAAATTTTAAGTTGAGAACGTCTCAAATTTTGTTTTGAGATGAGTTTACGACTTTCTCGACTTGAAATTTCTAGTTTAAAAACTGGGCATAGCCCAAGTCAAATAAATTATTTACTAACTGGGAACGAACATTTCATCGTCAATTCAACAAGCCGCTTTCAAATTGCGCTCCCGAAACGCGTAGTTAACATGAAATATTTATCGCACGTAACGTAGTGTCCGTTAGAAGTCACGGTTACGGCTGTACATTTGCAAAATGTCCTAAGTAACAAGCCGAATATTCCGTTCTAGAATGCAGAATATAGCGAAGCTGCTAACCGCAATGCAACCAAGATAGTAGGTGCCTGATTTGTGACTATTGAGGTTTGCTTTTGCACTAACGACCTTATGTTTAGGTATAGACAGATGTTGAATGTTACATGCTAACAAGGTTTGACATAATTTAGTTCGATTGGAGGTGCTTTGTACAATTAACTCTTCGAAACGCCCTTCGTATTTTGCATACTTTCTTAGCATAAATAAATTCGACTCTAAGCAATAACAATAAGAGTCTAAAATCGCGTAGCGCGTAATGCGAGCGCGGTCCCCGGGGACCGCTTAGTGCTCAAAGGGCAAAATTGAGTAATAGGAGTAGTAACATATAATAATACAAAGATAGTTTTCTTTTTGAACGCAACTAACGCGTTTGGAAGTACCTGTCAGATATTTTTTGTCAAAGGCTTTAGGAATATAAGCCTATATTATATTGTTGTTATTGTATCGCTTGGCGATTGATGCTACGGCCTACGATACGCCGCGGGCGACCTCTAAGGAAAATAATTTCAAACAAAAAAGTCTTAAATTTAATTCAGCAGCCCATCTTTTACGTGTTAGCCTGTACATAATTTAAATTAAAACACAAGCTTTTGTATTATGTATGAAATAGCTTCACTCCACTCCAAAATAAAGGACCTAAATTAGGTATAAATTTAAGTTGGTATTGGTAATATATTTGGAAATAAATGCGTGTAAATTTTAATTTTTAATATTAATTCACAGGATATAAAGATATGGAAAGTGGTAAATATGACTTTGTTATAAGTTGCGATTACGCGTCGATGTGACAGACAGCCCCAAGTGCAAACTAAAGGCCACTCCACACGACCGGTGTCAGACGCAGATTATTTATCGCCATTATTTATCTGTGGAATCGAGTAGGTCTCGCGAAATACACGAAATTTATTTATGAACTCTAATAGATGATATGATCTTCAGTTTTCATGAATTTTCTTATGCACTACTATGATCTCCTTGGGGTTTAGTGCGTTATGGTTTCGGCTTACGATTGTAATACGGGTATTTTTTTTTAGTTTTGTTGTATAGCTTACACACCTATTTCTACTGTATCTCCTTATCTATGGTCCCAGGTTTAATTCTCAGTCAAGGAACCTACTAAGTATTTGTGTTACAAAACAATTTTCAACATTACCTTGAAAATATGATCACATTCCATTTTTATAAATGGAAATTGTGTATTCAGATCTTTTAAAATATTGTTACTTAAAATTAACCAAAGTGACAGCACATCTCTTGCGGTTTTATCGCTCAATTATTACTATTATTATTAATGCTTTACTTATAGGTTATTTATATATTTCTTTACGAATAAGAAGACAAAACACTATATAACGAAAATAGATGGCAAGATTTTAAGGTATCTAAAATTGGTGTCACAACATACACCAAACTAATATAATCTCGGTATCCATCAATTTCGTCATGGTATGACCCTCTTGAGTCTCAATTATGCCAAGTAATTGGCACTTTGATAACTGTTACGCTAGCCATGCATGTGTGTGATGGAGTAATTTGTTCGCTAATTACCTTTATGTGAAAATACATAATGTAGTTATTAACACGTTATTTATTCAGTACTGACAGTTTGACTACGTCGTCTCACTGCCTATCACCATCATCGGTGATTACATACTCTTTGACCATCATCACTATCAACATGGGCCATGTAGATGTTTCTGCTGTGTCTTATTCTTATAGATCAATATATTGAGACACCTTGTTTTTAAAATTGAAGGCTCGCTTCGCTTCATGATCGTCTTTTAGGAGGTAGTTTTATCCAGGTTACAGAAGTGTTATTTTTTTTTAATAATCTCTTTTTTTAAATATTGCCGGCTGTAGCAAAAAAACCTGTGAAATAAACATTTACAACTGTTACGTACGATGTGGACTGTATGTTAATGGGATGGGTGAATGGAAAGCAGATGTAGGTATTATCTAAGTTTTAATTGAATATTAAAGTAGAAAAACAGGACAACAACCGAATGGAAACAAAACTTCACAACTTTTCCTCTTAAAGTCTTAATGACAAATTCATCAATCAAAACATTAAAAAGACTATAAAAAAACATAAAAGTGCAAGGAGTCTGCAACATCCCAGGCCCTTGTGCAGAAAAGCACAAAATTGACAAGGCTACCCAGGGTAAGAAGGCCCCTTGATGTCAAGCTTTACGAGCTTTCTAGAGGGACGTCGTAGCAAGCCCCCTGCAGTGGCTACATCCACCACTCTCACTACACCGTCTTTGCCAGGGTATAAAGTAGCAACGCGACCACGCGGCCATGTTCCTCGAGGTAAATTCTCGTCGACGATGATGACCACATCCCCAGTTTCCAGATTGCGCTCTCTATTGCTATTTTGGCGTGGCTGCATAGTAGGCAAAATTTCTCGGATCCACCGCTTCCAGAAATGGTCACTTAATCTGAGCGCCTTTTTCCAGCTAGCTCTGCGGACTAGATCTCCATCATCCAGGGGCGTCGATGGAAGCTGTTGATTCGACGAGCTTCCGAGTAAAAAATGGAACGGAGTCAACGTTTCATCGTCATCTGCCTCTATAGAAACGTGGCTGAGAGGCCGTGAGTTTACAATAGCCTCTGCTTCCAGTAACAGGGTTAACAAAACTTCCTCTTTAGGAGCTCTTTCATGGAGGGTGGAGCTCAGAGCAACTTTGATGCTTCTAATGAGTCGCTCCCAACAACCTCCAAAAAACGGTGCAGCAGCTGGGATGAAGCTCCACTTTATGCCTTTGTTAGCGGCAAAATCTTGGACTTCAGGTTTATAAAACTCCTTAAGTAACCGATTGGCACCGACAAAACACGTGCCATTATCGGAATATATCGTGTCGGGGGTACCCCTTCTGGCCATAAAACGGCGTAGGCTCATTATGGCCGAATCTGCCGAGAGCGTGTGTACGACTTCTAGGTGGACTGCCCTTGAAGTCATACAGGTGTAAAGGGCCACCCACCTCTTTTCCTGTCTTCGTCCAATCATGGTTTTTTGTGGCCCAAAATAGTCCAAACCGGTAAAGGTGAATGGGCGTTTATGGTGGGCAAGTCGCTGAGGTGGTAGATCACCGGTCATAGGGTTCAGTGGTTTGGTTTTGCGTATGCGACAAATCAAGCAATCTTTGGCGACACTACGAACTGTGTTTCTTAATCGTAAAATCCAGTATTTTTGTCTGATCTCATTGATGACCATTTCATGGTTTGCGTGGCCTGCCTTTCGATGGAAAAATTGCACCAACATACGGACTATTGGGTAGCGACCATCTAAGAGAATCGGGAACTTGACATCTATGCCCACATCTTGGACAACTCTTATCCTGCCAGCCAAGCGCAACAAACCGTCTTTCCCCATCGTTGGTGATAATTTTAAGAGGCGGCTTGACCTTGGGATGGGCTTCGAATTCTTGACACAATCGATCTCTTCTTGAAAGCATTGTTCCTGGACGCGCTGCAGTACATGCCTTTCAGCGGCGTTAATCAGTTCCGCTGACAAGGGAGGGAGCGTGGTGGATGTAGAAGAGGTCGCAACTCGGCGGTCTTGAAAGGTAGTGTTAGAGTTAATGCTAACGACTCAAAACCGAACAAAATTTATTAGCAAATTGCAAAACGCGGGCGGTTGCTCTAAGTAAACGCAACCAATCACTAAACCGATTGAAATCTGGGGTAACAACCAGATGGACAGGCACAGGTCGGGAAGACTGTTTGAGCTCTTCTGAAACCACAGCCGGACCAGCTGGTTCAACGGGCCAGTGCTCTACGTACGATGTGGACTGTAGGTTAATGGGATGGGTGAATGGAAAGCAGATGTAGGAATTATCTAAGTTTTAATTGAATATTATAGTAGAAAAACAGGACAACAACCGAATGGAAACAAAACTTCACAACTTTTCGTCTTAAAGTCTTAATGACAAATTCATCAATCAAAACATTAAAAAGACTATAAAAAAACATAAAAGTGCAAGGAGTCTGCAACAACAACATTTACTTTCAGCCAGCTCTTGGCTACACCTCACACCACATTTGGTGGGTCTTAGATTTTGTTCCCAGACCAGTCTTGGAGACAACCGAAAATCAATAAATTTAGTACTGACAGGCATTTAGAAATTATTTGCCACCCCATCTCATGATTGCGGCTAACCCAATATGGCTGAATATACATAGATGTCTACTCTAGACTAGGTCTCTGCAAATTGCAATCCAGTCAATTATACGCCGATTGCTCGCTCTGCTGATGACTTCATAACAGTGATTACAGATTGGAATTCAATCTTTATAAATTTATTTATCATGGAGTTTCTCTTAAATGGTTATTGTAAACTCGCCATCAAAGTCAAATCGTCATCAGAAAAACGGCAAAAAATAATGTGTAAACACGTCACCAATAGCATTTTAAAAATTAATTTCCTTTGTGACATGTAACGAATTTACACATAAATTCCCTAGTAGTGGCGAATTTACTTTCAATCTATGGAACTTTTCAAAACGTGACGAGTTTACATAGGTGGCGAGTCTATAATAAGCACTGCCAAAGCTGATAGGTTTGTTGTGCCTGTTCTTTTTGTTCTAAAAGTTGTCCTGTGACCTTATTATGGACGTCTTACTTCCAAGCCGTTTTCCGAATTCGGGCACTTGCGTGGAAAAAGTATTGGACTAGCAAAATTAATTATGAAAAAATTATTTGTAGGTACTAAGCTACAATAAAGTATTGAGATACGACGATAGGATCTTTTGCAATTAAGTGTGGTACCAAAACACACATAGGTATAATATCATGTATATAATGTGTGGTCCTCAATTATACAGGGTAATTTTTTAAACACTAACAAAAAAATTCAGTTCGACTCAGAACCGGTTAGTGAACAACTTGCTCCTAGAAACATGGGTCGAACAACGACAATTTTTAAGTAATATTTGGTGTTGTTTCTAGGAGAAAGTTCATTGTGTGGTACTAAGGAACAGTTAGTGTAATTGCCTATTTATTTATTCTTATTCACGACGGGGAGACTAGCCTTCAACATACCTGATGTTAAGTATTGATAAGGCTGAAGATGGAAGCGAGCCTCTCCCGGAATATTCAACCACTCAGAAACTGGCTATCTTATCTCTAACTGCCGGAACACAACAATGCTGAAAACATTGTTATTATGCCGTCAGACTTAGATAAGATGGTGGTAGTTAGCCAGGCGGACTCACAACAAGTCCTACCACCAACCAAACCGAATACAATATCTACCCTCCGCTGGGAATCGAACCCGGTACCCCTGGGTGGTTGTTACCACTAGAGGCGTCTATCTAGTACTGTCAACCGCACAAAAATAATAACAACTCCTGTACATTATTACAGGTCTTGATAGAAGAAGATATGGGAGGAGCTTAGAAAATCGTGTGGTCATCACCCAACACTTCACTGAGAGGACCGTCACACCGGGTGGTGATGTAAGTAATAATAATAATAATAATAATAATAACATTTATTTCAGAAAACTGGTTCCATTTTTGTTAGTAGGTACATATGAAACTTATACGCTAATGTTAGTATCCTATATCTAAAAACAAAAGACATTAATATTAGGGCCTGGCCCTCCCGTCGTTAGCGAGAGAGTGATAGCCCACCCAGGTTCGCAGCATGGGTGAATCCCACCTTTCAGACAGCGTCGCCAGGAGGATATTGGAGCTGCAACGCACGCGTCTTAATAACGAAGCGCTGCGTAAGCGCATCACTGCATAAAAATCTGGTACCCCCGCCTCCACGAACATTGCGGACGCACTGCACCAGCGCGGCAACCCCATCATCGCCCTAAACGCGTTGTTGTATTGCACGCGAAGGGCGCTGTATGCCCGCCGCGAATATCCCACCCATAGACTGCAAGTGTACATCGATTGACAGTATGACTTGAATAATGTCACTTTCACATCTACTGCACAACGTGCGAATCTACGAGCAAGCATGTTACACCGCACAGACAGCGCCCTCCGCTCTCTCTCTATATCCATATCATCGCGTAAGTCCTCAGTGACCCAGTGGCCCAGATATTTAAAATGTTTCACCTGTTTTATCAGGGCACCGCCAAGAGTGATTGCAGGAGCTGAATATTGTTTTTTGCCAGCCTTGAAAACGATAAGTTCACTTTTTTTGGCATTATATATGAGCCCATGTGTCACTGCATATTCCTCACATATCTGGATTAGGCGTCTCAACGCACCAATTGAAGGGCTCAGCAGCACCATATCATCGGCGTAACTTATATTGTTCATACATATGCCGTCAATGGAACAACCGATGCCGGCACTACTCAACCCCTCAATCAAGCCGTTAATGTATAGGTTGAAGAGACGCGGCGAGGTCAACCCCCCTTGCCTCACCCCGCACTGCAACCCATACACCTGCGACTGAGTGCCAGCCCATCTAACGCTGTTCAGCTGATTACTGTAGCAATACTTCAGCAGCCCAATCACCTCAGAGGGGAACCCCGAAATGGACCCAAGTTTTCTCCACAGAACATCGTAATTGACCAGATCGAATGCCCTGGAGAGATCCAAGAAGCATGCGTAAACTGGCGTATTTCTGGCCGTATAGTAGTGGACAGTCTGCTTGAGACAGAGGATAGCACTCTCCGTAGATAAATCCGACCTAAAGCCGAACTGAGCGTCGTGTAGTTGTAAATGTTTCTCCAGCTGTTTATCAAGCAGGCTATCCAGTACCTTTGCGATAATCGTTGCCAAAGAAATAGGTCTGTAATTTGACAGGTCAGAAACGTCACCTGTTTTATTTTTTATAATAGGAACGACCAATGTACGCATTAGATCTCTAGGTAAGTGGCCGTGTGACAGTGACAGATTAAACAGCAAAGCAAGAACCCTGGGTAGGTGGACTCCAGCGTACCTCAGGTGCTCGACACTGAGACTATCGTGACCAGGTGACTTACCTCTAGACATTTTCTGTAACACCTTAGCTACGTCCCTTGCCGAAAAGTACAGTTTTCCGTCATCGTCACTCGTCTCACTGTCGGGCACCCGCGATACTGTTGCAGGTATAGACGGTGGTTCGACCCTGAAGTGACTCTGAAAAGCATTGGCTATATCACGGTGGTTGTGTAAGCCGTTCACGCTTGCAGGTAACCCCGACCCTGGATTCAGCTGTTTAGTAGCTTTCCAGAATTTGCCAAATTGTTTATTATTGTGATGTTCCGCAATAATGTTCATCTTTATTTGTTGCTCTTTATTTTGACAAAAATTTAATCTAGATTTGAATATTTTCCGCGATTCACACATGTCATTATAAATCTGACCTGCGTTCGGTTTACCATACAGCAACCACAACTGAAAACAACGTCGGGCCTCACTGTGCGCTTCCCTTACAAATCGGTTCCACCCCGGTACTATCCTATACTTACATTGCTTATTTACAAAACAACTTACAGCTGCATTTGTTAAAATACTAACAACATTGGAATACATTTTATCTATCTCCAACTTATGATCATTATTACTACACTGTTTGTTGGCACACATACTAAAATTTTGAGGAAAATCAATTTCTCTTAACATGGAATTACAAATATCTGTGTATAACTCTATTTGATTGGCATTACGCTCTCCCCATATTACACGATTACAAAAATTATTTTCCAAACTAACATTTTTCTTACTTATCTTACCTAAATCACATTCAATCATTAAAGGATAGTGATCCGACATATAAATATCATACAAGATAGAGGCAGATACCACAGATAGCCGCGCGGCGCTAGTCACGACACAGTGATCCAGCCACCGCCGGCACCCGTGCGCTTCGCTAACAAACGTAAATGTATCACTAGGTAATAGTTCCAAGTCGACGCATGCCCATGATTGATCGTTACAAAAATCTAACAAGTCATTAGCAAACAACTCACCTGGGTGCGCGTTAAAGTCCCCAAGTATATATACTGATTCCACATTGTTACTTTCAATAATAGAACACATTTCACCTAAACAGTTCGTAAATTCGGGTAAATTAACTACCGAGTCAGTCGGCATGTACACTGAGAACACCAGCACAGAACGTTCCTCGAGCATTATTTTAATCGCACATATACGTACACTGTTACACTGTATAACCGATACCGCTGGAAAAGCATCTTTTCTCCAGAGTAAGGCAACCCCACCGTAGGGCCTTCCTCTCAGCACACCCGCAGACGTATCCACTGCCGACGACCCCGTATAGGAAAATGAGTCATCTATGGTGCCTAGGAGGGGAATGTCGTGTGGTAGTAACCACGTTTCTTGAAGCGCGATGATGTCCGCAGTTCCACACAGTCGTCGTAAACATTCAATAGATCGTCTGACACACTTACAGTTAAAACTAACTAACTTGGTTTTCTCCATTATTCATTAATTTTTGATCCCGTCTCACACTACTCGGTCTAAAACGGATGAACTGCCTGTACGCAATCCCTTTTGGCCAAAAATCGTCTTTCATTATTCTATCTAGATGACATTTAGGTACATGAATTTTATACGATTGATAGTCTTTTACAACTTTCATAGCCACTTTTTCAACTGAAACGCTTATATTGGCTCGCTTTTTTATATAATCCATGACGTCCCTATCGGTCACTTCTTTTCCCACATTATATATATAAATAGGTGTCATGATATCCGCCGCCTTTAACTTCTCATCTGGTTCTAGAGCAGCTTTTCCTATTTTGCCTTCAAATTTATTCTTTAGTCTTTTTCTTTGCACTTGTTTCCACTCCTCGTTAGTAGGCAAATTCCATTGTCCCTCTTTTAATACCTCAGCCATAGTTTTAACAGGCGGGAGGTCCGTGTGTCGCGTACTAGGGACAGATGCGCCCGCGTAAGCGGCCGTTCGCAGCTGGGCATGACTCATAGCGACCGCTTCGGCTTCCTCGCTTTCTATTCTCTGACTACCCGGCTCACGCTGATATTGGGGCAACTGAGTTTGCGTACCATGATAATCGTCGTGAAGAGACAATGGTGATGATGAATGTTTAGTATCTTCAACCAGAGGATGTAATCCCATGGGCCCACTGTTGCAGGAAAAACTATCCATCATACCGGCGCCGCGACGATTGTTCACATTGCAGTCGACTTTACTCATTGGAATTTGTTTTGATTGTTCAATATCATATTTTATAGTTTCCAGCTGCTCATTAGTCACGTAATTATCTTTAATTCTGCTCACCTCCTGTTGTAACACAAGTAAATCTTTAAGAATCCTCGTAACATCGACGTGATCAAACAGTACAGGGGGTAGTTTTTGGAGATCACGAGCAACAAAAACTGGGATTTCTTCTGGATCCTTTTCCTTCAGTAAGCATATTATATCGTCAATATTACGTGACGTCTTCCCGTCCCGTTTACGTAGTTTTTTCTTCTTAATGGGAAACGATTCAAATAACAGATTTTTCGCATTTAAAATATCACTCTCCGAGAAAGCACTCAAACAGATCCGTGCGATACTATCTTCATCCATAACATCAATCTTGTTATTCACGAAAGCTAACACTTCATTTATTACAATATTACATGACGAACACTTTACTAGTTTGGTAGCCATCTCGACACAGTACGAAAGATGTGCTAGCGCGACACATCCACACGATTTGATGAATGTAATGAAAATTATAATTTTAAAACGCATTTGTAATCATCCAGGTGCTCAATAGACTTGTTGGATATACCTAATAATGACAACAGCACTCTGCTTTTAAAATAACCTTATTGTATTGAATTAAAACAACTAAATTGCTTTTTTCAATTAGCACGCGTGAAAGTGATAGAGGTGATTTGTCTTTGGCTAGCGCATATATAGGTATATAATATGTCGCAGGATAAGTAGATAAATCGTTTTTTTTTTGGAAATTCTAGAAATATTGCGAAAACACGGATAATTAGACAATGGTGTTGTAATTTCTCAATCCTACTGAAAAAGATAGAGTATTTGCGAAAAAACGGGTTGCATTAGTAAGGTTTCAAAAATAAGTACTGGCTATTATAAAATAAGAACACTGATTGGCTGGTCGGGCCGTCCAAAACAACATCTTCTCTGATTGGTTGGCGACTTGACGTTTCAAATGTCAATCCATTCTCTCACGTCAGTCAGACCAATCAGAATAAGAGTTAGCAAGCAAGCAAAAAATAAGCCAATCAGAGATAAGTCTCGGTTGCTCAGTGGTTAGGGCATTAGGCCGGATTGCCAAAGGTCGTGGGTTCGAGTACCATTTGAGAATTCACTTGTGGCCGAGTTATTTTTTTCCAATATTTTTCTATTTAAAATTTATCATCAGCCAATCAGAGTTAAGAGTATCCAATGTTACTAAAGCAACCTCTTTTTTTGCGAAAAAATAAATACACAATAAAAATACTGAAAAAGATAGGGATCTTTTTCAGCACGATTGATAAATAACACCATTGTCTTTATCCGTGTTTTCGTAATATTACTAAGGTTTTTAAGAAAATTCTATTTGTCAAATCATCCTACGACATACCAAACTTTTCCATCGACTAAACTGTTTTGTCGAGTTGTGTACTTCTCGCGATTTTCACACAACTAAACAGCTTAGTCGATGGATTTTTTTTATATGCGCTAGTTTTGTAAAATACCATATAACACGTGGGGATTAGAAGTAGTAATCACGCATCGCCACCTTTTTGCGCGAAACATAGAAAAGGATCGTACCTACGTACATCACAGAGGTAGCTCAGTGGTTAGAGCATTGGACCGGATTTCCAAAGGTCGTGGGTTCGAGTCCATTGTGAGAATTCACTTGTGGCCGAGTTGTTTTATCCAATATTTTTCTATTTAAAATTTATGCTGCACATTATTTTGATATAAGAGCAGAGAGTCTAAAAAGGACGCCAATGTTTATATTTTATGGAGGTTAGAACTGTGTCAGTGCCAGCGTAGCAGAATTTTTCTTTTAATTTTTGAAGGCAAGAAAAGCTAAAATCAAAATCCATAGGAAATAAGCAAATAAATAAATTGTCAGTGAATTCACTAACAATATTGCTTTTGCGGCTTTTTAACCCCCCTGTATTTACCATGCTGCAAGGTGATTTATGATATAAACTATTTATAAGTAATGTTTTGTTATAGATCAGCATGCAATGCGCAGCGACTGGCGATCGTCCGCCACAGTTTGTTTGGGAAAGAGATGGCATAGTCATCTCCAGTAATACTGAACATAGGTATGTTATGTTGTAATGTAAATAATCAAACTGTGTGAGACAATCGTTAACTGAGCCGATCGAGATGCTGCCTGGGCACATCACGGTGTGCCGTCATTTCGTGATTAGGCCGATTATTTAATGAAGTGCTCATTATAAAGTTGGCCAGATAGATGATAGCAACCTATTGTTTGTCGATTTGCACTACTTATCTCTTGGCCACATCGTGATATGGTTAGTTGCATCGTAATAATCGTAAATCATAATCTAGTTCCGTTCCGCGACACTTATGACGCAGTTTCCACTAAAAGTCTGTGTGTTTACGTGCGGGAAAGATCCCCAGGGTTTTTTTTAAGTGAATGTGCATCGTAGGAAGCAGTCTCCCAAATATGTCAATATCTTTTTTACAATTACGTAACGTTTCAGATACGCCCTAGGCCAAGTAATGACGTCGGACAACTCAGTTGTGTCCCAACTCAACATCACCAGGGTTAGAGTGGAAGATGGAGGCTTATACTCTTGCATAGCAAGGGAGGGTGACCACATTGCCACTCATGAGAACAGACTTGATGTTTATGGTAAGAATTTAACACGGTTTTTTTTAATGCAAGTTAGGTATAACAGACGATCGAAACTGACAATCCGTTAACCAACATCCCCATTCTTTCATCGGACATCTAGATCACAGATCTATATCGAGAAAGACGAAAAGAGCGCTTCAAACTGTATGAGAACCTAGCGTGTCGAATTTTTCGTACCTACGATGACGTCACGAACGAGATCTAAGCGATGGGAAATGTTATTGACGAGCTCTTGCAAGAAAACACTGCACAATTAACCATTTTCGTTTCTGAGTGACGCGTGTTTTCATGGCAATGGTCTCAAGCGGACTTAGGAAGAAAAACTTTGACTTGGATCAAATTTAGCAAGGTAGGTTTTTATTTTTTTTATAGGTTTTATCGTCTATCTCGATATAGGTCTGTGATATAGATACACTGAGGGCCTCCTCCCTCCCAACCCTCTCTTGGTTGCTGTTCATAACTGTCGAACAAAAGGCTTCTCAAAATCCTTTACTCGTATATTGTTTAGTGAGTGGGTATGTGCTGCTGCTTGTCTTTCGAGTAGACCAAGATGTCGTCGAGGTAACAGTATACGAAATCAAGGCCTCTGGTGACTTCGTCCATAAACCTTTGAAAGGTTTGGCCTGCATTTCGAAGTCCGAAGGTCATAAATGGGAACTCATAGAGACCAAACGGTGTTGCGATTGCGGTCTTCGGGATGTCTGCAGGGCTGACAGGTATCTGATTATAGGCTTTCAATAAATCTAATGTGCTGAAGACTTTGCAGCCAACGAGATTATGCGCGAAGTCATGGATATGCTTAATCGGATACCTGTCAGGTACAGTACGGGCGTTGAGCATGCGGTAGTCACCGCAGGGACGCCAGCCATTGTCCTTCTTTGGAGCTAAATGAAGAGGAGATGCCCAAGGACTCTGCGAAGGTCTGGCTGTGCCATTGGCGAGCATGGACTGGAACTCCTGTTGCGCAATTTTTAATTTATCCGGAGCTAACCGACGTGGGGTGCAGGAAACTGGAGGGCCTGGAGTCGTGCGTATGTGATGGACAGTGTTGTGAGTGATGTTGCGATATGTACCAGTTGGTCGGGTAATCTCGGGAAATTCGTCAAGAATTTTATGATACCGAGTCTCACCAGTCAAGACTTTTACAGAGGCTATACTACTACAACTAGCTACTTCGGCTACAGATGATAATGAGGTTGTACTATCTACGAGGCGTTTATTGCGGCAATCAACAATTAAACAATAATAATTTAAAAAGTCTACGCCGATAATCGGCTTAGTTACGTCTGCTACTACGAAACGCCAACTATATACTCTACGTAAGCCGAAATCTAAATTAAAATGTACATAACCGTATGTTGAAATATTGGTTCCGTTCGCTGCACACAAGCTGTAGTCCGTCCTGGCACGACGATCGCGAAGAAGGGATCGAGGGTAGACGCAGAGGTCGCTTCCGGTATCGACCAGGAACTGCACCTTCGAAGCTCGATCCATCACAAACAGGCGACCAGTAGAAGAGGTGGGGCAGTCAGCAGTCGCCATTATCGACCGCCCCTGAAGTTTCCCGCCTTGTAGTCGCAGGGGGTCACGCATTTGCTGGCTTTCTCACCGAACTTGCTGTGATACCAGCAGCATGGGAACTTCCTATAATTCGAATGGGAGCGTTGCGACCTGGATGCCGATCTTCGGTGGGGAGAATGAGGACTCCGGGAGTGTGGTCGACTACTCCTCTCAGACGCAAGCTTTTCAAACTGCTTCCTGAGTTCAGTGACCTCTCTAGTTAGCGCTTCTATATCTGAACCAGGACTGGCTTGAGGCTGGCTGGTGGATGCTACAGACGGTGAAGGAGTGGCCAGCTCGTGAATACGGTCGGCCAAGTCCGCCAGATCGTCGATGGAGGATGATTGACCAGCGAGCACGGTTTGAATCCCGTGTGAGAGGCGGCTAACCCAGATAGTCTTCAAGAAGTCGTCAGGAACGTTGGCACCAGCAAGGCTCTTGAGGTGACGTAAAAATTGAGAGGGCTTTCGGTCTCCAAGCTCCTCGTGCATTAATAGTTGCTTGATCTTCTTCTCTCTCGATGCCGAAAGACGTTTGATCAGCTCGGTTTTCAGCTTAGAATACTTGTCAGTAGCTGACAATAAGGTCCTTAACTTCTCGAGAGAACTGGTTGTCTAACTGGCTAATGACATGGTTGAACTTAGTGGATTCACTGGTGATTCCAGCTATGGCGAACTGCCCCTCCACTTGTGCGAACCAGATTTCGGGCTCTTCAGGCCAGAACGGTGGTAGTCGTGGACCGACTTTAAAAACATCGACATTGGGTATCGACTCTTTCCCATCACTATTTTCCGACGGCATGGTTGGCATGGCGGTTCCACGTGCATCTCTAAATTCCTGTTCCATGTTTTAACTCGGGGTCACCACTTTAGTGAGTGGGTATGAGAGCAAGTAGAATTAAAAGTCAGACTCACTGTTAAAGATGTTGTTTAATCCTTTGATCACACCAGTCTCACATATAATAGACAGAAGGCACAGAAGGAATACAAAGCACAGGAACACAGATATACGCAACACTAAATACAGTATGGTAAGCGTGAAGGATGAAAGATGATAGAAAACAGTTTAGGAAACAAGCAGTGCGTAATATAAAGCGTTTGCTATGTACATAAGCGAGCATCAAGCGGCGTGCGCTCCGCGTCGTAGTTGTATCTCGACTGGCTCGATAGCCGCGGCGCAAGCGCAGCACAGGCCGGCGTACATAAGCACGAACAATGCCGTTATGTACGACGGCGCGGACTAGTGCGAGGGCTTGTCGATATAACGTTATCGATAGTGAATCGATATCGACAAACTGATACACATTTCATATTTATGTTAATAGGTAAATTTAAATACTGTTATAAATAGATATAAGTGTAAATATTATTTAATTAGATTTAAGTATATTTAAGTTAGAATTAAGTTTTATAAATACTATGAATATATTTTTATAAACTGTGTGTGTTAAATAAATGTGAATGTTATATTTGTGTGTATCTCCGTGTGTGAGTACGTGTGTGTTTACGGAGTAGCCTACAATTGCGCACAGCAGAGTCCCTTCCTGCGTCAGTATTTCTGAGTACTTATAACTTCAAGGCTAGGGTGAATATGCACCTTCTGGGTTAACTCGCTCCATAGAGGGCGAATCTATTAGTAATAAATAGAAATTATTGCCAACTTAAGGAACCCGTAGCGCAGTGCGCTCGGACTGCGTGTGATTGTTGAGGTTAAGCAACTTTCGCCATGGTCGGTCACGGGATGGGTGACCAAAAATTTACTGTATCGAGCTCTTCCGTGCTTCGGAAGGCACGTTAAGCCGTTGGTCCCAGGTGATATTTGCAGTCGTTAAAACCCACCAACCCGCATTGGGCTCGCGTGGTGGGTAATGGCTCATTCTCCTCAATCCATGAGGAAGGCCAATGCCCCAGCAGTGGGTACAATAAAAGTGGCTGATGACGAAATTGCCAACTTAAAACCATTTACTAAAACTGTTGACAGATGGTTTATTACCATTTTCTTACTAAGTTTTGCATTTAGAATCACCCGCTTAATATTAAGCATCTCTTACACGTCTCAGGTTGGCTGAAAGAGATCTCTATTAGAGATAAGTCCACCTTTGTACATATGTCACAAATTAATTTTGTAAATGTATTTTCTAGTACAATAAAGAGTATAATTTATATATTCCTCTAGAGCCCTTGCTACAATCAATCACTTTTATATTTTTTTTTTATTAAGCTTACTTTTTCCTTTTCCCAGGACCTCCATACATAAGAGCACTGCCTCCCATCAAAGTACAAAGCGGAGAGTCGGTCAATTTAAGATGCCCTTTCTACGGATATCCTATAAGGTATTGTTATGAACTTTTTTATATACAATTACAGTAATTATCTAGCCCACGTTAAGGTAGAACGGTAGAAATTCTACTTACTACGCCAGGGATCGTGTCTTCCATCTCCACCCAGGGCAAATATATTTTTCACCTCACATGCTCTGAAAAGGAGGTTTTCTCAATCAGCTTTTGCGTAGAAAATCGTTTTTGCGGTCTAGCGCGGGAAAGTACTTTTTTTTATTTAATACCTAAAAATATGTCTTAATGCGTGTATTTATATCCGTTACCCTAGTATCCCATAATACAAGCCTTACAGTACTTACTCTGAGGCTAAATTAATTGGTGTGAGTGTAAGAAATATTTATTTATTTATGTGATGAGCATTCATGTTTATCCTAGGTCTGCTTGTTATTAAATAACTTTCTAAGTATACAACTAATACCTCCGTTGGTTTTGATATTCGTTACACAAGTCGGAACCACATCAATGTAAGGTATCTATAAAAATATTATAAAGAGGAAATGTTTGTTTGCATTGAAAATACTCTGAAACTACTGAACGGATTTGGGTGAAATTTGGTACAAACATAGTACATACAGTGGTTTTAAACATAGGATACTTTTTATCCCGATATTCCCACGGGAACGGGAACCACGCGGGTGAAACCGCGAGCGGCCGCTAGTTATTTATTGAGAACTGTAACTGTTTGAACTGTATTTAGACTAAGCTTCTATTGTAATCTACTGCTGCATATTGTTAGTACATGTTTTTGTTGGCTTCCCAATAAATCAACGACAAAACAAAAGTGAAAATAATAATATCTGGCGATAAAATAAGCGTAAGAGGGAAAAGTTCTCAAAGGTTTTACAACTATCTAGCAAGAAAAAAGTTGGCTTCATTTCCTAAAGCAGACTGAATCAGATTTTGTCATTTAATCTTAAACTGTTGTTAGGTGCACTTTGTATAGATTTCTTTGAAACAATAACTTCATGTTTTTATTTAATGTTTTATTTTTCTTTTTTCGTCTCTTTTCTCGTAAATGTCAATAGTTTTAAAACAAAGCATAGAAAACAGTTTGTTTGTTTAGCGTGGGTGCACTAGAGATTATAATCACTAGACTGGTTTATGTTAAACAAATGTTTTGAGATTAATAAATGTGTGTACTTAATACTGTCTTTATTTTTTGAAATTGGAATTGGTTTTGAACGCGTAGAACATGATAGGTATTTCACCTACCCAATTTTCCCGACGTTTCGGCCAAGTTTCATCGGCCGTGGTCACGCGCTGACTTTATTTGTCAATAAGTCACTTCAACGCGCTTTCAATTTCAACTCACTTTCACGATACTTCTGTTGAATCGGGTAGCAGAAAAGTACACAATTGACAACTGCGTGCCTAATGCGTATTTTCTACTCACGTCACGGCAGATAGAGAGCGCGCACAGACCTTTATCGAGATAGACGAAAAAGGCGTTTCAAACTGTATGCGAACCTAGCGTGTCGTATTTTTCGTACCTACGATGCCGTCACGAGGGAGATTTAGTGATGTGTAAATAATATTGACGAGCTGCAAGAAAGCACTGCACAATTAACCATCTTCGATTCTGAGTGCCGCGTGTTTTCATGGCAATGGTCTCGAGCGGACTGAATTAGGTCGTAAAACTTTGACTGAGGCTCAAACTCTTGGCACGCAAGGTAGGTTACTTTTACTGTCTATCTCGATATAGGTCTGTGTGAGCGCGTTAGGTTTTAATATGGCGTTAGTGATAAGTGTGATAGTGTTCCATACGAAAATGGACGTGGGTAAAAAAAACTCGCACTAACCACTCTGAACGTTTCGTTTACCATAAATAAAAATAGTAACTGATGATTTCATGAGAACGAATGTAAGCTGGCTGGAGTTTAACTGTTCCCGTACGTAGTCCAATCTATCTCATTCCATTATCAGCCTGTGGACGCCCACTGCTGGACAAAGGCCTCTCCTAGCTCACGCCTATTGTGGCGTTCATAGGAGGCTATTAGCCTACTGCTACCACGCTGGCCAGACGGGTTGGTAGAGGGTTTATTTCAAGTTTTCCTTCTCTCGCACAGGTGTTCAATGCGTCGAGCCTCTTAGTCGACTCTTACTACATCCCAGGCATGTAAGGGAGTGGTGACACTTGTATTTTTAGGCCGTCACCACACGGCAATCTATCTCTTTACTATAATTCATTAGCATTTCCTTAGCGCACCGTCATACAATTATGTCTTCGTTTAAAGTTATAAATTAGCCTTATTGACTAACTAAAATAAGGTTTTCAATTAAAAGAATCGTTTCGTGTTTGATAAGCTTCAGATTTTCCTTAAACTGGGTATTAAAAGCCCCATAACGAAGCCGTAATAAAATAATGCGAAATGTAATGCAAACTAAATGAGATTAAGTAAACGATGTGTAGAATACGTGCCTATATGGAATATGGGTCTTTTAATACCCAGTATTATACAAACTGAAATCTCAGCGTGTTGTACAACATATTTGCCAAAATGTTCCTAAAAGCCGTGACAAAGTATGATGGATGTTGGCGTCGGGATTTCTTTAATAATGATGGCGAGATTTTCCTTACTTGTGTTGACTATGACTACACTGCTAATATTGTGGGAAAATCCAGGGTAAATTTATTCTTGAGATGTTCAAGAATTTTTGAGTTTATTAGATCCCCAAAGTTATTTAATAACCACTAATCAGAAAGCACTCACAATTTCAATAGATATGTCTTAGTGAGCTAATATGACTTATTCCCCACGTTTAACTTCAGAATAACTGCATCAAATTGGATAAATCTTTCTTGATGTAATTAGTACGTATAGTAAAAGATAACTAACAAATAACTTTAACGATATCGGTAAAGCAAACGATAGAAATGTAAAACACAAGCAGAACAAGCTTGAAAAAATATTATTTTAAGAAGTCGTAGGGAAAAGTATGTAAATTTCCACGCGAACTAAGTCGCGGGCGGGAATGTAAATAAAATATTAATCTTTTTATGTCTGTCTGCTATGCGTTTCGAATCCATCAATAAAATTGTGATGAAACTCTGGTAGGGTATTCTGGGGACGCCCGCCAGCACAAAAGCTATATAACTATTTCACGTGGTATTGCAACAGCAACAGGTCAGCTAGTCTTAACTAATATTTCAAATGCGAAAGTTTCTTTGTTTGCCCTTCCTTTACGCCCTAACAAGCAATCAATCGACTTGAATCTCGGCATAGAGTTAGTTGAAGGTATGGAGAGTAACATAGGCTAGATCTTATCCTGATATTCCCGCGGGAACGGGAACCACGCGCGTGAAACAGCGGGCGGAAACTAGTAGTTTATAAAATCACTTCCTATCAACATTCCAATTTTTTCTACAGCAAAATCGACTGGGAGTTCCAAGGCAAGACTTTGAGCACGAACAGCCTCTTCCAAAGGTACCGCCGTTCCTACAGAAAAGAACGAAGTGCTCTCGTAAACCTCAACGGAGTCCTCAATATTCCCGAAGTATCCAAAGAAAACAACGGTGCAGTCTACACTTGCATCGTCACTAGTCCATCAGGAGAGATGGCTAGGAGAGCCTTTGAGATACAAGTTATAGAAGCTCCAGTTTTGGAAGATTTGTTATTGGGAAATAATCTGCAGGAAGGACAGATTGTAAATATCTATTGTAACGTGAGGAGTGGGGATTTGCCGATACACTTCGAGTGGTTGAAGGACGGGAAACGGATACCGAGCAGTTTGAAGGTGAGTTGGCAAATACTTGGGGACGAATAAGTGTTGATTTAAGCGACCACAATTCAGTTGAACCTGAGGGCCCTCTCCACTAAGCCTTCAGCGAAGTTTCGGGTTACTTTCGGATCGTTCTCAAGACTTTGTTTAAATTAATAACTAAAACTTTACTTGCGCATCAGGCACAGCGTGAGTCTTTGCATCTGTTGCGACTTAATATTGGAGCTGATGATTATTACCGAGTCTTTAGAACGATCCGAAAGTAACCTGAAACTTCGCAGACGGCTTAGAGACGTACGCTTTGATTGTGTTTGAAAATTTTAAAAATATATCTTTGCATCTTTTCAACTTTTGACTTTTACAATACTGTTTTACATGATGTTTTTTCAAGAAAATATTTTAGAAAACATTTTATTTGATTGCGTTTCCTTGTCTGTTTCCAATTCGCGACGATAATAATGTGTACTCATCAGAACTCTAAAAATTGTTACACATTCTGCGATAAAATAATCGGTTTACGGTCGGAATTTACAGTTTAGACCTTGAGGCCTCCCTTTGGTCGTAAATAGTGCAATTAAGCCTGAAATGTTGCTGACTGTACTAAACTCTCATTTATATCATAAAAACTAACACAATATCAATTTGTTCCAGGTAGTCGAAAGAAGTTCGGAATTGTTCAGCGCTCTAGTGATCAAGAAAGTATCGCTGGAACATTGCGGCACGTACACTTGCGTCGCGTCTAATCACGTAGCGAAAGTCAATAGGTCTACTGAACTCTATATTAAAGGTAATTAATGTCAAATACCAGCGACCAGACAAACTTTTCCCCATTTTAGCTGTTTGGAATGTTGTCCTAAGCATTTTCCCAACTGGGCCCGTATTCACTATAACCACTTAGCGATTCCTTGCTCAAACAACGCAAATCTGGTATTTGGGTACGTTAACATTTTCAACATTCGTTTTCTGTATGATACTCACAAATAAAATAAGTAGTTAATGTATTTGTGCAATAATTATACAATTCGTGAGTGTCATGTACTTAACTCTATAACGTGTGAGTGTCTCGAAAACGAATTTTGAAATTGTCAAAAGCGAGTACGACATTGGTGTGGTTTGAGCAAGGAATCGCTTAGTGGTCACAGTGGTCTAAGAGCTAGCTACGGAAATAACTTTGCAATTTATAGAGCAACGAAAGCCCGCTAGTTAGTGTGCCATAGTATCAATATTAATGAATCCGGGCGCCTGGCAGCTGTTCAGCTGTGGGTGTTACAGTGGTTGGGCAACGAAGGGGTTGTAAGATCAAATTGAAGGGGTGCAATTTATAGAGCACTGCGATTGTTGTAATGCTGATGATTATAGCTAATTATGTATTTAACTCGAATATTGCCAGGCGTTTTAATTGGGGGAAAAGTAGTGCCAGTTGACGTCCAAGATGCGTGAAAAGTGCCAATGTCGCCTCTTTATAGAGGCCTATAATTTTTCCATTACTTGCTGCCAGGCGCCCGGATTCATTAATAGTGATATTAAGCAGGGGCGTCATTGGTTTTCCAGCGTAGAGGGCACTGTAGATCTAACTAGTAACTTTGCAATTATCCTATCCTGCTACCGAATATTATAAGTTTGAAAGTTTGTGAGGATATTATGGAGGAATGTTTGTTACTGAAAGAGTAACAAACATTCACTCAAAAACTACTGAACTGATTAAGATGAAACTTTACAGCAATGTAGCTTGTACATCAGAAAACCACAATGTATGCAAATATTTATAATTATCCTGATATTGCCACGGTAACGGCAACCACGCGGCAACTGAAACCGAGAGCGGCCGCTAGTCATAAATGATAAGGTTCGTAATATTTAGTAGGAATATTTAAATGCTGACGAGTTAGATTGTTTGAGCACGCTCATCTCCGGAACTACTAGTTCGAATTGAAAAAATATTTTTGTGCTGGATAGTCCATTTATCTCGGAAGGTAATAAGATATTTAATATCACGCTACGATTAATAAGAGCAGAGCATTAATGTAAAAAGTTGCAAAAACGGGGAAGAAATATTACTTTTGGGAGCTTCCGTTGCGGACGGTGTGTAAACGGTTAAAGTTACGTAAAAATCAAGTATGACGAAATTTTTCCACATCAAAAGTTCTATAAAAAAGTCCGCGACAGCATATGTCTATGTTTTATGGTTAACTCACTACAACCATTTTTAGGATAATAAAATTGGTTCTAAACTAATGTATTATTTGAGAAGCTGTTTTCATAAACATGATATTAATCCTTATATAAATAAATACGTTAATCATCACAACTATTTATTTTTGAACAAAATTGTCCTTCACATCATTTAATTTTAATGAATATCTTAGGAAATATGATAGTTTTAAAATAACTCGTCAACAAAATAATTCGCGACCAAATTCATTCGTCAGGTAGGCTTGCTTACTTTATACTGATTTATTCCGGAAGTTTAAGCTAGAACGTTACACGTACAAATAGCGCCCTTCTTGCCGTGGGCGGTTTATACTTGAGCAATACTTTTTCTAAATAGGTTGTATTTTTGTATGAAATGCTGCTTGTTTCGAGTAGGTAATTTCGAGACTGCCTACCGGTAGGTATCCAGTATTTAGCGTAAGGAAAATCTTAGTGGGTGAGTGTTGAATAGAAGTTTAAACTTAAATAAAATAACTTTTACACTTATTATATATTTATTTAGGTTTTGAATGAGGTAGGCACTCCCTAATTGCCTATATGGAATGCACGACCCTGATACTATGGCACACGAACTGGAGTGCTTTCGTTGCTCTATAAATTGCAAAGGTATTTCCGTAGCTAGCTCTCCGGCTATAAAGATAAAGATAAAGATAAAGATAGATTTATTTGTTAAAACACGGGTCTACAGTACAAGTAAAGTGTGGTGACAAAAAATATAAATGTCCCTTACATGTTTTGCCGAAAAAACGGCGTACAAATTTCAAGTTATTTATTTAATACAAAAATTATATAGTGATAAGCTCTGTTTGGAAACAGATACAGAGAAACAACCAAAAAATTAAGCAATTGTTTCGGTATTTACATCCCCCAAGATGGAACAATGATTATAAAAAAATAAGGTTATCCATATTTTGTGTTTTGAATGCAATTATACTCAATTTTATGTTTATTTTTATAATAGTTAAAATATCTGTTGAAGTGTGAATAAAACAGCTACCACGCACTAAAACTAAAACGCGCTTTTTTTACACATATTCGACACCTGCAAGGAAAATCATGGTAATTCAGTTTTGGGCGTTTCACAGGAGAGCACGACAAAGATTTAAAAAATTCTTAGCACTTTAGGTTATTTATTTATTTTATTTATGAAAGACCAACAGCGTGCTATAATTACAATATTTAGTACAGTAGGAAACAGATAGCCAATTAGAATTTAAGTTAGTTAAGTCCTAATGTCAAATCGATCTTGAACATTTTTGTAAATATGCTAAAATCAAAACTATTGTATTATTTTGATGTCATGAAAGTATATTATTTAATGATTTGTTGTATGTATATGTGAGTTACAATTAAATTCGTCCACATATACTTTGTAAAATGACAATGTAATTAGACATACAATCAATATTGTATGAAAATTTTCTGTATTAGTTCAATTTGAAATTATCGAATGAAATAATTGTATGTCTGAGATACATTTTTGAGCATTACAATTTTTAATAATTACAATTTTAAACTTTAACGTATTTAAATACGATGATAAGTATAAAAAAAACCGTATTTTTTGCTAAGTAAGAATATCGTCTTAACTCAACACTACCTAAAACTGAGTTACAATGTTTTTTCTTGTAGGTGTCGTTTTATTAAAGTTTATAACTCCTAGAAATAAGTCGAAACAACGACTTCCAAACACTTTTCCAGGGGTAAAGCATAAAATTAATTCTTCCAGTTGCACCGAAATGGCACGAGGAACCAAGGAACTCATCCCTGCTCCTCGGCCGACGAGGAACCGTATCCTGCAGCGCTGACGGCTACCCGCAGCCACAAGTCCACTGGATGAAGAAAGATGGTTCGTTATACGAAACACCACGTACTGAGGGCTTATCTCACCTTTTAAACAATGAAAGCCTTATCACAAACAAACCACAACAACCTCCAAACTCACAAACACCGCTTTCGCATGCATATCTTACGATTAGGTAAGTATGCAAAAGTAATTCGATTGTTTCAAAAATTCAACTCCTGCTTCTCCGTCGCCGCGCGCGGGGTTTGCAGCTCCGCGCTCCGCGGCTGGGCGCGGTACCAGTGTGTGAATCGCCTAAACTTTAGACAAATAACTTAATTCTATGACATAGTGACGTTAATCGGTCAGTTAACTCGGAAAAAAGCATGAAGTTATGGAAAAACGACATTCGTTTAGGTATGCGACACAACAGAGCACAAGAAACGGTTTTTCAAAAAAGAGTCCCCAATACCTATAATGTTGGCAATGATTCATACTTTTTTGGAATATGATCTCCAAATAAACGCCCATAGGTAGATACTTACCTAAGGACAGGAAAGTGCGTTTTATCGTATATTTGTCAAGAAACCATTTTTCTGTCACCGCTTTCTCTGTTCAGAGCATGATTAAGTATAACACAGAATCCAAAACTTAAAAATCTGCATCAAATTCCTATCCGAAATTAAGCTAACCTTTGGACAAATATCAATCATTATAACTTTATAGCGGAAAAGGGTTTATACGATTAAACACACGTTAAGGGCGCCTTCAAATTATTGAAGATGCCCTAAATGGAGAAAGCTGTAAAAATTTTTAGACCTCTTTTCGCACATTATGCAACATTTCCATGTTTATTTTTAACAGCAATACTCGGTACATGGCAACCAGTCCTCGAGCTAGCTGGTGGTGGAATCTTGAGCCTCCCAAACGGTACCCTGGTGATTGAAGAAGTATCGCTGACAGATGAAGGCCTGTACTCCTGCAATGTGGAGAACGGAGTGGGGCAACCACTCAGCAAAACTGTATGGATGAGTGTTAATAGTAAGACGACTTTCATTATTTCTTGTTCCCCTGTTCACATTTTATGTTTGGCTTTAAATGACAACTCTCCTCTCATCTCGTCTTTTATGCATCTGGAACCAACATGTTCCACTTTTTGCAAAGTTATAGTGCTTTAGGACTTGAGCATGTACGTATTAGGCTTTGCCATTTTCCGACTTTCGTTCAACGCGACTTTTTAAAATTTAGATCACAGACCTAATATCGAGATAGAAGGTAAAAATCTCGGCGAAAATGGGATTCTTTAACTTTTATAAGTATTTGTGTCTTTTGAAACTAGTGCCTTTAAAAAACTTCTAGTGTTGTATGCCTTTTGTGACTTTTGCATACTTTGTCACTTGATGTAGTTATAACAGTTTTTAACCGACTTCAAAAAAGGAGGAGGTTCTCAAATCGACGGTTTTTTTTTTATGTATGTTTTACCATAACTTCGCCAGTTGTTAACAGATTTTTATAATTCTTTTTTTATCTGAAAGAAAATGGTTTATGTGTGGTCCCATATAGTTTTTACGAAGATCTGGCTAGTAGTTTTTTCATAATCTTGAAAAATATCAATCACCTTTTGGCAAGTAGTCGTTTGCCTAGATGTCATTGTTGTGTATGGGCTGATTTTTAGTGTAAGTAACGGCACATGATGTAACTAAAAAATCTGAAAAAAAACATTTTATAAAAAAAATCAAACCGACTTCAAAAAGTAAAAAATAAAACTTTTGGAGTCGCTGCTAGCTAGCTAAGGCCAAAAAAATATATAGTTAATAGCAGTGCAATGTAGAATGCCCTGGCTGGCACCGACTCCAAAAGTTTTATTTTTTACTTTTCGAAGTCGGTTTGAATTTTTTTTATAAAATGTTTTTATGTTCAATATCTTTATGGTATATTCTTTATTTATTTATCTTTATGGTATAGCTTTAGTGTTATGAGTGCACTTTGCTGCTCAGTACAAGGAAAAAGTTAAGCCAGTTACACTCAACGAGTTACAATCAACGGATGATAAAATACTTCTAATTTTAGAGCCCGTACACTTCGATACGTCATCGAGCAACGTGACGTCACGGCTCGGCCACCCCGTCAGCTTGGAGTGTCGTCCGCTCGGAGACGATCCCATACGGGTGACGTGGACTCACGATGGGAATATTGTGGACTTTCAGAGCCAGAGGTAAGAAAGAAAGATAGATACCATTCATTAGCCTCCATGGTAGACATTTGACAACCTCCATGGCAGAGATACGGTTTCGAGGTGTCGCCTACTCTGAGGACCTGGGTTTGAATCCCGGATGGGGCAAATGTTTGTGTGATGAATAGGCAAGTATTCGTACCTGAGTCATGGACGATTATATATACATATTTCTACACAAAATACTTATATATGTGTATAATTATATGTATTGATATCCGTTACCCTAGTATCTTATAACACAAGCCTTACAGTACTTATTTCGGGGCTAGGTGATTGGTGTGAGTGTATGAAACATTTATTTATTTATTATGAGCGACACAGAACAAACACATGATATCGTCGTCTCAGCCACATAACATCCACTGCTGGGTATAGGCCATAATCGCCACGCTTGGCAGGCGGGTTGGCGATCGCAGTATGGCCAAGTTTGTAGGAGACGCTGCTGCCCGTCTCCTGAAGGCTGAGTCCCTTAGTCACCTTTTACGACACCCACGGGATGAGAGGGGGTAGTGCTGTTCTAAGCCGAATGATATATATATATATCTAACACATCATTTACCTAGCATGATATACCGGGCAATAGAAGAAATAAATGAGTTGTTTCCTATCATTTATCATGCAAAAACAAAAAAGGATTAAACAACTGAGTACTTTGTTTGAAGCCTTGCCTACGTACAAAAAAACTCTTGGGCCATTAACACGTTCAATGCCTCTTGCATTTCTGGAATTTGCTCGTTAGGCCCAAAAAATTTTATTGAAGTTATTTCTTTAAATCTGACCTGTATGATCACTGATATTCTGAAATCGATTGAAAACTGCGTAAGTATGTGTCCGTGTGCGTATATTTTTTTTTTTCAGGATCAAGTTGTCAGAATCAAAGACCTCACTAGGGTTGACCAGCAGCATCATCTTCCAGTACTCGGAGACGAATGACGCCGGACTGTACCAGTGCCGAGCCACCAACCCTTACGGAGCTGCTACTTTCAACGTGCACTTGACTATTTTAGGTAGGTAAGGTAAACAAAAAACTGTTTATCGTTATACGTGTATTCACAACTAGCTCCATAAACTAGCATTGAAATTAAGCTATTCCTGTATGCATGAAGCAAGCTTCACTAGCTTCTTATCTTGCTATTCCAGCTTAAATAACATTTCTCTTGTATCCTGAGTTTTATTCGCCAGAATATGGGACTGCCTGAACGCTCCGGACGACGAAGGCGGAGAAGCTAGGTGGTGTAGTGATTCGTGGGTTCGTCCTGCAATTGTATAGCCGATCAGCAACTTTTGCAATGGACAGTCACGGCATGGGTGGCTCCTTTGTGTCACGGGTCCTACCCAAGGCTACCGTGCTTCGGAAGGCACATTAAACCGTTGGACCCGGCTGTATTGCAGTCGTTAAAATACACCAATCCACATTGGAACCGCGCTGCGGTCCATTCTTTTTATCCATCCATAAGGAAGGCCAGTGCCCTAGCAGTGGGGATATAAAATAGCTGATGATGATGATGACGATGAATGCTTCTACTTGCTCCACGTTCTTCCCTGTCCTCCGGTTAGATTTGTAAACTCAAGCAGCTCTATTATTTTATCAGAACCCCCAACCCCTCCATCGGACGTCCGCATTGAGTCGGTCCGGTCCCGCTCCGCGAGCGTATCGTGGCGCGACACGTTGCGCGCGCACGCCCGACACTACACGCTGCAGTACGCAGTCGCGCAGTACGCTGACATCATCTGGGATCATGCCACCACTATTAATATCTCCAGGTAAATAGAAAGAGCATTTTATTATTAAAACATTCCATGGCACTGGATTTTGAGCGAATCAAGATGATTCATTCATTATTATCGTATGAGAAAACTAAAGTATGCCAGCAAAGCCGTGCCCGACCCGTGGTACAACTGCGATGTCCAACTGGTTGTACTACGGAGAAGTAAAGTTACCCATAGTTCAACTCTTTTTATTGATGTTTATGATTATGACCCGTGGTACAACGGTGGAATTATGTCCAACTGGTTGGATCACGGGGATAGCGATCTAATAAATTGGCGAATTAGACGAGCCCGGTCAAATGCAAGGTATCTCTTACGCTTCTGTTTGGTCAAAAGCGGTATTCGCTTTATAACGTCTTTATAATCTTTACTAGATTTGATTGGACGATTTTATGAGCTTTGTCTGTGAGTACCTATCCATAATACAGGGCTAGAAGATGTTCAGGTTAAGTTAATGTCCCAATGGTGATCCAATAATCATGACATTTAATATCACCATACTTTTATATTCAACAAAAAATTTGATTTCTTTCCAGAAAAGACAGTGACATCCGTCAAACCTTCGAGGTCCCGAACCTTCGACCAGCGACTGCATACGGAGTGAGAGTGGCCACTGGAAACCAAGTGGGCACCAGCATGTATACAGCACCAGTACATTTCACTACACATGAGGAAGGTATACCACCATAAGTACTGTCCCTGGATGTTTATTCATTAGAAATTCATCTTGGTTACACTCGTATCTCCCAGGGACGCAGCTTCTGTAAATCTTGGCACTTTGAAACTTAGTAAAAACAAAGCTTTCTCTCAACACAGAAATCATTCATGCATTGTGAAGTTTCTTTATGGCTTTTATACGTTTACACATACATTTTCGTTTCTTGATTTGGCCAGTTGAGGTCAAGAATGAGTTCTTGAATTCAATCATTGTTTTTATGTTGAATTTTTGGGCTTTTCAGGAAGCCCCTTCTGCCTCTACCCATATGGAAGATAGGTGTATCAGTATTCGTTTCATGTTCTAGCTCCATCATCAGCCCCACTTAACGTCCAGGTGGAACAGACTGAGAACCCCGGGGAGTTGTACGTCTCATGGATGACGCCTCTGAAGGAATCCCACAACGGTCTGATTGTTGGCTACCACGTGAGAGCAGTGCCTCAGAACACTGGAGCAGGTACAAACACGTGTTATACAATAAAATGAGGGATTTTTGTAAAGAATAAAAGTTGGTACTGCACTTTAGGCAACACTTTTTGATTTGTTCTGATCACCTTAATCCAAAAGGAATACCTGAAATCTGAAAAAACGGAAGAAAATTATTTTAAATCCATACTAATATTATAAATCCGAAACTGTGATTGTTTGTCCTTTCTTAACGTCCTAACTAACCCCCATATTCTAAGTCGTTCCTCCAAAACTTTTTACACTCCACTCAACCTCGTCGTGGGTAAAAATGGGAGTGTGCGCTAGGCCTAACACGGAGTGGCTACGTACTCTTTGGCTCCTCCAGGTCCTTACGGAGTTATGACTTAGAATACCGATTTCGAGGAGTATTTCGAAGAGGTTTTCAATGAGGTTTCGTTAAGTCGAGGACGAGTAAGTTTTGGAGGAACGACTTAGAATATGGGTGTTAGTCTTGAAAAGAAACTAATTCCTAAGTAAAATTTACGGAAATAGTCGTATATCTACACTGAAAATCGCTCTCCCTCATGTCGTCTCGTAACAGATTAAAGCGACGTGATTTTTGTTATAATCCTACTAATATGTGAAAGTTTAGATGTTTGGTATTCAATAACTCCAATACGGCTGAACGGGTTTGGCTTTTTTCCGTAATCATTTTAGCGTTATACTAAAGTCCTTACTTCTGCTAATTTATTGCGACCGTTCTTTTTGGCTTTTTAATGATATTCTGAATGACAAGCGTTTTAAAAATACCTCTACTTTAGTTTGTGTCCTGCTTTGTATTATTTAAAAATATATATTTCAGAAGCTTCGGACACAAGGACAGTAAAAGTATCCCAACAATCTGGAAAACAAGAAACGTTACTAAGTGGACTCTTGAAAAACACACGGTAATTAAAATAATAAAATAAATATTTCCATACAATTAATTTTTAAGTCTTCTTGGTAGAATGCGAGAATGCTTATGAGAACTTCACAAGCCTGTTCGAGAAAATAATTTACGTTTATTTTAATTTGTTGTAGTTATGCAGTTTCAGTATCAGCGTTCAACAATGCTGGGGCTGGTCCATTTTCTCTTCCTGTGCTTCAGGATACGAGAGAAGGAGGTAAATTGTAGCTTAGCATGGAATTATTATTTATCACCATTTTCTATGCGTTTCCGTATCCCTACCTCTATCCGTCTAATTTCTCTAATTTCACTGACAAATCGACGGCTAATGCCAAAGACTATTACTACAGGTACTTTTTTTTACTTAACAGAAGCTGACGTTCAAAGGCACTGTTACTGATCTGCTTAGTTATAGAAATAAACATTGCCATTTTTTTTTTTATTATCTTTTTCTTGCGTATCTGTATTTGTATCTGTATCCATATCCCTATCCATCTTTTCTGATTTCACTAACAAATCGATGAACTCTTTTAAACAGACGATATTCAGCTTATAAGATTATTTCATTCCACAGCTCCAGAGCAAGCCCCTCCCTCGGTGGAGTGCACAGCCGTGTCGTCCACATCGCTGCGCGTGGGCTGGCAGCCGATAGCGCACGCGGGCCACGGCAGCTCGCTCGTTGGGTACACTGTGCTGTATGCTACTGAAGGTACTTATTTACTGTACTTACTTATAAACATAACCTTACGGCAGAAATGTGCAGCAGCTAAAATGTATAAACATCTTTCTCGTAGCCACATCTGTGTTCGAAATCTTCAGTCCTAATTTTAAACTGAAATCTTTGTGTATCACATTAAGATACTCGGTTCTATCTATTTTTCTTCACTTGTTTGTTTAAACAGCAAAATGACTGGTTAAATTAATTTTGAAGTGTTATGGCCTTTTGCCGAAAAAAATGACAATAATGTAATGCGAGCAAGAATCGGAAATGAAAGATTGACAAGTAATATCAAAACAAAGTAAACTACAAGTAAAGTACAAATGGTTGTTTCTTAGTTAACTGTCCTCTTTTCTTCATCAAATCTGTTTTCACATGAATAACTTTGATACCTATTTTCACGACAAATAACAGCCTTTATGATTTTTTAGTTTTTGCATTTGCAATGCTATTTTATACTTATGATGGAAAAAATCTGCTTGGCCACAAGTTATTCTCAGACAAGACTTGGCAGAATAAGATAGAAAGATAAAGAGTTTGTTAACTAACAACACACACATACAAATCACTTTACATTTATAAATAAAAATATAAAAAGAACAGACAAACAAATAATTAGATAAACAGAAATTGATTACATTACGCATGTGAAATTGTCAAAAGAAAGAAGAAAGAAGAGAATGCACGTGCAGTAGCAATAACTGGCCGAGTCGATATTTTCTTATATTTTGCTATTAAAAATGTATCATAAGAACAGCCTTTGTCCTTCTCCAAAATCTAATTTATATCTACGCCAAAGTTCATCAATACTGGTGCAGTGGCCTAGGCTTGAAAAGGTAACACACAGACGGACAGACTTAATTTCGCATTATTATTAATATTAATAAAATAATTATTAATAATTTTTACTTTCAGAAGAAGCTTGGCAAAACCAGACCACACTCCACACGGAACTGTACCTCCAAGGGCTGATGAAGTACACCAACTACACTGTCAAAGTGGCAGGCTTCTCCAACTTCGGAGCGGGTCCGTATTCGTACCCCATCGTGTGCACTACTCTGCAAGATGGTAAGTGCTGTGTTAGTACATTAATGGGATACAAGTACTACTTTTCACTTTTGATTGTATTCCCCGTAGGTGACCCAAGACCTGGGCCCGTATTCACTATGACCACTTACTGATTCCTTGCTCAAACCACGGAAATGTCAAACCAAGTACGACATTGGCGTGGTTTGAGCAAGGAATCGGTAAGTGGTCATAGTGAATAAGGGCCCTGGTTTTGTCAAGAGACAGATCAAGAGACATTTTATCAGTCAAATACGGGCTACATTTGGAAGAGGACAGCTCATGGCGCAGTTGTTCGCACGTTCGGCCTGAGAATGCAGATGTTAAGCAAATTTCGCAATTGTCGGTGACAGGATGGGTGACCAAAAATGTATTATCACTAGCTCGTCCATGCTTCGGAAGGCATGGTAAGCCGATGGTCCTTCCGGCTGTATTTGCAGTCGTTAAAACCCACCAATCGCGTCTTGCTATGGGTTCACACCCGATATAATTCGTATTATACAGTTTAAAACTCTTTTAGCTTTACTCTCATTGGGGCTTGCCTTCCACGGGACTATTTCGAAAGTCCGGTCGAGATAGCCGGATGATTATCGTCATTTTGACTAACTAAATAGTGGACCTTATTTGTATATCGTATTTGGTCTTCGAAGTAGCCTCTGCTCGGTGTAGGTCACAGTTTTCATTCATGCATAAAACAAATATATGTGTGTGTATAACATTTGGGTTAACAGGGCTTGGTCTAGGTGTTTTTATGTATTTAATTTAATTTCTTCCAGTGCCTGGCCCTCCCGCAGACATTAAAGTGCTCGTCTTGTCAGCAACTTCTTTGCTGGTCAGCTGGAAAAAGCCTGAACATCCGAATGGAGAACTCCTCTACTACACCGTTTACGTAAAACCTACGTCCAGGTAAGTGTCACAGCTGATTAAGGCCTATCCTTATTTTTTTTAAATATATATTAGCTTGTAAAATCAGAAAAAGACTCAGCAATATTTGAAACTTCGGGGTACAACCTAAATTGACATACCGATCGTTAAAATTAAGATATTGTTCTTCGTGAAACACAAGTTCTCTCTTCTGTTGTACTCACTTGCGACACGTTAGACAGTTATTGGCGTCTTAAGTTTGCCTACAGAAAAATTATAAAGACACAACAGTAGGCACCATTTAATGACTGATTTGACTTTCACTGGAACGAAACATCAAGTATAATAATAATATCGGTGAAAGTTTAAAACACCTTGGTGAAAGAAACTAAGATTAAAAAAAAACCTTGACGAACGGCGCACGCTGGTTCACACTGGCGACAACGTGGCTTGATTTTTCGCGTTAAAATAAAAAAAATGTTTGTTACTAACGCCCGAAATTAATAACCTATTTCTAAAGATAAAATAGGGCTATCTGAGATAGTTGCCTAGGATTTTGGTTTCCTTATGTCGTTGTTTTGGTCATACTTATAAATAAAAAAGATCCTAAACAACAATCTCAGATAGCCATATCTATGTCTAGAGATAGGTTATTAATTTCAGGCGTAAGTAAAGGTCAGGCAGTTACCTTACTCTCATCTTGCCAGGCAACGCATCTCAACTTATTTTAATATTATTATTATTCCAAGTGAGTAACCAAATAATAATGTTTTCGGTATTGCAGCAGCGGCCCTCCACAGACAGTCCGAGTAGAAGCAGAGGGGCGCAGCACTGCTGAAGTACGCGAGCTGACTACAGGCCGCGCGTACGAGGCCTGGCTCACGGCCACCACGCCGGCCGGGGAGGGCGCGCCCACCGCCCGCGCCGCCGCCTCTCCCACCCACAGAGGTCATACATACTCGTATACAGCTATTGGTAACCTATTATACATAAATCGTAATAGAGTATTTAAACTCTTTGACTAGCATTGTTATACGGACACAGTACACAGGACACATAAAACTCATACATACGTATAAACTTATAGTAGTTCCCATTCCCGTGTAAATATCAGTATAAAAACAATGCTTTTATAAGTGATTTAATACCTACCTTTACGTCATTAATCCCATGCGGGATAGGCAAAGTGTCAAAGGTGCCAGCTTCAGATTTACAATTTTTTATCATCATTCCCGCTCATCAGTCACGCCTCACTGGCGCCACTTTAGCATTGGTTGGCTCTAAAATATTATGACGGATTATCAGTCTATTGCCTATAACAGTTTTCGAACATCATGTACATAAATAAAGTTTTACTGTTGGCTGAAAAGAAAAAAAAAATATGATGCCTAATCATAATTATTCTTCTTTTGACAGTGGTGGCAGGCGTAGCGTCACTAGGCGGTCGAGTAGCCGCAGGCGTAGGACGCTCTCTACTACTCGCCTGCCGATGCGTGGGCGCTCCACCACCACGCACCGTGTGGTACCACCGCCACAACATCATCACGCACCACCCGCGCTACACTCGGAACCACGACGATAGCCTGCTTATTAATAGTTAGTATGCTTTAATTAGAAGAATATTTATATTTATTCTTAGGACCTTTGGATGTCCAGTCCAATGCTCTTACGATTGAGAGCCTACCGAGCCTTATGAGTGCACATCAAATGCCTACAACTCTCCCAATTGAGTTGCCGAATCTAATAGTAATTTTCTTGAGAGCTCAGCAAGGCCAAAACGTCTTACTATACTGCTTCTGTCTTATCAAACTGGGATATACACTGACTTGTCCAGTTACTTATTGGGTCATGTCAAAGGTTACGACGACTACAAAGCTGCTTAAAATACATAATGCGTATCTATTTCTAAAGTTCCTAATGTCTCTAATTTCCAGATATCGACCAATCACTTAGCGGCAACTACACTTGCTTGGCCAAAAACTTGTACGGATCCGACTCCGTAGAGTATGAAGTCATAGTACTGCCTCTACCTGAGTCGCCTATACTCAGAGCTACTCCTTACAAAGACTCGATACTGGTGGAATGGGAACAGCCATACTACTCTGTCACCAATAGAAGTGTAGCTCAGAAAATCAGTGAGTATTTAATAACTTATACATTTTAGTGCCAAACTGCTAAATAAACAATGTGACAATAAAGTTATAATTCTAGCGGTTTAATGACCGACTATTCAAGTTTTTTTTTTATGAACTACGGGGAGACTCTTAGCCTTCATCATACCAGATAAGTATTGATAAGACTGAAGATGGAAGCGAGCCTCTCCCGGAATCCTCAATCACTGAGCAACTGGATATCTTATCTCTACTGATGGAACACAATAATGCTGAAAACATTGTTACTTTGGCGCCAGACTGACGCCACGCCACTGACAGTGATAGCTAGCCAGGTGGACTTACGACAAGTCCTGCCACCATACAAACCGAATGCAATATGTACCCCCGCTGGGAATCGAACCCTGGACCCCTGGGTCTGATTCCAGTGATTGTTGTTACCACTAGACCACAGAGGCGGTAAATCTGGGACCCCTGGGTCTGATGAAAATGTTTTGTATATTGTTAACGCTGAGATTTCTGAAATGGCGCGTTTAAATATCACCCGTATCCATATCAGTACCCGTTTCTCTATCCGTATCCCCATCCTTATCACTATCTCTATACCAATTCTATATTCATACCCATATCATTATCCTAGTCTTCATTCCTGTCCTGAACCCTATCTTCTCTATCCCAATCCGCATATTCACTATTCCTATCCATTAATGTTTGTACACTTACGTACTAGAGAATTAAATAACCGTCTTTCAAACCTCTTATCAATCATTTTAAGCCTACAGCCTCACATGGAAGGAAGCCAACGGTCCATGGAGGGAAGCCTGGCCGGCCAACAAGCTGCCGAATCTGTCTGGCGTGCAGAAGCATGTCCTAACTGGGCTCAAATGTGGCACGAAATACTCGCTAAGGATTACTGCCACTAACAAGGTCGGGACGTCGCAACCTGCCTATTTAGATGTCAGCACCTTGGGAGGAGGTAATTTGGTTATTATCTATTTGTTACTCAGTTACTGTCTGTTTGAGAAACTCTAAACTCTAAACTCGTTCACATATGAAAATATAATTAATTAAAGTTAAGTTTCTTTTTTTTTATTTTTTGAATTTTTGCATTATTTAATGCTATTTTTATACTTATGATAAATTTTAAATAGAAAAATATTGGAAAAAATTAACTCGGCCACAAGTGAATTCTCAGATGGGAATTGAACCCACGACCTTTGGAAATCCGGTCCAATGCTCTAACCGCTGAGCTACCGAGACTTGTGAACCACCGTCGAAATTCTCCAATACTTTTATATTTTTAATACGCTGTAGGCCAGCGTTGTCACATCAATGTTAGGAATATCCTTGCATTCGAAAGAAACATCTTTTCAGGTGTTTAACGATCGATTAAGATGCAACAGCCAATAATTTATGATTTTTTGAATTTTTGCATTATTCAATGCTATTTTTATACTTATGATAAATTTTAAATAGAAAAATATTGTAAAAAAAAAAACTTGTGGCCGAGTTAATTTTTTCCAATATTTTTCTATGGGTGACCATGAGCCTGCTTATCAGATCCATAGCGACCACGTTTCACTACCGTAAGTGTGCCATTTAACAGCATTTATCCGAGTAAAAAGTATTTTATGTCCATCTCCACGGTTCAAGTTATGTCCATATCAAATTTAGTTAAAATCGATTCAGCGGTTTGAAAAGGAACAGCCAGACAGTGCAGTCTTTCTTTAGCATTTATAATATAAGCGAATGGATAAGTGTGAATGGAAAAGTAGTAGAAAAAGCTATCGCGATCAAAGTTGTTATGTCTATGTTACATTACTTATCTATACAAAATTTTAACCCTTTTTGTAAACCATTAAGGTTTGCTTCATGTCCACCACATCGGATTTCAAAATTGATGACATTTTTTGCAATCGACATCCCATAAAACCTCAGTAACGACACCCATATCGATTTTAACATTACTTACCCCTTTTTAACCCCTTACGGGTTGATTTCTCGAGACGGGCATTCTATTTAAGTTCCAACCATAAGCCTAATAAAAAATAAGTGACTTTTACTATGAAAATAAAGGACTTTTCTTACTCAACTTCATCCCCTTTTTACCCCTTTGGGGGTAGAATTTTCGAAAACGTCGAGATAGGTCAATTTTAATAGGTTCATTTTTAATCGACAACCTAAATACAAAACTTGAAGATCCTATCTTCAAAACTGACCGACTTTCATACAAACTTTCATCCCCTATTTCACCCCTTTAGAGGTTGAATTTCGAAGCGCCCGACTGCTGCGCTAGTGAGTGATGCTGTTGCTTCACTAGCGGGCTGGGACCTCGACTACCGAGTGGCTAGTTTACACAGTGCGAGTCAGTTTGCCGACAAGCAGCAGCATTTCTTCGTTGCTCTTCACTAATTTCAGCAATTTTGAAGAGAATACTTAACACATGATACATTTTTATCATCTTAACGCCTTCAATAAAGAAGTTTATGAATTCGCCAGTACAGTATATTTTAAAATATAACTAAAAGTAAAAATACGTATTAAAATGCAAAGTAACATCTTTTTGAAGTCGTTTTTTTTTGTTGTGATGATAATAATTAGATAGCCGATGTCCGTGATTTAGTTGCATCAGTCATATAAGAATAAGATGGAACCGTCTTCGATGAATAGCATCGTAGATTCGCTAGATGCAGTGAAGTTTTTAAAGGTGATATGTAAGCAGTAATTACTAACGGCTCTGCCAAGGCTTCGAAATGTTGTGAAATAAAAAAAAAACATAATCTCAAGAACTAATTATGTGATGCTAGTCCGATAAAATATGTACAGTCTACAGCACGTTAGGTTTTATATTTTGTCTTCGAAAACGCTCGAAGGTACAAATGTCGCTCATTTTGCTTGGTGCCAGTGAAAGCTGCGATATAGAAAGTGCTGGCGCGCGGCAAGAACGCGGCGTATGGCGTTGGCCGCACGCCGTTGACGACTTCAAGTAGGTACATTTCGTTCGTTAGGTGCCATACATTTTCTTCTCAGCGCCCTGGTCGCACATCTGTGGCGCTTTCCGTAGTACAGCCTAAGGCCTAACCTGTGTCTGGCTGTACAGCGGTGTAATTTGATTTCGATTAAATTAATTTCCATTCCGTTTTCCACAGTCCCAATCCCGCCGTCAAGCAACGAGTGGATATGGAGCAACAGCAGCCACGTGGTGGTGCAGCTGGCGGGCTGGGACGACGGCGGCTGCGCGCTGCGCGGCTGGGACCTCGACTACCGCCGCCTCGGCGCGCGCGCCTGGCAGCGCCCGACTGCTGTGCTGGTGAGTGGATTGTTAACACAGTGCGAATCAGGGCCCGTAGACAAAGTGACATCGTTACGTAGCGAAACGATAATTCGATTCGTTATTGTCTATATTCGCCAATTAACTTGCGGTAAGACCACGTAATTTAGCGCGGCCTATGCCAATCCGCCAATCACATGCATTTAATATTTCTCGAACTTCGTTATCGTTTATGAATTGTTACTTTGGCTAAGAGCCCAGTTTGCCATCTAGCACCAGCATTTCTACGTTGCTCTGCTACTGACCGAATGAGAATATAATACCGTTCTCTTTTCTCGCCCGAGAAACGATTTGAATTAGGCAGAAAAAACGACACCGAGCGGAGAACAGGCGAGCACGAGACCGAAACGGCCAGAAACCGATCACATTTACTCATCTCTGCTATTCTCGGGGTTTTCAGCATGTATCTGGATGAACCTAATGGGTCGTTCAATGTACGATTCGAATAAAACAGCGCAAGTCGCGATCTTACAATGTAATGTAGGAAATCCAATACTAGTAAGTAGTGCAAACACTCTACTTGGAAGCCGCTCGGTATCTGCGACGGCCGCTCGACTCTTCGCGTTCTTTCCACACAGTGAACTCAATGGCAGGATGATGGAAAAAGTAATCCCGCTCGGTGGCGCTGACATGGAGATCTTTTAAAAGTTGTTACAGTCCGCGAGGTCTAAGCTGAGCTTTGCATTTGTGTGAGTAATCAACAAAAGTAGAGTCAGACAAAAAATTTAAACATTCAAACTTTCAGGCCAATCAGAAACCGTATACACTTACCACTGCTATCTTACTCAATCCATATTTTCTGATGTCCTAAACGTTCTTCTAACAGCCATACACCAACTTACCATCTTGGTCCTTACCAAGCCTGTACCTGTCCAAGTCTTCGTACCACACCGGGTCCATCGCTATAGCGGACCTGTCTCCTGGGACCTGGTACCAAGTGCGAGTCACCGCGACCAATGAAGCTGGTAGCGTCACCACCACGTATGGGTACGCTACGAAGAACGAGGATGGCAGTAAGAACTTTTTGACAAGCCAATTATTTTATGCAAGCGTTTTTTTGTGAACAAAACTGGGAAACACCCTTCATCATACCTGATGTTAAGTAATGATAAGTCTGTAGGTGGAAACGTGCTTCTCCGTAATCTTCAATCACTGAGCAACTGGCTACTTTATCTCTAACAGCCGGAACACAACAATGTTGAAAACGTTAGACAGGCGGACTCCTACCACCAACCAAATCGAATACAATATTTATGATAAATTTTAAATAGAAAAATATTGGAAAAAATCAACTCGGCCACAAGTGAATTCTCAGATGGGACTCGAACCCGTGACCTTTGGAAATCCGGTCCAATGCTCTAAACACTGAGCTACCGAAACTTGCGGACCACGAGAATTATGACGGTGGTTCGAGTCCCATCTGTGAATTCACTTGTGTCCGAGTTGATATTTTCCAATATTTTTCTATAAAAAAATCATAAGTATAAAAATAGCATTGAAAAATGCAAAAATTCAAAAACCATAAATCGAACACAATATGTTCATTGGGGCTCGAACTCGGAACCTTCCTTATGGAGGGACAAGTAGAACTTACCCGTCTACTCAATCCATAAGGAAGGCCAGTGCCCAGTAGTAGAGACCTTAAAATGGTGGTAAATGGTATAAATGATGGTGAAATATTAATCAGGTACTCTTGTTCAGGTGAAGTGGGTCCCCCTTCAGAGCTGTTCGACCTGAATATGCTGGTAATCGTGTGCAGCTCCATACTGCTCACAGTCTGCTTGCTGAGCTGTATCTACATCCTCGTCAAAAGACAGAGGTGAGGTTCTGATGCTATTGCTGAACGTTTGACGACGATAGAAGATCTGTATGCCGTAGAGGAATACCTGATATTTCTGCACAGAAATCGCAAGTTTGATTATTGCACTATCTATTGACCCGGCTACACGCTCCATCTTGCCTGCACAAACCGGTTTATGCAGGCATGCTTTCAGGTCATAAGACAAATATTTTTTATGTATGAATGCCGCTGGTGGTGATGGCCTAAGAATACAAGTGTCACCACTCCCTTACATGCCTGCGATGTCGTAAGAGTCGACTAAGAGGCTCGACGCACTGAACACCTGTGCGAGTGAAGGAAAACTTTAAACAAAACCTCCACCAACCCGTCTGGCCAGCGTAGTAGCAGTAGGTAGCCTCCTATGAACGGCACAATAGGCGTGAGCTAGGAGAGGCTTATGTCCAGCAGTAGACGTCCACAGGCTGATGATGGAATGCCGCTGGATTACAACTGTGTACGAGTAGTAAGTCACGTGCAATAATATAGAAACACTAGCAACCTTTGTGGACACAAAGAGCTTTGTTTCCATGTGTTTCAATGGGATGAGGTTGTATAGTATATACGTTATTATTTTCGTTACTGTACAAAGCTAATTTGAATATTAAATGATTTTTTTTTTTTCATAGGAACGGTAATCTGACAGAGTACCGGGACTCGATAACTGTTGACAACAAATCGGAGAGCGGCAACCTAACTGCCAACACGTCACATACAAACCTGGCCAATATCAAAGAAAACGCCATGAATGCGCAGAATAGGATCTACAGCGCACCTATACATATGAGGAACAATAGCAAACATGGTAAGTGTTCGGTTTATCGAGGTAATTTCCATTACACTTTCGATAGGTGTTTTCTATTTAAAAATGAAGTAGATAGCTAGAGCTAGATTTATTTAACTTGGCTGTTTTAATCACTGATACGCCATCGGTTCGCAAAATCCTACGATGGGAGACGAGAAGAACTGGCAAGAAATTCGTCAAGAGCTGTTTTTCTTCGTTTTAACATTATTAGTAAAGTCAATTTCCATTACAAAAGGACCTTTGACCCATGTATATTACCAGGTTTAGAATTTGCAATTTTTAGGCCAATTAGAATAAAAATCGAGTAACTTTGACTGCCAACAAAACAACACCGCAAAAATCGTTCTCACGCACGACAGAGTGTTTTTTTATTATAATTTCCTTCACGACTTTCATTTGATTCTTTGTGTGAAGTGATCACTTCATAAATCCAAAATTGAATTGCTGATTGATGTGTCAAATATACAAGTATATAAAATTTAACATGTTTTTTAAGTTTTATTTAGTGAATGATAAATAAAAATCGGACGGAAATTTTATTAAAAAACAATTTGTCGTGAGAATGATCGTTTTGATCTCTGAAATCAGTGTTTATTACAGCGATAGATGTTAGAGTAACTATTAAGTTCCATAACTATGCAAACTTTATTAGAATTATTACTTTATTTGTATTTTTACTGCTCCAAATGCTCCAACCTAGCCATTAAATAGGTCTTTATCGTTTTCCCAATCGTCCGAAAAATTTATGCTAGTGGTCTTTTCAATAAACCAGTGTTTCTATTCCCTAGAACTGTACGAAATAAGTCCGTACGCGCAATTCGCCGTGGGTTTTCGCACATTTGGCCACGTAGAGAACCAGGACCTGCCCAGTCGACACAACAAGCACAGCAGATACGATACAGGTAATGGGAACCAAATCACTGGCTCCACCACCTCCACATAGAGCAAAGCCAAGCAAAATTTATGCAAAAGTTATGCGCACTCAAGCCTCAAAATGAAATACCCTGGCTGCGTCCGTATGCCCGGCAGCATACAGCAACTTTAGGTATACACTCGAGTGAATACGCTTTTTTCAGGGTAAGCTCGCTCCATCTTAGGCGTCTTCTTAATCTAAGATGCAGAATGAGGCCAAATAGTAAGCCTATATAATATAAAAATAGTATACGACCCATACGAAGCGACAATATACGCGTAGTGTACCTCAAACTTAACAAGAACAAGTCTAAGTAAAAAGATATTGCTGGTTTTCAAAATTGGTTGTTACTTTTTACACGCAATGCAACGGCGTGCAGCAACGTCGGTGTGTGTTCATAGAGTACGAGTAGGCTACTGGGACCCTGTCATTAGTGGACCCTATCATTGAGTGGTTTTGATATTCATTGCGGTTTTGTTACTATAAACGATAAATTTATAAAAAAAAATTGATCCTTAATAATTTCTTAACTATCAGTTTCCCGTGTTTCCCTCATACAAGTTTTTTTTATTTACAATGGGGAGAATACGTGGTTTTCGTTTTCGTTATGGGTATTTTAACACCCTGTATAAATCTTAACATCCTGACTGTTAATGCAAGTGTCACTTAAATTGTCAAATAAACTAATGCAGGATGCAATGTCTCTTAAAACTGTAAAATACTCTCTTACAATACGAGTACTTATGCGTGTGAAAAGAAGTTTAACAGCCCTCTCAACGCTTTTTCATTCCCGTGCTTATGCCATGGTTCACTTTATTCCAGTATAGCAGTATATATCACCACCGGTCTCAGACCAAGAGATCCCGGGTTCGATTCCCAGTGGGGGCACATATTGTATTCGGTTTGGTTGATGGAAGGACTTGTAGCATACTGTGTTCCGACAGTTAGAAATAATTAGCCAGTTCTTCAATGATTGAGCATTTCTGGAGAGGCGCGCTTGCCCCTTCAACCTTATCATTACTTATCATCCGATATGATAAAGGCTAAGCGTCTCCGCGTTGTCCATAAAAAAAAAGTATTCCAGTACAGTGATCGAATCCAGGGCTGGAATGCTACTGGAATAATGCGAACCGACAAGAAAATGTAAGTGACCTTTTCCTATTCCGTTCTTCCCATTATATTTATACTTTATACTTTCAGAAACCAGCTTTCAAGTGTGTTCAGAGTCGGAAGACAGTGATAGCATCTCAAAATCAACGTTAAAAAGCGTTCCAAGAAGTAAGTATTTAATAAACTTCGTTTTCAGCGTCCAACAGATCACCAATTGATAGCATTCCCTTGGGTAGTATTTAACCGATCGACTAAAAACTTTTTGACCGACATTAATTTAGTCGCCAATCTAACCTAACTTAAACCTATTTTATTTTTAACCAAACCTAGTATTTTAGTCGGTAAATTTAGTAATTTTAGTCGACCGGTTTATTATAAGGTACAGCCGGATTGCAAGGCCCACTTTTTTACAAATTGAAATAAAACCTATATTTTATCATTTAGAAGAAAAAGAGTGTTTACAAAGAAAGCTATGAATATTTCAAAATCCAAATAAAAGTAGTTATTGAAGCTACAACGATAATTAGTTAGGATTTTAAACATTTTTAAAAAACCTTATTTTGGGCTTTACTGAACATGGTATGTCCAATAAGGCCCGTGTCGTTTGTAAGTCTTTTGGACCAAAAGTAAGTATTAAAGACCATAAGGTTAAATACACATCAAAATTGTAACATTCATAAACTTCGATGGAAGCAATCGGATACTAAAATGATCAATATTTTGTAAAAAAAAATACTTTTCCACTGTGTAATAATATAGCCGAGGTATCGAATTTTTAAGTGTTTATTGTATTAATATTAGATTTTACTTATAAATTATTGTTATTTATGGTAAAATTAAGTAATTATTGTTTATATTCCTATTAAGGGCCCGCTATAGGCCAACGAAAATTAGATTGCTTTACATGATCGTCTGTAATATTTATCAATATTAATGAAAAACTAAATTTCAAATTAAGATGCAGCAAACTACAGGACTAACACTAGTGGCTATGTTACTCAAAAACACGATTGCATAATATTTTCTCGATAGAAAAAAATTGCGAAGTTGCCTCCAAATCACTATAATTAACACGATAAACTGCTAGTATTCAAGAAATACATTAAAATAAAGCTTGGAACTTTTTAGTATAATTACACTATAGATAAGGCAGGGCTTATGTTATATATTTTTTGTAAATAACCTTTAAATATCCTTTAAAAAATGAATTTCCTTCATTTATTCATTCCGGACCGGCCGAATGGGGCCTTATTTCTCATAGAAATAAGGCAGCATTTACTTTGCAGTTCACCGTTGCAGTTATTATTTTTGCTTTTGGCCTAGTTGGGCCTTCTAACCGTCGTGGGCTTTACAACACAAATTGAATATTTACAAAATAAATAGCTATAAAATCGCACATGTTTATGTAAATATCAAAAGAGTAATGATCAAATAAACACAATAAATAAAAATCTACTAACAAATCATAGTATAAACTGACGTTTTTTAGGAGCCAAAATTAGTAATATGAGCGGCCGCGACCGATGTCGGCGAACTACCGTGTGTCAGTGACAAGATGGTGGCCGCTCGCTGTCCGCTGCTGCGTTTCGGCGTACATATTGATGTTTTTCATGCATGCTACGAAGTTGCCACGGATTAAATGTAATAAACATAATTTTCTGCGCTCGGGCCTTGAAAAACTGTGGGCCTTGTCAACCGGTAGTACCTTATTCCCATTACCTTCATTTTAGTTTTCTTTGTCGTTGACCATCATGGATACTCCCAGTCAATGGCGTGACACTGAATCGTCTCGGAGGGCCTTGATTCCGATGTTCATACAATTTTGTAGTTGTAATATTCTGAATAGGTTTGAACCCCACACGTATGCATGAATGATATAATTTCCACTTTTGTTCAAAAGTTTTCAAATACGAGTAAGTTAACAAATACAATATAGTGAAATAGAAGACTAAAGAACGAAGAAACTAAATTGTTATCTCAACTTTTTAATATGTTTCACTTAAATATTTTGTTTTGAAAGTGTTAATATTACGCTAAATAAAAAATCTGTTATGTTTACGTTTTACAGCAGAATTAACTTAAAATTACATAAAGTCTCACATTCACAGTAGCTGTAATTTATGCGATAGTTGAAGATAATATTTGTGATTCACCCGCGTGGTTTCCGTACCCGCGGGAATATCGGGATAAAAAGCATCCTATGTTCTTCTCCAGGCTTTCAAGTATCTGTATCCCAAATTTAATCAAAATCCATTCAGCCGTTTTTGCGTGATTGAGTAATAAACATCTAAAATTTCACAATTCTAATATTAGTAGGATTAGGTGTCCAGCTCATTAATTTTATTTCTTTTCCAGAGGTTTGCAGAACACCGCATCATAGATAACTAGAAGAAGAAGTCTTACCATTTTAAGTCAAATAATGTTCATGTATTATAAATTAGTAAATGACGACTATTTTTAAACTCGTGAAAATCTCACAAGTTCACTTTAAAAGCGAGAGTTATTCGAGTTACAAATGAATGAAAAGGCGAACGTTAGGCTGCTGTTCCACTAGAGCTAAGCTAAGCTGCGTTGACTAGGATGCGTCTCATTCAACAACATCATCATCGTCACAGCCATTTTTAACCGACTTCAAAAAAAAAAAGTTCTCAATTCGTAGGAATCATTTTTTATGTAAGTATGTTACTCGATTACTCGAAGACTGCTGGACCGATTTGAGTAATTTATTTGTTCGATTGCGGGTCAGCTTCCTAGCTGGTCTCATTGTCATCATGTCAGGATCTGATGATAGGATCCTGGAGAAATCCAGGGAATTCTTCAAATATTATAGGCACTCCTATAGCGATTACGCTGTTTTCTTTAGTAACTCATATGTTTTCGGAAAGCACCATTTAGTGAAGTGGAACTGATGATGAAGACCACAAATGGTCAACGAAACTATTAAATAATTAGCATTTCACGGAAGCTATACGATTACTTAAATGTCTTCTTCTTATCGTATGAGGATTAGGGGCACCTCTAGTGTCAGAGTTTATCAGGCCGCCTTTAAGGCCTCTGACTTGGCGTAACGACTGACAACAGCCGGGACCGACGGTTTAACGTGCCCTCCGAAGCACGGAAGAAACTTAAATGTGGTTCATAAGCAATTAATGCTCATCTCAATGCATGAGATAAAGTTGAGCTGATGATGAAGTGCAAGGAGAACTCCTCAATAATTGACGTCCCTGCACCAGGAAAAGCAGCATTTTCTAAAAGGTGATGAGCAGTTGATAAAAGGTTATTATGTAGGCACGGGACTTCTTCTACCTTGAAAAATTTACAAATAAAAACTTTTGGAGTCTGTTCCACCCAAGGCAAGAAAATTAAAACAGTAGGACCACGAAGTAGAATGCCTTGGCACCGACTCCAAAAGGCTTATTTTTGCGTTTTAGTTTTTTGAAGTCGGTTTTATTTTTCATAAAAAGTT